>CM056951.1:19092749-20292749 GCA_029856935.1 Cyclocarya paliurus
CATATTATGAAAATTGGGAGTAGTTGATCAATCAAGTCATGATAGCAGTAAGTGCCTAGAAGAAAAATCACCATATGGTCTTGTCCTTACAACTGTTTATCATTATGTGTGAGAACAGCAAAAGGTAATGAAAAATAAAACCAAAAGTTTTTAGCCGCATGACAGTCAAGATATGTTTCCCACTCGGGAGTCAAGCTAGACTCTCCCTGAGTTTAATGGGAAAATGGATAACTTTTTCGATTAAAGAAGGATAATTAACCAATAGTGGAAAGTTTCAAAGCACGCAGGATATCTCATTTTTAAATGCAAGATCTGTACATAATTAAAGAAGATCTCATTTTTAAACCTTTCTTTTTATGTCTTACTTTAATTACTGATTTTCTTGCCATGTGGGGCAAACAGGATGTTCAAATTTCTGATGTAGCTAGATTTGTAGTATTAATGGAGTTCTTATGTGCATGCAGTAAGAAACTCATGACATGAAGCTATTTTTCAGAAATTAATTCCAAAAATCTGCATAATTGTACGTCCTATATATGCAGAAATTAAAGAGGGGAATAACATTGACAGCTCATGTCCTAGTGTTTTACCTCCGGATCAAATTCAAGAATAAATAAATAAATTTATTTTGTTGGATTTAGAACATTATTGCTTATAAATAACATGCACCGAAATTCGCATTAAATGAAAATTAAGTCGACCGTTTATTTAAACACCAGCAATTGATCCTGATCTTGGGAACAAGAGCTCCCAACGAAATAGCAAAGGAACTGATCTACTCCAAACAAGATGAAGGCCTCATGCCCACCTTCAATCCCAATATTATTGGCGATTATTCTGTTCTCAATCTCATGTACAAATTCAGAGCAAGTTAATCTAAACATGTTTTTCCGATGCCTTTCAAATAATTCTTCAATCTTCCACCCAATCTCTGAGACCATCTACACCCCCAACAATGCCTCTTTTCTCTCAGTTTTGAACTCTCATATAAAAAACCGCAGATTTCTAACATCTGCAACCCCAAAACCGCTAACTATTATAGCTGCCAAACACCAATCGCATGTCCAAGCAACTATTGTTTGTGCAAAGCGTTATGGCTTGGAAACCAGGATTCGAAGTGGTGGCCACGACTATGAGGGCCTTTCGTACGTATCGAATACTCCATTTCTAGTCCTTGACATGTTCAATCTTCGCGCTATAGACATTGATATAGCATCCGAGACTGCATGGGTTCAGGCTGGCGCTACTCTTGGCGAGCTTTATTATAGAATCGCCAAGAAAAGCAAAGTTCATGCCTTCCCCGCCGGGGTGTGTCCTAGCCTAGGCACGGGTGGACACTTTTCTGGAGGTGGATACGGAAACCTGATGCGAAAGTATGGCCTCTCTGTAGATAATATAATCGATGCGCAGATAGTCACTGTCAATGGATCGATCCTTGAAAGAAAATCAATGGGAGAGGATGTGTTTTGGGCCATTAGAGGAGGTGGTGGAGCAAGCTTTGGTGTCATTCTTTCGTGGAAGATAAAGTTGGTACGAGTTCCATCTATGGTGACAGTGTTCAATGTTAAAAGGACATTAGAACAGAATGCAACAAATGTTGTTTATCGTTGGCAACAGGTTGCGGATAAGCTACCTGAAGACCTCTTCATAAGGGTAATGCCACAAGTAGTGAATGGAAGTCATGAGGGAAAGAAGAACGGTGCAAGTTTCTTTCATTGGCCACTTTCTGGGAAAATCTAAAAGACTTCTCCCTCTGATGAATGAGAGGCTTCCTGAACTAAGATTGCAGCAAAATGACTGTAGTGAAATGCCTTGGATTGAGTCTACACTTTTCTGGGCGAATTTCCCCACTGGAACTCCCACGGCTTTACTCAGGCCATCCAAGGCAGATTTCTTCTTCAAAAGTAAATCTGATTATGTCAAGGAACCGATTCCAAAGACTGGCTTAGAATCCATATGGAAGTTGTTGATTGAAGGAGTAAAGGTATTTATGCAATGGAATCCTTATGGAGGAAGAATGTGTGAGATTTCAGAGTCAGAGACTCCATTCCCACACAGGGCCGGAAACATATTCAAAATACAGTATTTCGTGTTGTGGGTGGAAGAAGGAATAGAGGCTACGAACTATTATCTTAATTTTTCAAGAACCCTGTATGAGGTGATGACACCGTACGTATCGAAGTCCCCAAGGGAGGCTTTTCTCAACTATAGGGATCTTGATATCGGCATTGCAAGTTCAAGTAATAATCGTACGATCCTTAATAGCAGTGCAAGAGTGTATGGGGGTAAGTATTTCAAGGGCAATCTGGACCGGCTGTTGCGAGTGAAGGCAAGCATTGATCCCTCTAACTTCTTCAAAAATGAACAAAGCATTCCGCCTCTTCCAATCTAGCCTTAATCCTTGAGCGGTTCGCAAATCCATAGACCGGTCGAACTTGTTAGAGCAAATGAACCAATTTTAGTGGCGGCCAAGAACATTTATTTTTTTGGGTGACTTGCTTTTGTAATTTAATAAAGAAAAGAATAACAGTTCTCTTCGCGTCTGTTCATATTTCCGGCCAAGTTCATGCAGAATATTTACGTGGTTAGAAACTTAGATTTAGAAGTTAATGAAAGAAAAAGATTATATACTAGTAGTAGTGCAAGAAAGTCATACTAGCAAGTACTCACTAGTAGAAACAGAAGAGAGATCAAACTATATGGATGGAAATCATTGATAAAAGCATTATATCAAATATTGGGCTGGACCGCATTTACACAAGATTGAAAAAAAATAAAGCAAAGACGCGACATATAGCCCTGCTTTCATAGTAGATTTTGGGATATGAGAAAATAAGTTGCATAGAAACCAAGCTTTGGTTCTAAAGCTAGTTTTTTCTTCTTCTTTTTTTCTATTTTTGTAGCGAGAAGAACGATACTCTAGTTTTATTGATAACCCTCATTTATAACAAAGGAATACGTGATATAAGAATGAGCTTTGAGGGTCACATTTAGAATTCAAAAACCAAGCGCTTAAAAACTACATAGAAATTATTAGACAATAAAATTTTTTACAAATAGAAATCTATAATAGCAAGTCAACTAATGCCTAGGATTGGGAATACCTTCACGATCTAAAGCAACAAAACCAACCATATGTTTAGGACGTTGTAAAAGGAAAGAGAAACTTACCTCATTACAACGTGCACCGAATGAGACAAGACCATCAACTAAAGCATTACCCTCCCCTTAAACATGATGGACTTTTAAAAAGGAACAATTTTTAAGATGCAAAATATTATCCTAAATATCAAAAATTGCCAAGGAGGCTAAGAATTGGAATTAAACCAGTTAACCACAAGCAGGGAGTCTGATTCCACAATAAAGTCTGACAATCGGTACCATAAAAGCAAGCCAATCAAGTTGAAAGCTTTGCAAAAGTGTTGTGCCAATGCCCAATAAACAAGAAAACCCAACAATAACAGAGTTATTAAAGGCCTCCTTAATATGCCCCTACAACCAGTAGGACTAGGATTACCTTTAGAGAAACCATCAACATTGAGATTGAGATTTCCCACGGGGGAGAGATCCACTACACTAGGAAATGCCTCTTAGTTGGAAATATGAAGAGACTTGAGGACCGAATCATTGGAATAGGACAATAAAGACTTAGGTCACATACCCTCGTTTATAATAGTTAAGAATGCAATGCACCTAGTATGTTTCTAATAATATTCAGTAATCGCAACTGATAGTTTTTTTTTAACAATACACAATATACCAGAATATTAATCCCAAAACAGAGACACCTTCATTAATATTCACATACACAAAAGTCATAACATTTGTCCAACTTTTCTATAAACAAAATAATATAGTATTGGAGACAGATCTGCATAGTTACAGACCTAATATAAAACTAAACTAAAAACCAAGCCGCTCATGTAGCTCAAGTACTATAACCTCCAAAATAAAAACCAAAAGTTTGAGGACCAACTCCATGACCAACCTAAGGTTCCTCCTCGAACTATTCAATGTCATCCAGCTGGGGGTGTGCGGGTTCTCTGATCCTTGACACATTGTCTATCATTCGGATGAATGGTAGTTGAGACTACCATAGTTAGATTTATAAATCTCAAGAAGTAATGCTCCTAAGCTACTAATAGTATAAATAAGTATGCTTGATAATAACATAACATGTATGCTTGATGCACATGTACTTGCTTGTGAAAAACATGGCATGTTTGCTTACTTAAGATAGACTTATACATAATATATTGTCTCGTGGGGTAGCCATGGTGTCTTGTCCCATGGGGTTGCCACAGTGTAAACTTGATACTTTATGCTAGACTAAAAATTATTTCATGACAGGCTTGCATGCTTCATGACATGTGGTCGTCAAATGTGACATATATTCATGATTGATATACATAATAGCATGGCATGGCATAACATGATTCATTTTAATAAGATTAAAGAAAACATGAACATAACTTGCATGAACATTCCCACCATACATACATTAGCATATTATAAGTAAGTTAGGATCCAACTTATAAAATTCCATGCGTAATGTAAATGAATGTAGCATAGGCTGAAATGAGACACGTTCTAGGGTTATATAATCTCACTCAGTCCTTATAAAAACAGAATCACTAACTTTGGGCTAAATTTTCAAATTTACCCTTTAACTTTTGAGAAATTGAAAATTAGCCCCTAAACTTAAGGAAATTGCAAATGGATCTCAAGACTTATCAAAATTTACATACCTCATGTAAATTTCATCCTAAATCTAAATATGGGCTTAGAATTTTCAAAAACTAGACCCTACCATGAGAACTCTTGGCCAATTCATATAAAAGCTAAAAACTATGATTTTGCTTGCTACTTGGTCATTTAACACACTAACATGCATAACCGAAAGTGAAAACTCTCTAATATCATATTCTTATTTCTAAAATCATGTCAAGACATCAAATCATACATTTTATAAAAACTTAAACTCACCATTTTAAAGAATAACACAAAACATCAAGATTAGGTCAAACAGAACCTATTCTTTGTGTTCTTGGTCTAATACTTTCATTTCTTCATACATGTTCCTTACTTTCTGACCCCCGTTCATTGAAGACTTAAACTTCATCCCAAACCACTACGACAGTGTACGTCAATGTCTACTAATAGAACTTAGTTGTCCTTATTAACGGTCAACTCATCTGTTGGAGGCCTTATAGTCATGGGCCCTTCATCCTGGCCTAACCCATTATTGATACCCATAGGTAAACTAGTCATATTTTCTCTGTTGAATACGTAATTATCCTTGATATTCTCCCCTTATGCCTACAAATCTTACATTAAGTCAACCAAATCTCCATTTTGAAATCCTCCCCCCAATTCCATTAACTCGTGAATTTTTGTTCTTCCCATAATAGTGTTCAGATTCATTGTCCACATTAGCCATAGGACTCTGTCCGGAGATGTGACAATCCCCACCTGCCCCATCCTTTCTTTCTCTAATCCACCAAGGTCTTTCTTGGCCTGTTTCACATAGATCACATGACTACAACATTGTCCATAAGTCTTCGCTCGAAACCACGACCCAAACTGATCTACAAGCTTTGTCCTAGTAACTCACTAACTATCCCTTTGCTTACATTCTTAAGTATCATGTAAGATCCATCCACATCTAAAGCACAATCGAGGCAGCTTTTCATATTTCAACAAAACCCAAACTCGGGTACCATTAACGTTGACTGTTAGACCTCTAGCAATCGGCTTTGTTAAATCAATTTCAACTTTAACATGTAGAAAATTCTCCCAACCCATGCCATCATCTTTCACATCCACCTCTTCTACCTGCCTATAGAACTTCCTATCTGCTTCTTAGTATCTTGATTCAAGCACACTAGAGGCAAATTATGCAATGGTACCCACATCGAGGCGTGTTTAAAACTCCTCTTCCTTGCCTGTATAAAGCCATCAAAATGTTTATTGTGAACAAGCTATTGTCAAATAACCATGGCCTACCGTCTTCTACTCTTTGTTTATCCGCATGAGTGTCAAATGTAATAATAAAGACATTCAGTTTGACCTCCTAGAATGTAGCCAGTTTGCTTCAACCTCCATACTTTCGCCATTGTGGAAGAAATGATCACCTTGCTAATTAGGCATTCTAAGCACACCTTATCGACCAAGCATTTTTCTCCTTTCTTCTACACATCGTCTATAATCCCTCCATCTAGTTCAATCTCTATATTCTCTTCTTCTATTAACTTGAGTTGTTCCCATAGATATTTTATGACTTCCATGTCTTCCTCTACTACCTTCGACTACACAATGACAAGAACATCTCTCACTCCAAAAGGAGACTCGAAAGGAGAAACTTTCACACACCTCCTCTATTCTCTCAAAAGGGAAAATAGAGAAGAGACTTCTAAAATATAGAGATGTTGATTTGGGTACAATGGGGTTGGGAATTGTAGCTACTCAGAAGCTAATTGTAACACCCTACACCCCTACGGATAAGAACGACATTATTTTTATGAAATCTTGGGGAACCAACGTGTTACTACTGATTTTGAGTTAACAATTCTTCTTCTTAACGAAGCGCCAAATACAGAAAATCACATAAATAAAAAAGTCAATCTTTATTAAATACTTAAAATCTAAAAGATAGTCTGCAGAAGTACATATTTAAAATCAATAAAGTCTCATGTACTTATCAAAAATAACTTATTAAACTAAAAATCATAAAAATGAGCATAACATAAACTGTCTAGGCATCTACCTCGCTTTTCTGGCCAAATCCTGTCCTGTAGTCTCATCCTTATAAAGATTATCACCTTGGGTGGGTAAAACATAAAAAACATACAAAAATGAGTCGAATACTCAAGAAGCAACACATCATACAGTAAACATAATAAAAATAAGGACTCTGAAAAAAATATGCATACTCATGGTTACATAAGTAAATAACATGAATCTGAACTTGAACTGTGCATGAAATGCATTAACTTATTCTTAATTGTCGTAAGTCGGTACCCACTATTAACCCCATGAGTTAGGGCTAGAGAATCTAACTAAATTCTGATTCCGCCCATGACTGTGGGTAGTGGAGTCCATACATAAGGAAAACACACTAGCCAAGTGCACTACCAACATGTACAACCTCCCAATGCTATATGCCTATAACATATGGTACCATCTTCATATCATAACATAGGCCGTTACGTATCTTATCGTTCATAATTCATCATAATTATACTTACATACTTATCATATCTTGTCTTATCATATCATAGATTTCAAATGAAACCACATTTTTCATAAAATGTAATGATACATGTTTCCTTACATAAATCGTGATTTCTTATAAATATCTTGATGCATAGCTCTTTACATAAAATTATGAATTTTCATAAATATTTTAATGCATAAATCTTCACATAAAATTGTGATTTTTCAAATATTTTAATGCATAACTCTCACATGAAATCATGGATTTTTCATAAATATTTTAATGCATAAATTTGCTCATAAAATCTTATATTTTCATAAGTATTTTGATGCATGTCATTGCAGCTAACATGAAATATATGTAGAAAATCATAGCATTTATAAATTGATCATGACTTGGGTACTTAAAAATGAGGACATATCGTTTACCATACATACGTGTAAGGGTATGATCATGATACTTACTCGTAGTGCTAATTCAATATTTTCTAGGTGCAACTGATCATTGAGAAAGCTTGAGGGCTATGTACGGTTGTGCTTGGCAACCAAACGATGCATAGCGACCAAACGTGGTAGTGGGGTAGCACCTTTTATTGTCGGCAACGGAGGTACAATGGCTAGTTTGCTATGTTTTTGTGAGGCTAGAATAGGGCCTCTTTGGATGTGCGACGGTGGCTTAGGGTTCACAATGGAGACTTGTTGTAGAGGGTTGGTTTTCAATGGATCTACGATGGCATGGTTGAACTTTACCAGTCGATACCGAGTGCAGGAGTGATATGGCTGCACAGCTAGAATGTGTGCAATGTGTGCATGGGGTTGGTCTGCTTGCAAGAGTGAAAACAAGGCTCTGTTTGTGGTCCTTGTTTAGTTGTTGGACTTGGAAGGAGCATGCAATGCTGTGGTTCCTAGACTTCACAAGGGGGTGGACAACTTAAGGCTTGGAGCATGGGTTAGTTTGAAGGGAGGAGGTGGTAGCATCGTGCTATCTTGCTTGTGGGAGAGGAAGTGCCATGTAGGTTGGCTGCTGGACGTGCTATAGGGGCTGGGTGGAGGCGGTTTGAGAAAAGGAAGGGCTTTTGTGAAAGGGTGAGGTCTCTTGGAGGTTGCTGCATGCTGAGTGTAACCAGAGAACCTAGGGCTTGAATAAGAATGTGATGCATGTACAATGCATGGAGCTGAGATATATATATATATATATATATATATATATAAAAGGAGTCAGTTGAAGAAATTTAATGTGAAGAGACTTGTAGAGCTGTAACTCTGTTGGGAGAGAATTCTATTAGGGCGTGAATCCTAGTGAAAAATGGAGACATACATGGCTTAGAATTATATAGAAACTAGCATTGGCCTAACGAATATGGATTCGTCTCAAGAACCAATTACCAAATAAATAGATTTCACTTGATCCATAAAATATTAAATGGATTTAATCTAATTATCAAATCCAATAAAATTTCATAATCTTTCATAAAAAATTTGGACCTATGACCTATTTAAAAAATCAAAATTACTTGTTAAATCTCAAATGAGCTTCCTATAAATATTAACCTCAATAATTTAATAGTTTGCTGATTATTCTAAAATGGTACATTAAACTTAATGTAGGCCCAATAAAATTATTTGTATTTCATTTCTAATAATATTGGATCAGTAATTAGACTAGTGGTTTGGGGACCAAGTATTTTAAGGGATCTTAATGGTTGGAACTAAACGTCTATATTGCAACCTTTCCTAATTTAGGGATACAGAGTGTAATAATTCCTTATTTATAAAGTAGACCTTTTATTAATACTCCTAAGTTTTTTTAATCCTATTGTTTTGCTCTGCTGAAGCTGATATGTTGGCGATATTGTTTAGATATCTTTATGAGAAATTATATTTACAATCGCAAGTTTGCAAGCACTACATAATCTTTTTGAAAATATTTTAAAAAATAAATAAATACGAGATCCATATAAAAAAAATTAATTTTATAATAATAAACTTCACTTTTTTTCATAAAATTGCGGGACAATTACACATATCTAACATTACTCTATTTTTATAGGCAATTCTCATGTCACTTGTACAGAATATTCGCGGGGCTGTCATTGCTTCATAGCAAAGAAAACTATTCTCCAGAAATTTATATTTTTTCATATGTATTGGCGGTTAAAATTTTCAAGATTTTGGAAAACAAACCTCATATCATATCACTTTCATACTATTTCATTACTATTTATTACTATTTAATAATTATTTTTTTTTTTACTATTTTTTTTATTACCATACACAAATAATCTGAATCACTTAACATTCAAACATAGCCTTATATATTAAGAAAGAGTTATCTTCAATACTCCACCTTTGCATCCTTGGATAGAATAGGTGGACGACAGCCAATTTCCGGTAAAAGAAAGCACCAACGCGTACAAGGAAAGCGACAAGAAAGCTGGACATCAAAAGCGACTGCACATGATCATCAGGCTTCCAAGCACCTAAATAGAGACACGAGAAACATAAAATGCAAACAAACAACATAACCGCAACACTTGAGAGGGACCGTGTGTGGAAGAGAATATAAGGGATAAGATCAGATATTAGGTGAAGATTTGTATAGTAAATTGGGATGAAAAGAGTTGAGATAAAAATTATAAAAGTTTAAAATAATAATATTATTAGAATATTATTATTTTTAAAATTTAAAAATAATTAAATTATTTATTATATTCTATATAAAAATTTTTAAAAAAATTATAATATTAAATAAAATAGGAAAAATTAATATGAACTTTCAATCTAAACGGAAACTTATTTGAAAGAGATAGCAGCATCTGGAGAGTCGAAATGGCGTTATTTTTTTATTTTCTTTTTCTTTTTCCTTTTCTTTTGGACTGACGTTTAAGGGGGTTTATGTGGTGATTGTGAGACGCACACTGTGCAGGCATCTGGCTCACGTGCCCAACGAAGATGCTCGGTCTTGCTTCACGGAAAATATAACAATGAAAGGACCAAAACGAGATGGGCGGTGCATGGTGGATAATGGAAGCTAAAAGTGCGTAGATTTGAACAGAAACATTATTGTTAGAATATTACCGTATATAGAATCTAGAATATATGGTAATATAATTTATTCTCTATTATATTTAGTTAATTTATTGTGTATCAATCATTAGTTAATTTATTGTGTAAATCAATCAGTATAAATTAGTATCATTGATCTATTATTTTTACATTTTTTTCTCTAATCTCATTTATTTTTAAATAGAGAGATATGTTATATACTTAAAAATAATTGACAGTAATAAATATGTAGTGTCCATCGAAATCTCTCTTCCTCATTCTCTTTTCTTCATCTCTTTTTTTATTTTCTTTCTATCATGATATCAGAGCATTATACCCAATCCCGATATCTCCCATAGAATTATTTGTGTCCACATTCCTTCTTTTTGTTAGTAGTAGTGTTCCTTCATTTTGGTATTTACATCAAAGTTTTGAATTCCGTTTCATGATCGATCCGATTAAAGCACTAAAAACAGAATATTTTGATACCGATACATTTCGGTATACTGTTTCGGAATAAACGTTATATGAATAAATTATATATATAATAACTATATTCCAAAATAAAACCAATACAAATCTTAAAAGCATACATACTTGATAAACTTAATAATACTTCTCAATAGTCAATACAAGTCTTAAACACACATATTTATAAAACTCAATAAAACATCATAAGTTCTCAATCAACTGTTAAAAGAAATTATCATTCATCTTCATCAATAAGACAATAAGGATCAACATTCGAAACAGTACTCAAAATATTTTCTTCAATGTCACCACCATCATCATCAGCATCAAGACCAATATTATCGCCGTCTTCCAAATTTAGTGAGACTAATGGCTCATCAATACTTCCTCAATCCAAGTCTTCTCCATCAATAAGTTTTGATTTTTCACATACTCATTCCTCCATCAAGTCAATGTTCTCAAGGTTGATTGGATCGAGAGCATCTCTTCCCATTTTTATGTTTCTGCCAAAATAAAAGTCATATGTAAGTGAAAATGTTATATATTTTTCAATAATAAAATACAGTATTTTTGAAAAATTTTACCTCTCATGCAGCTTCAAGTTATAACGAACAAATATTGGATCATTCAAACGTTTATACTCTAATTTATTCCACTTCTTCGAATGAATATAACTCAAATATGTTCCAATTTCTTTTGCAACCACTTGCACTACAACATTGACTTAGTATGCGAACTACAAACTTTTGAAGAGTTTGAACCTCATTTTCAAAATTAGTCCACCATGCAAGTATAGCAAAAGTGCAATTATAAATTATTACTTAAAACTAAATAAAAGAATTAAATATAGATTCA
Source organism: Cyclocarya paliurus (assembly GCA_029856935.1). Taxonomy (NCBI): domain Eukaryota; kingdom Viridiplantae; phylum Streptophyta; class Magnoliopsida; order Fagales; family Juglandaceae; genus Cyclocarya; species Cyclocarya paliurus. The sequence continues at coordinate 19,104,336 of CM056951.1, forward strand.
CACTATTTTACCATGTTAAAGATATTTGAGGTTACCTAGACTATTTTTTACACGTTGACATATTGCTAAAGATTGTCCAAAAATCACCGTTTGCATTCTTATACAATTCAAGTTGTTGAATGATCTCGACTTGCTTATTAGGACCAAGTTTCAACTTTATAATACAATTCATAAACCCTTTTGAAACATCATTTTTTATTTTCAAACAAGGGTTAAAGTAAATTTCAGGGTTAAAAAAATAACATGCTGCATATAATGGACTATGAAGTTGCTTATCCCACCTAGCATCATGATCCTGAATGAATGGCATATTATGCAGTAACTTTGTTCTTCAATCTTGCTTTTTATTTCTCTTTGCTCTGTCCATTGCATCATACAAGTATCTTATTGCAAGTTTCTCTTCCCCATCGACAAGTTGTAGTACTCGAACCAAATGCACGCTAATTTTTCCAATAATAAACTAACATTGAGCCCAAAATCTCTATCTTCTAGAACAATCTCGACTATCTCCTTCCCTATGTTACTTTTAGAATAACTTGATACAACCCACTTATTCCAAGTAACATTTGTCTAAAACTCTTTCTTAATACTTTTATCTTGTATGTGTTTAAGCATACTAAGTTTCCGAAATTGACTTTTTGATATTATTGATTTTCCTGGATTATGAGTAATCAAGCGAGTCATAATTAAATACCATAAAAAATATGAGTATATCTTTCCTAACACCAATTAATTTTAACTACGAGGCAACATTTCAAGCATCTAAATCGATCAAGGGTACATTAAAAAGTATTTAGACAACTCCTAGTGGAGTTCAGAGCAATCAATTGTGAGGACCACCATGAAAACCAAGAAGTGCTTTCACTATTGTACCCCATACATACAATCATCCTAACACCAACAACATATAACCTTTTAGAACAGTGCCATGAGACAAGATGTGGTACTCTTCCAAGTTCCAAAGGATCTCAAGATCTTCATTTTTCCAAACATATTTCCCCAACCCAGTACTTAGTCATTCGTGCCCACCCACTACATCATATTTGTGGACCACTTTCCATATATTTTTGTACACAAATCATTAGTAATTGTTTGATCCATTAGGGATTTTTAGTTGGATAAGATTCCTTTAAAGTATTTGATGGGGTTGTAGAACGATAAAGCATATACCTGTACTGGTTCTGGAATGGCGTCGTCGTGCAAAGGACAGAGCAACAGAAGCTGCGACGTTGTAGAGGTTGAGACTCATGATTCACAATGGGATGGCGTTTGCTACAAGCCAAAACTCACGATTCACGACAGTGTAACTAGCGACGCGATGGAGTTGCGACTTGCGACATTGTGGAGGTGGAGTCATCAAAGTGTGGACAGTGGAGATCGATGAAGGGTTTTCAACTTTTTCTTGCTGAAACTCAGATGAATTTGTAAGGGGAAGAGGGAGATTCAAAAAGAAATCGGGAAAAAGCAGAAAAAGTAGCTAAATTACTAATATGCCATGGGATTCAACATATTTACAAAAAAACCATCATATATAAAATTTCGGACCGAAACCCTCATTCCAGCCAGAATACTGAAATCCAGCGAAATGTCCCGAAACGAGCCGAAACCACTGGAATTTAAGCTCGTATGAAATATATAGCTACACAATTCCGATTACTGTTCCTAAAACGTAAAATTCCTACCGTTCCGGCCGGAACAGAACGATTTTCAAAACTTTAATTTACATAACACACCATGTCTAGTTTTACTAAAGGTGGGCAGTAGAGTCCCATAGCCTGCTGCCCCCACCCCCACTCCGCATTTGGCCCCTTAGCAGAGGCGGGGGGTGGGCAGGGCCCAATCCCCACCCCGCATTTATATTTTTTATTATTATAAATATATATTTATATTTATTTATACTATACATATTTATAAATATTTATTATTTGTACTATATATAAATATAGTAATATGTATTAAGTAGTTTATTTTGTGTAAGTTGTAATGTAGTAGGGTGACCCTTTTATAGATTGCCAAGGAAATACAAGAGTCACACATTACTCAAATGTGAGACTTGTATTGTAAAAGCAATCACTATAAAAGGACTTCCCTACTGCACTACAACGTCTTACACACAATATGCACTAGCAAATAATTTTTAAATTATAGTCCTTTACAAATTTAAATTTACAATTTAGGTCTAATTATGATTAATTTAAATTTAAATTAATTTGTAGTTCCAAAAAGGCAATAATTATGATTACAGACGGGGTAGGTATCATTATCATTTTCAAATGAAAAACCATGTAAACAGTTGACAAAGAAGATCTATTTGGATTTGATTTCATAATTGATCAAGTAATTGTTTAATTACCTTGCAACGAAATAGCATTAATTGAAAGTTTATAAGAATAGTGTTGATGTCTTAGCCATGATCAGTACTCTAATATTGATCTTATAATAGTGCAGCAGATCACACAAACAAGAGCTCAAACCAACGAATTATTTGGCAAAATGAAGACCTCATGCTAGCGGCCAACTTCAATCCCAATCATACTTGCAATCATTTTGTTCTCAATTTCATGTGCGAATTCAGAGCAAAGTAATCTAGACATGTTTTTCCGATGCCTTTCAAAGAATTCTTCACCATTTTAACCCAGTCTCCCAGGCCATCTACACCCACAATAATGCTTCTTTTCTCTCAGTTTTGAACTCCTATATAAAAAACCGCAGGTTTTCGACATCTGCAGCCCCAAAACCACTTGCTATTATAGTTGCCAAACACATTTCTCACATCCCAGCAACTGTTACTTGTGCACAGCGTTATGGCTTGGAAATCAGGATTCGAAGCGGTGGCCATGACTATGAGGGTCTTTCATACGTATCAAATAATCCATTTATAGTCCTTGACATGTTCAATTTTCATGCTCTAGATATTGATATAGCATCCGAGACTGCATGGGTTCAGGCTGGCGCTACCCTTGGCGAGGTTTTATTACAGAATCGCCGAGAAAAGTAAAGTCCATGCTTTCCCTGCTGGGGTCTGTCCAAGCGTAGGCACAGGTGGACACATTTCTGGAGGTGGATATGGAAACTTGATGCGAAAGTATGGCCTCTCTGTGGACAATATTATCGATGCGCAAATAGTCACTGTTAATGGATCGATCCTCAATAGAAAATCCATGGGAGGGGATGTGTTTTGGGCCATTAGAGGAGGTGGTGGAGCAAGCTTTGGAGTCATTCTTTCATGGAGATAAAGTTGGTAAGAGTTCCATCCATAGTGACAGTGTTCAACGTTAAAAGGGAACAGAATGAACAGAATGCAACAGATGTTGTTTATCGTTGGCAACAGGTTGCGGACAAACTACCAAAAGACCTCTTCATAAGGGCAATGCCACAAGCAGTGAATGGAAGTCAGGAAGGCAAGAAGACGGTGCAAGTTTCTTTCATTGGACACTTTTTGGGAAAATCTGAAAGCCTTATCCCTTTGATGAATGTGAGGTTTCCCGAACTAAGATTGCAGCAAGATGACTGCAGTGAAATGACATGGATTGAGTCCACTCTTTTCTGGGCATATTTCCCTCTGGAACTCCCACGGATGCTTTATTAGTCAGGCCATCCAAGGCAGATTTCTCCTTCAAAAGCAAGTCTGATTATGTGAAGGAATCAATTCCAAAGACTGGTTTAGAATCCATATGGAAGTTGTTGATTGAAATAGGGGAAAAAGGATGGATGCAATGGAATCCTTATGGAGGAAGAATGAATGAGATTTCGGAATCAAAGACTCCAATATTCCCGCACAGGACTGGAAACATATTCAAGATACAGTATTTCGTGCAGTGGGTGGAAGAAGGTACAAAAGCTACGAACCATTACCTTAAACTTGCAAGAACCTTGTATAAGGTGATGAGACCGTGCGTATCAAAGTCCCAAGGGAGGCTTTTCTCAACTATAAAGATCTTGATATCGGTATTGCCAGTTCAAGTAATAATCGTGCAATCCTTATTAACAGTGCACGAGTGTATGGGAGCAAGTATTTCAAGGGCAATCTAGACAGGTTGATGCGTGCGAAGACAAGCATTGATCCCTCCAATTTCTTCAAAAACGAACAAAGCATTCCCCCGGGCCTTGAGCCTTTAAGCGGTTTCCAGTCCATGGACTCTTTCATGAACTTGTTAAACCAAATCAAAGAGCTTTACATGCATAATAAATTTCTATGCATGGCTGACTTAATTTTAGAGTTACATCATGAAGAAAAAAAAAACATTTCTCTTCGCATGATTGGATTTCTCTCCCATCACCTGCACAAAACAATTTATGTGGATAGATCGTGAAGTTAATGGAGAAGGATTCAAAGAATTTAACTACAAGATATCAGTATTCTCAGACTTATTCAGCTGAACCACTGATCTTGAATTTAAAAAACATTAAGAAGATCTCATTTTTAAGCCTTTCATTTTATGTCTTCCTTGTCTTCCTTTAATTACTGATTTTCTTGCCATGTGGGGCAAACATACAGGGTGTTCAAATTCCAGATCATGTAGCTAGATTTGTAGTATTAATGGAGTACTTATGTGCATGCATGAGATAGCTTTCTTTGCAACATAAATAAATAAATAAATAACGGACGGGGAGTTTAAAATTTGGTTTAGGGACTTAAAAGTTGTATGGAGAATAAAAGTTGTATAGAAGTTCTACAATCACAAAAAAAATCATAAAAGTAAATTCATAAATTGATATGTCTTCACGTGATATGTTAGTTTATGTGTTTATAAATATCAGACATATCACATCAATCTATGTCAGTTTATGAATTTATTTTTGTGAAATCTTTTTTGTGATTAAAGTATTTCTCTGTATACAAACCTGTAAACTCACAAAAGAAAAAACAAAAAACTAGACTATTTGATATCCACTTGTTGATTTTTACAAAGATTGTCGTACATACAACTAGTAAAGGTACCTCTGTAACAACATAATATCTCACAAAATAAAGTATGACCAAACCAACAATTATGATCATCCACCTATGCCAGTGGTAACACCTTCAAATGGATGCAAAATGCATCAACATATGACAAACTACCATCAAGTACTAATTTTTTTTTATAAAAGATTTCAAATAAAATAAAATAAAAAAGAAATTTAAAACACTTAGGTGCAGTTTGGAAAGTGAGATCATGCGATGAGATAGTTTTAGATAAAATTAAAAGTTAATAAAATATTATTAGAATATTAGTTTTTAATATTGTTATTGTTTTGAAATTTGAAAAAATTGAAATGTTTATTATATTTTGTGTGAAAATTTAAAAAAATTATAATAATAAAAAAATATAAGATAAGATAAAATACTTTCACTATCTAAGAGGCCTAGTTGTTAGTTGACCCAAAGTCAAGACACAACCTTCGTTGCCCCCATGATCGCCTGGGTTGCAAGGCCCAACCAAGTGCTTATGCTTCTCTATTGCTTTAGTTTATGATGACTGATTTTATTAAAGCCAATCTCCCATTTTATTTTAGCTGGCTTATGCTTCTCTTTTTGTTTCCCTCTTTAGTCAGTCTTTTAGTTCAATCCGAAATCTTTCTTGTTTTGCTTCAATGACTGGATTTGATAAACATCTTGAACTGGATTTGATAAACAAAGATCAAAGCTAGATGAGCACCCGATCGAGTGCAATCCTAAAATCTTTGTACCTGATTTTATTTCGATACTTTGGTTAATTGTAGTTAATAATCCATAGTAATCGAGAATTGTTTCATCAAAATTATTTTATTATTTCATCAAAAGCTAGGAGCTTAAAAACCAGGTGTAAAGTCCTTGCTGGTATATATCATTGTTTTACATTTCATTATGAATATGTTAGTCCGAATTAGATAAAAGAGCTTTGATGACAATTTTGTTGCTTTGTGTGGTCGCACTACAGCTGCTATGGAGTGTTGGCTAAAACATATGATAGAAAATAAATTAGATAAAATAATAATATTTTATTATTATAAAGAGAATAGATAGATAATTCAACCGTGGGAATATGTTTTAAATGGAATAGATAAAAAGTAACACATGTTCTATTAGCGAATATTAAACTTTACATTTGTCTAATTATGCTCTTAGACACAAAAGTAGTGAAATCCAGGCAACCATAGTCGCCTAGGTTATGCGACCCCAGCTGGCATCAACCCAAGAGGCATGACCTAGGACCTAGGCGTTTTAAAATTCATTTTTATTTTTTATTTAGAAGTCAAACACGCATTTTTATTTTTTGAATGTAGTTTCAATTTTTTTTTTTTTTATATACGTAGCACCCAATTATTTATTTTGATTAGACGTATTTAACATATTATTTACAATTTAGTAATAAATGATCAACACACAGTAAAAAGTTTAAAATTAAAAATAGGGATATGTTAACGTCGCAATCTAAAAGGGAAAAAAATTCCTTCCCAAACTTGTTGTGGTGGATTGGGTCTCGATCAGTGAGGGGTGGAGTCCCAAGCGGTGATCCCTATACGCTGTTTGTGCATACATTCATGGCAGTGAAGAGTATTTAAATGTAGAAAAAATAAGAAAAGATGAACACACAGATTTACGTGGTTCGACACTAGGCTTACGTCTACAAGGATTTGGGGATGAGAGATTCTCCTATAATATACTTGTTTAAAGTTTCTCATAGTCTTTCATTTCTCATTGTACGATGGAAGCTAGAAATCTGTTTGCTGGAGAATATGTTCTCTCTAAAACTCTCTCTAGAGGTTAAAGAAGTAGCCGAAGAAGAAGCCCCCCTCCCACAGACGATGCCACTGCTAGCGCCCAAAAATGGCGAAGCCTAGAAGGGAAGAAAGGTACATTCTCAGACATACTAAGGTGGGCTAAGCCTCAATCGGTGAAGTGTGGAGCCCCGGCGGTGATCCGATGCAATTGTACAATGTTCATGCGTAGGTCCATAGCGATGAGCAATATTTAAACACAATAGCGTCATTTGGAGGCATAACCCTCAGAATCTACTGCCCATCGGCAGGATGAGGCCCTAGGGTTCCACCATCCGAGGAACCCCGTAAATCTCCCTCAACAACTCCAACTCAATGGAAGTCACTTCCGAACGCCACGAGAAATCTGCAAACTCCTCTAAAGCAATATCGCCCTAACCATCGGTAGCACAGGCAGTGCCAGAAGGTCTAGGCAATCCGGAAGGATGCGAGGATTTCTTAGGAGCCATTAGCAACCAAAGAGAAATTAAAGGGAACAATACAATGAGAAGTGTTTGAAGGTAGAAGAGGAATGCAAGATATCCAGCATAAGAGAGAATGGACAAAGTAACCTGTTACTGAGAAAGAATGGGACCTTATATAGGCAAACTTGACGGTTGATATCCCAAGGCAGTAGGAACCCACATGCCCCACAGAGTAACAAAATCCCACGATCGCTGCGATTCCAAAAAAGCGTATCCAATGATGCGACGTAAGGAATAAATAACCGCCTGACATGAATAATGACGAAAGGGCTAAAGGGGAGCCATTTAATGCAAAACAAAATTGTCAAAATACAACCATGCAAGCTGGAGGCGAACCATTGCCAGATATAGTGTAAAGGCAAAAAGGCCACTCAGATATAGCTAAGGAGCAAAGGCCGCATAGTCACAGTTGTAAGAACTTATTAACAAAGGAATGAAAAGCCGCTTTATCACAGCCCAAAGCATGAATAGAAATTAATAGTTTGTATTTCTCTTTTTTTTTTTTTAAAAAAAAAAAAAAGAAGAAGAAAACTATTTTGGGATATTAAGTTGTTAAAAATATATAATAATTTGGGAATTAAAATGAAATTAAATATCATTACAAGACAGACTTTTAAAATAGACCAAGGTTCTCCTCACTATTCAACTAAGAGCATTAGCATTGGGTTGGCTAAATGCATCTTCAAAATTTAGCCAATATCACACTTTTTTACATTTACCTATTCCATTTAAATTCAATCCCACATTGGATTAGCCATTTACTCTCTATATAATAATAAAATATTATTAAATTAATAATTTTTTTATTTAATTTATTTGTATCACATTTTATAATTATATCAATTTAATATTAATAATAATTATATTCTAGTTAAATTAATATTAAAATTTTCAATGGTCATTTAAAAACTAATAACCAAAAATTGAGATTAAACTTATCTAAATTTCTATCTAAATTTCTTATTCACTAACCAAATATCTAACAACATACTCATTTCAATATCAATAAAAAATTTGCACCTACATAAACATCTACAAGACATTTTAAGATCCAACGCCATGTTAATCACAAAAAACAGAGTCATAAATCTGCACTTCCAACATTTGATTAATTAGTATGTCTAGCACTTCCAACATTTGATAAATCTGCACGTACCATGTCTAGTAACATTTTCCTATATTCATGTCTAAATACATTCAGTTACAAAAGAAACCACCAGTTAGTCTAGCAACATTTTCCTTTATTCATGTCTAAATACACCCAGTTACAAAAGAAACCCCCAGATTAACAGCAGTTACAAAAAAAACCAAATACATCCACATGAGTTGTTACATACATCTACTATGCTAAACCCAAAAAACAAACATATGTCATAAAGTTCCAAAAAACATCTATAAGATGGGTTACAAAAACTCTCCATATAACTGTTATGAGTATTCAATAAAATTCAGCAGCAAAATTCAAAATGAGTAGTACCTATAAAAAAACACAGAATTAAGCTCAAAATTGACCAAAAACAACAACTAATAGGATTTTCAGTTGTGCAAAAACAGCAACTCTTTAGTATATTAACCAAAAACAGCAAAATGAACAGTAGATTACCAGGTGTGCACAAACAGCAACTCTTTGATTCACTTCTCCCTCTTCCAGCTACTACATTGGATTCAATTCATTCCTACGTTTCTCTATGATTTCCATTTGAAATGAACCCAATCTTCTCGCTACACTGCATTCATGTTATCAACATTCATACTCATAATTTCCATCTCCATCTTCTTCTTCTTAAGTTCTATAATATCAGTCCTATCCCTATCAGCCCGACTTGCCGCCTCCCGTCGCTCAATCATAATTATCTTCCTATCACTTTTCTTGTGACTTAACATTTCATCAAACATTTCATCAAACTCAGTAGGTGAATATTTTTTGTATTTCCTTTTTCTTTCCATTTCTATTTCAACTTTCTTGCCTAGTGGCCTTTCCAAATTGATGACATGCTCTCACAAACCTCTACATCTATGGCATTGGCAGCTGTAATAGTAGAGTAGCCTTTCTTTCTCTTTGTTGGCAAATAATCCATATCCACTTGCCACTTTGGTTGGTGCCTCAATAGGTTCTAACAATGGTCCAAATTATAGTTGCCTTTTTGTGTCTCTCAGTATATTAACTTCACATTCTCAATTTAAACAACAATCATAAAAATATCAATACATATTACAATCCAAATTTATGATAATTAGAAACATACCTTGTCTTGTTCATTGGTACCGCTTGGATGGGTTGATTCGACTTAGGCCAAGCAACCACAAAATTTGTTGGTGGCTTTTTGGATGGTCGACCATCGATTAGTCAATGACCCCACAGAACGTTCAGGCCAATTAGGTTTTTTATAAGTATTGAAGTAATCATAGATTCTTATCCACAATTGGCTGGACTTTTGATCAGTCTCCCTAATAGCGTCTATGCTAATGTTGAGCTACCCTAATACAAGGAGGTTGTCTTCCTCCACTGTGAAGGATACACCCCATTGGGATAGTTTGGTTTGTGTCCTTACTTCCCTTCGGGTTGTATCACTTCAACCTCGGCCTCAACAGTATCATGCAAGACACTAGCCATGGGGTGAGGGGGGTTATTAATACCTTCTCCAATACTTTGCAAGAGTGTGGTGAAAAAACGATCATCCAATAAGTGTGAATCCATCCTCTATAAAATAGTTAGCAAGTAATAGAGTCAACACAAAATACTGCATCATCAGTATTAACACAAAATAAAGTCAACACAATTAATAATGCATCATCAGTGATTAACGACTTTCATATATATATATATATATTTATATATATATATATATATATATATATATATATATATAACCACTGTAGTTGACTCTTCTTACTTAATATTTTTTATCTACACCAAAATACAAGTTCAAGTCAGCTGAGTCCATTATGCAATCATGATTCATACATCTAAAGTCCATTATTCATGTACACTGTAATATTACTAGAGGTACTAGCACAAATTGGTAATCATCGCCATAAGAACAACCAATTATATGTCTTTTACCGAAGTAAGAACTACTTTATTTAATAAATAAGTAGACTCATCTCATTAAAATGACATTTTTATGACCCGCATAGGACATTTTTAGTTCCATGGTGTGTGGTCTGAAACTTTTTGTCTTCCCTCTCAATCTTCCTTAAAACTGTTATGAACCCAACTAGCTTACTTGCTCATTTCTACAAACACTGCCCGTGCATTCTATTATTCATTCCACTCATCACCATTTCCATTTTACACCAGCCCACTTACAATACGGGAGAATCACAAGGATTCATTACAAGACAAAACAGGATTCATTACAAAAACATACTAGGATTTCAATCCCAAAATCACTTGTAAGAAAAACGAGAGAACATATATAATCCCAAAATCACTTGTAAGAAAAATCGAGAGAACAAAAAATCAAGAAGACAAAAAGTCGAGAAGAAATTCAATCCCAAAATCACTTCATTACAGATCAAAAGTGGGAGTGTGTGTGTGAGAGAGAGAGAGAGAGAGAGAAGAGTAAGAAAAATTGAGAAGAAATTCATAAGAAAAAAATCGAGAATAGCAAAAAAAACTTACAGATCGGAAGTGGGAGTGAGAGAGAGAGAGAGAGAGAGAAGTCGTGGAGGGGTGCAGCCATGGGTCATGGAGGGGCTGCGAATCAAGAGTGGGAGTGGGAGTGAGAGAGAGACAGAGAGAAAGTGGAGCGAGAGTTATGGGTGAGAAATATGTTCCTCGAGTAGGTGGAGTGAGAAATTATTATTTTAACTTTTGGTAAATCAATTTGGTTTTTCAAATTTGGCAAATCACGATAACAGAAATCCAAATTATTTTAGATATGTCTAATCTAATGTGGGGTCCTTTTAATACAAATTATCTAAATTTTAGCCCAATTTTTAATTTTGTCCAAATCAATACTAGTGCTACGTATCATAGCTAGGGGTGAGCATCTGCCGGTCCGGACCGAGAAAACCGGACCGGACCGGCCATTTTGGACCGAATGCATTCCGTCCGATCCACGGTCCAGAGGTTTTTCGGACCGGACCGGATCGAATGTACCTAATTTCTATATATTTTTTATATTTTATATATATAATTATATATATATATATAACTATACTATATTATAATTAAGTATAGACTGATAGTCTAATACTTTATATTATACTATTATATTGTTATACTAATAGTTATATTAGTTTAATTAAACTATATTATAGTGATTTATTATAACTTATTAACTATATTATATATTAGTATAAGTTATAATGATTTAGTATAGTTATAACTATTAACTATAGACTATAGTTATACTTATACAATTATACTTATACTAATATTACTAATATATAGCTATAACCTATACTATATTACTAATACTCTAATACTAATAGTTATATTAGTTTAGTTATACTAATTTATAGTGATTTATTATAACTATATTATATATTAGTATAAATTATAATGATTTAATATAATTAATAAGTTATAACTATTAACTATAGACTATAGTTATACAATTATACTTATACTAATATTACTAATATATAGCTATAGCCTATACTATATTACATTATTACTAATACTCTAATAATTTATAGTTTATACTAATACTATTATGTAGTTATAATAATAGTTATATTAGTTTAGTCATACTATATTATAGTGATTTATTATAACTATATTATATATTAGTATAAGTTATAATGATTTCGTATAGTTATAATTATAGACTATAGACTATAATTATACTTATACTAATATTACTAATATATAGCTATAGCTATTAGCCTATACTATATATAATTAAGTATAGACTAATAGTCTAATACTTTATATTAATACTAGTATATAGTTATATTAATAGTTATATTAGTTTAGTTTACTATATTATAGTGATTTATTATAACTATATTATATATTAGTATAAGTTATAATGATTTAGTATAGTTATAACTATTAACTATAGACTATAGTTATACTTATACAATTATACTTATACTAATATTACTAATATATAGCTATAGCCTATACTATATTACTAATACTCTAATACTTTATAGTTTATACTAATATTATTATATAGTTATAATAATAGTTATATTAGTTTAGTCATACTATATTATAGTGATTTATTATAACTATATTATATATTAGTATAAGTTATAATGATTTATTAATAATAGTAATTTTTTTTTTGAAAGAGATTTAGTAATAATAGTGTTAGTAATAATTTATATCAATGTATTATTATATAATATATAGTATTAGTATCACTATATCATTATAATATATAATTACATATACACACAGACACTATATCATTATAGTATTAGAATCATAAATTATAATATTTATAATACATTGAATTTGAGTCATTTACATACTCTACGTTAGTAACAAATTAGCAATTAACATTTAACATTATAAATATAATTATAATTAATTATTTTTTAAATGAGTTAATTAAATAATCCACATTAAATAGTTTATTTAATTTTAGTTTTACTAATTTAAATAATTTTTTAATTCATCTATGTGCCAAAAGATAAAAAAAAAAATCATAAAAAAATCACATGGGAGCTACCTCAACAAAAAACGGCGCCATTTGATTCAAAATGGGTCCCAAACGGCGCCGTTTTAGTCACTGCAGGCCAAACAAAGAACTGGGTTGTGTGAAACGGCGTCGTTTCTCGCAACCCACTTATTTTTTTTTCAATTTACTTACCTGAAACGGTGCCGTTTGGGTCTAATTGAGAACCAAACGCCGCCATTTGAAAAACGATCCTGGAGTCTTCTTACCCCCCCTCCGCAGAATCGATTTCACTTTTCCCAAATTCCCCCCAACTCCTCCAGCGAAAACCCTAGGATTCTTCAGCGAAAACCCTCCATCCCCACCGTCCCCTCCGTCGCAGCAGGCTCGCTGCCACTCGGTAGTCGGTACTCTCTCTCTCTCTCTCTCTCTCTCTCTCTCTCTCTCTCTCTCTCTCTCTCTCTCTGTGTCCGATTTGTTCAAATGCTCGACGGGGATTAACATCAATGTCTATTATAATTTATCTCATTACAAAGCACAACAACTTCTTCTGCTAGCTAGTGTATCGGCACTTTTTAGTATTTACAAAGAACATAGTTGAGATGATAAGCACTTTTTATGGAAGAACATAGTTGAGACCGAGAGGGTTTGGTTAGTTTCAAATTTTTTTTTTTTTTCTGGTTCCAAAACGGGTTTGTTGAGGGAAAATTAGTTGATTGGCATATTCGTGTGAAAACTTATGTAAAATTATGTTGTAACTAGTGTTGATGCATTGTCACATTAAAAGAACTGAAGTGTGCTCAACACGGCTCGAGCGAACCCAACTGGCGCTCAAACGAAATCAGGTAGAGTGCTTCGTTCGACTCCCGCTCGACTAGCCGCTCGAGCGAAATTAGACAGAGTGCTTCGCTCGATGACCGCTCGACTCAACACTCGAGCGAAATCAGGCAGAGTGTTTCGCTCAACTCCCGCTCGATGTTCCGCTCAACCGAATTTGTGAATGTTAATTTTATTAATGTTAATTTGGAGATGGTTAATTTGTGAATTACCCAGCTCCAAATTTTTTATTTATTTATTTATTTAGAATTTTATTCATTGTAGGTATACTTTCTATTTTTTCACAAAGAACTGATGTGTCAATTTTCTATTAATGGATGTAAAATTGTAAATGACCTAATTAACATCATGCCTTGATTGAAGTAGTACTGAAAGCTAATCACGTGGATCAAATTCAGAACAGATGAAAGCTGAAATTTCAAGGTTGAAGATTACGTAATCCCAAGAAGCTGCAATTTTAATTAGTTCTGTTTCTCAATTGCTTAGAAGTTAGGTATATAATTAGACACCAGTACTTGTAATAACTTTTGTATTAATTAGTTCTGTTTCACTTCAGTTTATAATTTGTAATTTGTAAGTAATAACTTTTGTATTATTATTTTGTATTTTTTTTTTTTTTGTTTTTCTAGTTTTTTATATAGATTAGTTTTTTTTTATCATTGCATTTTTCAAGATCTGCGTTTTTTTTTAGTATTTTTAGCTAAAAATTGTACAAAATTTGAAGTGGGCCGAAAATAATTGAATTTGGGCCCAACAAAAGTCAAATTTAGATGGGCTGAATGGCTCATTTAGAGCATGTCCAGACCAAATGAACCGATCCTGGACCGGACCGGACCGAATAGGACCGAACCGGACCGAACATGTCTATACTCGGTCTGGTCCAGGGTTGAAAATATCTAGACCGAATAGGTCCGGTCCGGTCCACAAAACAGCCTAAGACCGGACCAGACCGGACCGATATCACCCCTACTCATAGCTTCTAACGAAAGGAAAGAAAACTTAGACGCGTTATTCCCTCCCTAGTTGTCCCTCTCCAATAATGTCTATCCAGCTCATCCCCAAGATTTTAAGAACCGAAACTTCCTACTCCTTTCTTGCCTTTCGAGTTCCCTGTCTCTCTCTATATACATTCATCATGCCAATAAGAAAAAAACGTTGAAACCCAATTAGTGCTAGAATTTCGTAATATTAAAAATGAAAAAGCTGATGGTCATTCTGAAACAGTCTAACCCACACCAAATGAGGACACAACCATTGTCAATACTAGCAATTTTTGTTATTTTTCTCGCCCATGTTTCGATTGCTGCTTCAGATCGAGCCCAAGAGACCTTCTTCCAATGTCTTTCAGACCATTCTCAATCCCCTTTATCGATCACTTCTGTCACCTATTTCCCCAACAACTCTTCATACACAGATGTCTTGCAGTCCTATATTCGAAACCTCAGATTCATGTCTCCTGCAACCCCAAAACCACTGCTCATCGTAACCCCCACCCATGTTTCTCACATCCAAGCATCGATTATCTGTTCAAAAATCCATGGACTTGAAGTCCGGATCCGTAGTGGTGGCCACGATTATGATGGCCTTTCGTATGTATCAGATTCCCCGTTCATTATCATTGACATGTTCAATCTAAGATCCATTTCTGTCGACATGGAAGATGGAAGCGCTTGGGTGGAGTCCGGGGTAACACTCGGAGAGCTGTACTATAGAATAGCTGAGAAGAGCAAGATCCATGGCTTCCCGGCCGGAGTTTGCCCCACAGTTGCTGCTGGAGGCCATTTCAGTGGCGGTGGGTACGGCAACATGATGAGAAAGTACGGCCTGTCGGTGGATAATGTCGTTGATGCAAAAGTTGTCGATGCCAAGGGTAGAGTTTTAGATAGAAAATCTATGGGGGAAGATCTTTTCTGGGCCATTAGAGGAGGAGGTGGAGCCAGCTTCGGGGTCATACTTTCCTGGAAAATCAAACTGGTTGGCGTCCCAGAAATTGTCACGGTCTTTAGAGTTGAGAAAACCTTGGAACAAGGTGCTACCGACATTGTTCATCAATGGCAACATGTTGCTGACAAGATTGATGAAGATCTCTTTATCAGAGTGGTGGTGCTACCTGTAAATAGAAAGCAATATCAGACAATAAAAGCTAAATTCGTGGCTTTGTATCTTGGAAATTCAGAAGATCTAATTTCTGTTATGGATCAAAGTTTCCCTGAATTCGGTTTACAACGCCAGGACTGCATCGAAATGAACTGGATTGAATCGGTGCTCTTCTGGTCTAACTACAAAAACGGTACATCCCTGGATGTTTTGCTTGAGCGACAACCTCAATCAGAAAAGTTCTTGAAGAAGAAATCAGACTATGTCCAAAACCCCATTTCAAAAAAGGGTCTTGAAAGCATATGGAAGAAAATGATGGATTTCAAGAAGCCAGTACTAACATTCAATCCCTATGGGGGAAAAATGAGTGAAATTTCTGAGTTGGAAACGCCATTTCCACACAGAGCAGGGAACAGGTACAAAATCCAATACTCAGTGAACTGGAAAGAGGAAGGTGTGGAGGCATCAAAGCAAAACTTGGATCGAATAAGAGGGCTTTATGATTATATGACACCTTTTGTTTCAAAGTCACCAAGGGGATCATATCTGAATTATAGAGATGTTGATTTGGGTATCAATGGGGTTGGGAATTCAAGCTACTCAGAAGCTTGTGCTTGGGGAACCAAGTATTTTAAGGGAAATTTCGACAGGTTAGTACAGGTGAAGACTTTGGTAGATCCAGATAACTTCTTTCGATATGAACAAAGCATCCCTTCTCTTGCAACATGGACAAGTGTACAGGTAGGATAAAGCAATTGCTTTGAACACCTCTGATGATCGGTGTAGGAAAAGATGCAAAATATTGTCATGTAAACACGTACAAGTACATATTTATCCATATTTCAAATTGAAAAATCCATATTAATGTTTCTTTGGATATTTCTAGTACTGGAGCAGCTGATCAAAATACTTTTTTTTTCTCTCCTCTATTGCTGAATTGCCAAAGTTTCTTTTAGCAACATGTTGGAGGCATTAGGCTTTTAATGGTTTTAGTTGATTTTCTTGTGTATATATAGTACCCTTGGTTTTGAGGTTCCTTTTAATAAGCCAATGCTTTGAAGTTTGAACACCTCTAAAAAAATGTTTCTTTCAATATGTTCTTTTGTTTGGGAGTAGAAGAAACCCAATAGAGAAGCAGCGTTCTCTCAGCTTACCCAATTAAGGACATATTCGACAATGAATTGATTTATTTTTTATGGATTGAAAATTATATTTAATATTCAGAATGCTCAAGTTTGTTTAATCCTATTGTTTTGCTCTGCTGAAGCTGATCTGTTGGGGATACTGGTTAGATATTTTTATAGGCAATTCTCATGTCAATTGTACAGAATATTTTCGTGGCTGATCATTGCTTCAAAGCAAAGAAAACTATTTTCCAGAAATTCATATTATTCTCATATTTATTGTGGTTAAAAACTTTAAAATTTTGGGAAAAGAAAAAAATCCTGTATAATTACACTTTGCGCCTCTAACCTACAACCATGAACCAAAAAATCCTATATGACCTCACATGTTCCTTTACGGATAGACCATGCATTAAGATGATTATGTCACAATTTATTTTTTGTAATTTGTAGCGGTCAAATCTTAGATGGGGGTATGTGAAATAGTATTGGAAAACAGAGTATATTGCTCACAAGATTTTACATTTACAGACACTGCATTATATACAAAACACTCAATGTAATTGCTTAAGAAAATATCTATTCATTATTCATTTTCTCATCATTACATAATGTAGCATTAGATAATAGGTTTACAAGTAAAATATAATAAATAGTCTCCAATCATCTAATGTCACATCATAAGATGATGAGAATTAGGATGATGAGTAGAATTACTCGTTGCATGCATGAAAAAGGAAAGAATGAGCCATCAGTGAGTCAACTCCATGGATTACGGAAGCTTGATCTTTGGCTGAAATTGCATTGTGCTTGATCCTGAGATGTTCTAGATTTGTGGAAAGTCTTGGCTTGATTTTCGGTGGGGTGGATATTATCTTCATTAGTATGCATGCACTTTTTTTTATTGCTTTATGATATGAAGTGCCAGTTGATGTTTTATTCAACTGACACATCAAGCTTCCAATTAAGCACCTACATAAAGACAAATAAACACAATTAAAAAAAAAAGAAAAAAAGTGCAACATAACTGCAACTCATAGAGGCAGTGTGTGGAAGAGAATGAAGAGATGAGAGATTGATTTGAAAGAGGGTTGTGGCAGCGTGTGGGGAGACCCACACTTGCATAATATATTTTGAAGAGACTGCAATCATTATACAGTAATCTCTTATACGGTAATCTCTTTTGAGTCTGTCTCGAAATTCGTTCAATAATTGTCTAACGTCCATGGGATGAAATGATCACGTACTCAAAGCATTATTCGGATGAAAAACTTAAAAGTCTTGAAAGAGAAATTAGTTAGTCCAGGGCGGTATTGGTATGCATGCGGTTTTAACGGGTAATTCCAAAAAATAAGAAAGCAAGTCAATTATGTCGCCAATTAAAAAATCATATCGCCAATCAAAAAAGTCGTACTTCTCGAAGCACTTGCCCGTTGTCTACTTTGGACTTGTGGTTACTACTATGAGGAGATCAAACAACACTGTAAATTAACAACTTTAGGCCAAACCTTCTACAATCATTCCAACCTCTCAACTTGCAAAAGCGAAAATCTCCATTCACTTTTGTCAAATACAAGGTACGGAATTTACCCTGAATTACAAAGTACATTAGTGTCCCAACTAAAATTTCTAAAAAGAAAATGATTAGAAAAGTAAAAGGCAAATGAGTTTAATTTTCCTATCAAAACTTGGGCTTTCTGAACAGGAACACCAAACAACCTCAGACCTATACCATTGTCTCTATATAAAGACAATGAAGTTTTCAAGCTTGAAACTCAAAAACAGTTTGGTTTCTAGGAGGAAGAGAAACTAAAAGATATTTCAGTTACCGATGAGAAAATCAGGCTGTTCTACCTTTCTTTCTGTGCCTTCCATGATTCCTCTGTTTCTTGTTCTTCTTCATGTCTCTGCCTCATGGGCAGCCGCAGACTCGGTGTATGCTACGTTTGTTCAATGTCTGTCTAAGCAAACAAACCAACCCAACCAAGTTTCCCAAGTAGTTTATGCTCAAACCAACAATTCCTACACATCTGTGCTCCGAGCCTACATCAGAAACTCCCGCCTCAACACCTCCTCTACCCGAAAACCTGTGATCATTGTGACCCCAACGCAAGAATCCCACGTCCAGGCCGCCGTGATTTGCTCAAAGAGCATTGGCCTTCAGATCAGAACCCGAAGTGGCGGCCATGACTACGAGGGCATCTCTTACATCTCCGATGTGCCGTTTATCCTCCTCGATATGTTTAATCTCCGATCCATAAATATCGACCTTAAGGAACAAACAGCTTGGGTTGGAGCCGGCGCCACGCTCGGAGAGCTTTATTATAGAATCTGGGAGAAGAGCAAAGTGCACGGCTTCCCAGCCGGTGCTTGTCCCACCGTTGGCGTTGGTGGGCACATTAGCGGCGGAGGGTATGGTAACATGCTGCGTAAATATGGGCTGTCGGTGGATCATGTAATCGACGCGAGGATTGTCGACGCTAAGGGTAGGATTCTTGATAAGGCTTCAATGGGGGAAGATCTGTTTTGGGCAATTAGAGGAGGAGGAGGAGCAAGCTTTGGAGTGATACTGTCGTACAAGCTTAATTTGGTTCCTGTTCCAGAAACGGTCACAATTTTCCGGGTTGAGAGGACATTGGAAGAGAACGCGACCGACATTGTTTACAAGTGGCAGCAGGTTGCCACCACAACCGATGACAACCTTTTCATGAGGTTGCTCTTACAGCCTGTGAGTTCCAAATTGAAGAAGGGGGAGATGACTATTAGAGCTTCGATCATAACCTTGTTTATTGGAAACGCTGAACAACTTGTTTCATTATTGGGTAAAGAGTTTCCTGAATTGGGTTTGAAGAAGGAAAATGTCACGGAAACAAGTTGGATTGGATCTGTCGTTTGGTGGGCTAACTTCGACATTGGGACGTCCCCAGATGTCCTGCTCGACCGAAATCCTGACTCTGCAGATTTCTTGAGGAGAAAGTCAGATTATGTGCAAAAGCCGATTTCCAAAGATGGGTTGAATTGGTTATGGAAGAAGATGATTAAGAGTGGAAAAACAGGTTTGGTTTTCAACCCGTATGGTGGGAAAATGAGTGGAATTCCTGCTTCTGCTACGCCTTTTCCACACCGTGCTGGAAATTTGTTTAAGATCCAGTACTCCCTAAGTTGGAAAGAGGAGGGAGTTGTGGCAGACAAGAATCACACTACTCAGATAAGGACGCTTTTCAGTTACATGACTCCATTTGTTTCCAAGAACCCAAGAAGTGCATTTCTGAACTATAGAGACCTTGACATTGGTGTCAATCGCAATAATATGAATAGCTATGAAGAAGGGAAGGTTTATGGGGTCAAATACTTCAACGACAACTTTAACAGGTTGGTGAAGGTTAAGACTGCAGTAGATCCTGATAACTTCTTCAGGAACGAGCAGAGCATCCCAGTTCTTCCAAGTAAGGCATAGGATTTAATAGTCACACAGATTAGTTGCTGTATGATTGTCATTGTTAGCATAATTAGATGAATTGTATTCCGTTGCTCTGTGGAGTGATTGGTTTAGTTAGAATCTGAAATCTCTCTTTGTAACGGCCAGCTAGCTTTATCTTTATCTTTGTCTTTATCTTTCTTCCTTTTGCTCCTGAGGCATGATTGGAATCGATCTTGATCTCTGTTAGTTCTAGTATCAGTTGGAAAATAAAACACTTTGCGTGATAGACGGAAGTCTGACTTGATTGAAGAATGACTTGACCATAATAATCAAGTTGCTGTCTTTTTCTTCTTATTGGTTCCTCGTGAAGTCACTGATGGGCTTTAATTTTAGTTGTCTGGAGGCGTCACAGGTCTTTGACTGGCTTTATTCCTTACTACACGGTTAAGCAACGAGCAGTGCCTCCTTTCAATTTATTTCCTGCTATCAAGGTTGATTGTCACGTGCATTTTCTGATGTCTCTTGACTTCTACTTCATCTCATTGGATTCGCATGCAATGGTTATGGACCCTCCCCAAAATAAGCACAAGACAGATTATGTTCTTCTCATGGGTACAGCTATAGTAGTGTCTGGACTCTGTCATCTGCCAAACCCTATTCCTAATTTCCTATCAATGAAGAAGGTGTTCATTTTGTTGTTTCTATTTGCAATGAAGGCACAATGTAGCCATCTCAAGTCACCCGGTGTTTGGGCAGAAATCTGCACCATTAAGCACCTAGTCAGAAAAGATCCTTTTAAACTTTAATTGCTCTATCTAGGAAAGGCTTCTTTGTACAGCTATACTAAGGTCATATAATTAAAACTATTTATATAACCCCAAATTTTTAATGAGAATATAATTTTTTCGAACTGCAAAACTGCCTGATAACTACTCAGGGTTGTGGTTTCTCATTAGCCGTTTAGAGCTGGTTTCTTGTTAAGAGAGCAGAGAAAGACTGTAGTGCTTATAAAATATCCCTTTCCCCTTCTACTCTGCATCAGCCTCCCAATATGACTATACATCGGTTGATGCTGATTGCAGGATTCCACTCAGGCGTGAGCGACTGGTCCACGTCCATCTTATCATCATGGAAATTAGTGGGAGCATCTATGTGGACAATGCTATTTGCAAACCTCTTGAATATATGAACATGATATTCTGTTTCTTATAGTTAATTTTACTTTTACAACTTGGTTGTTCGATTGCCCAGAAAAGAAGTAACCTTATTGTTTGATTTTTTTTTTCAAGAAAATGCACGTGTATGGAAAAGGAAAAGGCTCGCAAGTAAAAGCATTTGAATGCCATCAGGGATGCTTACTTATTTCTTTCCTTCCATAGATATTGCCATGCCATTCCAGATCTGGTGATCAATGAAGCTGCTTTAATTCGAAGCAACGAGTTAAAGAGTCTATGCCCCGACTACTTCAGGCACGTACAATCCATAAAATACCACATATCCATGGCACTTAAACAGTAAGGTAATTTGACCCTTTCTTGCATTCAATAGCATAACCTGAATATTTAATAGAATGGCTTGTATAACCTACAGGCTATACGTTCGTTCCTCTCGGAATCTGGCTCCTAGGATAGTGTTCGGCGTTCCTATATAATCGAGAAATTGGAAAATCAAACTCAAAGCAAATAGACATACATAGTCACAAATGGGAAAATTCAAGTCCTCTCATTCTTCTTCTCCATGTCTCTGCTTCATGGGCAGCCCCCGATCCAGTCTATACCTCCTTTGTTCAATGCTTCTCAGCCCGAACAAAGCAACCAAGCCTACTCTCCCAGATTGTTTATGCTCAAAACAATCCTTCCTACACATCCGTCCTACGTGCCTACATTCGTAATGCACGGTTCAACACCACTTCCACGCCAAAACCTGTCATCATTGTGACCCCAACACAGGAATCCCACGTCCAAGCCTCCTTGCTTTGCTCCAAGCAAAGTGGCATTCGTATCAGAATCCGCAGCGGTGGCCATGACTATGAGGACATCTTGTACATCTCCCAAGAGTCACTTATCATCCTAAGATATTAAAGAGAGCTTCGACACACACACCGTGACTGCGACCAAACAGGACTAAATCATAGAGGGAAGAGAGAGACAGAGAGGAGAGAGAGAGAAAGATGAGGGGGTCGGGTTTTAAAACAAAACCCTACCCCTCTATGTGCGGACGGATGCCCCCGCCCACTCCAAGCAAGGGCCGAACTAGGAGGCAAGCCGGCCGGATGCATAGGCCCGCCACCCACCCCAAGTTACTGCAGAGTAAAAAGTTATTTTCTTAGATATTCATTATGATTACTGCTTATAAATATAGTTCTAAAATGTATAAGTCATACACAATTTCTTTAAAAAAAGTGAGGCCCACAATGAAAATGTGAGTTTTTTATATGGATCCCAGGTGTACCCCACTTTTACACTTCTTTTCTTATGGACTGCATGGAACTTATATTTACATCCTAGGATTGTACAAATCATTTGTCATTAATTATTCGTTGCTTATGGATGGACAGCCACTAGCCCACTAGGGGTGTGAATGAGTCAAGTTCAAATGAGTAGTGAATGGTAAAGACTCATTCGTTTTATTCTTATTCGAACATGAGTCAAGCTCATGCTCTTCATCGGGTTTATATTTTATGTTAGCGAACAACTCATTTAATATTCGAGAGAGTTTGAACTTGTTCACGAATTGCTTCATATAGATAGAATAGGTTATTTGTATTTTACTTTATAACTTTATCTACAAGTTTTGACAAACAAATTTTGTCTTTTTGCTAACATCTTTATAAAGTTTATATATACATATATCAATTATTAGATTTAAAACGATTCAAGCAACATGATTAGTATTAGGAACATGATTTCCTCCAATATCTTTAAATATTTTAAACATTCTCATAATAAATATAGAAATAAAACTATAAAAATAATAATAAATACAAAGTTATTCAAGTTTATAAGAACTTATACAAGTCGAGCCGAATTTTATACAAGTTTTATGATTTAATAATCAATCATAATCTTGTGTTTGTGGACAAGTCATTTAATAAACGAATCGAGCTTAATTCTAATTTGACGAAGCCAATCAATATTGAGTGGATTGTTGAGTAGTATTGTTTATCTATGGCTCTTATTTGCTCCTGTGCCTTGTTTATCTACCCATATTGTAACTAGATAATCAAGAATCAAGCTTACCTCCTGTGCTCTTATTTGCTCCTTATTTTCTTTTCCTTTTTTGTTTATGATGGCATTGGAAGGCTTCTTGTAAACGACAACGGGCTACCAATCCAAATAGGTTGGTTCAAAATTACCATCATTGTCTTTCTTTACTTTTGTCTCTCGTTATAATTTTCTTCTCTATATATGCAATTGTTTTTTTCTTGTTGTTTGAATTCCCATGGGATTGGGCCGGGTATGGGTTTAATATGGCTTGAATACTAATTGTTACGTGCCCAATTAATCGAACATGTAATACTAGGATAAGTTAGTTAATTAGAGAAACCTTTTCTGTATAAGGTATTAAGGACGCTTCAAGAGGTCCTATGCCTCCCAATTAACAAAGTTAGGTGATCATCATGATATTGATTCGGTGTATGTTTGATGCCTTTATTATTAACAAGAATGGTCTTGTTAAAGCTTACGAAGGCTCCGTTTGAGAACACAATTATTTTCAAATATATTTTTAAATATTCTCAAACTATTTCATTACTATTCACAAGCTATTTAATTATTATTCACAAACTATTTTATTATTATATATTCATAGATATCTTGAGATATTTTAATTAGTATCCAAACGAGCCATAGCCAAATACCGCCTAACTTATTTAAAAGATTCTTAATATTAACAAGATCGATCATAAATATTCTTCTCATTCTTTCTATTAATATGAAAATACAAGTAATTAAATAGACCCTAAACTCCAATTAATACTATGATGACTCTAAGATCACCACTTGACTAGACTTACAAGACTCCAGCTTATTTGAACACGCAATTTGTAATTAATTAGACGCCAAAACTCCTTACATTAACGTACGTAATAAATAAATTAAAGAACATGAACATGAGACTCTTATAAATAGACTCTAGGAAGTCATATATGATCCCCTTGCATGCCATCTTCGATCATGGTACTCATGTCGTCACACCCGGCAAGTTTCAACGTCATGCAGCATGTTTTACCATGTGATCAAAAGAAATTCCAAACGGTTTGAAACCTCTGTACTATTCTAAAGGTTGACCTCACACAAATTGAAATTTTGGATGCACAATCAACGCCAAACATCTCGGATTACTTGGAAGTCATTACAATATATATTAGACGACTTTGGGATTTAGTACTACGTACAGATCATATATATATATATATATATATATATATATATATATATTATATGGGATTACTTGGAAGTCATCACAATATATATTAGACGACTTTGGGATTTAGTACCACATACAGATCATATATATATATATATATATATAGCTAAAAATTCTGGGATTTAGGAATGAAGCACATGAGAAGCCACCGATACATGGCCTTTAACTTTCGAGAATAATCATGTATGGATCGACTTAATTAGAGATAACATTATTTATAATCAACTTGTTTAACAGTACTCTGTCCATCACACCGATCTTATTTGGTTATGGTACTGATAATGAATATGTAGCGCTATATATATATAGCTTGTTGATCATGCATGATACATGTTTTCCGTTTGGACCCTCGATCCATTGAAAACCAAACGTGTCCGTTTCAAAAAAGAAAACAAATTAACAAGAAAATCATATATATATATATATATATATATTTTCTTGCTAAAAAGAATGATTTGGGCATGCAAATCCATGAAGAACATATAAGATTGAGCATTACTCTGGCCTTGTCAAATATTAGGTATCATATATATACATGAACATACTCCCAAAAGGGATAACATTTAAAACGCCACGTGTTTAGAATTTAACTCTGACCACTAAAACGGAAATTGTTAGGTCTCTTACCCCTTTAGCTCTTGCTATTAATTGCTAATGATATGGTTCTTAATCCCAATATTTATCAACAGCATAATTACTTGGAGATAATTTTAGGAGTGTGCGCTAATTATATTGGCAGGTTTGGGACTTAGATGAGATATAAAATTCTTATCAGATCTTATTTCATCTCATATCATCTTATTTTCAAACATAATTCAAATACAAAATTTTCAAACTAATTATTACAACTTTTTCAAACCTTCAAATAAAAAATAAAAAACAATTCCAACTTTTTCAAATCTTCAAACAAGAATAATATTATAAAACTGTATTATTACAAATTTTAACTTTATAATATTTTTTATTCAACTTTTTTTCTCTCATTTCTCAAAACTCAAAAAATATTTAACTCAAACTATCTCACTATTATTCACAAACTATCTTACTACTATTTACAAAATTATCATCCCATGGTACTCTCCAAACAAGCCCTTAATTTATCAAATTCAGGAGTATGCAATTATCACGTACTCGATTAGAGGATCCAAATGCAAACCCCTCAAATTAATTATCTAATTTAACAGTACTCCTTGACTATTTATTAATTGCATATCCACATGATCATGATCTTAATTACCTTTAATTGCAGTCCTATGATTTGAAATGCACCATTAATTTAATTGTAAACTGAGTGTGATCTTACATGGCATATACATACTTTTAGCATTGTCTCTGATTTAGATAGAACTAGGAGGCAAATCTGGTACAACAATCAGCCACTAATTATTGGAATATGGATCCACAAAAGTAGTGGCCATAGTTAAAAGAAAGCTCAAACTAATTAAGATAACATTAATTGGTGCATGCAGCACTAGTACTATGTTGATACATATCAAATCATGGTGGCATTATTGAATCCTCCGCATGCATGAGGGGCAATATCTTTTGCATTCCCATGATAATAAGAGATCTCTACCAAAATTAATCTCAACTACATGTAAAATTAATGAGTTGTAGTTACAGTAATGCATGACCACAGAGTGGACTGCAAAGTGGAGTTTTTAATTCATGAATGAGGCATCATGTGAATGTATACAGAGAAGGAGGGTTTCAAATCAACAAATATTATTAATATATATGCGCGCATGGTAGGTGAATTGAGTTGATTTATTTGACTATTCATGATATGTAATATGTATAGAGAGGTTTGGTGCTTTCAAAAGGTTGAAAATGAAGTTTCATTTTGGTCTTCTTCTGCAGGTAGGTATGGCGGAAGTTGCTTTGCAGTACTATTTCTGGGCTAAGAAGTCTTGTATGTGATCATTGGCGCATTAAGCGGCATTCACTCTCACAGTACTAGCATTGATTTCTCAGTATACACGTGCAAAATCATATTTTGCATATCAAAAAATATTCTCACGATATATTATGCATCTTTAAATTAAATAATAATAATAATAAATTATTATTATAAATTTGTTTATTAAAATTATTTTTTTTTATTTTACAATTAGCATCACTGCAAATTCAATCATATAGAATCCACAAAAAAAAATTTATATATGCTGTTATCATTTAAAAGATGAAGTCACTTGGAATATGCCACCTCAATAAGGGATGTTTGGATTCAAAAATACTCTTGTCTATCTCGTTAATATAATTTTCACAAAATTTTAAATAAAATATAATAAATAATTTAATTTTTTCAAATTTTAAAATAAAAATTACATTAAAAAAAATTATATTCTAAAAATATTTTATTCAATTTTCAACTTTCATCTCATCTTAACTCAACTCACTATCCAAATCTCTACTAAATATGATTGGAGATGAGAGTTTTAGGATGAAAAATAACATTACTCTAATCTCTAATGGACTAATATGCCTCATCAACAACAATAACTAACAAGAGATGATATTTGCAGTCATGGATCAGTATGCAAGCGTCATGCAATTCTTTTAAAAAAATAAGTAAATATAGGAATCACATAAAATAATAATAATAATTTTTTAATAATAGAATACTCTACTCATTTTCAAAAAATTGTATTCACAATTGTATATACTCTAACTAATAGGATTGCTATCTAATACTAAGTGAGAATGGCTCTCGCATCATGTTGACGGTCCAAAGGAATAACTGAAGAAAACAGGACTTCATAATTTTTAAGTACAGAATTATATATAGGGTCCAAACCTATCGAACTTGCCATTGAAAGGAGAATTAAAATAACCGGGAAAACAATATTCGCAAATTGTACAGAAGTATTTGGAAAAGATGAAGAAGCTTTTGATCTCTATTACCCTAACACCATTACCCTTACTAAAATATATATATATATATATATATATATATATATATATAAAATACATGAAAATTTTATCGTTCGTCGGAATTTTCTTCAGATCCAAATTGGAGTAAAACTATATGGTTAAAAATGCAATTTATAACCTTTCCTATGTAACCTAATTCAAAATATGTATGTATCTTTGTAATTTCCAAGAAATTACGTACTAATATTTATATATATAGTTCCTTAAGCATAAGAGTTATTTTAAGTACGATATATGTAGAGACAAAAATTGATCACCAACCGATACATGATATATATATATATATATATATTCAATCACCTTATATTAATTATAGTTTAATAATAAAAAATATTATATAAAAGAGAAAGGAATAAAACTCAAAATAATATAATTGTCGGTAGGATGATCTTATTTTAAGAAGAAATAAGTTGTGAGCATTACATAAGGTTGACGTGGCACTGTGTATCCTAGCTAGCCGTAGGTAGTTACGTAATTCATGACTCATAAAATGTGTTGGCATGGCAACCTTATAAATTACACAAAAATAAAAAATAAAAACTGTATTTCCGAATTCATACTTTTCTTATGGACCAATCCTTCCCGGTCTTCAAGGAGAGCTTTTACTATTTAGAATCAAAAGAAAGAGCATAATATTAATTAATTCAGGCAATGATCTTAAACTTGTTTTGTTATAGGCACCGACGCTCACACAGTATCCAACATCGACAACGACACTGATTCACTAAGCTAAAATACAGTATTATTAAATATATATATATATATATATTTAGAGGCTTTTTAATTTCATCAATATGTACATATATATATATGCATTGATAT
The DNA here is from genome assembly GCA_029856935.1 of Cyclocarya paliurus. Taxonomy (NCBI): domain Eukaryota; kingdom Viridiplantae; phylum Streptophyta; class Magnoliopsida; order Fagales; family Juglandaceae; genus Cyclocarya; species Cyclocarya paliurus. The sequence goes on from CM056951.1 coordinate 19,132,786, forward strand.
TCATTGTTCTTCCTTCTATTTTTCCCTCCTAGGCCAAGCTAGATGATATTCATTGTCTAATAAAAAGAAAGTTTACCCCAAAGTCTATGGGTTAATACATTTATCTCTACTTTTTTCCCGAAACCTCTCTCTCCAGGTGACAAAATCCTCTCAGCCGTTTTCTGCGATTCCAGCTCGTTCATTGGGAGGAGGTGGGTGGAGTTTCGACTCCACTCACCTCCTCCACTAGCCAATCGTAGCAATTTTCTTTCATTTCTTATTTTGTCAAGTTTTTTCGTTTTTCATTTTTGGTTTTTCTCCACAGCATCAAAACAAGTCGATCCTCTACCTTCCAATGTTCTCCAACCAACACGCGCCACCTTTTCTGCATCTCCAGTCGCCAATCTTCAAGTTCATGAAAGGATTCCACTTTTTTGCTCAGCGCATTCCTCACACGTGTGACTCATGTTGTGCACAACAACCACGCACCACAGCATCCTGGAGCTGCTCCTGATAACATCCGCGGCCTCTCTAGCATTAGAGGCTTTGGATTCTGGATCTGACCCTCCATTTCACTCCTACGGCAGCGCGTGACCTACAAGTGTCGTCACAGCTTGTGTTGGTCCTTCACCGACAACTTGACTTTGTTTTGGGCTACTATCATTTGTTCTTGCTTTCCCGAACCAAGGATCAAGTGGAAATGGGCATGACAGTCTCTTCCAGTCAGTTCAAACCAACAAGATGCAGCACACCTCCCTTTACTGTGATTTTTAGTCACAGTAATATGGTTTGTTTTATCAAACTATACAAAAATCGCTTCAAGTGGCATCTCCTAATGAGACATGGGTGATAGCCAATTAATTGGCTCCAAATTTCTCCTCTTTTTTTTTATATGATGTATCTGTTCGTTTTGGAATAATTGTAGGAGACTTCCACCCCACTGAAATTTATATTTCTGTAATCATTTAGTTTATCTATAAAATGTTAAACTTGCCTTAAAAAAAAAAAGGAGAGAGAGAGATTAAAGTTTACCCTCGTGTCCTACATTGATCAATCATGTAGGGCATGCAGGTCCCACGTCCTACATTCTTTTTTAATTTCTTCAACAGTTTGTGCCATACTTTATTTGATTGATATCATGATCTAACTAACTAATAATCGAGAAATTAAAAACAGCATTGTATTACCCACTTTATTACAACTGCACATCTCCAACTTCAAAGTTAAACAATTTAAGTCCTTTAAATACTTTAAGAGCTGAACTTAATTTCCACGTTTTTCCTTTCCATTTGATCCTATTATTAAACCCCATATATATTTTGAGAAATATTTTATATAAAAATAGAATTACAAAGTGACGCAGCTTGACGTAGTATATTAAATTATAATGTTAAATTTATAGTAAAATAGATTTAACAGATTACATAAACTCACATCAGTTTATAAATTTACTTTTGTATAATTATTTTTTATCTACATCAATTCTTATATATTTTTGTACCGTACGTATGTAGATGTTTATGCCTGTTTATGTAGTTGTTTCTTCTGCAATTATTTGAAGACTACTTTGATATATAATAAATAAATAAAATCTTATAGCTTACGTGTGGCTGCCCGGAAAAAAGGGTACATTAAGCTTAAAAAGATTAATGATACGAATTCGAGTTTCGCTGCTTTGAAAAAGTAAGGAATATTTTATCAAGATTTGAATACGATAACTGCTCAAAGACAACAGTGGTTTCGAATGATTCCATGTTTTTATTTTTCTTTCCTTTTCTCTTTTTTTTTTTTTTAAGTAATACGGCATACAATAGTAGAATACACAAGTATACACAATCGTTTTAAAAATTATAAAATTTATTATTAAAAAATTAATTTTTTTTTATATAACTCTTATATTTATTTATTTATTTTAAATATGATTATATGACGTTTTATATTTCACAACTATAAATATTATTTTTTTTTTTTTATTTATCTTGCTTCAATTATATGTTGCTTATCCCAATGAACTGGAGCAGTTGCAGGTGGCAACACCTTGTGGCCAACCCTGAAAGTTAGTTCCAGTTGATTGACATAAACAAACCAGAATTTCAGTTAAAGAAAGAATTCATTTCTTAAGAACTTCCCTTAAGCGTAGAGAGAATTGGATCATTAAAATTTGCTTTTAAGAACACGCATATGCATGAATGCATACTCTGGCCAACATCAAGTCAAACGTGGAGTAGAGGTCTTTTTTTCAAAAACTTTAAGCAACAATAATGCGTGACTCCCAACTTTTCATGACTTGCACGTTCTCTAATTGAATCATAGGTCTTCACTTTAGAGAAAATTCTCTTAAAAAAAATTTATTAGTTTCTTCATGGAATTATGCCTGTAGTGGAAAACAATGAAAAGGAAAAAGACTTGGTCACATCTATTACTATTAGACACAAACCCAAGCAAATTTACAACCCTTTGGCTAAATATCTCAACGCATAATCATCAAGGGACACTCAATTTCTCTTGAATCAGTCGTTTATATGACATTGAAAAGATAGTGTGACTCAATATGCTTGATTTATATGACAATTTTTCATTTTTTTTCACAAGTAGGATGTGAAAATGATCTTTCACATTATTTTTTTCTACAAAAAACAACAGAATACATGATCATTTAACGCAAGTTGAATGGAAAACATTTGGGGTTTCTAGAATTTGTGAATATCATGAATGGAAAGCCATGTCACAGAAGGAGCAGATTCTAGATTGAAATTTGTTTCCGAGTGTTGTATACACGGTGATGTATTGGAGAGAAGTGCCACAATATGAAGGTCGTTTTCCAAAGAGGGTATGTAATTACGATGAAGACCCTTGACCCAAATCATCAAAATGTACAGTGACAACCTTGACGTTTGCCTTAGCTCAAGCACACGTCGGTCGCACCGATTGCCCATAAATAAGGGTGCTTGGGTCACCTTTTTTTCTGTAGCACCAAAACAGAGGAGCAAGAACCATAACAATGGTGTCCCCAAGCTCTAGTTCCTTGTTTTCAGCAGTTTTATTCCTGCTGTCTGCTTCATTGGCAGCTTCAGCTACGATTCAAGAAAGTTTCATCGAGTGTCTCACTCTCAATTCTCAGATTTCAATTCCAGTGGCTACTGCCTTTTTTAGTCCAGATAATACTTCCTTTCACAGTGTCCTCGAATCCTCTGCACAAAACCTCAGGTATTTAGTCCCTTCAGTGCCAAAGCCTGAGTTCATCTTCATGCCGGTGCATGAATCCCATGTCCAAGGATCTGTAATCTGTTCCAAGCAGCTTGGAATACATCTCAGAGTCCGTAGTGGAGGCCATGACTACGAGGGTCTCTCTTACGTATCCGAAATGGAATCACCTTTCATCATTGTCGACCTGGCCAAGCTTAGGTCTATCGACGTTGATATCAAAGATAACAGTGCATGGATTCAGGCTGGTGCCACTATTGGGGAAGTTTACTACAGAATTTACGAGAAAAGCAAAGTTCATGGCTTCCCTGCCGGTCTTTGCACCAGCTTAGGCGTTGGCGGGCACATTACTGGAGGTGCATATGGTCCCATGATGAGAAAATATGGCCTTGGCGCAGACAATGTTGTCGATGCTCGAATTGTTGATGTTAATGGCAAAATTCTCGACCGGAAAGCCATGGGAGAAGATCATTTCTGGGCTATTAGAGGTGGGGGAGGGGCAAGCTTTGGAATCATTCTTTGGTGGAAGATAAATCTGGTTCCTGTTCCCTCAACCGTGACAGTTTTCACTGTCACCAAGACCTTAGAACAGGGAGGAACCAAGATCCTCTACAAATGGCAACAGGCTGCAGAAAAGATTGATGAGAATCTCTTCATCAGGGTCATAATTAGCCCGGCAACTGCTGGAGCTAAAGGTGGAAAGACAGTGACAACTTCGTACAATGCTCTTTATCTTGGTGGCGCTGAGAAGCTTCTCCAAGTTATGGGAGAAAGCTTCCCAGAATTGGGTTTGACAAAAAAAGATTGCGTCGAAACAAGCTGGATTAAATCAGTGCTTTATATTGCTGGTTACCCAAGTGGGACACCCCCAGAAGTTCTGCTCCAAGGGAAGTCCACATTCAAGAACTATTTCAAAGCTAAATCAGACTTTGTCATAGAACCCATACCAGAGACAGCACTTGAGGGACTCTGGAAAAGATTAATGGAAGAGGATGGGGCTCTGACTATCTGGAATCCATACGGAGGAATGATGAGCAAGATTTCAGAGTCTGAAATTCCTTTTCCTCACAGGAATGGAACTTTGTTCAAAATCCAGTGGCTATCCAATTGGAAAGATGGGGATAAGGAGACGGCGCAGCCTCATTTAGACTGGATTAGAAAGCTTTACAATTACATGGCTCCTTATGTTTCAAAGCTGCCAAGGACTGCATATGTGAATTATAGGGATCTTGATCTGGGGATGAACAAGGGCAAAGACACCAGCTTCATGCAGGCAGCTAAATGGGGTAACAGCTATTTCAAGGACAACTTCTACAAATTAGTGAGAGTTAAGACCAAGGTTGATCCAGACAACTTCTTCAGGCATGAACAGAGCATTCCACCTCTTCAACTTTCTAAAGATTCTGCAAAAGGCTAGAAGATAGGGATGGTTTGTTGCAGTAAATGGCTACACAACTTTGGTCAATGGTTTTTCCCCCTTGGTCTAATAAATGCTTAGTATTGTAAGCCTTGTATGAAATTTATGTTATGGTTTTCCTTTTTTTCTCCCCTCATAAAGTTCATTACTTGAGTTGTGCTCTCTCTCTTTCTTGCTCATAAACTTTCCAACCCTCCCTCCTCGTCTATTTCTTGTTCGTCTTTTTGTGTAGATTTTGAAAGCTCACCCATTGCTGCTTTCGAGCTGTCTCTCTATCTCTACTTTTTAAGAGCACATCAGTGCTCGTTTATACAGAATACAGAATTTGAGATCTTCAATGGCCACCTTAACAAATATAAATTTAGTTATGGGATCCACTCACAAGAGTCGGTTCTAATATTAATCAAACAATTTATTTTGCTACAATTTCCCAATTTGTTATTTTATTTGTTGTGTTGTACCTGCAATTTTAGATTCTTATAAATATATTATAATTTTGGCCATAAAAAATAAATAAATAAATAAAGAGATGATTAAATTAAACTTCTCACCTATATAAACATTTGTTATAGAATGATATCTTTCCATAAAAGCTAGAACCATACCCACCCATAAGTAACCCAAGTTGTAAGGGAAAACTTGTGTGCATGAGCCCTATGTCACAGGTTCAATTCTTGTTAGGATCAAACTACGATTTAAGTAGGAGGCCATGATGGGTTGCTGTGCTAGTCTTCCCGAGAGTTTAGATTACATGGATGAATCTCAAGGATTACCATGGAATGGTTCCCCATTATAAAAATAAAAAGAAAGAAAGCTAGAACAATGAGGTCAAAAATGTCAGTTAAAATGTCATGAACTATAATAATTGAAAGATGATAATCAATTTTAGATGGTAAATTGACTTGGGCTGAAATGTTAAAATTTCACGGGGCAATGTCAAAGACAAATGCAAAGTTGGTCAGCAATAAAATCAAGTCCCTACGCCCTAGGTCCTAGGATGTAAGATGTCCCCCACATCTTACAAAGGAATAAGCCATTCTGCAGACCATGCATTCTCTCCAACACCCCGAATCCGACAACTAAACTTTTCAATCTTTGCAACTTTGTAGAGACATCCAACCACCTCTCTATTACCCGGCTGCTGCCATCGCTCTTCCTACTCACCAGCACTCCGCCTACACAAGTCTGCCTCATCTCGACCCTTTATCCTATTGAAACCGCCACTTGTTATAAATCTGACTCAGATTCCAACGCACTTTCCATCTTTCGCTTTCTTTGCCACTTCTCAGACTCTCCCACCTCAATGGGATACTTGATGGTGGTATTCATAAAGGACTTGCATGATGCACAAAGATATTTGAGCCTTTGTTTTTTAATTCTCCACCAAACAAAAGGGAAACAAATTGATTATCTGTAAAATAAGAATGTTATTTATCATCCTCTTAGTCTATCATATTCTCATCATTCCCCTACGTACGTGGTATCAAATAATAAGATACGAAATACCACATTAGAGGATGACGGCTAGCACTTTTCTGTTTAAATTATTAACCCTAAATAATTTTTCTCATTTTACGTTGAAACAAAACCACCTAATGTTTATCGTCGAATTAGGACTAGTTTAGTTATACAAAACTAAACTATCTTATCTCATATCATATAATAATTACAACTTTCTCAAACTCTTACACAAAATATAATAAACAATTCAACTTTTTTAAATCTTAAAACAAAATTATATTAAAAATTTATATTATAATAATATTTTATTCAACTTTCAACAAAATATCTCATCTCATCTTATCTCATCTGAACTGCATAACCAAACGAGACCTTAATCTTTTTGATACTCAACCGAACAAGATTTTCCAATGAATTCCAGTTAAATATGTCAACAAGGATCATATTACATTGACAGATTCCCCTCAGCGGATGCACTGAAACAAAAAAGGAAAAAACAATGCCGGCTAGGGTACACAGAATATATTGTCATTAATATGGAATTCTTCATCGGAATTATCACTTCTTTGTTTGCACGCAGATTTTTATAACAGGCCGATCTAGGAAGAGCTTATATGCACAGACATTCCGCCATAAGACAAAGCAACTCTAAGTGTTAAATAGCCAAACTTAAACCTGTAAGCCTAATCCTACAAAGACAGAAGAGAGAAATGATCAGTTACATAGCACTAGCCTCTCTTCTTTGGCTTTCAGTTTCATTTACAAATTCCAATCCAACTCATGAAACTTTTATGAAGTGCATGTCAACACAATTTGGTGCCTACACCAAATCTGTTCAAATAATATTCCACACATCAAACTCCTCTATATATTCAAACTTGTTGCAATCTTCTCAACAAAACCCTAGATGGTTGAATTCAACAACAGCTAGACCTCTACTTATCATTACACCATTCCATGAGAGTGAAATCCAAGCAGCCATTCTTTGCACCAAAAAGCATGGCTTACAAATCAGAGTCAGAAGTGGGGGCCACGACTATGAAGGCCTATCCTACCGATGCAAAACCCCATTTATAATTGTCGACCTCATCAATCTTCGATCAGTTGAGTTAAATCTTGAAGATGAAACAGCCTGGGTTCAGTCTGGGGCAACACTTGGGGAGCTTTACTACAGTATTTCCAAAAAAAGTAGAATCCATGGATTCCCAGCAGGGTTATGCCCCAGTGTAGGGGTAGGAGGGCACTTTAGTGGCGGTGGATTTGGTACCTTATTAAGGAAGTACGGCCTTGCAGCAGATAATGTCCTAGATGCTTACCTGATTGATGTTAATGGAAAAATTCTTAACAGAAAAGCAATGGGAGAGGATTTGTTTTGGGCCATTAGGGGGGGAGGTGGAGCAAGCTTTGGAATCATTCTTTCATGGAAAATCAAGCTGGTTCGAGTGCCGCCAACAGTGACAGGCTTCACCATTTCTAAAACACTTGAGCAAGGTGCCACCAAGCTTGTCAGCAGGTGGCAATACATAGCAGACAAGCTACATGAAGATCTCTTTATTAGAGTCATAGTTCAAGATGTGGGTAATGGGAGTAAAAAAACTGTCCAAGCTTCCTTCAATTCACTCTTTCTTGGAGGAATTGAGAGACTAATTCCATTGATGAATGAAAGCTTCCCAGAGTTGGGACTGCAGGCCCAAGACTGCAATGAAATGAGTTGGATACAGTCCGTACTCTATTTTTCCGGATACCAAACGGGGGATCACTTGGAGGTCTTACTGGACAGGAGCACTCTCTACAAGAACTTCTTCAAGGCGAAATCTGACTTCGTGCAGGAACCCATACCAGAAGTTATACTGGAAGAGATATGGGAAAGGTTTCTGGAAGAAAAGTTAGTGTTCATCATCATGGATCCTTTTGGTGGACAGATGAATGAGATTTCCGAATCTGAAATTCCTTTTCCTCACAGAAAAGGCTACGTTTACAACATACAGTACTTGGTGAAGTGGGAAGTAAATGGGATTATGGCGTCCAGCAAGCACATAAACTGGATTAGATTGCTTTATGACTACATGAGGCCTTATGTTTCCAAACATCCTAGGGCTGCCTATCTCAACTACAGGGATCTTGATTTAGGTGCCAACAAGCCGGGTAACACAAGTTACTTGGAAGCACGAGTTTGGGGCACAAAGTACTTCAGGGGTAACTTCAAGAGATTGACGAAGGTGAAGACCAAGGTTGATCCAGACAATTTCTTCGGAAATGAACAGAGCATTCCTGTGTGTACTGCACCCAATTTCTTTGGATGCAATTAAATGGACAATAAAATCGCTCATTTCCTGGCTTGCAGCTTATATGACTTGTAACAAGGAGAATTCAAAGCACGACCATAAAAGATTCACATTTCAGATACCAAATTTTGTTGATCTAGGCAGGTTTTCTTTTTCTTTTTCATTTGTACAAGTACACAAAATGTTTACAAAAGGGAATACCCAATTAGAAATAGAATGATTTAGCCAGAAAATATGTGCATGTCAGGGGTGTACTTTTTTTTTATAAGTAATAATTTTATTCAAAGAAATAGGCATAAGCCCATGTCAGGGGTGTACTTGACAGCAGATGAGCTCAAATTGTATTTTTTAAAATAAGAAAACAAATGAATGAACCCAAGTTTCTAATAGAAAATCAAGATACAAATATTCCAGTCTGTCAACTAGCCCAGTTTGAACACAGGCTTTTGAATTCATCCCTTCAACAAAATTCAACTACTTATTTTTCTAATTAATCAGGATCGGTTCTATAAACCCTTGATCAACAATTTGAGATTGCTAACTATTTCTTCTTCTTGCTCCGATATAAGCATACTCTCACTTCACTATTTACCATCTTATTTTAGACCTCTATGTAACCCTTTGACCTTTTCAATGTAACTTGTGCCAATTTGAGAAAGAATATAAATGAAAAAACAATAGAGCCACTATTTCTTGCCATGCTGGGTTACAAGACCTTTGAGGTGGTAGGGAAAAAAAACAAAGTTTCCATTAAGCCTCCAAATATCTTGGTGGATGTGCATCACGCTCAGTGAAAAGCTACAGTTCAAAGATAATTAGATGACATGATTAGATGTCAATTTTTAGCTTCTGATACTTCTGAAGACCAATCCTTGGAAGGGACCAACAATTCAACAGGCTTAATCATCATAGGTCAGGAAATTTATAAGCAATTGGAAGAAAGAGAAGAACAAAAAAAATGCTCAAGGAAGAAGTTACCCTTATTCGAGGAGATCAGGCAAACTCTCAATGCAACATAAGAAAGGTGGAAGAAGCAAGTGTTTTCCAGAACCAAAAACTTGCCCACAAATGATTTAAAACAGATAACGACAACCTGTATTGAGGAGAGAACAAAATTACAGATACCATGAAGAAACTATACAAAGAAAGGTAACAAGCTACAGCTTCGCTACTTTAAATTCCAAGCACTGAATTGCAGGAGGAAAAAAATTAGAAAAAATAAAATGAGAAAAAGCAATAATAACCAATGCCACCTAAGTGCAAGTTTGAATGAAAAGCTAATCACATAAAACAGGCCCAGAGACAGACTGCACAGAGTGAGAGGACTGGAAAAATTGCCCCAAAAGAAACATTATTAAGCATTTTAATTTGGAAGTACCAGAAAATCCTTAAAAGTCATAAGACACCGCCACATGAACCCGTAATGCTTGCAGTAAAGATCTTGGAAGTAAAAGCCTCAAAAAAATCTGGTACACCAAAATAAAATAAGAGCCGCCACAAAATGTCAATTTTCACTGATATTCCAAACAATTATTCATAAATAACTTCTCTTTTTTTTTTGATAAGTTATTCACAAATAACTTACAAATTGGGAAACAGGTAAGTTGAGACATAATGCAACTGAAGGCAGTGGCAATCAAAAACTTTCTCCAGCAAATGAGCAAACAATAAATATGTCCTCGCATAATCTGTCCCGGAATCTTCGTATATGCTAGCTCTCAATGCCATCAAAACAATGCAACTGTAGACGATGGCTAAAAGATCAAAAACTTCTCCGCCAAATGAGCAAACAAGTAAATAATGCCATTCCAAAATCCATATCAGAATCTTCATCATCTGGTGATACACTAGCTCTCAATGGTGAATGATAAATTTCTTACTTCAATTCCAGTTGAATAAAAGAACTTGCACAACTTCCCACTTCAAACTCAGGTAAGAATACCCAAACAGTAATACCCAGTCTCCACTCTGTAGAGATCCTCTGTTCCTATTTTTGTTTTGCAGCAGCTGTTTGTAAAAGCCGTACTGACAAGTCCTGTTGCTCCTTGCTCAGCAAAGAAAACCACTTCCTCATAGAATCAGCAAGAAGAGACTGACTTGCAGTTACCTGAATCTTCACATTACTCTGAATGAGTGTATCAAAATCATCGGGAAGAAGCCCAAGCAAAGCAGTGACAGTGGCTATTTGAAGGTGTAGACCTGCTTTCAAGATAGTATAACGATTCAGAAATGTATACAAATTACATCTCAAATTTTCAACTCCTTTATCTTCATATCCACCAGCATCAACTCCAAGCCTGAAATTAAAATCAGAATTACATTATTAGATAAAAGGAAGTACGTCAATGAAACTGACTCTGACAGCCCAATATGAAGTTCAATGTCTCAGTGCTGGTTGAAATCAAGATAAGCCCAAAGGTTTTGTTTCTTGCTATGTGATAAATAACATATCAAGAATTTTTTACCATCAATATAATTATTTCAAATCTTAATTTTTAAAAAATCAAAGAAACAAACAAAGAATATAACCAAAAGGCAGAACTTAAAAGTCTGATACTTTAGCATAAGGTGGAGCAATATCCAAAACCACAAACATAAATGTCAGCCAACATTAAAGTAAATTACCCATAAAAAACATTAAGGTAAATTAAACATAAACCTACCTCCCAAGTTGTCCAAGGAGAACAACAATAGCAGCAGCAAAGTCCTCCAACACACACAACTCCAAAATTTTCAACAGCTGAGGGATCATTTTGATGCTTGTCCAGTCCCATCTCTGTGATAAAAGAGCAAAATAGGCAGAAGATAACAATCAGAAGAACAGCTCTGCTCAAGAAAAAATCCTCAAGACATGAACAAAGTCTCTAAAGAATAAACCTTCAATACATGAACTACATCAACCTGGTATCTCTATTCATTAAACATCAAAAAGAAATTCTTCTCAATATAGTCTATGTTTTGAATACAAGTCTAACTTTTAATAACAAGTGCAAAAGGCACAACCCAATACACATGAACTAAATCTCTAAAGAATTTAGCTTTCAACACATGAACTACATCAACCTCGTATCAATTCATATGATATCAAACATAAATTTTTCTCAATATAATTTGTATGTTTTGAATTTAAGTCTATACAGAATTTTGATATCAGAGAAAAATGAACTACATATTTATAATTACTGGGCATTAAAACTGGAGAAGAGTATTTTTTTTCAACTTTGTTTATTTGTATGATCAAAGTAATTAAGTAATTAAAATGATAACGGCCAGCATCAGGTAAGCCTGTCAGTTTCTATCATTATAAGCACAAAAAGGACTATATCAAAATGAAAGATTTATAGCTATTGCATGATTAACTTTCTTTTCTCATAGTTTGTTGATTGGTAAAAAATTTTTTTTTTTTTTTTTGAAAAGTAAAATTCCGTTGCCGGGACTTGATTGGTAAAACAATTTTTTAGTTGTAGTTGACATTTTATTGGTTCAAAAAGTAGTATTAGCTTATTTTGAAACTTTCCATCGAGGTTATCAAATTCTCTCTAAAACACTATTGATTCAAGGAGAATGCTTGTAAATCATGCTCATAAGACTGAGTTTCGTCAACATGTCACAATACAAGTCCCATTGTAGTCAAAAGATTCACAATTTTAACATCAAAAGACAACATGCTGCATAGTGAGACTAAGGCCTGGTTTGGTTTCATAAACCTTTCAAACCATCTCATCCCCATCTTATCTCAATTTCATTCAAACACAAACATTTTTTAATTTCAGATTTTCAACTTTTCATTACAACTAATCATTACAACTTCCCCAAACTTCCAGACAAAACACAAAAAATAATTCAACTTTTTCAAATCTCAAAACAAAAATTATATTCTAACCCTCTTTTAACTTTATAATTTTTTTATTCAACTTTTCTCTCTCCTTTCCCAAAACCCCATAAAAATCTTAACTCAAACCATTTCACTACTATTCACAAATAATCTTACTACTATTCAAATATTTCTCATCTCATCTGTGTAACCAAACGAGGCCTAAAAGTAATATCCAATACTCTTTGTGCATGCTTTGGATTGTTGGGGGTAATATAGCTTTTAGCTTTAGGTTTATAGTTCTAGAGCTTAAGTAATAAGCTCCACTATTAAAAAGCTATTTATTCTTTAGTAACTATATGTCTAAACCACTTTCAAACATGTTACATTTGTTTGAAAACAATATAAAAATAATATTTTTTGGCGTAGAAATGACATACAAGGTCATCTAAAAGTTATATGGGTATTTTTGCCCAGTGACAGTCTTTTTTAAAATTTAAACTACGTTCCACATTATCCAAAAAACCACGTTTGAGGAAAAGCATCATTTTGATTTTTTTCTCAATCATACTTTTTAGCTTATTTGACATTAAAAGGTACTTAATATGTAACACTCAAACAACCTAATTTTATCATTAAAGAGCTTTTACGACTAATTAAGCACTTTTTAAGACCCCTATTGCAACCCCAAACAGGCCCTTCGACATGGGAAAGCCACTACATCAAACGCAAAGACCAAGTTTCCATGGGCAGCAGCTAAGATTACACGTCAAGACATACAAAATATTTTTTCGCAAGCATTATAAAATCATTAGAAGTGCAAAAGGCACAATCCAAACACACAGGGCGTATAAAAGTGACTCGCCTATTTAGAAAGAGAATTTTCAACCTTACAAATTGTCAGATACAAAATAATTATGTTCTTCATTGAATCACCACTTGTGGCAAAAGCTTAAGCTAATAGAAAGAGGTAAATTTATTTATTTTTATTTTTGTCTCAACACTAATCTTCACTTGTGGGCCAGTCCAAACTCCCTCAATAAGTGGGCCCAATACGTGAAATATTTAACTAAATGGCATAGAGTAGAGTCAAGATTCGAACTCAAGGTCTCTGTTCTAATAACACGTTAAATCACCACTTCTCTCAAAAGTTTAAGCTGATGGGAAAAGACAGATTTAATTATTTAAAATTTTTGTCTTAACAATTCAATTAGCTGCACTATGGCATAGGATCCAATAATCGTGTTTCAGCAGCACACATCATTCCCATTGAGCTAATTTCAAATAGACACCTCTTTTTGCAAAATACAATAATCACTGTTTTTTTTATTTTTAAGTACATTTTTACCTATTTAATTTTCATGAGAGCTACGCACATACCCCTGATGACCTCTAAATCTGATTACCTAATACCAGCAAAGTCCATATATTACCTTTCATGTGATTATCAAGCCTAATTCAAACATAACCACTCAGCAAGGATGCTAGCACATCACCTCCTTATACACGAGAAATTCTTCTCTTAAACAATAAAAGTAAATAACTCTTTTACGTCAAGTTGATTTTCTTTTTTATAAGTTATTTCAGGTTGAATTTTAAAACTTAATGCCCCATGTGTAAATATATATATTTGAAACTCAAGAAAAAAAAAATTGATAAGAAAAAATATATATTTAAAACTCAAGAAAATTAGTCCAACATAACAACATCCTCACAGGGAGCTGCTAAGACAATCCACATTTCAGGGAGGCAAGCTATAAGTGGTCAATCCCACAACTAAAACACACAAAGTAAAGAGTGATAAGATAGCGGAACAATAAGAAAGTGAATCCCATACCGTGTTGCATGCAACCAGCTCCAGCAATGATAGAACATCAGTAAGGTGACAGAGACGCATACTAGCAATGGGGTGTGATTGAGTAGTGGGCATCTCATACTTTTCCAAGCAACAGGAGGCATCAAAATTCCTATCAGTGGCACAATAAAACCCTTCATGGCTTGAACTTACTCCAGATTTAAAACTGTCATAAAGAACTTCAGAATCCAACATATCAAAGGATTTAATCACATCATAGTTTGTGGTTTCCAACCCAGTATTATTCCAGATGAACTTCAAGAGCAATGATGTTACAGTATCTATAGAAAAAGCATCCTTCGAAAATGGGCATTTGCTGCATGGATGGAAAAGAAATTGATCCTCGCTTACAGATAAAGAATGAGAAGCAGCAGGATCTGAAGAATTTACTCCCTCAAGTAACATCACTATTGATTTGAAGACAGTCACCATCAAACCATACTTCGTGATGCTGAAAAGCTTTTCTCCACACAGATAAGCAAAAACATGAAGAATACTAAGCACCAACAAAGAATCACAAGCATGCCTCCGAAAGATGTTGTAGGATGCCTCACATATAAAACCAATCCGGTCTATTGCTGCACATATTGATGCTAATATAATGCTCCCAGCCACCAAATGATCAGCAGAAGAAACTTCATATGACAAACTAATAGTCACACCATCCAAGAGGAAGTTAATTCTTGTATCACATTCGATAAATGTCTCAGATGATATATTAGTGTACACCAGAACTCTTCCGTCTATAAGGAATTCCTCAATGAAACTAAGAAGTTCATCCAAAAAATAAAAATCTGCAAGCATGCTTCTTGTCTCCACATCAGACATCACTGCCAAAAAGAAAAGGATAAGAAAAAAGAAAATGACCAGTTAACAGAAATCTAAACAATCAAATCAAACAGTTGTGTCAACTAGGGCAATCATATATAATGTGTAATAAATGAACAGACCTGCACGTATGTGCCCAGAGAATGAATCCAACCAGAGGATGGAATCCGTATTCAAACAGTTTCCAAGTTTCCTTGGAGCAGCGGTGGACAAATTGAGCAGCACCAATGTAAAAAACACACAGACCTTTTCCCTGAAACATGTCAATGATATGAAAAATAAATTAGTTCCAACCTTAAAAAACTCATTGTCTCACTGACTTCAAAGCCTCCATATACCATTAAAGATCAGTCATGCAGCTCTTTTTATAAATAAATCAATCTTATCAAAGCATAGAGGGGCACAACAATACACATGAAATACTATACTAGAGAAACCCCCACTTATAAAGAGGAACAAAAAGGCACCCATAAATTCTATAAAGTTAGCAAAACGAAAAACTATTGATGGCTAACATCTACCCATAAAGAGTCTTGTATAGTTTTATTAACAGCAAGAAAATCGTATCAACTTGGATGGCAATGAATCACTTACACAAGTAACAGATTTTCTTCCATCACAAGAGCAAGCAGAATCTTAGGCACCACCCACTCCGTTTGAGAAAGCAAACAGCACCGAGCTATACAAGTTTTGGTAGTTTTAAATATCCTAGAAATGATGTTACGATCTCTCATGTTAGGAGTCACGACACAGTATTTTGGAACAGTGTCACGTGCAGATTCAAATTCACTTTCAAATGGAAACTTAACTTCCTCGTCTCTTGATCTAGGCAAATTACTAATGCCCACAACCAGACCTGAGTCCTGGACCTGCTGCGGACTAGCATTTCCTGCCTCTACAGCCCAGAAACCATTTCCAATGACAGCAACAGAATCAACAGGGGCTACATTCCGATGCAGTGGATTACAGGAAGTTCCTAGAGCAGTATGTTTTAGCTTATTGGACTCAATTTCAACATCAATTACATCAAAGCTGTGCTTAGGGAACAGATTTTCTTTATCAGTCGATACCTCTTTAGAGACCCATTCCACTACTAAATCTTCAGAACTATCCACATCAAATATTTGCCTGTTATCAAAGTCAATAATAGGAAGACTTGGTGACACAGGCCTTTCAGTCGCCATCCTGTAACGTTGCTCGTCAGCAGCATCATCCAAGTCCAGCAGTTTCATGTAGTCACCATCAGCTACATCCTCAAAACTTGCCATGGTTTCAAGATCACTTGAATCCTCCAAGACTTTGGTTCCAGATTTTTCTGTCTTCTTTTGCTCGTCACTGACACAAAAATGTTTCTCATGTACCTCTTCAGGAGATACCTTGCTCTTTTGATGCAACCCATCAAGCTTACCGTGTGGAATGCATTGCGGATTAGGAGCCAGACATCTTACTTCTTCCAAGGGATTGCCTATTCGTCTGTCTAACATGCCATGCAACAAAGATAGATTCTCTTCTATCTGCACACACAACTTCTTACCCTTGGAATACAAATATTCAATGGGCTCAGCAGAATCAAGTAACCACTTTCTCTTCCTACTACAATCACAACCTCTGCCAACATCATTGCTATCAGCAATTTTGACATTATTTTCACACACCACTGCAGATTTTTCACAGCACCTCAATTTAGTATCTTCACCAGACAAGTTGGATATTGTTGGTTGTGCATTCAAGTTCTCTTCAACTAATTTTGTGGATGTAGTACCAGAAAAAGCACCCTTCTCCTGTGAGCCCATCAACTGTCCATCAGAAAAAGATGCCATACTAGAATTTATTGCAGAAGTCTGTAACATTTTCCAGTAAGAGCATCCAAGCGGAGACTCCAATTTAGAATTAATACCTGAAATGGACTCATCAAAATTTCCTCCAGATATAGGTAGCAATTGTGCAGGATGTTGGAGGCTTTGCCTGAGAGAATATGAGACATCCATATCCATGCAACTAGGTCTCACAAGTTCATTTTCACTTTGAAGGTGTGCCCGAGTTGGTTCCAAACTGCAGAGTTTCTTCATCATGTTTAACCTTTGCATATATGCAATCGACACATTCTGCAAAGCGCATTAAACCATCCAGTAAATAAGAACATGAGTAGATGCACTTATAAAAAAATACGAGTAGATGCTTGTCCATGTTTTAAGGGCATTAGGGAACAAGAAAATAAATTTTCAAGCCAATAATAAGAATTAAAATGTAAATGCTCATAACTGTGCAGCAAACAGCTAATGCATTTAAATAATTCTAGCTCAAAAGAAGGCAAATCTGTACACAATTGGGACTAATGACTTATTTAACAGAATAAATGAGATATAAGACTATTACTTCCTGATTACCAAGAAGAGAAGGGACAAGAACGCAGGCTACTTCAATAAACCAATTCAACTGTTTCAAAGAATATTTAGGTTGTGTAAGCTGAGAACAATTCTGAGTCTAATTGCAACTTAACATTTTCTCTCCGTACATGTGCGCGAAAACTACCTTGTTGTAAACGACGATGTTTCTACTGGTGTAGTGCTAAGTTGGTTTTGATGGTGTTCACAAGGGAATTGGTGATAGATTCGAAATTATTTTGATTAGTGAAGGAGGGAGGATTGCTACATATCATTGAGAGAGGATGGAAGAAGGATCATGAGATTATGGTAGAAAAAAATACAGTGGGTTGGCTTCAGAAAGCGTTGGAGATTGAGACAGGAGAAGTTCTATAGCACCATTAGAGAAGGGTATTGCAGCTTTATAGCCCAGAGGTGTTCAAATTCCCGGGGTCGTTACGTACTGGTTGCAGAATACAGTGAGGGTGGAAGAAGAAATTTCATCTTCATACCTGAAGGGGAGGGAGGAAGAGGATGGAGGAGGCTAAGGGAGGTCTTGGGAGAGTGTATGCAGGAAGGTAGAAGGGATGGGGCTTTTCAGGTGGGCCCTTCACGGCAGCAAAAGGTGGTGGAGAAACCATTGCGGCAGTCTTACAAGGATGTTCTTGTAACAGAGTGGGGGAGGTGGTGGTGTCAGCTTCTCTGACAGCAACTCACATCGAGCCCCTCACTTTGTACGTAACGTGAGAAATGGCAGGGGGGTGGAGTTGGACGTGCACAGGATGTGGGAAGAGGTGATGTGCTGTTTACGGTACCTATAGAAGGAAATTGCAGAGATAAAAGCTTCTATCGGGCATAAAAAGGAAGATGAAGGTGTAAGGTTGGGGGAGGGTAAAGGTAAGGGGTCGGGCTTGGTGCAAAAGCCCTTCAAACAAAATAAGGGGAAGGGCCCTCAGTCTATTAAGATTTCAGGGCCTCCGTCCACAGGCAAAGTTATGGGGTCCCTCAACTTCTTGGGTGGGACTCAACCCACGGGCCCATCTGGAGGCATCCAAGTGAGGCAATCCAGGCCACTCTTGGGCCAAGTTGGGCCTCAGCCTAGAACCCAACAAAAGGGCAATGACAGCCTTTGGGCTTCTTCTAGCGGTGGGTTGCCGTCAAGGACCACGTTGCGTCGCTCACTGGCGCAAGTGGAGCTGCCGGAGGGTAGACAGAACTCGCCAACGTCAACGGTGGCACCCTCCGATGACAGCTCACACGTGCGGGAAGCTCGGATGGCGTCGTTAGACTTTGCGAAGGGCTCCTCGAATCTTTTTGGTGGTTGTTCTCTGTCGTGTGGGGGACAAACCGCACCGATGAGGTGCAAGGAAGAGGGGGCGAGCCTCTTCGTTCAAGTTATTGAAGATGCAAAGGGCTCTCCGACCCTTTTTGGTGGCTGTTCTCTGCCGTGTGGGGGCTAGACAATGCCGACGAGGTGCGAGGAGGAAGGGGCAACGCCAGCGAGCCTCTTTGTTCAAGTTGTTGAAGAATCTGGTTTTGACTTGAAGGAGGGGGAGGTTTCTGTGGATTTTGTGCACTCTGATGGGGTGGAAACGGTGTTCTCTGATGATGAGCTCTCTCAGAGTATTGTCCAGGTCATGGGTGAGCATCTGGATGAAATTATTTTGGTGGAAGATACCCTAGGTACTCAAATGGACAGTAGGGAGGTAAATCCCTTGCCTTTGAACTTTATGTTTCCTAGCCTTCCTGAGGTCTCGGATTGGGTCATTGATAAGGTGAAAGTTATTCAAAAATTCGTGGGTTTGGAGTGCAAAGGCTATGAGGAACAGTTTATGGCCTTGCTTACAGCCATTGAAGCAGGGCATAAACAACAAAGAAAAGCCGGCTCCAAAAAACAGCGTCAGCTCAAAAGGTTGACGTGGTCAATGAATACTGTGGGAAGCGCCAGCAGGGGCAGGTCGAAGGGAAGGGGCTAGCCTTTTCCCAACAAAACCAAAAATTGTGTCATGAAATGTCCGCGGGCTCAATGAGGTCATTAAACATATGCAGATTAGAAATTTGCTTCGTGAGTGGAAGGCAGACATTGTATGTCTATAGGAGACTAAGTTGAAGTTGATCAATAGAAAAATTGTGAGAAGCTTATGGAGTTGTGTTCATGTGGATTGGGTATATTTGGCATCGAATGGGGTGTCAGGAGGGGTTGTGGTTATGTGGGATAAACGAGTGGTGGAAAAAATGGAGGATTTCATAGGGATGTACTCGGTTGCATGGTCTTTTAAGAGTGTGTCGGATAACTTTTTGTGGGCATATGTAGATGTCTATGGGCCAAACTTAGACAACAACAAAGCATCTTTGTGGGACGAATTAGCAAGAGTTCACAGCTCGTAGGAACTTCCATGGTGCATTGGCGGAGATTTCAATGTTACTAGATTTCCAAGTGTCTTCAGGTAATAGAAGAGGGCGGCCAGCAATGGTTGAGTTCTTTGAGTGCATCTTTGACTTAAACTTGGTTGATCTGCCACTAGCTGGGGGTACAGCCATGTGGGCTAATAATCAGACATGGTCTCGGTTGGACCGCTTCTTAATATCTCCATAATGGAAAAGTCATTTCCCGAATGTTTGGCAAAAGCGTTTGCCTCGTGTTGCATCGGATCACTGGCCGATCATGCTTGATTGTGGTGGTCTCCGTAGGGACGACGGTATTTCTAATTTGAAAACATGTGGCTGAAATCTGAAGGGTTTGTACAAAGAGTAAGGCAGTGGTGGTCATCATACCAGATTGAGGGTACACCTAGTTTCGTCCTTGCAGAGAAATTGAAAGCGTTTAAAAGAGAATTGAAGTTGTGGAACACGCAATCGTTCGAAGACATAGGGGAAAACAAGAAAAGCAAGTTGAAAGAGATCCATGAAATAAAGACTCCAAGAGGCTAGGCCTCTTACTCAGGAAAAATTAGATCGGAAGGCATTGTTGTGGACAGAGCTAGAGACATCTTGGCTGCAAAAATCAAGAACTTTGTGGTTAAGGGAATGAGATAAAAGCACGAAGTTCTTTCATAGTATTGCAAATTCTCATAGGAGAAACAATAACATAGAAATGTTGAAGATTGACGGGGTGGAATGTAGGGAAGAGCATGCAATTCATGACCATGTAGTTGGTTTCTATGAGCAACTACTATCCAATCCGATGGGATGCCGGCCCTCCCTTGATGGCCTAGCTTTTAATACCATTGGACCGAGTGATGTATCTCGGATGGAGAGGGTTTTTGAGGAGGAGGTTTTCGAAGTAGTGAGGAAGATGGGCAAAGACAAGGCTCCAGGGCCTAACAGATTCTCTATAGGTTTCTTCCAAGAATGTTGGGATGTCATCAAGGAAGATCTTATGAAGGCATTTCAGGAGCTCTGTGTTTGGAGAATTTGAGAAAAGCTTAAATACAACTTTCATCGCGCTGATTCCAAAGGAGGGAGCTAATGAGGTTAAAGATTTTCAACCCATTAGCTTAGTGAATGGAATGTTTAAGATCATATCCAAAGTACTTGCAAATCGACTAAGTGAGGTAGTAGGGAAGATCATCACCAAACCCCAAAATGCTTTTGTTAAAGGTAGGCAAATCCTAGACGGGTTTCTTATTGCTAATGAATGTTTGGACAAAAGGCTTAAGGCTGGTATAGCAGGAAATTTGCAAGTTTGACATGGAGAAAACGTATGATCACGTTAACTAGGATTTTCTTCTTGGATCAATAAAACCTCTTTTACCTATCAAAAAAAAAAAAGGATTTTCTTCTCTACCTCCTTGGGGGGTGTGGTTCAAGTGAGAGGTGGCAAACTTGGATTCGCTAATGCATATTAACGGTGAAATTTTCTGTTTTGATAAATGGTAGCCCAGCTGGTTTCTTTTATAGTTCACGAGGCCTAAGACAAGGCGATCCATTGTCGCCTCTGTTGTTTGTTTTTGTGATGGAGGGTTTAAGCAGGATGACATCAGCTTTGGTTAATAATGGCTTGGTGGATGGCTTTTCGATTGGAACCCCGGATAGGGTTATCATTAATATATCTAACTTGTTGTTTGCAGGTGATACACTTGTTTTTTGTAAGCCAAACCGAAATCAAATTCAAGCGTTGAAGGCCTTGCTGCTTTGTTTTGAAGCAGTCTCCGGTTTTAAAGTGAATTTAAATAAACCAGAGATGGTTCCAATTGGAGATGTTCCTAATATAAGGCAGCTGGCTAGCACATTGGGGTGTAAGATAGCCTCTCTTCCTTTGACGTACTTGAGACTTCCGTTGGGGGTGGTTGCGAGGGCATCCTCTGTATGGGAGGCGATGATTGAGAAGATAGAGAAGAGATTAACAGGATGGAAGAGAATGTACTTATCGAAAGGCGGCAGGATCACTTTGATCAAGAGTACACTTTCTAACCTGTCAACTTATTTTTTATCACTTTTTCCTATACCTGCAAGTGTGGCATATCAAATTGAGAGGCTCCAACGTGACTTCTTGTGGGGTGGCATGGGGGAGAAGTTCAAATTCCATCTAGTGAAGTGGGAAACAGTATGTCGTTCTATCTCCAATGGTGGTTTGGGTATTAGAAATGTGAGGATCTTTAATCAAACGTTACTTGAAAAATGGTTGTGAAGATATAAATATGGAGGCATCTGGGGGGGATGGAGTACTAAAGAAGTTAGAGGAGCATATGGAGTGGGGTTGTGGAAACACATTAGAAGAGGATGGGGGTTTTTACTCGACACACTCGATTCCAGTTGGGGGAGGACTCCAGGATTAAATTCTGGAAAGATATTTGGTGTGGGGATACCCCCCCTACAAGTTTCATTCCCTTCACTATTCCAAATTGCTAGAAATAAAGAAGTTGCAGTGGCAGATGTCGTGGGGTTTTCCGGTGGACAGATCCATTGGGACATCAGTTTTAGTAGAGCAGCACAAGATTGGGAGATGAGCAGCTTTGCTGATTTTTACAGCCTCTTGTACTCTGTTAAACCGAGCAATCAACAAGAAGATGGATTGTGGTGGTCACCCACTGGGAAATGTGCATTTTCGGTTCACTCTTTTTATAAGGTTCACACTCAAGAGCCTAACTATTAGAATAGGTTTGGATAGTGAGATAAGATTTTTTGTTATAGATGAAAGTTTAAAATATTATTTTTTAATATTATTATTGTTTTGGGATTTAAAAAAGTTGAATTGGGATTTAAAAAAATTGAATTATTTATTATATTTTGTGTGAAAATTTGAAAAAATTGTAATAATGAGATGAGATGAGAATTTTGTATCTCATCCCACTTGCCAAACCTATCCTTATTTTCCTTGGAAAAAAATTTGGAGACACAAGGCACCCTCCAAAGCTGTTTTTTTCGTGTGGAAGGCATTGTTGGGCAAAATCCCCACAACTAATAATTTAAGGAAAATGAGGGTTATCATAGCAGAGTGGTGTTGCACGTGTATGGGAGAGGGAGAGTCGGTGGACCATCTTCTTTTACATTGTGAGACATTTTGTGGAATGAGGTGATTGGTCGAGTAGAGCTGGCTTGGGTTATGTCAGAGACTGTAGTGGCAGTGCTGGCCAGCTGGACAAATATAGGAGGCATGCAGCAGATTAAAGCGGTTTGAAAGATGACCCCTATCTACATCATGTTGTGCTTGTGGCAAGAGTGCAATGCGAGGACGTTTGAAAACAGAGAGAGATCATTAGAGGAACTTAAAGCTTTATTTTACACTACTCTATGTACTTGGGCCATTGCTGTTGATTTTAATGGCATGGACCTTCATGACTTTCTTATTTCTTTGGCGCCTTCTTAATTAGGGCACACAATATTTTTTCTTATTTGTATCGGGCTTTGCCTAATTCTTTGATGAATAAAGTTTTGTTTACCTACCAAAAAAAAACAATTCTGAAGCCGTCCACGCATTACACTAGAAGGCCATTTAACTGAATAGTTGGGTTCAGCTCTCATCAACCCCGCATTCTAAGAAAAAAATCGACCACTAGCAGATGAAAGGAAGGGACAGCAAAATCTGTACTCATGTTTCAATAATAATTCCCATGGAAACCTACATTACTTCAAAAATCAGATAAAAAAAATGAAAGAATTCTATTTAATGAAACAGGAACTAACCTTTTCTGGGTCAGCTATAACTTCGGCACTAGGTGATAATGACTTATTCAGTATATCCAAGCAATTTGCTAATTGATCAAACTCCAGCTTCAAGTGACCAAGTTCCTGTTGAAGGACGTGGTTATGACTTTTTTCCAACTTGGCCACTCTTTTGGCATGCTTTGCTTGCTTTTTCTCTAACTTCAGTTCTTTTTTCAAAAGCTTCACATTTGCATTATCAGAAGTGACAGTTTTAACTGGTGCTACAGAAGATCTCTCAACCAACTTTCTAGAGAGCTGAAGTTCATGTATCTTCTTCTGCAATTCCTCAATAGTTTTTTTGTTTTTTTGTAACTGTTGAGACAACTGATCAGCACGGCATTTTTCTTGCACGGCCTTTTTCCAATTCACTTCTGCAAGATTTTTCTGCTCTTCTGCTTTTGCCATCTCTGAATCTGCAAGTTTTTTCTCCTTGATTGCCTTCTGGTTTTCAACCTCAAACATTTTGTTTGACTCTTTCAAGAGCTCCAAAACCGATTTGTGTTCATCCACTTCTCTGTTTAATATCTCACACTGAAGCCTGTTCTTCGTTTTAACAGATTCAGGATTCAACTTCTTATCAGCCTGGTCACCAAGAAAAGCCAAATTTTGAAACTCATGTATCCCCTGTAACTGCTCTATCTTTTCTCTATTCTCTTCCAACTGCCGATACAAGTTATCAGCACGACATTTCTCTTCAACAGCCTTCTTCCCATTAGCTTCTGCAAGCTTCCTTTGCTCCTCTGCTTTGGCCATCTCCAAATCTGCACGTTTTCTCTCTTTGAGAGCCTTCTTTCTTTCTTCTCCAAGTCTTTTGTTTGCTTGTTCAAACTTCATTGTTTCAGCGGCTAACTTTAACTTTGCTTCATCAGCCTCTTTCTTCAAAATCTCCAGCTGAAGCCTGTACTGCTCAGCTTTCTCTCCTCCAGTTCTGGAAATCCTTCTTTCTTCATCATTCTCGGCTTTTAAGGATTTGAATATTTCTGCAGCTTTCTTTTTCTCCCCCTCAGCATTCTTCCTTTCAGTATCTGCCCTTTTTTTCTCTTTCTCAAGAAGCTCTTTCAGCCGATTGATTTCTTTTTCCCTTTCAGAAATAAAATCTTGAAGAAGCCTCACTTTTTTATCTCTGTCTACGGTATTTAAGCTTGCTTTCTGCTTTACTTGAGAGATCTCAGATTTCAAAACAGAGATTTCATTCTCCAAAGATACTCTAGCTATAGATTCTTTTACCCGCCCCTCTTTCTCATTGTCCGCTCGTGCTTGTTCCTCCTCAAATGCTGAAAAAGCACAAAGTTACAAAAAGGGAGAGACAAGTGCAATGTAATAACCAAGATACAGTGTGCACCCACACACACATGCATACAAAGCAAAATATAAGGCATAAAGACTTGTTTCATAAGTACTTTTCATAAAATTTTGCTCACTTTTTCCTTTTTGGCCTGCCAGTATTTCTTATTTTTTTCTATTTTTTTCTATCCTAGAAATTTTATACCATATAATGTCAAGACTCACTTGCCTAGTGGCATGTCCAGACGCTTCATATCTCTTATCACACGCACATCATTGTCTTTGACATGAATGAGTAAATCAAAAGCTACTCAGTAGACCCCAGAAAAAGCTTCACACATGAGCACCTATCTCCAGCCCAATTATCTCATCTACAATTGAACCCACTTTGGAACTGACTGAATAAAATCAAAATTTAACCCACTAACCTTTCTTGAGATTGGCATTCTCAGATTGAAATGTATCGATTTGTGGTGTAAGAATGTTCACTGCTTGCCGCAGCGCATACCTCTTCTTTTCAAGATTCGAGTATTTCTCCCTCCACTGAAGACCAAGATTTGTTTTAGGTCAAAACTAAGAGGTTTCCAGAAAAGCATGAAATAAAACCGCATTAAAAACACACACACACACACATGAGCGAAAAACATACCGCTTTACAGCAGGTATTCTCCGCCTCGAGCTTTCCTGCCAAATCCGCCGCCATTTCTACAAGTTCGCGACTTTGGGAAACAATTTCAAACAAATAAACAAGTCTAAAATCCACAAAAATATATTAACAAAACATTTAGGATGACAAAGAAGCGTAACGTTTCGAAATGTTGTTTTCTGTAAATTTTCTTTCCTAAAGTTTCTCGGCAAGAAAACGGGGGAAGAGAGAGAGAGAGAGAGAGAGAGAGAGAGGGTTACTGGGTTTTTTATGGTGCTGGAATGGATGCATTGATGAGATGCCCCATTGAATGACGTAATAATAAGAGACAAAAACCCTAAACCCTAAAGAGCACAAGAAGCACTGAAGCAGTGATAGATAGGGGCGTAAGGCTGGCGGTCCGGACCGGATAAACCGACCGGTCCGGTCCGGACCGAAATAGTAAAAGACCGGTTTCGATCTATAGAAATCCAGAAATTCGGTCTTTGGTCCGGTCCCGGTCTGGGCACTTCTCGGACCGGGCCGAAACTAAACATTAATATTTTTTATTTTTATAAATATATTATTTTATATAATAATTGTATAATAAATTATGTAATTTTCATCTAACTTATCTCTATTTACAAGTAACAAATTAACAATTAACAATGTAACATCATCAATATAATTATGAATTGATAACTAAACTAAATCACTATAAAGAAAAAAAAAATAGTCTATAAATATTAATTATAAAGAAATCACTATAGTCTACAAGTTTATAACTAATAGTCTAATATATAACTATAGTAATAGACTAATAGTATAATATTAATACTATTATATAGTCTACTATATTATATAGCAATATTCATCACTTAATACTATAGTCTATAAGTTTATAACTAATAGTCTAATATATAACTATAGTAATAGACTAATAGTATAATATTAATACTATTATATAGCCTACTATATTATATAGCAATATTCATCACTTAAGTAGAAATCAATATAATTATGAATTGATAACTAAACTAAATCACTATAAAGAAAAAAAAAATAGTCTATAAATATTAATAATAAAGAAATCACTATAGTCTACAAGTTTATAACTAATAGTCTAATATATAACTATAGTAATAGACTAAGATTATGTTTGGAAGTTTCATCTTTAATAAAATTCTCATCTCATCTCATCTCATCATTACAACCTTTTCAAATTCTTATATAAAATATAATAAATAATTCAACTTTTTCAAATCCCAATACAACTTTTTCAAATTTCAATTTAACTTTTTCAAATCTCAAAACTAAAAAATAATATTTTAAACTTTAAAACAAAACACAAAATTCTCATCTTACCTTCCAAACATAATCTAATAGTATAATATTAATACTATTATATAGTCTACTATATTATATAGCAATATTCATCACTTAATACTATAGTCTATAAGTTTATAACTAATAGTCTAATATATAACTATAGTAATAGACTAATAGTATAATATTAATACTATTATATAGTCTACTATATTATATAGCAATAGTCATCACTTAAGTAGAAATCACTATAATTATGAATTGATAACTAAACTAAATCACTATAAAGAAAAAAAATAGTCTATAATTACTAATTATAAAGAAATCACTATAGTCTATAAGTTTATAACTAATAGTCTAATATATAACTATAGTAATAGTATAATATTAATACTATTATATAGTCTACAATATTATATAGCAATACTAAATCACTATAAGTTTATAACTATACAGTTATACTAATAGTATAATATTAATACTATTTAAAAAAATTAATTATCATTTAAAAAAAAAAAGAACCAAATTTGATAAATGAAATTGAAGGAAACGGCGCCGTTCTCGTCGGCCTCTGTAGCTCTGCTTCATCAAAAATAAACCCTAAGTTTCTAACTCAGGAACTCTCCCTCTGTGCCTCACTCTCTCACGGTCTCAACTCTCGACTCTCGGCTCTCACCCCGCACCCGCACGGCCGCACCCGTCTGCGTCTCTCATCGCTTAGCCAGCGGCCCAGCAGCTGCAGCTAACTCTCTCGTCCCTCGCCTCTATCTCTCGTCTCTCGCCTCTCGTCTCTCGCGAGTCTCCACACTCTCTCGTCCCTGTCTCCGTTTCTCTTCCAGTCTACCACGCAGTGATCGACCCTCGGCCTCACCAGTCGGCAGTCACCAGACTCACCACGCACAGACCCTTCGGCCTTGGCCCCTTCACCTCACGGTAATTTTATCTTTTTTTGTTTTTTAAATTACTATAAATTACAAATCTGGTAGATGGGTTTTATTGGGGTTCCTGAATCCGAAATTTAGGAATTTAGTGATGTTTCTAGTGAATGTTTGAAGTGAATGTTTCTAGAAATTTAGTGATGTTTCTAGTGAATTTTAGTCTAATTTAGTGATGTTTCTAGGAATTTAGTGATGTTTGATGTGAATTTGAAGTGAATTTAGTCTAATTTAGTGATGTGAATAGGAATTTAGTGATGTTCTGTTGAAACATGAGTGCAAAACTCATATATTATCCTTTGAATATTGAAATGACCGATAATTGTTAGTAAATAATTATCCTAAAAGGCTAAATGACCGAATGGTTTGTCATAAATAATTGTCCTAAATGTAATATTGAAGTAATATTATTTCTTTAAATTCTTTTATTTTATTGTCAATAAAGGATTGTCCTAAATGTAATATTATTCCATTCTTTTTTTGATAGATGGACTCTATTCCAGAATTTATTCCACAATACTCTATTACAGATGAAGTTGGGTCAACACAACCTATACAAGGGCAAGACATTCCTCCACTCCCACCCAATGTAAGTACTAATACTAGACCGAATGGTGGTGGTAGACATAGGTCAATGGTTTCGGATCATTTTACAGTAATACCAAAAGGTGATCCAAATAAACCTAGGGCTGCATGTAATTACTGTGGTGCTTCATATGCATGTCATACTACGACCAACAGTACAAAGTCCATGAGATATCACATTGAACACCAATGTAAGAAAGGTCCGTTGAATCAGACGGATAAGTCTCAAACTACTCTTGGTTGGAAGGCTGGTGAAGGAAGTGGTAGTGGGGGATTAGTGCCCATAGCATTTAGTGTTGAGGCTTGTAGACAAGCCTTAGCAAAAATGATCATTCTTGATGAGTTGCCCTTTAGGTTCGTTGAAGGAAAGGGTTTCAAGCAGTTTATGCTCGTTGTTTGCCCTAAGTGAGTTGGGATTTCATCCCGTGTTACTGTTGCGAAAGATTGCTTTAGTGTGTATATAAAGGAAAAAAATAAGTTGATAAGTGCTCTTCAAGGACAACGAGTTTCCCTCACCACGGATACATGGACATCCGTGCAAAACCTCAACTATATGTGTCTCACTGCACATTTTATTGATGATAATTGGAACCTACACAAAATAATTCTTTCTTTTTGTTTGGTTGAGAATCACAAGGGTGATACACTTGGTAAGGCTATAGAGATGTGCTTGTATGATTGGGGGAGACCGAAAGTACTTGTAATCACACTTGATAATGCAAGTTCTAATAATGGAGCAATTTCTTACTTGAAGAAAAAAATCAAGAATAGGAGGGACACTATTTTGGAACATGAATTCTTGCATGTTCGGTGTTGTGCTCACATCCTAAATTTAATCGTCCGTGAGGGGTTAAGAGAATTTGATGAGTCTATTGTGAAAGTGAGAGGTGTTGTTAAATATGTTAAGTCCTCACCTCAAAGGTGGACTACATTTAAGAAGGGTATTGGGTTGGAAGAAATTAATGACAAAAGTGACATTTGTTTAGATGTACCAACTAGGTGGAACTCCACCTATCTTATGTTGGAGGGGGTTTTAAAATTTTGAAAAGCTTTTGAACGGTTGGAAGAAGAAGATTCCGGGTTCCTTACTAGTGTTAGAGACGATGATGAAGATGATGATGAAATAGGTGATGTGGTGAATAGAAGAACATCAAAGAAGTTAGGGCCTCCCAATAATAACGATTGGGAGAAGGCAAGGTTGTTTGTAAGATTTTTTCAACTATTTCATGATGCAACTCTATCTTTTTCGGGGGTAAATATGTGACTTGCAACTCTTTTTTTCTGGAGTTAGTTAAAATAGCCGATGCAATTGCAATAGAGTGTGAAGAAGGAAGCCCTGTATTGGGATTAATGGCCACAAATATGAAGAAAAAATTTGAAAAATATTGAGGTAATTTGGATAATATGAATATGTTGTTGTTTGTTGGGATTATTCTTGATCCTCGGTACAAGTTTAAATATTTTGACTTTGCATTGGAAGAGATGTATGCCAATGATCCCACAAAAGCGGTTGATTTGAGTTGGAAGGTTCGAGATGCTTTAACCCGCATGTATGAGGCATACGTTGAGAATGAGGAAGGTAACAATTCTAATCTACAACAAGCTCAACAGCAGCGCACAAGTTCCCCATGTGAAGCAGTAAATACTACAGATGGTAGTGGACTTAGTGATAGACATAAGGATAGGACAGCGGAAAGAATGGCCATATTTCAGCAATGGTTAGAGTCAGAAAACTCTTTGAAAACAAGAATGAGGTTGATAGATACCTAACTGATAATTGTGAGAAGGCATTTCCTAGTTTTAACATTCTTATTTGGTGGAAGGTTAATTCAGTTAGATATCTTGTGCTTTCAAAAGTTGCACGAGATGTACTTGCAATACCGATATCTACCGTTGCCTCTGAATCTACATTTAGCACGGCAGGTCGTGTCCTTGATCCTTTCCGAAGTAGTCTATCTCCGATGATGGTTGAAGGTCTCATTTGTACACATAATTGGCTTCATTCTTCTTCTACTCCAATCAACCTTAGGACTTTAATGGATGAGGTGGAGGATTTTGATAGGTAGTTGGGTATGTTTTTTACTTCATTTTATAAATCTTAATTTGTTTATTATTCTTTGATTATTAACGGTAATAATTCTTAATTTGTTTTGTTTATTTATTGTGTAGAACTTGTTCGTGACGGTGATACTTCTATGGAGGCGTCAAATACAATGTCTACAACCAATGCAAGCTAATAAGGTGAATCTATTTTAGCTTGTTTGTTTTTAATTTTCACTTTTGCTAATTAATTGATTTGTTTACACTTTATAGCGTACTGTGAAAATCTTGCAGGTATGCCATGCCAAAAGATGCAGGAGGTTACGACTTAGGAACTGCCAGGAGAATAATTGAAGTGAATTTGTATTGATGTAAATTGTAATTTCTCTTGAGAGACAAGAGTTATGTTTAATTTTATTTTTTTAAACCTTTTCATTTTTCAGTTTTTTGGACTTGTATAATTTTTAGTTTTCATTATCTATGCTTGGGATTTGAATGGTTGTTTTTATTTTTCTCCCTTTTAGAAGTTAAATTTGCTTGGGAATATTATTTCAGTTTTATTTCGTTATCTAGTATAATTTTTAGTTTAAGTTTTTAACCTTGTTTAAATTGTTTGGATGGATATAGATAAATTTTAGTTATGTTTAATTTTATTTTTTTAGACCTTTTAATATTTCAGTTTTTTGGACTTGTATAATTTTAGTTTTCATTATCTATGCTTGAGATTTGAATGGTTGTTTTTATTTTTCTCTCTTTTAGAAGTTAAATTTGCTTGGGAATATTATTTCAATTTTCTTTTGTTATCTAGTATAATTTTTAGTTTAAGTTTTTAACCTTGTTTAAATTGTTTGGATGGATATAGATAAATTTTATTTTTTTTAGTAAAACCTTTTATTCAAGACAATTTTTTGTTGTTATGATTATTTTTATTTTCCTTTAAGTTATTTTTTGATATTTTTTGGCTTAAAATTGGATAAAATGTTAGTGAATTTTTTCTGTTGGGCCAAAATTATATAGGAAATTTGATTGGGCTATTGACCCATTAAGAATAGGGTGGACCGAATAGGACCGACCGGACCGGTCCGGTCCTTATGTCTATTCGGTCCGGTTCAGGGTGAAAAAACCCTGGACCGAATTGGTCTGGTCCGGTCCGTAAAACATCCTCGGACCGGACCAAATTCACCCCTAGTGATAAACAAGGAATAATACCTAGGGTTCTATTCAATGGTCACACACTTTGCTATTGGTGTGCGTGTTAACCACAATTGCGAGGGTTGTAAACTTTCAAGGTTTGGATGATCAATTCGACTTACCCTTTTATTTATTTTTTTATTTAAACAAATCTTAAATTACTCAAAATGTGTTTTACAAATAATCAAAAGAAGTGATCTTGAAAGTTTTTTCAAAGCGTGTTTTTTTTTGTAAGTTTTGAAAATAAAATTGCATACTGATTGTAAGAGGATTTTTTCCCAACCCATAGAATGTCTTAAGCCCAACTATTGCAGAGACTCACTAAAAGACAAAATATGAGAAAATAAGAGTGGACAAGAAGAGACTAAAATATGGAAGTGTCAGGAGGCATGGAAAAGTAACATCAGGAGAGGAAAATTGGGAATTTGACATAAAGAAAGGAAAAGCAAAGTGTCAAAAGAGAAAAAATAGAGAAGTGACTTAAAGCAAGTAGAGAGCAGGAGATAAAAGGCAAGAGGAACCTACGAATTGCAGATTTTCTCTTTGGGACGACTTTGACTTCTTCAAACTTTAGAACTTCTTCAATTAGAGAACTTTAGAGAGAACTTCTTCTCCAACAAATAGCTTTACAACTTCTACTGTATAGTGAGAAATAAGAGGCTACGAGAGATTATAAACAAGTTATTCTAGTGAAATCTCCCTTCCTCAAACCCCCGTAGATATAGGCCTAGTACCGAATCATGTAAATCTATATCTTCATTTCTTTATTTTCTCTGCATTTAAATATTGTTCATCTCTATGAATGTACGCATCGACATCGTACAACCGCACCGGACAACTACCGGGGGCTCCACACAACATCGATCGAAACCCAACTCTGAAACCTAAGTTGCCAGGACTTGGCCCAAATGCATGCGAAATACGATGTTAACACTGATATTATTGGGCATGAATATATATGTTTGGCCAGGATTTGCTAGATGGCAGGCAAAGGCAAAGTCACGAGGGATTCACATGATAGTAGGCGATCAAATAAGAATGACGTCATACACACCGCACAGGCTCAAAGTAAATCCCAATAAAACGTCGTGCTCAATAGGGAAGCTCAATCGACCACATTCTTATAAGGTCAGGATTCATAGATATAAGTCCAAACAAGATACTCACACTAGAAGGATACTATTAGCGGTGAGATACTCACATCAGAAGGATGCTATCATCAGCAAAATCAAGCTCAAGAAGGAAACATTCCAAAATAGGCACCAATAATTGAGCCTCCGAAAGGGTAAATCCACATTAGAACATCTCAATATTCATAAATATCCTACTAGGTACGTTCTAAGGGGATTCTAGTTTGATTACGAAGAGAAGTGATTCCATTTCTAACTTAACCAACGGGGGCACCCTCCACTAGGTTTCCCGAGACTTTGACTCTAATTCCATGTTAGTAGAGTACATGGAAGACATCACTAGAAATTGCATCAATAGTTTCTAGCAAAATACAGGCTGAGCTTTGGCGACCAAGGGTAACACTCACCTTGGCAACCAACTCACATCCAAAGCCCAAGCCTAGCAAAGTGTAGGCTTACTTTTTGGCGACCATTGTGGTCAAGGAAACCAGCGAGGTAAAAATAGTAGAAAAAAAAGGTAAAAAACAAGAGTAGCAATAAACGTGAAAGAAAATCCGCAAGAACCATTAGTCACAAAATATATCTATAACAAGGTATATCCCTTGCATAAGTCCATTACAAAATATATGTCGAATAACATTGTATCTAATGCAAACAAAGGAAGGAGCTAGCCCCGGGGCTAGGTTTTCAAGCCACCATCAATAGGAGAAGGAAGCAAAGGCGTCAGACATCACTTGGCTTCCAGAGAATCCAAGATGGCCAAGTCTATCGGGTCAAGAAAGACATTATGTAGCTCCAAGGACCACAAGTCTTCTTCAGGATGAGCTAGCAAGAACCTTCACAACATCCAAAGACCAAGGTTATACTCAATACCCCACACCTGATTATGAACTTGAAGGGTCACGAATAGCTAGGAAGAAAGACGAGTTACCTTGTAAATCGCTGACTAGAGTAGGGCATCTAGTTTGCCAACAAGTGTTAGCCTTTGTGAACTTATTTCACTATGTTTCAGTAATCTTTAATAACTTAATATAGAGCTTGTCTACCTTGTGAAGTTCCTCCCTAGTAGTTAGCTGGTTAGTATCAACTTGCACCACCTACCCCGGGCAGTGTCAATGTTTGTATGAAGTTTTTGGCGAGACTCAACTTTTAAAATTCTCTTTGCATAGGCAAAGCAATTCGGCTCTGGAGCAGCCCTCACCACCTCCTCCAATTTGGCTCACAACTCACCATTGTATTGACGCTTACTAGCCAACTCATCCTCCAAAAACTATGCAGTTTAGGGGGGGGCCCACTGGTGCGCCAAGGTCCGGTCCAAGTCACCTTAGGCCTTTACCAATGAAGATCCCTCTAAGGCCAAAGTGCACTGAAGGTCTGAAACCTTAGCCTTTAGCGTGGCAATATCCACCTTTTGCACGCACAAGTGGGTGCCTAATTGGGAGTAAGCCTCCTCCCATTGTTTCTTCTCCACTATCGCTTCAAACACGGCTTTCTAGGTTGCTTCCATTAATGAGCAAGAAGACTACACTTGCTCCTCTAGTCTAGATTGATGTTGAGCAACCCATTGAGCCAAAGAAAAAAAATCCTGCAATAAACGACCTAGGTTAGTTATAACAGTCAATTACAACACACTAGTAGCAAAGTTACTTATTAGGGAGAAGAATTGGTCAAGTCCCCTAGCTATTCGGCAATGGGCATAACCTAGGAGGAGCCAGAAGCCTCTGAACTAAGACTAGGCCCCTAAGGAACTACCTTGGGCGAGGGAGTCCTGCTTGCTCGGCAGGTCCACCAGTTAGGCCATCCTCGAAGGAAATTTCTTTTTTTAGTGAAGGAACCACAAGTTGAGCCCTCAAGGGCTCGGCATAAGCATAATTGCCCCACAGGGTGTTGGCTGAGTCAAAAAAAACATAACCACAGACTTCCTCCCCTAAGACAACGACAGGCATGGGTGCACCCTCTAGGGAGGTTACCACCCCCTGCAACAATCTCACCAGTGGCAGAAGGGACTCCCTCGGCCAAAGCTGCAAGTTTTCCCATGGATGCAAGTAGGTCGAT
The DNA here is from genome assembly GCA_029856935.1 of Cyclocarya paliurus. Classification (NCBI taxonomy): domain Eukaryota; kingdom Viridiplantae; phylum Streptophyta; class Magnoliopsida; order Fagales; family Juglandaceae; genus Cyclocarya; species Cyclocarya paliurus. Next base: position 19,167,310 of record CM056951.1, read on the forward strand.
GTCACCTTCTATAACGTCTCGGTCCTGGAGGTTCGGAGAGTTAACTCTTGTTACTTAATATCAACTTCAATATCACAACTATAAAATTTAGAAAATTTCATAAATATTAATTCATTTGTTCAACCCAAATATCCATGTTTCTTCATAGGGACAACAAATAAATTCTCAATAAAATAAATTAAAAATTCCCCAAAGACTCGAAAATATCCTTAACTCATCATATCAAAATAATCGAAAATAATCAATTTACTAACTATAACTCTCAAATAAGTACTTGTACCCTCAGGCGCTTATTCCTCTACGAACATCAAACTTCTCTAACACTGCCTACTCTTGCTCTCCAGTAGAACCATCAAGATTATCTGAAAAATATTTAGAGATATGGGATAAGTTATCAACAACTTAGTAAGCAGTGAATGTATACTAATATGCAAATATTAGCATTTACATAGTTCAGGATATAGAACAAACCACTTTTTATTTTATATCAAAGTGAAAGTTCAAAAATATTCATAATCAAAATCCCTTTGGCATGGCATAAACTGAAACGCCAGCTCTTATCTTATCATATTAGAACAGAGACCAAGTTTAACCCCTGTTATAGAGTTGTGCAAACCCCAACAGCCAACAAGCAGAAACAGAATATGAATCTTCTCCTTATTATTCTTGGAGCCTTGAGTGTGCACACAGGAAAGACCACACAGAAAATCACTTTACTTCCAAAGTGGGTGCACTAGAAACTTAAAAGTTGGTGCCAACCCAAATAGAGGCCACAGTTTTATACCAATGGTATCGAAATGGAACAAAAACAAAAATAAAATGTCATGCTAGAGGTTTTCAAAAATCACATCATATCATATCAGGGTACAGAACATCTTCAAAAAATAACAAAACAGAATCAAATCACAAAAATATAATTTATGCACAAAATTTCATACTCGCTCTTTTTTGCATAGTTCAAAAATAAAATGTCAAAATAGCTCATGTCTACACCAATCATGCCACAAAATACTTTATTCTTATATAGAATTTAATGAGTGATACAGTACAAATAACTGAAATTGTTTTAAATTTCTTTTCATAAAAAAACATGTATATTTTTCAAAATTGACCTCAGTCTATTTTATTTTTATGTAAAGTCTAGCATAGAAACTCTGCTTACATGAATTTCTTAACTTTATAAACTTCTTCACAATAGTACCGAACGAAAATCAATCGTCACCTATAAGATTATCACGTAATTTTCATAAACATCCGAAATTAACACATTTTTCAATACTTAAACCTTAAAAGCTAGGTAACCTATTTTCCTAAAAATCTAGATCTCTCGTAACTCTAAAAATATCATCAAATCTCGAATACATCGATTTTCACTCAATTTTTTCGACTAAGACATAAACTCTAAATGCTTTAGACTTTAATACTCACGACAATTATAAAAACCTTAACTATTTTCTGTCAAAAAAAAAAACTTTTTGGACTATTTTAAAGTAAGTCAGAGCTCACTGAAATATAACTTTAAAAAAATCATGCTTTGGTTTAAAAATTTGAGGGCAAAATTGTAATTTAACAAAATTTCCTACCATCTCTATGTAAGGAGTTTTACGACGTTTACGTGTGTGAAAATACTTTCCTATTTTAAAAGCACGCAAAGACTCATTATTAATAGTAGAGGGATTTCACGACGAAAGCTCACCGAGAGGAAAGGGAGACGTACGACGAAGCAATGAGCTGGTCGTCAGTGGTGGGCTCGGCAGGTGGGCGCTGGGAGAGAGAGAGAGATGAGAACGAAGAGGGAGAGAGAGAGCACTGTGAGAGAGACGAAGAGTCAGAGAAAGAGAGAACACGGGAGGAAGATACAAAAGCTTACGACAGTGTAATGGTGATCGACCTAGACAGTGTCTCACGACTGGGCTATGGTGCACGGCGACAAGTGGCTAGGAAGCTTCAGTAGTTATTAGCAGAGGTGCAACGGTTGACTCTATTTTTGGCCTCCTAAAACAGAGGCTCTCGATTGGATCGTGGTGATGGTGCAACTATGACTCCCCTTGTGGGTTCACGACTGGTTTCAAGTTTCTAACTAAAGGTGGTGGTAGTGCAGGGATGACGTTGTGGGGTGGCGTTCTTTTATGGAGTTTGGGTGGCTGGGTTTGCGAAGAGGGTGGCTTACGGGGAGAGCTTGACAGGGGGGTTTTATGGTGGTCGCTGGCCATGGGGGAAAAGGGTCTGAGAAGGTTAATCTGGTGGTGCGGCGACAACTCTATTCTAGGTTAAATGAAAATGATCGCTCTATGCGTGAGCCCCTGCAATGTATATCTACAAATAGAGTTGCCGTGTACCCTAATGGAAACAGACATCTAGTGGAAAGAGACGTGCATGTGGTGGGAACGGATGTGAAACCGTGCATGTCATGGAGTCTAGAATTGTTTTCACGGGCTTGGGCTCCTTAGCTTAAAAATATTTGGCCCACGTCTTGGATATTGTATGAGATTAAAACATGGGCTTTTTCCCTAAGTTTTGGGCATCAACTCAACCTAAAAAAAAAAAAAAAACACTTGTCCCATAAATTTTCCAAGTGAAAATCCACTTGGTCCATTAAAAGATTTTAAACCTAATTATCAAACCTATTGAAAAATCATATTCCGCCAAAATAAAGATTTTAGGCCCATAGTCTATTTCAAAAAAACTCGAACACCCAATTAGGTCTTTCATAAGCACAAGCCCAAAAATATTAAAAAAAAAAGACTCAGATTGGGCCTAAGTGTTACACTTCGGTACTCCCTATCGTGATCTCAGGAATGCTTGGAGCAAGATTTTAGTTAGTCAACAACTTCCAACACTTGAACAAATCAGTTTGAAGCTAAAGAAGATGACGACGACCCAAATTATTGAACAGTGCATCAAGAAATGAGCTCAAGGAGACCTTAGGAATCATGTCAAAGAAGTTGGAATCCAGTAATGAATCCAGTCCATATTCTGGGCCCCCTTGCTGACCATGTCCACAAGGCGATCAGAGTGCGGCGACAGTGGTGAGCATGGAGTTTCTCTTTGATGCCCAAAGGGAAAGATGGCAGGAGTCTGAGAACTCTGCGTGGTCTTCTCTAGGCAAGTGGGATCGCGAAGAGCATGTGAACCACCATAGGTTTCATTGCCCTCTGCATAAGGTTTATTTCCCTTGGCGTCCAAAGAGAAAGGGGCAGACTTGTTGCGCTCACAAATGCATCTTGTATCCAATGAGCCCGGGACTTGATGGTCCACAAGGCATGACCAATCAAGTAGGACAAAAAAGCAATCAACATACTCTCAGATAAGGACAACAACCTCTTAACTAAGAGAATCTGGGTTCTCCCTTACATAGGAGTAGATAAGATCTAGATGCGTAATCTCCCCCCCCTCTGGTAGGGTCCACTTCAAAGCTACGACTATTAGTGGTAGAATGCCAAAAGGCCCTGACAGGAAATTCGTGACGGACTGCCTCGCCAATAGCGAATTCCCAACCGAGTAGCGAGATTCTAGGTGGATGACTCGATAACCTGTATGCAAATGGAAAATTCATTGATTCCCATTGTGCATCCTCACACCATGGATGTAAAGAACTCTTGGGGTGCAATAAAGTCAAAGTCTCTTCCCTCGTCCCCTCTAGGGCTTACCTCTAAACAATGAAACAAAATAACAAGATCCTCCAAGCATTAGGCAATAGCTAAGTTGAAGTCATGCCCAGGTAGTTCAAAATGTCGCAAACCAAATGACAAAAGGGGAGCCTCATACTGATATGCCAATGTACAGACTGACATGTTTGATGGCCCCCTCTAAGTTGACAATGTCGCTGCGAGAGTTGGGAATGATCAATCTCACCAACTCAAGAATGTCCTACCACTCCCTAACGGAGTTCAGTTATACTTGGGTGGTGGTAGCAGTCTATCGACTCCCCTCAAAAGCAACAGGTCAAGAGGAGTAAACTCTGAGAGAGCCGTCTAGTGACCAACATAGATAAGAAGAACGAGAAGTATTATGAGAAGGATTTTTAAGAGCCATTAAGGCACAATAAGTGCAAAGATCTAAAGGATGGAAGAACTCGAAGATGAAGAAAAACTAGAAACAATGAGATATGGCCAAATGCAGAAAATAAGTAAGGAAAGAAAAAGAACAGTGGTTATAGGAAGATGGGGGACGACATAAGGATGTAGGCGGTGAGTCAAGAGTAGGATGCCACATGGCGAAGTGAGGGAGAGTACGCCGAACAAAATCCCGCATTTCACATTGCATGGGGAGACGAGAATGATATTTGTCAGATGAGACATCGGATTTTAGGATGTCTAACAAATCGTCAAGCAAGAAAAATGCCCCAGGAGACAAACTGGGCATAGCACGGAAATGGACACATGTGTGACGAGAACTTGAGGGGTAACTATTGGGCATGTATGTATATATATATGTTTGGCAAGCAAAGGCAAAGTTATAAGAGATTCACGTGATAGTGGACGACCAAAGAATAACATAATGCCATACACACCACATAGTAGGGCTATGCAAATCCTCTGCCAGCTCCGACTCCAGCCGACCTCCACTCCAATTCTAACTCCAACAGAATCAGAGTATTCAAAACTTGGAGTCAGAGTCAGAGTTCCTCCAAGAATATATGTCGGAGTCAGAGTTTGGAGGCATTTGAGCTCTAAATTCCGAGTCTGAACTCCGACTATTAAAAAAAATCAAATATCAAATGACGTCGTTTTATATCTATTTTTTTTTTTAAAAAAAACCTAACTAAATGACGTTATTCCATTTCAAGTGGAACAACGTCGTTTTCTTCACAAAAGGGTCCAAAATGTAGGACCCCTTTCTCCCCTTCTCTCTTGTGTGACTTCTCTGTTTCTCTCTTCCCATACATCATTCTACGCCATTTGTCGTCGTCACGAGCCTAGGCCCACTGTAGAATACTTCCCGTCAGCCTTTGTGATGCCGTAAGTATATTACCACCTCCTCATTTGATTCACAATCGGTGTTTATTTGTTATGATTTCAAATTTTAGGGTTCCAAATTTTGAAGATTTTGTTGCCATGACTTCATTGTAAATCTAATTTAATGATCTGGTTGATTTTGTTGTTTGAGAGCTACCTAATTTTGTTGCTTTATTATGAAATTTTGATTTTTAGGATTTGAAAATTTTTAGAATTTTTCTCCCAATTTCGGTACTGTGTATAATGGCCATGCATATGGAAATTTGATTTGCAAATAAGTTGCCATATGAAAATTGAAGTTTTCCATATTGAGAAATTTAGCCATATTGAAATTTTATTGTCTGTTTAAGACTTAAGTTAGCCATATTTAAATTTGATTAGTTGTTTATAGCTATTATACTAGAGTAATTGTGATTGGCAGATTTCCCTTGACATAAGATTTCAATTTACACTATTCAAGTCTCAACTCTCAAGATTCGATTGATCCAAACAAAATTGCAAATTAGTAAAAAATTTGTAACTAGTAAAAATTTGTTACTGTGTTAGCTAAATATTTATTCTAGGTTGGGTAGTTCTTGAAATTGTTTTGCTATTGTAAGACCCATTTTCTTGGTGGTTCTTGTATTGTTTCTATGGACAAAATGTTATAAAATATATTATATCTTTGGAAAAACCAATATATTATATCCTAGTTACATGAATAAGAAAAAATTGGTAAAATGCATGATACAATCAATTGATCATCAATTTAAGTAGGTCAATTCCTTTGTTTTGCTACCAACAGCTTTTTATAGACCTATGCATATTTATATATATATATATATCAGCACCAATATTATTGTTGGTCACCTTTGCATGCTCATGTTGGCATTAACTATAGGAACTTTTATAATTTGGTTGGTTATTTGTTTTTTTTTTTTTTTTGTAACTTGTTTTACTGTGTAGTTTACTTGGTAATTGGCCCTGTTTTTTCTATTTTAGAGGATAAAACTATATTCACAAAGCACTCTATTCACAAAAACAATAGTTAGGTAGTATGAAAATAACACTTAGGTTAGAGCATGAGAAAAAACATGTAAACCACACCTCAATCATGGTTAGGCAGAAACCATGGACCATGATTTTATTGCTTTGAATGATAAACACACCAATAAGTTAATCAAAGATCATGTAACCACTGACTAGATTTACACCCACATCATGACACTAAATCCTGAAACTTTTAACATGCCATTAAACTCCAAGAGTTACATCCCCATCATTCTTATCACACCAATATATCATTTTGATATTGTCTTCATGATGTAGCTTTCAGTATTAATTAGTCATGACTTGGCTTTTTTATCACATAATTTTTATCCCATTTTTTAGACCTCTTTCTTTTTTGAGGACTAAAACAATATGATTCTTATATATAGTAAGTGTCTCCAATCCTTTCCAAAGTGTTATTTTAAAGCAAATGGATTTCCATAAAAAAACATGTCAAGGGTCCACAAATGGGCCATAAATCAAAAAAATTTTATTCAACAGAGAAGTAACACATACTAATATATAACATGTTGTGTGTGTGTATATATATATGCAGTACATTTTTTCTCTAATTTGTTTGTTTCTAATTTATTTTTTTAGCATAATTGATCTAGATATGGATGCTACACCTAGTAGAGACAATCGTCCACAAGGGGATGCCATAGTTCCTACACTAACAGGTACTTCCACCCCTAGACCCATATCTAGAGCAGTTACTTTCTGTGCAAATAGTCAAGTCCCAATAGATGTAAAAGATGAGGATATGCTTAATGAGGAGGAAGAGATGCATATTGAGCATGATCGATCACCACGACCTGCTAGAAAAAGGTCGTGGACATGAGAATATTTAACCGAAATTTCTGGTGATCATGCAAACTCACATGCAAGATATCACAACTGTGGGCAACTTTCTGGTTGTCATTCAAATAAGTAAAGCACCTCTGTATTAATAGCACATCTTAATGGTGGACAGCGGTATAAAATACACAAATGATTGGTGGTCACTGATCAGACCAAGTTTAGTTACGAATTTTCTACAACCACTGATGGTACATAGATTAAAAAACTGTCAATCCCTCAATACAATGAAAATATGTTGAGGGAATTGATTGCAAAAAATGATCATCTAGGATGAGATGCCTTTTACCATAGTTGACAAAAAATGATTTCGTAAATTTGTGCATATCTTGAGCCATGATTTTTCCTGCCTTCATTGTATACGGTGATGTGAGATTGTTTGAAGATGCATGCGAATGAGAAGGTGGAGATGAATGAGATTTTTATTACCACTGGCCAGATAATGTCATTTACAACTGATACATGGACGTCTATATAGGTCCATATAGAATGTCAGCTACATGTGTATCACAACCCACTTTATTGACAGTAAATGGATGTTGCAGAAGCTGATTATTGGTTTCAAATAAATTGTTGATCACAATGGTTCGTACATTGGGGCAGAGATGGATGACTGTATAATATATTGAGGAATTAGAAAAGTATTTTATATCACAGTTGACAATGTTAGTGTTAATAACACTGCAATTGATTGGTTCAGGTGGAATACAACAGTAAAAGAGGATATCATTCGTGAGCACGAGTTTATCCATTTTCAATGTTATGCTCATATTATCAATCTCATAGTTGCCGAGGGGTTGAAGGAGGTTGACGATTTCATTACCAAAATCTACAACCTTGTGAGATATGTGAGGGCTTCCCCCCAAAGGATTGACAAGTTTAATGTAATAGCCAAACAATTGAGATCTCATGTTCTAATATGTTATGCTTGGACATTCCGAATAAATGGAATTCTACATACATGATGTTGGATGTGACGCAAAAGTACCAAGTTCGAGCAGATGGAAATCGAGGATGCGGGCTTGATGTATGCTTTGCTAGAGTCAATAGGGTAGAGAAGGGGGCTCGATGCGTTGGACATAGTTGATTAGGCTAATGTGAGGTATTTTGTTGAATTTTTGAAATTGTTTTATGGCATAACTCTATGGGTATCTGGATCTAAATATACTACTGTGAACTTATCTTTCGACAAACTCTCAGTGTTGAGAAGATAAATAGATTATTATTTGTGGTTACGATCATTGACCCCCGATATAAGTTGGTCATTATAAAATTTTGGATTAGGGACGTCCTCGGGAAAAAGAAGGCTGAAGAGTTTATTAGAGAGCTAAAAAGTAATATTGATGACTTATATAACCACTACAACAACATTGGTCAGTCTTCAATCGTAGGTGGTAGCTTCTCACACCTGACCAACTCGACATCTTCCTTAGATGATACACTTGCACGGAGTTCATCTATTTTGATGCGGCGGTATCATCAAAACCGTGCATCAAAAAATATTATTCAGTGTAGGTTTGAGGTTGGACGTTATTTTATGGAAGATGTCGAGGCATCTAGTGATACATTTCATTTATTAACTTGGTGGAAGGTTAATTCCACCAACTTTCCAGTTCTTTCCTAAATAACCCAAGATGTGCTAGTCATTCATGTCACTACAATTGCCTCTGAGTTGGTGTTTAGCATCGAAGGTCGCGTGTTGGATGCTTATCGGAGTTCATTGGCACCGACAACCATGGAGGCCCTCGTTTGCACATAGAACTGGCTAAGTGAAATGCTCATTAGACTAGACACCGTTGATGCCGATAGTTATAGGCTTGAATCAGATAACTTTATATTATTTTAAATGATTATTTAAATATTTTTAATGTTTTAATTATTTAACTTCTGATTTTTATGATTTTGTAGACCTAATTGTGAACCCTAGCAAAATTGTGGATGACTGAGATGGGCGTATCGCGGGATGGAGAACCCGTTTTATTGGTGAGAAATGAAATACCATTAAGAAAAAAGTTTTATTTGTTTTTGTTAGTTCAAAATAATGCTTTAGTTCTATTTTTTTTTTAATTTATAAAACAACCATGAAGGATGCTTGGGATTGGAGGCTAAATGGCTGAAAGTGATGAAAAATTGAAAATTATTGTCAATTTGTAATTACTAATTTGTAGTTTTTTATTTGATTCTGATACTTTATTATATTGTACAATGTAAATTGATTGAGGACTTTGGTTGTTTAATTAATGTTTGGCTGTGATTGTGCTGGTTGTTTGGGGGCTCATTATCATTTTTTATTTATATTGTGTTTGTCATTGTGCATTTAATTCTCTTTGATTTTGTAATATATGTAATTTAATCATTATATTTAAGTTATTTATTTATTTTTTACAGCATTTTTTGGAAATTGGAAGCCCATTAGGGTGTTGGTATTTTTTTTACAGTGTTTTAAAAGCCCAAATATCATAATAGTCCTTGGGCCTTCAAAAGTGGGTCCAGGGATTCGAAATTGGGCATTGGGCCTTTAGAAGTGGGTCTAGGGATTCGGAATTGGGCCTTGGCCCAATCACACTCCGATCGGAGTCGAACTTCGACTCCGATTAGAGTCAAACTAGAAGTACATGATGACCTCTGACTCCAGACGGAATCGGAGGTCAGAAGGGGCCATTCTAACTCCGACGGAGTTGGAGCCCACCCCTATCGCATTGGCTCAAAGTAAAGCCTAGGATGACGTCATGCTCAGTAGGAAAGCTCAATCAACCATATCCCTATAACTTCAGGATGCACAGAAATAAGTTCAAGTGAGATACTTGAGCTGGAAAGAAATTATCAACAGCAAGATATTTGCACTTGAAGGGCACTGTCGACAGTAAGATGCTTGCAATAGAAGGATAATGTCATTAGCAAAATTGGACTTAGGAAGGGAACGTTCCTTATTAGGCACCAAGAATTAGAGGTGACAAATCATGTCTTCTGATCGTGTTAAATCATGAATATTCGATTATATAGGTCAACCCGAACTTGTCTCGTTAAAACAAACGTGTCAAATTTTCACAGTGTGACCCAACTTATTTAGATAATGAATCATATCGTCTCACCCATTTTAACTCGTTTAATAATTAATTAGAAATAAATTAATATAACACGACTCATTTAAATCTGTTTCATATAAATGGGTTGAACTAACACGTATAACTCATTTGACCTAATTAACATAATTTCACATAAAAGTTAAAATCTATATTTATTAGTAGAAACAATATCTTAAAAAATATATATCAATATTATTTTTTAAATTTTAACATATAATAAAACTAATATAACAAATCATACCATAACAAATATGAGCATATGTCTAAAATTATAATAAAAATAATAAAAGCATAAGCATACTGAGAAATATCAATATTACAACTTAACAATAATAAAATTTTAATTTTGAAATAAAATTTATGGGTCAAAATGGGTTGATTTTGTGTTAAGCAGGTTGACTCGTGTTGACCTGTTGATAAATCGTATTTTAATGAGTCAACCCATTTTGACCCAAACCCGTTAACATCAAACCCAAACTCGCTAATTTCGTGTTAGATTCACGAGTCGTGTCATATATTGCCATCCCTACCAAGAATCAAGCTCTCGAATGGGTAACCTCACAATATACACCTTAACCCCTATACCTACCATGTACATTATAAGGGGATTCTGGTTTTGATTACGAAGAAAAATGATTCATTCTCTAGCTTAACTATCGGAGGTATTCCCCACCAAGTTTAATGAGACTTTTGCTCTGATCACAGGTTGATAGAATACGTGGAAGACATCGCTAGAAATTGCATCCACATATTTAATCAAGAAATTCACGATTATTAAAAAAAAAAAAAAAAAAAAGACGAAGTCTTCATATGTTTAACATGCAAAAATCTCACTACTTTCTAGTATTAAAAAAATAGACAGTTGCACTTATTTTAGAAATTAAATGGCAGGTAAAAATATCAGCGAGAGAAAGTCATGATTATTATTCATTACATGGAAGCATAAATGAAGACGGAGAAAAAAAAAAACTAAGGATCTCATGTTAGATTATTTTAAACCAGTCTTGTTATAATGTTAAGTAAAATGTTTATAGTTCTTGAAAAATGATAAATTTAATACGTTCATTTTTGTTCATTTATAATGGTTAACATGATTTTTCACGCTCGCAATATATTTAATAGTTAAATATTAAGATAAATTCATTAATTGATCCTCGAGGTTTTACCTATTATTAAAAAGAGAAATAATATTTATAGTCATATAATGTATAAAAGTTGTGTACTTTTTTTTAAAAAAATTAAAAAAATATGAGATCTATATGAAAAAAAATTAATTTTTTAATAATAAACCACACACTTTTTTAAAATAAATGTGCCCATAATTATATCTAATATTACTCTATTAAAAAAGTTCCAAAAAAAAAAAGAAACCCTTACGCACTAAGCTAAATCTAAGTGCTCCTTCAATCTAATTTTCGTTAATTATATGACGCGAAATGCTGAAGTCGCGCCCGCTTGACAACTTAAAAGTAATTCAGTGATGAAACATACTACTAAAAAGTGCACAACCACGATTTTAAAAATTAAAATTACCCAGTCAGCATGCCATGCCAAAAATATATTTAAAAAATAAATTAGCTTGGTAAAATAAATATGATAAAAACAAATAAAATTAAGAAATGGAGAATTAGTTGTTGACTAAGTAGAGAACTACTAAAATTAAGAAAAAAACTTAGAAATTTGGAAATAAAAGAGACTTAAATTGAATTTAGAAAATAAACTAAGAAACACTCAATTAAAAAAACCGTAACAATTAAAATATAAACTTAATAAAATAAAAATATAAAAAACAGTTAATATTAGAAGATATAAACTTAAAAAATTAAAAAAAAAATGTATTTACCGCCAAAAGGAAGCCATCTTTATTTATGGTGGCCGGATTAGGGTATCTGAAGGTCGCCCACCAGACTGCAACCATCATCCACTTGGATTTAGAAGTTCACATTGGAACCCAGCTGCTACTAAATTGTACCCAAAATCAAATTCAACTATTTCTGCAATTGCTTCAATACCAATTCTTCGCTATATATAGCAACAGTTTACTTCCTCATTTCAAACTTCTCAACAAATCAAAAGCTTTGAAGCTCGACGGTTTTAGACTGTAAACTCAGCCAAAATCTAAATTACATATTGCTGCATATAATCTGCTAATAACCTGCCTCTTCTTGTGTAACTCCTTGGCTTACTTGGTATCTATTTGAATTTTGAACCCCCCACCCAAATAAAAAAAAAAAAAGAAAGAGAGAAAAGAAAGCAAAAGAACAATATTACAAATCAAATAATATAGTCAGCACTCACAGCAGACTGCAAATACAACTCACAGTGACATGGATCGGTTTTATAATGATGTGAAGGTCAGTCACTAGAACAATAAAAAAAAAAGGGTACAAATCTAATTCTCTCACTCTTTGGGCTGTTCTGTAATTCCCATGCCAGATTAGGATGTCCGGTTTTTTCTCTGTGCACCCAAACTTTGCGAAGCAGGCTTTGCTCGGCCTCTGCCAGCAGCCAGAGGCTGGGCTCTGGTTACAGGTGCGGGAGCAGCAATGGCATTCCAGAGATCATCATCACCGGCTGTCCCAGCTCTTTTCACATTTAAAGGTTTTGATGCTGTTCTAGGAGCAGGGGCAGCTATGGAATCCCACAAATCATCATCATCGTGTTTGGTGACCTTGGCTGTAATCTTAGGCTGTGAACTTGCAACTATAGGGAAACAAAAAAAAACCCGTTGAGAGCCTTCTTGAATGAAAAATTAGACAATAAAACAATCGTAAACAGGAAATTGTATATATGGGGAAGGATTGATGGTTGAATATGCGTGCACAGGTGACAAGAAGAGTTTTCTTCAAGTTGGAATGAGAAAATAGATAGAAGAAAATAACAGTAGCTATAAACATTCTACAATAGTTACTTATTAAATATAAAAAGATTATGCAACTGTATATTTTAGACTTTGGTTGCTAATGTGTATATTTTGAGTGACAAGACACAGCTATAATGCCAAAAGAAAATGTAATACACTGCAGATTTATTACCCGCTCCAAAGGAAATATTTTGCTCAATTTGTTTAACATGTGAAGTTCAGAAACATGGCAGATCTATGCTGCTATTAATCTAGAGAAGAAACACAGTCTTGTGCAATTAACAGAACATCCAAGTTAAAAATGACAATCCTAGCCCAGATTTCAATTGATTTAGTCCATATAAGACATGCCAAATAACAGGAGCTTAATGGAGCATCTTAGTTCAAACTTCTAACAGTCATTAGATTCCCTACCACCAACCATCGTATTCAAAGCTGGACTAGGAGACAACAAACAACTCTACACCAAATTCATCAATTGATCAGCCTTTGCAGATGATTTGGCGACACAAGTGGAAAACATGCTTATTGAAATTCCATATATAAATTTTCGGTTCACAGACCAATTGCTTGACATTTGGGTCAGCGGCTCAACTCTCAAACCCACTTCCCACCAAATTTTGCTGGCTAGTTGAATGGACAATCTACCTTGTTTTGGCTGCAAAGCAGGTTGTGAGACAGGCCGCTTTTGAGCTGCTTGAATGTTTGCAAGAGCTGGAGATGGCTTTGGCTCTTCAAGGGGTTCAATATCATCCCACGCATTCTTGTCAGCTTCATTTGCTTCGTCAATTCCATTTTCAAGCTCTCCCCAACCATCCGTTGATGTAGGGGATTCAGGTACAGGTTGATCAGCAAAATCTGAGGTGGAATGCTCATGGACAGGTGCTGTACTTGGAGTATCCATCACTAGGATTGTGGCAGAAAATTAATATTATTGAGATGCCTAGTTGAATAAATGCATCCATGCATTTTTTGATAAAAAAAAAATAGATAATAAATAAATGCATCCATGTCAAAATATGCTAAATTGACTGCACCATCTAATACTAGTGCAGAGTGTGCAAATATAACTTCCAGAATAAAAATGATAAATATATTTGCTCTATCCTCTTCTTAGAAATGTACCATGCATAAAGCAAGCCTTTCTCAGCGGACCCACCCCCCTTTTCTTTCAACAATACCATAAAAGGAGCCTACATCTAGACACACAAACTTGTACATATAGCATATCAATTTTATATATATATATATATATTGACAATATAACAAAGATATATGAGCTATCCAATTAATAAAGTTGGATAAAACCAGCTTTATGGCTCTATTAATAGCCATAATAAGTATCTTTTCTACCAAATTTTTGGAAAATTATCAACATTCAAGGCAAGCATATTCAACTGCCCAGAGGTGTGCTAGAGTAAAACAAGAGATCACATTGCCCAGATTTACAATAAGCTGATAAAGTACAATGAAAAATGCTATCGATATGCCTACCTGAGCTGGCATTGGAAGAAGTTGAAGTTAGAGGTACGCTCAAAGTTGCAGAAGCTTGTTCAGAAGGTTTGCCTTTGAGAGTCAAGGAGCTCATGGCCCATCTGTATAGTTTACACGTTTCACGACAATAGTAAGTTAAATATGAATTTTCTACTATCCCTCGTTGACAACCAAATATGGAAGAATGGAATCGAGTAAGATCTCAATAGAACTATCAGAAAGCAATTGAGATTAGTAAATTAAGGGCGTGTTTGGATGTCTGGATATGCTATGGTCTCTGAAAAAATCATTTTTGATTTTATAAGACGAAATCCCAATTGCAAGTTACACTTGGGATCAGCAAGATAAAGTAGAAGATTCCAAAAAAAGACACTAATTACCTGAGATGGCTTCACCCATGCCCCCTTACTTCCCAGTCTCACATAAAAGACACCCGCCCAGAATCATTCTAACTAAGCTAATTGCCTCCAGTTAACCTAACCATGTGTATACCTTTGAATGTAAAGAACACACGTGCATACAAACATACACACACAAGTATACACTAAGAATTCCAAAATAACTCACCCGAGTAAACTAGCATTCGCTGGAATCGATGGCATTCCACCTGCCACTCCAGTGGTATCTCCTGAGTTTTCCTAAAAAGGACCAGTGGGGTAAAAAATCAACATTAAACACTAGGAATGAAAGGAACGGAATGAAACATGTTCATCATTGAAATTTATCAGAGCCTTCTTAGCCTGACGACTCAGTCACTCAACCATTTCAGACTACCAATAAAACAAACGAAACAAAGTAGAGAGACAAAAGGAAATGAAGAGAAGGAACAGGATAGAAATAAAACTTTCTTTAGATATCAAAAGCACCACTAGAAATGCATGAGCCACTGAGTCACAAATAGAATATGTACCTTTCTACATTTTGCCAAGAACATCATCTACGATAACATTTAAAATAAAACCCACAGCATAGCATAAAGGTTAAGGCAGGAAACCCTGTTTTATAATGTAAATGGCCACACACGCATTTAAGCATCATACACAGAATTGAAATAATTCCTGTTCTTTTTGTTAAGCAGAGATAGGTTTACTTGAACAAGCAAGGAACACTCTAACAACACTAACTGTGCACAGACATTCTGACTTAAAAAAGACTCAGATCATTTTGTATTAAGGGCTGTTCTTCAAGCAGAGGATGCTGGAGTTCAGAACAAAAGACAACAGCTTGGAGGGTGCTATGGTCAACCAAGGGAAGAGTGAGATGGGGAGGCCTGTGTAGGTGCAAAGATATTTGTACTACAATGCCATACAAAAATAATGTCTCAAACAACAAATTTACCAAGTGTTCCATCATAGGTGACATGTCAACAGAAGAAACATTAATTCACAAAATAAGTGGAAGACAGAGAGCATAAACATAAGCCGCTATGAACTCAAGCAATGATATTCTTCTCAAATACTTAAATGCAGATTTTAGAAACAGAAGATGTACTTCAAATAAAAAAAACAAAGGATTTACACACAAACCTTTTCTTGGTATTGCTTCAATATCTGCAAAAATTGATCGACTGCCTGAAATGCCTTGGACCTTACATCACTGTTCATTTTAATTTCTTTAAAAGGCAATTCAATAGCTCAAATGATGAACACCTTTAAGGTACAACAATAATACAAGTACACATTCTTAGGAAACTACAACCATGAGATTTGCATCAAAGGGATCAGAGAGAGAGAGAGAGAGAAGGGGGGTTTGAAATGTCAGAGGAATTCAACTTATACATCGACAATGAGAAATGTCTTGACAGTACTATGGCTGATGCAAAATAACACTTGATCAAGTTCATTTCCTAAAGTGCGTATTTTTTTCAGGACCCCTAATTTATTAATCTAGACCACTTTTTTAAAGTGTATCACATGTCATACGAGTTGCTTAACTTCTCATCTTAATAAAGAAAAAATCTATAGTAATATAGTTAGGTCAGGCAACACTTAGTCCATATGTGTGTGATGGTACAACACCTAAAATAGCAAATGACAAGGTAAAGAAACAATTTTTTATTAGTGGTAAAGAAACATAAACAAGTTCCAGGATCCTTTTTTTTAACAAGTGATCACATTCCAGGAAATTCTCTCTCATGGAATGTAAAAAATAATAATCCCTTCCCCCTCTCTTCATTCATTCTAAAATCCACATTGGGCTTTAAATATCATTTTCCTCCTAGCTTTAGAGCAGAGTAACAAACAATTCATTAATACCTATGACAGAAAAATACGCAGACACACACACACAAACTATTCAATAGTCTAATTAGTAAAGAGAAGACCCCATCTTTACAATCATTCGAAACAAATATCTTTAAAATCAAATGTCCCAAAGATGCTTACCGAAAATTGACAAAAGATTTTCAAGAAAATTTCAAGTTTGTGTCAAAAATTATAATATGTTTGAGCCTTATCTTTATTTATGAATATGAATGTTATTTACTGTCTACAGATAGAAGCAAAACTATTTAAGCCTAACATTTCTATGACATAGAAAGTCCCAGGATGACAGGCGTAATGTTAATAGCATAAACGTCAAATTAGGTTGGTGTTCTAATCCACCAGCAAAGTTCTTTAAGAAATATAATGTAATGTGTGGTTATCAAAATAGTTTTTTTTCTTTTATCAGGTTCTTTCCCAACGTGATTTCTTCGACTGGTTTTTTTATTTCTTGCCCAGTAACCGTCCAGTGGCCTGTTGCTGCACTAAGAATGTGCATTTGATTCAGTGGTTTCCTCCATCTTTGACTACTATAATTTGATTCATGATAACTATTTAGAATATGTACATCAAGAAAAAAACAAAAAATAATAGACAAATCGTCTGAATAATAATTAACCTGTCAGGATCAATCGTAAGTACGATGACATTTGGAAGAATCCGAGTCGCTATCTCAGTGATGTCATAGTAAGAACTGGTGGCACAAAGAGCCATGATGCCTGGCACAGTATACTTTTTGGTGAATGAACAAATGATAAAATGATATTGAAACTAATAAACATCCAACACAGAATGGAAGATGAACCTAAAACCCACAATTTTTTTTGTGCCAAGAACTCAATGAAAATCTAAGTGAAAGAGATGAACACCATATAGAGTTCTAATATACCGGCCCCTCTCGCTGGCGAGAAAGTATCGCGTAATGCACGAGCCGTAAATGCATTAATCAAAACTCTTTTCCTTGTCTGCATGGTAGATCCAAACCCATCAGTTGAGATTCTCACAAAAGGAAATTCAACACAACATCTTCTCAGGAATGATCAAAGAATGACCAATGGTACTATCTTAAAAAAGAAAGAAACAACCCATTCAAGTTACTCAGGAAATCAATGAATCAGTTAAAGCTGCAACTTGCGGATACTAACCCCTTCATTTAGGTAGCTTGCAATATTCCCAAGCAAAATGGTAGTGTTGGTTCTAATCGCTGGCTCTTCATCAACCTGCAAGACTTACAAAATTGAGAACCAATAGAATATAAAGAGAAAAATTAATTATTCTATAAATTAAATTTTTTATTAATAATACTTTGTTAAACGGTTCATGCATGTTTGTTGCCTGGGACAACAATATCAAGTTCTAAGGATTAGAATATCTTCATTTTTTCTATTGATTTCTCTGATCATTGATCATGGAGGGCCACTTTAACTTCTGTATAAATAAGCTATTCTATTTGTACTGATATAGTAGAAGGTTGTACTCAAAAAACAACATGGGTGCTACCCAAGTACACAAAAAGTATCTCTTATACATCTAAATGAAAAAAGAAAAAAAAAAAGAAAATTCTGAAAACTAGAAATAAACTAACAATAATCAGACATCCAAAAATAGAGGGATTAAGGAAGATGGCCCTTTGATCATCCACTGGCCTCTCAAGATCCTCAAAATTCTGGTGATTTCTTTCCCTCCAAATGCACCACATCAAAATTATGAATATGCATTAAACTCCCTCAATCGAGGCATTTCATAATCAATAAAACCAACTTCAAGAATTAAACAGTGCTAAAAGTATAAATTAATAACCAATCTTTATAGGCTTCACATCTCTACGGAAATGGTTGAAGCTATTACCTGTAACTTTGAGAGATATTTCAATAGTGACCCTGAAATAGTGCGCTGAGAAAGCTGCAATGATAAGTTAAATAGAAACATTTAGAAAAAATTGCCAAAAACAATTCCTACCAAAAAAAGAACAAGTATGCTAACTGCTGCCTGATTTCAAATAGTAATAGTGGTAAAATTAAACCATGAAATATTCACATCATTCAGTACCAGAAAAGATGTTGAGCATCACAAAACAAAACAATAATAAGAATCAGCATTACTGTCATGGTAAATCTCATATAGTAAAGGTTTCTCATTGCATGAACAGTGGATTTCATCAATACATCTATTACACAGGAACAGCAGGAAATAAGATTCTAAAACCTTCAGATATGATACACATACCTTAGGAGATATAACAAGCATAGATTTGAGAGTCAGTTCCCGAAGGAAAGCAGATGTATCGGAGAACCCTGTGGCAACATGAGGGTAAACCTAATTGCAAATACCAAATGGAATTTTAGGATTTTCATATTGATAATTTCATTAACTAATATCATCAGGACTTGGATCCTGAAGAAAAGTAACTAGAAATCACATTTATAAGAAAGAGTCGTTAAAATCTATCATTGTCTGCATACTTGCTCATCAACAATTTGTGAAGATAATGATTCTCCATATTGATCAATATGCTGCAGAAGACCAACTCTTATAGCTCGGTCATTGGAGGCAAAGAGTTTCACAATTGTTGGCGTTACCTATACAGAAAAGCAAGAAATTAGCTTGAGTCAAATGAAAAAAAAAAAAAAAAAAGGATCTACAATGAAAGAAAGGAGGGGGGTAACATAGCAAAAAGTGCTCCACATGCCTTAAAAAAAAGTCTAAAAAATAAGGAAACTGTAAAGGTCCAGAAAGAGCATGACCTTGGCACTGAATTCGTCAGTTGAAAGCCAAGAACCCATTTTCAACACCGCAGTCAAAGCAGGGGCCGCAGCCGAACCAAATTCAAGGGCAGAAGCTAACAAAGGAAGCAACTGTGGAAAAAACATACTAGCATAAATGGGGATTCAAAATATAGATGATATATTTAAAGTTGACATATCACATTAGAATTTCTGAGTCACCTTTTTCAAGACAATTTGGCGAGGAAGCTGTTCTGCTAAATTCGGAAGCTTGCGGAAGAAAGTATCTTTTTCAACACTGTCTTTTAAATTTAGAATTTCCATGAAATGTATTGTGTCCACCAATTTATTTTGGAAATATTCTGCCAATCCATTGGACCTCACATTAACAAGGAAAAGAATGGAAGAGAAAAGAAAACCCAAGAAACAATACTAGAGCAGAGATATTAGAGACAAAGCACAAACATAAAAAGACATGACTGGATGAGTTTATAGGACCTACCGAAGCTGGACACAAAAATAATCATATATATAAATAAAGTATCCCATGAAATTCTACTCCAACTTCTAAATATAAAAGGAAGATACAATTTTGAGCAAAACAAACTACCATAAGTTCTACTCTAGACTATAATAAACAGGTATCCAGGATAAAATATTATCAGATTGGGAAAAAGAAAAGAATCCAGGATAAGGTGTTATAATATCATAATGATGCAGAGAAATCTCCAATCTTGAGGCGTATCACATTTACTAGGACTAGAGTTTCTGCAACACCATTAAAAACAGTTAAGAGCTCACCACTATTTTCGATAAGCTTTGATGTATTCAACCTACGAGAAGGCATAGCGCTCAGAAGCCGCTGATAATCTGGAAGCAGAGACTGTGAGGCAAGAAAATAAATAGACGCAAATGAAAATCAAATCAGAGCAACCAAATGCTTGCACACTAGAGCAGCCACAGCTAAGTATGTTACTCCAAAAGTAAAGGTTGGGTGGAGGGGTAATGGGGATTGGGAAAAGGTAGGGATCTTGAACCCCAGAAGCAGATAAGCAAAAATCTACTTGTCCCAAAAATTAAGAGACTAACCTTTGGAATGGAAGCAGTGTTTTTTAGTTCCTCTGTTCTGCCCAACTTCATGCCAGAGAATAGTTCATATATAAGACAGCCTGTCAATTATAATAATAAACTTAGGCCTCGTTTGTTTTCAGAAAACATCTCATCTCATCTCAATTTCATCATTACAACTTTCCCAAATTCTAATACAAAATAAAAGAAACAATTCAACTTTTTCAAATTCTAATACAAAATAAAATAAATAATTCAACTTTTTCAAATCTCAAAACAAAAATAATATTAAAAAATATATTCTAACAATACTTTATTTAACTTTTTAATTTTAATCTCAACTCATCTCATCTCATCTCCGAAAACAAACGAGGCCTCAGATGACTTACAGAAGGTTACCAAAGAAAGGCAATAATTAAGGAAGATGACATATACAAACATCTAGTGAACCTGTAGAATTTGCATAAGTTAGCAGAGGTCCAGATTAGTTTCTCCATATTATGCAATTCAAGTGCACAAGGATAAAAGAAGGACTCAAACAAAATTTGAATAAAAAATCCTGTTACATAAGTTACTTTTTTGATAATGTGGACCCCAAAGACCATGAAAATGCAACGTCTTTTACCCGGTTCAACCTTGGACCCGTGTAATGCGCCCACGTCACCAAATCAGGTAAATCATCAGATTTTTCACCAATGGGATGTGGCCCCAAGAAATTATTTGTAGCCAAGGTTTAAACCTGAGACCTGGGGGAGCAAACCCCCAAAATCATAGCCCTTACCACTTGAAATAAGCCCTGGGGGTTAAATCTTATTACATAATTTATTATTGGCTTCTTCTCTTGATTTCTATAAAGGATTGAATTGAATTTCAAACTGTAATTCGTTAGGGAATCTAATCTACAGATCTGCATACTCGGATGTCTCTTCTTCTTCTTCTTTTTTCATAAATCATTTACTTATCAAAGTAAGTTAACAGTAAGATTAATTTATGACGACGAACAAATAATTCAAAATTAGAGAACTAGAGGCATATAAACAGAAGCCTACAAAGCAATCTGGTCTCAGCTGCTATCAGTACATTGATCAGTAATTTTCATTTGCCATAACCATGGCAGCTCCCTTTCACATGTTCATGCAAGAAAGAATGTAATCTAATCTATCAAAGTTTGATTGATACAGATCAGCTCAACATATAAAGGCTCACAAAACAGATTAAAAGACACGTATACCAACAATCATGCTAGGGCGACGTCAAAAAGGGAATTTACAATCCACCTCAGGTACCAAACTGTCATGCTTTATTCCACCCAAAAAAGGATCTATGAGAGGCTTACCCAAGCCCCAAGAATCAATAGCCCATGGTGGAAATTTTCTGATCGCCGCCCAGTCGGAATTCAACAACTCTGTTGGTTTGTATTGTGCTCCAACAAGCCAAGCATATGGCTGAAAGGAATATAATAAATTAATATGTGAGAAAAAAATCCCAAACTAACTCTCACTAAGCCATTTTTTATTAAATCCACCGTGAATCGTTAAAACTAAGAATAGACTTCACACATATAGATAGGCTAGAGCCTACAGGAATCATACTTTCAAAGTTGTGGGTTGGGTGGGATTGGTGATGCACTGCTGAAGGTAGGGATTCAAATAAGGATACTTTAGAGAAGTTCATTAAGGTTGGTTGGTTAGGCTGAAATCCAAGTTCATTAATTGAAGTAAAAATCATTTAGGAACCAGATTTTGAGGTTAAAACATATTCATCGAGTCTTGAAGAGGGGAATGAATGGGCTCAAGTTCCTCGCAATAACATTTTGCAGGCTATGTTTTCAGAAAAGGTGGCTTTCTTCACTTGGCCGATGCTGTTTGACAAGTCCTGACTGAAAACTGAGAAAGTGCAGAAATGTGACAGCGGCTGGTTTTGTGTAAGCTAAAATAAGTGGCAAATCAGGCTAAGCACATTAAGTTCCACGAATGAAAAATGCAGAAGTTTTGAGTTCACAGAAATAGTATGATACAAACCATTTAAGTCATGGAGAAATTAAAACTCAGAGGTCAAATCCAAACACAAAGATTACCAGCATTGGTACTGTGGATGCTTCAGTATTCGCATCAAACTCAGACAGAACATCGAAGGCATGCAACTTCCAATCCAAAGTTTGCGTGACAACAACACTCGCCAAACTTACATTACCGTGAACCTGTAGTAAAAGCGACTCAAAAAGTAAAATTGAAGTTTATAACTAGAGAGAGAGAGAGAGAGAGAGAGAGAGCGGGAGATATATATATATAAATCCAAATCCTAGGATACGTACAAGCTTACAGTCATTATTTAAGAAGCTCACAGCTTTGGCTATCTGGTGCAATCCCCACGCATAATACTCATCCCTGTAACCAACTCAGATTATAACAAGTCAAGATGAATAAAATCCACAAACCAGTAGATAATGATGCTTCAAACAGCTGTCCTAATCCTACTTTTTGCATTTGGCATCTGCTGCCCAGATATAAATCAACAAAACAATGATAAGAGTTAGACCAATTACATTGAATTGATAGAAGAAAAGGAGAATAGCGGGCAAGCTACAATATAAATAAGTCATCCCTACAGGTTTGCAGGAAATCATGATGCATTGATGCCCCAATATGCGAATGCGGGTTACATAATCTGAGGTTAGTTCTCCTACTGCTTCCTCTTCTTTGTTCGATTTCAAGAGGCTTAAACAATCTGATGATGATGCTTTGGTGGATGTGGAAGTGGTTATCAGCGGAGGCTGAGTTTCAGCCCCGCCAAGAGCCATGAAAATTATGAGTTGGAACTCCCGTGGGCTTGGCCACGGGGTTTTCGTTTTCTTCAGGATCTAGTCCGAAGAGAAGCTCCCCATGTGGTTTTTGTGATGGAAACCAAATGTTTAGCCCGATTTATGTTCAATTTGAAATTTTCTTTGGGGTTTTATGGGTGTCTTGCTGTTGATTCTGAGGGGCGAAGTGGTGGCCTAGTTATGTTTTGGTGAAAGGAATTCAATTTAGAAATTAGCTCTTTTTCAAAGCATCATGTTGATGCTTGGATTCATGATGCTGATAAGGTATGCACATGGCGGCTCACTGGGGTTTATGGCCATCCAGAGACAGGGCGTTGCAAAGAGGAATGTCAGTTGCTGAAGCATTTATCTAAAATTTCTGCTTGTCCTTGGTTGTGTTTTGGGGATTATAATGAGATAGTTTTTGATAAGGAGAAGGGGGGTCGGGTTAGATTGGATGGACAGTTGCAAGAGTTTAGGGATGTGATAGATTACTGTCAATTTCAGCAGTTATCAATGGAAGGTTCTGATATTACATGGTCTAACATGCGGGTAGGGGAAGCACATATCCAGGAAAGGCTTCACAGGTTTTTTGCAACTATAGATTGGACAACATTGTTTCCATCTCCAAAGGTTAGTAATTTACCTACATCTTATTCTGATCACGATTGCTTAATCCTCAACACTGCTGGTTTTGTTAGTATTCCAAGAAGGGGTAAAAAACCTTTTAGATTTGAAGCAATGTGAGTAGCGGCCGAAGGGTGTGCTGAAGTGATTTCTAATTCCTGGACTGCAAGGGGGGGAATCTGATGATGTTATAAAATTGGCAGCTGCTATGTCTAATTGTCATAGTAACTTAGCTGAATGGAAGCATTCTCGTTTTGGTAATATTCAGACTCCATTGAAAGTTAAAAGGAGAGAGCTGAACTGATTAATGGCTGATCCTTCTTTACCATGTTCTTTGTCGGCTGTGAAATCCATAAGACATGATATCAATCTGTTAATAGAAAAAGAAGAGTTAATGTGGAAACAGCATTCTATAGCTTTATGGTTGCATTCGGGGGATCAGAATTCTTAGTTCTTTCATTACAAGGCTTCACAAAGGAGGGTTCGAAATACCATAATTCAGCTCAAGGATGATTCCGGGGTGTGGACTAAGGGGTTAGATATGGAAGAAGTTCTCGGGGTCATATTTTTCAGGACTGTTTACCACTTCTAACCCACAGGGTATGAATTTAGTACTTGGCACTTTACAGACTAAAGTTTCAGCATCTATTAATAATGATTTTATGAGGCCATTTTCCCAAGATGAGGTGCAGCAAGCTTTTTTCCAAATGCAACCTATGAAGGCACCGGGTCTGGATGGGATGCCTCCTGTGTTCTTTCAGAAATATTGGCATATTGTGGGGGATTTGGTAGTTAAGGCAGTGCTGTCTTGCCTTCACCAAGGTAAGGTTCCTCATGAGTTGAATGAAACTTACCTTGTTCTAATTCCCAAAAAGAAAATACCTGAGAAGGTTACTTATTATATACCTATTAGTTTGTGTAATATGGTCTATAAGATCCTTCCTAAGGTTCTTGCTAATAGGCTGAAACTTATTTTGCCACAAGTGATTATTGATAGCCAATGTGCTTTTGTTCTGGGAGGCTTATTACTGATAATGTTTTAGTTTCTTTTGCGACTGTCCATTCTATTTGTAAGCAGAGGGTAGGAGGGGTGTGATGTCTTTGAAGCTTAATATGAGCAAGGCCTATGATAAGGTAGAATGGTAAGATCATGCTTAAATCAGGCTTTGCTAAAAAATGGGTGGATTTGATATTATCTTTTATAAGTTCAGTTTCTAATAAAGCTCCCCTTAATGGTTTGCCTACTTCATCGTTTGGAGCATCTAGGGGTTTGAGGCAAGGTGATCCTTTATCTCCCTATTTGGTTGTGTTATGTGCTGAGGGATTATCTTGTCTTATTAAAGATGCTGAAAGTAGAAGATTAATTAAAGGTGTGAAGGTGTGCAATGGTGCTCTAACAATCAGACACTCGTTTTTTGCAGATGATAGTCTATTGTTTTGACAAGCTACTAAGCCTGAAAATGAGTGTCTTTGGCAGATTTTACCAAAGTATGAACATGCTTCAGGGCAACAACTGAATTTAGATAAAACAAAATTGTTGATTAGTAACAATGTCGGGATCAATGAAGTCAATGCAATGAAGGCAATTTGGAATGTACAATCTGTCCAGCATCATGATCGTTATTTGGGGCTCCCATCATTTATAGGTCGGTCCAAAAATGCTACTTTTAGGGAGTTGAAGACAAGGGTTTAGAACAAACGGAAAGGATGGAAAGAAAAGCTACTTTCACAAGCTGGGAGGGACATTTTAATAAAAGCCGTGGTTCAAGCTCTACCTACTTATACTATGAGTTGTTTTCAGTTACCTAAATCCTTTTGTAAGGAATTGGAAAATATGTTTGCTAGATTTTGGTGGGGATAACGTGGCATAGAACGTAAGATGCATTTGGGTGGGATGGAATAAGTTGTGTATTTCTAAGTTTCATGGAGGTATGGGTTTTAAAAACTTGGAAATATTCAATTTATCTTTACTTGTTAAACAAGGGTGGAGACTTATGGATGATTCTCAGTTTTTATTGTTCAAAGTTTTTAAGGCGAAGTATTTCCCTCTCACCCAACTTTTTTTAAATCAACTTTGGGTAATAATCCTTCATGTGTTTGGAGGAGTCGTAATACTGCAAAGAAAATTCTCAATCAAGGGTGCACATGGCAGTTTGGTAGAGGGGATTCCATTAATATTTGGCAAGATAATTGGGTTTCAGTAAATTTGTTACCTTATTTTCTTGCTGCCGATCAATTTTTACAGATGGATTCCAATGTTGGTGAGTTGATTGATAGTGCTTCTTGTACCTGGAAGGAGGGATTAATCTGTTCTGTTATTCCACATATGTGGCAGACCAGATAATTCAGATTCCTTTGATTTTAAGATCTAATGATCAGCTTGCTTGTGATAAGAATAGAAGTGGTGTGTATACCGTGAAGTCAGGCTATCACTCTGCCATGAATTTGTTGGATAAAGAAGGTAGAATTGAGAGTTCTGGTGCACAAAATAACCTTGAGTTATGGAGGAGATTGTGGAACCTGAAGTTACCAAACAAAGTGAAGAATTTTGCTTGGCGAGCTTGTACTAATAGTTTGCCCACTAAGTTGAATTTGATGAGAAAGCACATTCTACCCCAATGCAATCTGTGATCAATGCAAGCAGAACGTGGAGAGTTGTAATCATGTTTTCTGGTGGTGTTTGTCTGCTCGGCAGTTATGGGAAACTAAATGCCCCTTGGTTTTTCAGTTTTTGTATGCTGAAATGGAGTTTCAGGACTTGTTATGGACTGTAATGGAGGCTAATGTCCCTATTGTTCCTCTTGCACTCACTATTTCATGGGGTATTTGGAAATATAGGAATCTTAGCATCTTTGAAAATTCAGATTATGTTCTTCAAGAGATTGTTGATAATTGCCTTGGGTATATGGAAAGTTTCGTTACCATTAGACCAAACCAGTCCATTGTTAATAAGGAGAGGGTTCTCTCTTGGAAGCCTCCACCATTGGGTAAGGTTAAATTCAATTTTGATGGGGCTTTATTTCGACATTCTTCAACCGCTGGAATTGGGGTTATTTTACGGAATGATAAGGGTGGAATTCTGTTGGCTGTGAGTAGAAAGGAAGTGGGTGTGTTTGAAGTGGATGATATTGAAGCATTGGCAGCTCTTCGGGTTACAGATGATTCTTCATTTTGGTATATCTAGTTTGATATTGGAAGGCGACTTTTTATCTATTATTGAAGCTATGAAATCCAGAGAACCTAATCTCACCAAGCAGGGTCCATTAATTATGGAAATTCAGCTCCTACTTAGAAGATTTCAGGACTATGAGGTTCTTCATGTTGGTCTTCAGGGTAATGAGGCTGCCCACTTGCTCGCTCGTCATGCTAGGCTAGTGGAAGATACAGTCCAATGGTTGCATCAATGTCCAGATTTTATTATTGTCTAGGATGCTATTGGATGCTGCCTTGTAATTGATCTTGGATGCTGTATTTTAACTGAACTCATTTGTATTTGTCTCATTTCATATGAACGAATTCTGTTTCTTATTAAAAAAAAGACTGAAACTATCCATATGCAATCATGTAATGCCTGTGCCTCAAGCATTCTCTATACAGAAAAGAAATAAAAATAGATGATCCTGTTAGGAGTGATAGACATGGCAATAGCTAAAATAAATCCAGCTGAGTAGATTGTCCGTACCTTTGTGTACCTTCTAAACCTAGTTCCTTGATCTTTTCAGACAGCGGCATAACAGGCTCTGTGACAATATAGATAGTAACCTTTGTAGTAGAATTATCAAATGTTTCAGTCTCAGTACTGTGAAGAAATGATAAAATATTGGGATGTCTGACCTGGAAAAAAAAGCAAAGTCAGCTTTATATGCTTGAAGATACAGAATAAAAAACAACTTCCATAGATTTTTTTTTTTTAATAGGTAAACGATTATATTTTATTAATAAGAATAGGCTTAGCCTAGGTACACATGGGTATACAAGAGTTAACACCTATTTAAGAGGGAGAGAGAAATAAGAAAATCACGAAAGTCTAGGCTGTTAAAATCTACAGCTTTGGCCCAAAGAAATAGGGTACTAACAAACAATGATCTAATCTCCTCCAATGATCTCTCTTTGTCTTCGAAGGCCTGGTCATTGCGCTCTTGTCCAATGCACCAAAGAATACATATAGGAATCATCTTCCACACAGCTGAAATTTGTGGAATACTGCCCATACTCAACCAACATGCCAGAAGTTCGACATTGTTGCAGGCATAACCCAGGATAATTCTATCATTCTGAATACATCGATCCATAACGCTCTAGCGATCTCAGTGTAGAAGAAGATGATCCACTGTCTCACCACTTTGTTTGCACATGCAGCACCATTCCACCACTATCACCCTGCGTCTCTGTAGATCATCCGTCATCAAGATCTTTCCTAGAGATGCTGTCCATGCAAAAAATGCCGCCCTAGGAGGGGCCTTGTTTCTCCAAGTTCTTCTACATGGGAAATGATTATTCTACGATTGTGTAAGGGCCTTATAGAATGAACGAACTGAAGATATTCCTTTTCTGGCAGGATACCACCACAATGCATCAACTCGTTGTAATCTCGATCTCACGAAATATAAGAGTTGGAAGAAGTTTACAAAATTACTTACTTACCCAATCTTGGGCCGCCCAAATGAAACTCACATTCCACTGAAATAAGTCACTGTCCGACTCCATGAGGTCCGCCACTAAAGCTTCTTTCTCACACACGAGTGTGAACACTATAGAGAATGAATGCTTGAGAGCACTATCTCCACACCATATATCATGCCAAAATTTAATTCTTGTGCCATCTCCCATCACAATTTTGGTATGACAGACAAACACTTCCCACCCTCGTCTGATGTGCTTCCACATACCCAATCCATAGACCCCACGTACCTCCCTAGAGCACCAACCCCCCCCCCCCCCCGGGAAAAAAAACAATCCTCCATATTTATAGTCAATTACCGACTTCCAAAAAGCTTCATGTTCTATGTTATATCACCATAACCATTTTCCAAGTAGGAACCTATTGAAAACCCTCAAATTTCTAATTCCCAAACTACCAGAAGAGATGGGGGAGCATACCTTATCCCACTTGACCGGATGGAATTTGAATTCATCACCAGGGCCACTCCATAGGAAATTACACTATCGTTTCTCAATACGTGTTGCCACACTTGCAGGAATTGGAAACAATGATAAGAAATATGTAGGTAGATTAGAGAAAGTACTTTTGATTAAAGTAATCCTTCCACCATTCGAGAGATACAAATGCTTCCAACTTGCCAATCTTCATTCTATCTTCTCAATTACTACATCCCAAATAGATTTAGCCTTGGAGACAACCCCCAATGGAAGGCCAAGATAATTCATTGGGAGAGAGGAGACCTTACAACCAAGGATTAGCCAACATCCGGATGTTACGAATGTTGCCAACTGCAACCAATTTTGACTTGGATAAGTTTACTTTCAATCCCGATACCACCTCAAAGCAAAGTAGTAGTGCCCTTAGTACCTTAATTTGATTTAGGTCTGCCCTACAGAAAATAAGAGTGTCATCTGCAAACAACAAATGTGAGATGTGAATAGTACCTCGATGTCTATCACCCACCGAAAATCCCTCCAAGAACCCCCTATTAACCAACGCTGAAATAATTCTGCTACACGCCTCCATCACTATGACAAAGAGAAATGGGGATAGTGAATCTACTTGCCATAGACCTCGGGAGCTACTGAAAAAACCAACTGGGCAACCATTCACTAAAATCGAGAACCATGCCTTCGATATGCACCACCTAATCCATGTACACCACCTCTCCCCAAAACCACATCTCCTAAGCAAATACAGCAAGAAATCCCAATTGACATGATCATAAGCTTTCTCCATGTCCAACTTACCCCATTCACAAGGCTAATAGGCCGGTAATCCCGAACCTCTAAGGCCCCCACCTTCTTGGGAATTAGTAAAATAAAAGTGGCATTGAGACTTTTTTCAAATTTTCCAACCAAAAAAAATTCATGAAATACCTTCATTAAGTCCTCCTTCACCACTTCCCAACAAGATTGGAAGAAGCCCAAAGAAAATCCATCTGGTCCCGGTGCTTTGTCTTTTACCATCTTCCTTGCTACTTCATGAACCTTAAACTCCTCAAACGGCCTCTCCAGCCAAATGGTATTCTGCTGCTCAATGGATTCAAAACCTAGCCCATCAATCTTCGGCCTCCACCCCATTGGCTCAATAAGCAACTTCTCAAAATAACCAGTGAAATGTTGTTGGATCTCAGGGCTATCCGTGGAAATAACTCCGCCAATATTCATCATTTCAATGGCATTGGTTCTCCTATGGGATTTGTCATTCTATGAAAAAAATGTGCTACAGTCTCCTTTTAGCCACAATGCTCAAGATTTTTTTCGCCAAGAGATCTCTTCCAATAGGGTAACCCTCTCTAGTTTTGAAACTAGTTCTATCCGTCGAGCAACTTCCTCCAATGAAAGGGCCCATCCCTCCTATGCCCTCTCTAGGTCATGGAGCTCCTCCAATAGTGACTTCTTGCAGTTACCATATCTCCAAAGGACTGCGCATTCCAAAGCTTTAAATCTATTTTTAAAGCTTTCAATTTACCTGCAAGAATGAAACTAGGGCTACCTTGGATCTGATAGGAGGACCACCATTGCCTTACCCATTCCACAAAGACTTCTTGAGGAAAAATGCATCTAATGAATATTTTTAAAAAATGCAAAAGTATTTTCTAATAGGCATTAGCAACATGTTGGCAACACTTTCCATGTTGGACGTGGGAATGAGAAGAATCAACTTCAGTTGACAATATAAAAAGAGATGCCTCAAAGTAAATGGCATAGGTAAATTTGTTTAGAGGGTTTTAACATATTCATTAGAAGCGTTTTTCCTCAAGAAGTCTTCGTGGAATGGGTAAGACAATGGTGATCCTCCTATCAGATCCAAGGTATCCCTAGTTTCATTCTTGCAGGTAGACGCCTTGTGTCTTGTTTCACTTTTCCCTTTGCTGGCTGAGGTTGCTAGAAGAATTGAGGAAATTTATCGTAATTTCTTATGGGAAGGAATAGGAGAGGAAAAGAAGATTCATTTGGTTAGTTAGAACAAGGTTTGTCAACTGGTTTCTTGTGGAGGATTGGGGGTGAGATATTTGAGGTTGTTTAATAAAGCACTCCTTGGAAATGGCTTTGAAGATATAATGAAGAGAGAGATGTTTTATGGAAGAATGTTGTTGCTGTTAAATATGGGAGTGGGTAGGGGGATTGGTGTTCTAATGAAGTTAGAGGAGCGTATGGGGTGAGTTTGTGGAAGTTTATTAGGAAAGGTTGGGGGGAGTTTTCTAAACATATTGAATTTAAGATGGGGGAAGGGAAGAGGATTCTCTTTTGGCATGACATTTGATGTGGGGAATCAGCTCTTAAATTAGATTTTCCATCTCTTTACAGAATTGCAAGAGATCAAAATGTTATTGTAGCAGATTATCTTCAATGTACGGATAATAATATTCTATGTAATGCTGACTTTATTAGAGATGCAAATGACTGGGAAGTGAATGTTGTTTCAGATTTTTTGGGAAGAATTTATAATTCAAAAGTGATGTAGGGAAGAGAGGACAGGCTACTATGGGACCAGGCTGGAAATTTCGGGTATTTAGTCAGTTATTTTTTTTTTTTTTTTGATAAGTAATAATTTTATTCAAAGAAGTAGGCATAAGCCCAAGTACACAGGACGTATACAAAGGAAATGCCTAATTACATTCTAATACTAGAGAAGCGAAGATAAGAACTCATTTACAGCCCCTCCCTTGAGTACAATAGCAGAGAACTCATTTACTCATTTACAGTTCTTTTTATAAAGTGTTTAATTGTCATTGTGGCTGCGTAATTCCTGGAAAAGCATTTGAAGAGTGAAGGTTCCTACTAAGGTGGTGTTCTTCAATTAGGTGGTTGCTCTAGGGAAAGTCTTGACCACAGATAACCTAAGAAAACATGGTTTGCATACAGCTGATTGGTGTGTCATGTGCAAGAAGGATGGTGAATCTGTAAATCATCTTTTTTTACATTGTGAGGTGGCAAAGTCTTTGTGGAATGAGATTATTGGTCGGACAGGTTTATATTGGGTAATGCCTAAGGAAGTTGTGGATCTTCTTGCATGTTGGTGTGGTTTTGAGGCAAGGAAATGTGTAGCTATCAGATGGAGAATGATTCATTTGTGTTTCATGTGGTGTCTATGGCTGGAAAGGAATGAGAGATTTTTTGAAGACAGAGCGTTCTTTTGAAGATCTTCGGAATTTTTTCTTTTCTACTTCGAGTTTGTGGGCTAAGATCTTTGAAAGGAATGATGATATCGTACTGAATCTGTTTCTATTTTAGTTTTCCTACTTTCTAGAGTGTAGTAGGTATTTCCTTTGTATATATCATGTGTACTTGGGCTATGCCTATTCTTGGTAATAAAATTTCTTATTAATCATCAAAAAAAAAATTGTAGAACTAAAGGTTTCTACATGAAGGATTTCTATAGGATTCCATAATATCTCAAACAACCAAACAGGTCAAAGAAAATACACTTCATGTGTACTTCAGCTATGCCTTCTTTTCTTATGAATAAAACTCCTTGATTACCTATAAAAAAAGTGTACAACTCTAGCAAGGTTTTTTCTCTTATACACATCCAGTGTACTTGGCTAGGCCTATTAATATTAATAAAATTTTACTTTTAAAAAAAAGGAGTGCAACTCTAACCTCGAGTCACAGAACTTAAAATTCATATCATAGAAAGGGAGGCTTAATTGCAATTAGAATATTGTTTCAACGAAGCTCTGAGAGCTCTCAAATATGTTCTCTACTTTTTTTAATCAGTAAGGAGATATTATATTGATCTAGAAATAGGCATAGCCCAAATACACAGGAAGTATACATGTGATTATACCTAATTAGAAACTAGAAACAGTTATAAGGAATCATGAAAGTTGAGACTATTAAAGTCTATAACAATGGCCCACATAAATAAAGTCTTCCAGAAAAAACTCAACTCTTCCAAGAAGCGCTTTGGATTCTCAAAATTTCGGTCATTCCTTTCACTCCAAATGCACCAAAGTAGACAAATGGTAACCATCTTCCACATAGCTACAATCTGTGGTATCCCCATGATCCCTCTCCAACTAGCTAGTAGGTCAACCACCCTCCAGGGCCTAACTCATACTAATCCCACTTTGCTGAAAAAGTAATTCCATGAGGCCCTTGCAAGCTCACAATGTCGAAGTAAATGTTCCACTGTTTCACCGCTATTTCTGTGCATACACCACCAGTCAACAATGATAAGCCCACGTTTCTTTAGATTGTCAATGGTTAGAATCTTCCCTTAAGATGCAGTTCAAACAAAAAAAGCAGACTTAAGAGGTGCTTTACTCCTGCAAATGCTCTTCCAAGGAAAGTGATTACTAGCTTGAGTAGTGAGAACCTCATAGAAAGAGTGTACAGAAAATTTTCCTTTGCTGGAAGGCAACCAAACCAACTTATCCACCATTGTATCAACAAGTCCAATGGTGTATGACAAGTTAAAAAACTCAACAAGGACACCCACCTCCCAATCATGTGCTTCCCTAATGAACGTTCCATTGTTGTGAGCCCAGTAATTTCCCTCAACAATGACACAAGTATACTACCTGTGTACCTAGGCTTTGCCTATTTCTATGAATATAACTTCTTGATTACCTATCAAAAAAATGTAATTTCCCTCAAGTTCGCCACCAAAGCATCTTGTTCCCATGAAATTATGAAAATAGAGGGATAGGCATCCTTAAGAGTCATATCTCCAACCCAAACATCATGCCAAAAACTGATTCGGTTACCATCCACCAAACACAGCCTAGTGTAGCTAGAGAAAGACCGCCAACCTTTCCAGATATGCTTCATACCCCCACTCCATATACCCCCATAACTTCCTTAGAGCACTAACCCCTCCTTATACCCCCGTACTTAGTATCAATCACCAACTTCCCTAATGCTTCCCTCTCATAATTATATCTCCACGGCCATTTCCCAAAGAGAGCCTTATTGAAACCCTCAAATTGTGAACCCCCAACCCGCCACCCCTCATTGGAGGGCACACCTTGTCCCAACCAACTAAGTGAAGCTTAAACTTGTTGCCAAGTCCACTCCACAGAAAATCTTGTTGGGGCTTCTCGATCCATAAGGCAACACTAGCTAGGAGAGGAAATAATGACAAGAAATATGTGGGAAGTTTTGAGGGGGTACTCTTTATTAAGGTAATCTGACCCCCTTTAGACAAATACAAATTTTCCACCCAACCAGCCTTCGCTCTATCTTCTCTAGCACCTCATCTCAATTATGTTGTCTACTATCACATGTAATCTCTCAAATTGCATATGAAAAACCTCAACAACTGGCAGGAATAACTACATGTGAACCAATGAAAACAGGAGTACCCAACCCTTGAATCCAGCCTTGGAGAATGCAAATCTAGCCTATAGTCATGGAATTCATACTTTACATCATATAAAGGTTGCTAAGGTGCAATCAGAATATTGTTTCGATGTAGTTTTGAGACACAAGCATAAAGTTGAATATCACATACACTCTCCAAATGCACCTATTCCATAAAAAGATTTCTACAAATGGCAGGGTTAGCTGCCTGAGTACCAATGAAAACTGAATGGGAGATAACCTATCAGAAATTGAAAAACAAAATCATTTACTTGCATAATGTTCCTAAAAAATTGTATAGAAAGGAAAAATCAAATCAAAAAGTAAAACTGGTAAAGGATAAAAATTTATAAGCATTCAATTAAATCTAACCCCATAGCAATAAAAAGCTTACAGTGCGGAGACGCTTGACACCATTTCGACCAGCAGCTAAATGTCCATCTTGGGCATTACTACCAGAAAGAGAGAATATAGACACTGGAGACCCATCATCCTGAAAATCAAGCCAAAGTTTGGAAAGTTCTTCAACTTAAATGATTAAAATGATGAACAAAAAAGACAGAAAGGAACTTTGACTTCTTAGGGTTTAAAAAGTTAATCCTCTCAATACTATAGATAGAAAATTATTACAACCACTTAAAGTGAATATAATAAATTTACATGAGTACTCTATATATCTTTTACGTGCATACTGGCTCCATAATAATTCATGTGAAATTCAGACCTCAAAGTTGGTGCAAAAAAACTCTAGTTTTGCAATATTAAATAGCAAAATGCAAAGCAATTTAGTAATTAAGCCATGTTATCTTCAAAAAATGGAAGAATTTGTTATGATCCTAAGGGTTAAAGATTTAACCAAATTAATATCCAACAGTCCTAGGACTTTTGGATCAATAGTTGGATCTTTAACAATTAGTATCAGAGCAAGGACCACGTCACGGGTTCAAGTCACAAAGGGGACAACCTATAGGCTGGATTAAAATGCTTTAGTACTATGTATGAGCATATTATTAAGTCATTGAATATTGATAGATGAGTGAAGCTGCCAAAAAAGAAAAAGCTACTACCAGGTCAGTGTCGATAAAGTGGGCCGCCGTGGATGTCAGATTCGGAAGCATGGTGGATTGTTATGATCCTGAGGGTTAAAGTTTAACCAAATTAATATCCATCAGTTCTCAGGCTTTTAGATCAATGGTTAGGTCTTTAACAGAATTGCAACTATAAGATCCAAGAATTGATTTTGAACTGTAGCTCCTAGTGAATTCTAAAATCAACTCTATGAAACAAAATCCAGTGGAATTCAATCCAATTGTGGACCCCATAACAAACAACATAAACGAAACTACGTTTCAGGGGTGCAAATCAACGAAACCTGACCCTACCAGATCGTTAAAGCCACTAAAACGACGGAATTGATTAAACAAATAAACACACACTTATATGTGTAGGCATGAGAGAGAGAGAGAGAGAGAGAGATGCGGTGTGGAACCTTGGAGGTGGCACGGAAGTGTGTCCAGGAGCCCCAAGCAGAGGGATAAGGGTCGCCAATGTTGTAGGGTAGATCTTTAATTCCCGTGCTAGATCCACCCACTACTCCCTTCAAGAACTTAAACATGTTCCTATGCTCCTTCTTCTTCCTCCTCCTCCTCTTCTTCTACAAATTGAGAGGGAGAGAGCGCGAGACAGAGGAATCGAAGATGAAAATGCAACAGAATCAACCGAAAAATATTCGGAATCACGTATAGTTGGACACCGCGCGGACGGGCACTGTCTTTTGAAGCTACTCTTCGGCTTCGCAGATCGTTATTTTATTTTTTGGGTTTTGTTATTCATCCTCCCCATACTTCACTTTCCACACTTTTTAATATTTTTTAATATTTTTTTAAATTTTTTTTTGAATTTATTTTTTTTAAACTATTTATAATTTTTTATTCACTATTCATATAAAAATATATTTGATAAAAAAAATTAAAAAAAAAAGATGAAGTATAGAGTATAATGTGAATAGTAAGAGGTTGAGTAGAATTTTTGTTATTTTTTTATCAAAAGAGATGCTTTTGCGATTGTTGTGCAGCAAGGTTTTTTTTCAAATACTTTTATTTTCGTAGCTTCATTTAAATGCTCAAAAAATATATACACCATACTTTTCATAACACTTTATTTTAAAATGAGAGATAATTTTGTTATATATCTTATCAAATTAACATTATTTTAAATTATTTTTGCCAATTCCGTCTATGGATATGATTAATTTTCAAACTGGAGATTAAAATCTAGTTTGGATAATAAGATAATATGAAATGATTTATTAATAATAGTAAAATAATTTGAATTAAGATACTTTATGAAATTTTAAAAAATGAAAGAAGAATATTTAAATAAAAATATTATAAAGTAAAAATATGATTAGAATATAATTTTTATTTTGGAGCTTGAAAATCTTGAATTATTTTTGTATTTTATTTGAAAATTTGATAAAATTGTGATGATTAAGTAATTATTAGAAGAAAAAATTGAAATTAAAAAGTGTTTATGTTTGTACTTGTGGTGTTTAAATATTGACATGAGATGAGATGGAACAAGAGGTTCTTTCTATCCAAATCAGGACTGAAAACAAATGTTTCAAAACGATCGTGTATAGAAGTGTTAAGTCTATACACAAATTTTACATAAAAAAACTTATATTAATATCACTTAATACAATACATTAGATTTATTTGGCAATAAGAAGAGTTTTATAATATCATGGATCGCATTAAAATAAGGCAGTGTATGTAAAATTTCTTATATAAGATTTGTATCTAGCCAATCATCTATAGAAATTGTTGACTTGGCATGTACTTAATATTAAAAAAATCGGAGGAGATGAAAATAGAGAAATGATATATACAGACTTCAAATGCATAAGTCGTGCATAAGTCCTTTATAAAAAATTGAACTCCACCACGAAAAAATGTAAAAAATAAATAAATGTTTTTTAAAAAAAAGCTCAGTTTTTATTGATGAGACTCAAATTTTTACAAAATGCTTGTATAAGGCACGGGACAACTGGACAAGTTCTAGGTTCTTTTATATTTTCTCAAAAATCATCTCTTATTTTAGCATAAAAAAATTAAATAGACAATTTTTATTTTTTTGCATAACACTTTAGAAAGACATGCTCTTTTCCTTTTACTTGATGTGAAGATTTCCTTGCTGTAGTAATGGCGAATGGTACTCTTCCTCTGGTTTTTTTTTACTCTTCTCTCGCGATTTGCCTTCAGATTTCTCTTCTGGTTATTCTCACTCTTTGAGCAATGATAGTCTTACAATTTAACTACATTTTATTACAACTTACAACTTATCAATAAAATAATATTTTTTTAAATTTCAAACACATCAAATCAAAATTCAAACTAAAATAAATATTTCAAAAATTATTATCTTATTGAGAGGTTGTAGAAAAATGATAAAAGAGTTGTTGTTTTATCATTTCTCATTCTCTTTTATATTTGAAACTCCACCACTCTGTCCCTCAATTTCACAGCATCCTTGTTGGGTCTCTTTGTAGGCCCACATGCCGTGGGTTTATGGGCTTGAAATTAGTCTTGGATAACAAAAACAAATAATGTTCTGTAATTATAATAACAACAATCACAAGACAAATAATATTTGATATTATTCGTGAATAATGATAATATTATTAGTGTTAAATGGAAAATTCCTTTCTCAAACTTGCACTATTGCGACTAATAATAAATTAATGTATCCAAAAAAAAAATATTATCAAAAAAGAAAGAAAATGGGGCATATAAACACACACAAAAGAAAAGAACAAAAAAAGGCCTTACTACCCAGAAGAATCTTGACAACAAATCCCAAAGTCCTTTTTCTTTCCTTCAAAAAGTTGTAAACCAATGAGAGAATTTCAGGCTATCAAAATTACTCGGGGAACATGAACAATTAACAAGCAATCTAGACAAATTGGTAATTAGACAAGTATGAGACCTTTCCCTTCACAAACAAACCTGATGACATACATCCCATTTATAAGGTACTTTCCACCACAGTAAAGGCATCAAGCAGAGACATACAATATCAAAATAAATTCACAGCAGATGAAAGATCGCTTAAAAAAATATTTGTTGAATACCCTTAAACTAGCTACTCATAGCCCATGAAATAGATGCTACATTCCATATATTATCTACTTTTCTCAGCTGTTTTTGATGAAGGAAGTGTTCCAAACACTTTGTCCCATAACGCTGATGTGATCCCAAACCCTTTATTCTGGACCCGGAAATGATGATTCAAGTGGTATTTCTGCCAAAAAAGAAAGAAAAAATATCAATCCTTAGCTAACTCTAGAAAAGAAAATTTCCGGAAACAGAAATTCCAGATTTAGGTATGCTTTAGATAGTAAGTTGAGACGAAATGAGTTAAAATTTGAATGAAATATTATTAAAATATTATTTTTTAATATTATTATTGTTTTGAAATTTGAAAAAATTGAATTGTTTATTATATTTTGTATGAAAATTTGAGAAAGTTATAATAATGAGATGAGATGAAACGCTTTTTGTATCCATATGGGAATTTGGAATTGTTTATTACTCTTGGTGCATGACTTTTCTAATGTAATTACATATCCACTACTGACAGCTAACTCCTCTTTAAATTCCTATAACCACCCGAAAATATATACATGATTGAACAACATGGACATTCTAATCAGGCAATATTAGTGGTACGTTTAATAATTAAATATCTGTGCCAGTCTGCAATCTGAACTAAGCTGCCCTTACCTTGAGATTTCGTGGCACATCGCTCGATGGTTGACCATGGTGGAGGTAGTAATGGGTGCAATCATACATCACATAACCCAGTAAACCGCCTCCAAACAATGCAGGAGTGGTTGTAGGAGTAGATATAAGCTTGACGAAGTTCCAGAACTGGCAGTGATGGGAAGTAACAGTTCAAATAAGTAGACAGAAACTTTATACAAACCTCAATATGCAAAATGAGGGAAACTTATCACAACTAAAAATCTCAACTGCCTGGAACTTCATAGAATAATAAGAATAGGAACAGTGCACAAGTTTGTATTGTCTTTTCCAGTATAAAGGTATGTACACCATGAACGCACATAAATCTACATTGCATGTAGCATTTAAATATTGATCCCACCCATTTAATTTGTTTGATGACGTCAAATATCATCAATACAGGGGTCTATAACCCTTCAAACCTACTTTTAGGGAGTAAACCCCAATTACATGATCTCATTTGCTAGAACCATGTATCAGGGTAATCCAAGAGAACTCTCAGTGCCGGAACTCAGCATATGATGTCTGATTCTCTTTTTTTTTTGGATAAGTGAGAAAGCTTTTATTAATAGGCATAGCCTAAGAAATGATGTCTGATTCTATAGCTCATTTCCAGGTCACGCTTTGACAACTAGGCTGCACACTAGCGAGTCACCCATAAATCTTATTTTCTAACATGGTGGTCTCTGTAAATCCAAACTTAATTTTTGAATCCTAAATCATCACCCATCTCGACCTCCAGGAATTCATAAATATATACGCCACCAGTTTTAATACAGGCACGTGGAACTGTTTAGGATGCTAGATTATTAAGCCATATATACCAATACGCATCAGTACCAGTTTTAAGTACAAGGATCCAGCTAATGAAGACAATATATTACAGTCTGTACACTTTGGACATGTAAGTTTTTCTTTCCACTAATTGATTTTTTTTAAAGAATAATTCTTCATTGATTAGTGTAAAAGGAGCAACTCAAGTACATAGTGCAAAATAGACACTTATCTAGAAGGTGAAAAAGATACTAAGGCTCCATTTGGTTACTGAACTGAGCTGAGCAGTTCAGTATAATTTTAAACTGAGTCTAACATCCAAACACTCAACTCTCAAATTACTAAACTTATCTCAACTCAAAACTTTCTTACACGTGGGACCCACAATCTTTTTCAACTTAAAACATCTTTATACGTGGAACCCACAATCTTTTTCAATTTTCCTAAAAAATACTAAACTCATCTTAACATCCAAACACACTTTAAACTCAGTTTAGATGGGCTCCACATAACTCCCTTCACTACTCAACTCACTACTATTCATAAAGAACTCAACTCAACTGAGCTCAGCTTAACATCCAAATGCAGCCTAAAACTGATGTAAATTTTGTCCATTAAAGTCTACAGAATCAGAAAAGATTAAGTCAAATGCTTCAAGACTTGTATTATTTTTCCTCATTTTAATAAGGAAAAAAGCATCAGCTTGAATTTGTATGGAAGTGTATAGGATAAGAAAGATTAGACATACCGGTACACAAAGTATAGCTGTTGCAGCAGGTGGGAAAACAAGTCTCAAGCCATCCATTGGGTGCTTATGATGGCAGCCATGAAGAAGATAATGCATGGTGTTTCCCCTTAAGTAAATGCCAAACAGAATTGTTACTATCAGATTTTGAATTAATGCAACTTAGTTGGGTAAACATACTGGAACATCATACAATTCTGAATGTGTCAGAGAGAGAGAGAGA
Source organism: Cyclocarya paliurus (assembly GCA_029856935.1). Lineage (NCBI taxonomy): Eukaryota > Viridiplantae > Streptophyta > Magnoliopsida > Fagales > Juglandaceae > Cyclocarya > Cyclocarya paliurus. Next base: position 19,208,100 of record CM056951.1, read on the forward strand.
TAGTAATGTAATAACTAACCAGTATGTCTTCGTTTTGATGTGGAAAAGGAAACGGTGCAAGGTATACTCAACAAGTGTCCACACAAAAATGCCAGCGACCACCAACAGAGCTACCTGAGGAAGTGTATGGCCCACTTGTATTGACATGGAGACGCAAAAGCATACAACTGGCAGCCAAATGGTTGGAACTGCCCACCAAACTGTGAGGGTCAAAAACTGTTTCAAATAGCAACAACTCAAATTTGCGGCTCTATACGTTCTCAGAAAATGAAAAATTCAACTATTGATTAAATAAGTGCATAAACAATACTGACAAATAGATATGTGTGTGATGAACCTAGACCTAATGGCACTAAGGTTCTCACGACAAGGATATTTTACCTCCCAAAAATCACTTTCAAAGAATCGAGGGCCTTCCTTGCTAACAATGGGTTGATGAACCCACTCCTGATAAGCTTCTCCAAGATGGCCGACCTGTGAAAGATTGCCATAAGTAAGAATGTATGGCACGACGATAAGCACATGACAATTATTGCAAATGTTTGAATCAAAATGTGGTATCATTTTATTTTTTGGGGTTCCTGAACTTCAATGGCATTTTAAAAAATCAACAAGATAAATTACTGTATACTGAAAAAATTGGATGAGAACAGAGAAGTGGTAACTTCTGGCAATATAACACGGAAAGTTTTTATCACACTACATCCAAAAAATTAGATAAGCTATAAATCCAAAGAAATGAAAAGAACAAGAACATGTTTAAGGTAGCTGACACTTGTCTCTTTTCATACAAGGTAAATCTGAGCGGAAATGGAACTGTACCTGGAAGACGAGGGGTTTATTCAAATCTACGGTGAACTCCTGTGCAACCATCTTGCCGGCTTTTGAAGATAGCTGGAGGGAAATGAACATAAAAGGTAAGGAAAAAGGGTGAAAAGTCAACTTAAAGCATTTTAGCATGACAGCACAATTCATATAATTTTTTAGATAGCTGGCTGATTTATCCAAAATAAAAATAAAAAACGCTTTTTGCCTTCCAAATCAAACACGTTAAAAATCTTAATTCAAATATGCTTGTGAAAACAAATCATGCCTCTTTATTATGATGTCAAATTCAACTAAATCTTCTTCTTTTAAATTTTGGTACGTAAAAATATCCAGAAAATCCAAAAAAAAAAAAAATACAAAACAAAATTTAAAGATTTATTATTTTCTTCCCTTCTCCAAGATTTTTTCAGCAACCAAATAAAGAGCTAGCTGCAACCACAAACGCCTTTCAAAAAACCCCGATAATGTAAACATCCTCCAAAACCACAAATCAATCCAAAATTCCCACGAAAATTATTTTCTTCTAAGAAAAGAAAAAGATTTGATTGCTTATCGACCAAGGTTCAGAATCCAAAACAACACAGCATATAAATCAGAAGATATACAATCCTCATTTTTATATTCTTCCATTTTCAAGTTTTCTCAGTAATCAAACGGCAAGTTCCCATAGAATATTATTAATCTCCGGGAACGGGAAATCCTCTAAGCCAGCCTACAGAGAGAGAGAGAGAGAGAGCAAGCAGCAGCATAAAACGAAACGTATTCAGGAACAAAAGCCCACAATGTAATCCAAAAATCCACCCCAACAAACAATATCAAACCAAAATTCCCCAAGAAAATAAAAAATCTCCCCAAGAAAACTTCGAAACGAAAAAGAAAAATAAAGACACAGATAAAAACCCAGATCTACAAAATTTCCCGAATAAAACTTGTAAAACGAAAAGGAAACATCAAACAACGGAACAACCCAGATCTACAAACATACCTGAAAACTCAAAAGAGAACGAAAAGGAGAACTAACCGGAGAAAACACAATGTAGGTGAGATCCCAATCCAACAGAAGAAGACGGCCCACAACCAGCACTCGGTCGTGGGGAAGTTTCCTCCGGCCGTAATTGGGTACGAGGATTGAGAGGTGTCGAGTGGCAGCTCTCTGTATGTGGAGGAGAGAATAATGGATTGGGAAGCATATATATTTATAGATAAATTTCAAAAACCTCCCCAAGGTTTAGCCGAATGTCAAGCTCTATCCCTCAAAATCAGAAAATCTTCACATTCACACCCTTATTGATTTCGATCTTTTCTATTTATTTTATTTATGTTTGTTTCACCGTCGTTTTTGTTTATTTTGATACTAAAAATATGCTACACACTTGCCGTGCATCGAGAGACTTGTACAATCTAATATTATTTTATTAATAATTTATAATAATCAATAATAAAAATTATGTATAAAAAATTCAACACGTCAATATTTAGTATCTTCATAAAATTTATTCCATTCTCACGCGAGAGAAGTCTAGGGTCTTCTTCTGTCAACATCTTATTTAAAATAATGGAAAAAGAAAGATTTTCAATGCACTAACTAAAATTGGCCAAATGTCTTTGGAGAAAAGTAACCAATTAAGATAGTTTTGGAGGGATATTCGTTTGGATATTAAGAATATTTTATAATATTTATAAATAATAATAAAATAATTTAAATTAAGATATTTTATTAAATTTTAAAAAATAAAAGAGAAAAAGTTAAATTTAAAAATACTTTAATACAATTGTGTTCTCAAACGATCCATTAAGCAATTGCATCAATCTTCTTTATATGTGGGTGTTTGTACAATGTTTTCTTCTCAAGGATATATTTGCAAATAAATTGAATAATTGATCTATAATAATCACACAGGCTATTATCATGTCATTAATTTTTCTAAGTAGAATTTGTCTTCTCTCTAACCTAAACTTGTACTCCCTTTCCCCTCCTTAAAATAACAACATTTTTTAATTACTTTTATCTATGTTATCGGTCTATACATTCCATCCCCTCTTTTTAATTATTTTTAATTACTTTTATCTATGTTATCGGTCTATGTTTTGACTCTTTCCAAATCTGACCCAACAGTAATTGAGTACTTCCCCCGTTAGTATAGGCGTGGATGCATCACCATCTAGATAGCACGGAATTAGTTTTGTGCAATTATATACCGTGAGAAATACGTGGTTAACAAATAAAACTAACTTTATAAATTAACGTGACTTGATTTTTTTTTAGTTGAAACTAAATGATCTAAAACCACATTATTTTATATGGAAAATGTGAACATGTAGATGCCAAGTACCATATGTTATCAAATTCTAACTTTGCTTCCATATCAATAGTGTGGAATGAAGGGCTAACCTAATAGAATGGGCTAACCTAATTAAAGACTACTATATTCTTCAGCTCAAATATTGCTAAATAGTGTCGAATGAAGGGCTAACCTAATCAAAAAGTAGATATGAGAAAGCTTTGGGTTAGTTCTTGAATAAGTAATTAAAGACTACTATATTCTTCAGCTCAAATATTGCTATGGGGGTTAGAAGTGAAATCATAGAGGCAGTTGGGCCAAAGGAATGTGAGTTGATCCAAGTATAATACCTTTAGATATTGAAAATAAAGAATATGGGAGAAAAGTTAACAGTTGGAAGAATAAGTTTTTGTCTCGAACAAGGAAGGAAGTGTTGATCAAAGTTATGACACAAGCAATACATACATTCCCAATGAGTCTCTTCAATCTGTCCAAGAAGTTGTGCAAGGAAATCACTATACTCATGTCGAAATTCTGGTGGAGTCACAAGCAAAATGAGAATAAAGTACATTGGAGAAATTGAGTTAAAATAGGGGAATAAAAAAAAAAAGATTAGGTTTCAGAGATGTTAAATGCTTCAATAAGACAATGCTTGCAAAGCAATGTTGGAGAATGCTGAAACAACCTTACTTCTTGATGGTCAAAGTTATAAAGGACAAATATTTCAAATATAGTGATTTGTTAAATGCAAAACTAGACAATGGACCTTCACTAATATGGAGGAGTCTATTTTCCACTATAGATCTGGTTAATGCAGGTTTGATGTGGAGGTTGGGAAAGGATGACCAGATTAGTATTTAGAAAGACAAGTGGCTGCCTCTACCCACATCATACCAAGTTCAATCCCCTTTTAAAAATTTAGACAAAGAAGCAATTGTAAGTGAACTTATTGAGCAAGGGACTGGTACATGGAAAGAAAATCTTATTAACAAGACTTTCAACAAGGCCAAAGCTGAGATTATTAACAGCATCCCTTTAAGTAGGTTGGGTGTTGATGATAAAACTATGTGGATACATACTAATAATGGGATGTTTAAAAAGTGCTTACCATTAAGAGCACATTAGAAAACCATTTAGAGCACATTAGAAACATATTAATGAAAGGGGAAACATTGACATTAGCTTAAATAGAAAAAGGCGGGAAGTGGATTTGAGATTTAAAAGTGGCAGGTATGGTCAAACATTTCTTATAAAAGGTTGGACAAGAATTACTCCCAACTAAATTAAACCTTTATAAGAAGAATATCACTAATAATAGCTTATGTCCAGTTTGTGAAAGAGAGGTTGAGTCATCTATGCATGCTTTGTGGAGCTGTTTTGTAGCCTTAGATGTTTGGGCTGAAACTGGTAGCCTAAGGCAGAAGTGGTCTATTAATGAAACTGCTTTCATGGATCTATGGAAGAAATTGAATGCAAGACTGAATGTTGAAGAGGTTGAGTTAGTGGCTTATACAATGAGAAGAATATTGTTAAGAAGAAACTCCATAATTTTTTAAAACAAATTTGAGCATCCGAGAAAGATGTTTCTGAATGCAAAATGACGTTTGATGGATTTTAGTTTAGCACAAAGTTATCAACAAGAGAGTCTGCAATCAAGAAGAGTTGAGAGACCTTAAGCAATTATAAAGAACCTACTGGTTTGTTCTGTAAGGCTAATTGGGATGTTGCTGTGGATAATCAATCAGTCAAAGAAAGTTGGTCTTGGAGTGATAATTAAAGACACTGCAGGTGATATTTTGATTGTTCTGTATTCAAATATAAAGCATGCAATGAAACTTGTTATAGCAGAAGTACTGAACTTGAGAAAGATACAAACATTATGGAAGATATTTATACAAATTATAGAAATGTGATTGTTGACATTGGAAGCATGCTCATTGAAAGACCAGGCTGGAGTGCTTGCTTTATATATCAGGAGGCCAATAGTGTGGCACATAAATTGATAAAGTTAGCTTTTTTATGTTTAGAAGAGAGAGTGTGGATAGAGGAAAATCTTGCACAGATTTTGAAATTAGTTTTGAGTGAAAAATCCTGTAATGACTTATTTGATTTGCGTGTGATGAATAAAATTCTATCCATATTAAAAAAAAAAGTTTTTGTTACACAACCTTCTATTATTCATTTACACTCCACGCTCCATATTTTTTAATATTTTTTTAATTTTTTTTTTTGAATTTTTTTTTTAAATATTTTAAATATTTTATTTACTATTTATATAAAAATTATTTAATAAAAAAAAATTTAAAAAAAAGATGGAGTGTGGAATGTTGAGAAGATTTATTGAAAAAATATAGCATGAATTAAGAGTTATAAATATGTAATCCACGAAGTTATCACCAAACTCAAATCATTATGCAATAGAATGGATAGTCATGATGATCCTTCAAAATTCTCATCCTTGTTGGATCTCAACGGAAACTTGTGGTGATTGGTGACTCTTTTGAAATTCAAAAACCAAATGACCATCTGTCTTCTTTTGTCATTTTTGTTTCACTTGAGGGTGAATGCTGGGATTAAGCCAAACTTTGGGGCGGGTTTTGAAATTTATCAATAATAATCATGTGCTGACAGATTTCGGCCGTTCGAGGAGGCATCCGATCTCACGTTGCCAGTCTGGCACTTTTGACAATACAGCTTAGAGATGGATGTGACAGTTTTGGGTGGGGTAGCATCTCGTGTTGGTACTGAGAGGGAAATAGAGGGGTTTGAGACTGAGCTAGTTGTGAGGATGACGTGGCGTGAACGAATTGGGTGAGTACAGACAAGGCAGTGGTGCACAAGTACTCCTCACTCAACAGCCAGTCAGCGCCAACAGTTTGTTATGTAACCGGCTTTTTCCTCGAGAGAGCTAGCTGTCTCGCTGGTAGGGAGACCGGCTTTTTATGGCTATTTGATATCAAAAATATTTCAATTTGGAAAACACTATGTCCACAACATGTCTATCGAAATTCTTTATCAAGATTTTTTTAATTTTAATTTTTTATAAGTATTTTTAAATGAATATGTGATTTTTTTATTTTTAAAAAATATGTAAATAGTTTAAAAAAATAGTGAAAGAAAAGATAAAAAAATAAAAAAAAAATTTGTAGTATTCGATAAAGGATTTCTGTAAAAATTTTCTATGGACGTAGCAACGTCCTTTTAATTTATTTTATTTTATCATTATAATTTTTTAAATTTTTATATAAAATATAATAAATAATTCAATTTTTTCAAATTTTAAAACAATAATAATATTAAAAAAAATATTCTCATAATATTTTATTTAACTTTTATCTAACATCATTTTATCTCATCTCACTATCCAAACCCCACCTAAATTGTCTAGAGTAGAGTTGCTAAATGTATTATAAATAAATAAACAATACTACTTAACAAGTGGTCAAGATTACTCTATTTATTTATTAAACAATAATGTTAAGTATAGTCGTAAAGTATATAAATATTACATTTTGAAGAAAAGTGATGTCATTTATTAAAAAATTAATGTTTTTCATGTGAGCTAATATTTATTTATTTTTATCAAAGAGATTTCATAGCATTTGCGCATTACATGATTGTAAATATCATTTCTTTTTATTACATATTATTTTCTTGTAAATATAAAATTATAGATAATTATTAAACTTTTTTTCTTGCGCACAACCCTGCCCCAATACCAAGTGGTGGGGTTGAAACTGCACCCCACCCCCTCCCCGTTCAATCCAATGACCCATTGAGTCTATAAATTTTAAATTATAATATAATTTAAATTATAATATAATTTAAATTATAAATTAAAACTTATATATTCAAAAAGAATATAAACTCATTAAAATTGTATTTTGGATTGTCTTGACTTTAAGTCTCATATTACTTAAATATGGCTATTGTATTACCTTAACCTCCTATATAAAGGTTGGTCTAGGAGGTCAAGACAATCCCTTAACTTCAATTTAAATTCAAAATTTTAATAAATGGTATATATCTATATACAATATATTTATGTAAATTATTTATATAAATATTAAAAAATAATTTTTTATATTAAATATAGGAGGAATGAGGAGCAAGGCCCTCCTGGGTTAGTCCACCCCCCACCCCAACTAGGAGTCTACTATGCGGGGAGGGGGCCCCCACCCCCACATGGCCGGTACTAGGGGTGAAAACCGACGCCGACCAACGTCTGAAAAAGTGGGGGAGCCACAGACCATAACCGGTCGATGGGGAGGAGGAAACCGATAGAGCGATTTTTTGGCTGTTTTCGGTCGGCGTCGGTTCCCCTATCGGCAACTATCTACTAAGAGAATAATGTGTGAGAGAGAGAGACAGAGAGTTGCAGAATTTTGAACTCGGGAAGAAGAAGAAGAAGAAGAAGAAGAAGCATTTCGAAACGACGCTGTTCCACTTAAGTGGAACGGCGTCGTATCAGACATATTATTTTTTTTCTTACGTTCTTAATAAAACGGCGTTGTTCCACTTAAACTTAAGTGGAACGACGTCGTTTTGATAAGGTTATATTAAAAAAAAATAGTTTTATTATATCGATCGGTTCAGCGATCCGGTCCAACTTCAAACCAAGATCGAACTGATGAACATCAGTTTCTTGAAATTTCCACCACATGCCAACCGGTTCTCCACCAGTTTCGGCTAGTTCCTGACGCGGCTGGTCGGTTCTCATCGGTGGCAGTCGTTAGTGTTGGTTTATGTACAGCCCTAGGCGATAAGGGATAGCTTGCTCATCCATGCAGGGGCGGGGTGGACGGGGGGTGGGCCGCCGCTGCCTACCCGAAAATTATATTGCATGTAGATATTTATAGAAACTCAATTTTTTCTTAAAATTTGTAGTTAAAATTATAAGACATTATATAAATAATCTATTTTTTTAAAATTGAATAATTCGTAAAAAAGCTCATATTTACTTAAATAAGAAATGAGTTATTTATGAATAGAAATCGTAAATTGGTGATAAGCTTGAGTTGATTCGTGCTCAGATAAAAATTAAATAAGCAATGGTTGACCGCACATCATTAGCTCAAACTAGATTCATTTACATCTTTAGTGAAGAAAGAGAGGAAAAAACATGGCCTTTTAGGGTCTCAAACAAGGATCTACTCAAGGTGTTTTGAACTTTTGTCCAAATGTTTGTGCTTAGAGTGAAAGAGAGAAATGCATAAAAATATGAGTAGCGCTAAATGTATTTATAATTTTACATATAAGATCCATTTTATCAATTATATTTTAAACTCAAATTTTGAATTTTAAATTTAATAATTTTCAGTATATAAATAACTGATAAGTCAACATTATTGTTATGCAAGTAAAAATTGTAGATACAAATAACATTTTTCTAAAAATATTCACAATATTTATTACTATCCACATAAGTCTCGAAAACAATATTAAATAATCAATAAATACGATATGATCCCTTTTTATGGGTATCTAGTCCTAGAACTAAGATAAGAATTCAAAACAATATATATCCATCAAACTACTCAAATGCTCATTTTTAAGATGGCTCACACTCAAACCTTCCATTATCGGCATTCTCTCTTCCCACTACCAGCACACACCACTCATGACCATTCTTTTGATAGATGTGTGGGGGTTACATGCACTTGTGTCAATGAATGCTAGACGCAAGAGGAGCCACGCTCCCCTACTTTTTCCTCAAATATTCTCGCTTCCAACAAAGTAGAAGATAGTCTCTATTTTCCTATTTGTTTTGGCTTATTTGGATTCAGAAATGAGTTGAAATAATTTTAAATTATTTGAATAAAATATTGTTAGAATATTACTTTTTAAATATTATTATTATTTTAAGATTTAAAAAAATTAAATTATTTATTATATTTTATATAAAAATTTAAAAAAATTATAATAATAAGATGAGATGAATTGATATGAATTTCCAATCTAAACCATGACTTAATTCTCTTATTTTCTTTATGGAAGCTAGATCATTATGATGAAGCTCTCCCTCTCTTATTTTAAGAATGAGTAATATGTGTTTTCTTTAGTCAAAATGTAGCTTTTGTTCTCTATCCACATTCAAGTATGTTAAAAAAAAAAAAAAAGTTTTTGAAGTTAAGACAATGTCTGCCACAAAGTCTTTTGTGTGCGGGGATGCCTTAGAGCTGATGCGTAGTTGACTTATAGTCTGATTTTTCATGTATTGATAAGTCACATTTGTAACTTCGGTTCATTAATGAAATTAGTCTATTTCCATTAAAAAAAAAAAGTGAGATTGTAGATAGTCTAACTTTTAAAAAAAAAACTTTTTTTTTTTTTTTTTTAAAGAGTTAGGGTCACATGTCCAAGAGTGACCCCTCCCCAATTTTATTAATAACCCTCACTTGTGGCGGAGGAAAACCGTGGTAACAAAACAAGCATCTGGAGTACAAAATAAACCCAGAATGCAGAAAAGAGAAACAGCTAGAAAGAAAAGGACCACAAAAAGAACCCCAAACAAAGACCACCCAAACTTAAACAAAACGAATTGAAGGTAAACCAGAGTAATCCATTCGGATAAGACCACGCAAAGCTCGAGGAGTCTCCGTCAAATGCGAACAAATCAAATCACTACCAGAAGCCCCATGTTTGGCTAGCCAATCTGCAACTTTATTAGCCTCCCGATAAACATGATGAATCGAGCACGTCATAGAGTTCATAATGTCCATTATCTCCTCCCAAAAATCCTCCAAATACCACACCCCACATCTTTTACTTCTCCACCAGGCAATTACCATCATAGAGTCAAGTTCAATTTCTACATAATTTAAGGATAATGATTGACATACCTGGAGCCCATGGAGAAGAGCTAACAACTCAGCCCGATTATTAGAACCTGTACCAATGGACAAGGAAAAAGCATGAATTAGATGACCGTGATTATTTCTAATAACTCCACCTATACCTGAGGCCCCAGGATTACCCAAACTACTGCCATCTGTGTTCAGCTTAACCCATCCCACCGAAGGCCGTTGCCAAGCAACAACTTTGCAATGCCGGGTTGGGGGTAAATTTGGCCGGACGTTCAAACCCTCAAGAACCTGTAAATCAAAGCTAGAAAGGTGAGAACTAGCATGAATATCACGACAAATAATATTTATCCACCGCCGAACAGAATGAATGATGTCAGAGGCAGATTCAAAGCGACCCTCCATACGCGCCAAACATCGTCGCCGCCAAATACGCCAAGTGATAATCACCGGCAGGATTCCCACAAGAATGCCAACTTGAGACGATAACTTTGCACGGCGAAACCAAATCCTCACCGAATCTTTCCAATTTTGTCCCATTGGGATCCCAAGGTTAGCCCCAAAATAACGCCAAACAGTTTTCGCAATATCACCTGCAAAAAGAACATGATTTTGGTCCTCATAATGACCGTAAGCACAACAATCACAACGGGAGGTAATAGGAATACCAATATGTCTAAGGTGGTGATCGACGCTAAGGGCCATAAACCAAGCTTTCCACATGTGGGTAGACATTTTGAGAGGAAGACTCTTATGCCATATCCAAGAATGTTCCTCAATAGTATCACCCCTAATACGTAAACAATCCCAAGCAGACTTAGTGGAGAAAAAACCATTATCATTATTGGTCCAAATCAGCACATCAATACCTGGTTTAGCCTTACCCAAATCCACTAAGATACCATCAAAGTGATTCGGTCCCACTAATTGAAGAATAAAGTCCATGTCCCATTCATTATTTAATTTGCAATCCTTTACCTGAAGATGAGGATGACCCATAATATGCATATCATTAACTAACGGACCGTTGTCCCGCCAGTTATCATACCAGAAAGAAACCAAACCCTCTTTAAGGCGCCACTTAGACTTATCCAAGATCAAAGGGAGTGAATTAGCAATCATTTTCCAGAACCTCGTACCTTTCATTGGATCAACTAAGACCCAAGGTTTAGAACCCACATACTTACTCTTAAAAAAATTTGCCCATAAAGAATTACCTTGAATGAGATTCCATGCAAATCTAGCATGAAGGGCTTTTTGCATATCATCAAGATTCCTAAGAGCCAAACCACCTTCCTCCACGGGACGACAGATAGAATTCCAGGCCACCCATTTTTTCTTACCTTTTCCATTATGCTCCCCCCAGAAAAAAGTACTCATCATACGATGAATAGCATTAATAGTGGATTGCGGGACCTGAAGAACAGCAAAGAGATGAAGAGCCATACTAGAGAGTACATGTCGGAGTAGAATAAGACGACCACCCGCTGAAAGAAATCTCATCTTCCATCCCGATATTTTCTTTTGAATATTAGACACCATATCTTCCAGATGTACCTGTTTAAGACGACCCAAAATAATAGGCACGCCCAGATATTTGAAAGGGAAAGATCCTTCTGAAAATCCAGTCTGCCGTAATAATAAGTTTTTACGCATGGAAGAGATATGCTTTGAGCAATAAATGGCAGATTTAGAGTGATTGATACATTGACCCGACCAGCGCTCATACTTATGAAGCACAGATAATATTTCCCTTATAGCGTTAGAGCTACCATTAGAAAAAAGCACAACATCATCAGCATACATAAGATGAGAAATAATGGGGGTACCTCGGGCCTGAGAGAATTGACCAAATTTTTGAGCCTGTACACTTTGCTTGATCAATCTTGAGAGAATTTCTTGAAGGATAATAAAGAGATAGGGAGAAAGAGGATCACCCTGTCGCAGTCCCCGGCCACTTTGAAAAAAACCTTTAATAGTGCCATTCATCATAATCGAAAACCAAGGAGTCGAGATGCATGTTTTGATAAGAGCACAAAAATCAGAGGAAAACCCAAAACAGCGAAGAACCTCCAGAAGAAAGAGCCAATCCACTCTATCATAAGCTTTAGCCATATCCAGTTTAATCATGATATTACCTCCATGTGCCTTCTTGTTGATAGAATGGACCATTTCCTGGGTGAGACTAATATTCTCAAAGATGCTTCGCCCTGGAATGAAAGCACCTTGTTCCCATGATATCATTTGAGAAAGGAAACCTGTCAACCGATTAACAATGATTTTGGAGCAAATTTTATAGAAAACCGAGCAAAGGCTTATAGGCCTAAACTTATCAAATCCAGAAGGTATGTCAACCTTTGGGATTAAAACAAGAAAGGAAGCAGTAAAAAATCTTGGAAGCTGCTTGGAATTAAAAAATTCAGTAATGGCTTCCAAGACATCCTCTTTCACAATATCCCAACAACTTTTGAAGAAACCCGAACCAAAACCATCAGGTCCCGGGGAGCTATTAGAAGGAATAGAGGATAGAGCAGAGAAAACTTCATTCATAGAGGGAACTGCACATAACATCAAATTATCAGACTCAGAAATAATAGGAGAGATAAGAGCTGATAAATCAGGTAATAAACTAGCCGGCGTGCCCTGCAGAAAATTAGAAAAGAAATCCACGGCCCCCTGATGAATACTCTCTGGCGAATTAAACACCATACCATTCGAAGATTTCATTTCCACCACCCTTTTACGGCGTTTATTAGCCAGGCAGGCATGGAAGAACTTCGTGTTACGATCACCATCCATGTGCCATTTTAATTTAGACATTTGAGCCAACCTAGTATCTTCACGACGGACCCAATCCTCTAGTTCCGCCGAAGAAATTAAAAGCTCCCTTTCAGTATCATCATCCCAGTGTTGCTGCAATTTAATTTCAAGCTCTTCAATATGCTTTTCAAGAGAATTAATATGCACATTAGTAAAACCGAAAACCTTTTTGTTCCATTCACGCAAGGCGACCTTAGTGTTCTTCAATTTAAAAACCAATTTAGTAAGACCCCGACCACCAACAGGAATAGACCACGCTTGTCGGACACACAGCAAAAAATGCGGATGATCCACCCACATTTGTTGAAAACGAAAAGGGGAAGGGCCATAAGAGAACGGATCCATCTTGAATTCAATAACCATAGGGGAATGATCAGACGTGGTGCGAGGAAGATAAGAGCAAACTGCATGAGAGAAATAATCGAGCATAGAGAAATCCATTAAAACCCGATCTAATCTCGCCCAAGATCTAGCAAGACCCAGCTGTCCATTACACCAAGAAAATTTATTACCCTTAGACCTCATTTCAACCAGACCACCTTGATGAATCCAGTTATTAAAATCTTCCATCGCCACATTAGAACGAGGTGCACCACCTCTCCGTTCCGAATTATTCCTGATAATATTAAAATCCCCAGCAAAAAGACAAGGTTCGGGACCCATAACCTGGGAACTAAGATCCTCCCATAACATTTTCCTCTCATACATACTGCATTTAGCATAGATAATAGTACACAAAAATTTATAGGACCCCATGTTAACACGAAGAGAAATAAATTGCAAATTAGTCCGCATCACTTGAATATCAAGAGTCTTGTCCCAGAAAATCCAGATTTTACCACCATCCACAATATTCGAAATAAAAAAATCAAAATTTAAGTAATGTTGTAAATGAATGGCTTTATCCAGAGCTTGAAAAGGTTCCAAAACCGCAACCAGCTTAGGCTTAAACTGACAAACTAAATTCTTCAATCTACGACGAGAGGTACCAATACCACGGGCATTCCAAACAATAATGTGGCTCATAAAGACAAAGGAGTGGGACGGGTAATAACCCGACTTGAGCTTCGAACTTTCTCAAACTTTTTCTTTTGATATTTTTTCTTATGCGAGTTACCTGTAGAATCGGAATGGTAATCCTTGAATTGAGGGAGCACGTCTGGAAAGATATCAGTGTCAGGCTCAGAAACCACTTCTTCCAGATTATACTCATGATTTTCCTGTAGGCTACCGAATTGTAATCTTTGTTCAACAGCTTGACTAATATGATCTTCTTCCAGGTTAGTATTAAGAGCTGCCTCCAGCATCGGAATAAGTGGTTTGTCAACATTAAAAGAAAACTCTTTAGGATGGTTGGAAAGATTACCTGTATCCTCACTTAGCACTAGCGTTCCTCCTTCTCCAGAATCTGAGTGATTAACCCCCTGGACCGGGGCTAAGGAAACGGTTAAAATTTGAACCGTAGTTTGGTCAGCAAGCTCTGTTTCAAGAGTCTGCTCACGAGAAGTATTCCCAGCAACTTCGCTTATCACAAGCACCCCTCCCTCATCATGTATATCAGCCTCCGTAAGAACATCCCTCTGTGCAGGAGATAAAGCAGTGATGGAAGGTTGTTCCGGAATAACAACCTGTTCCGCAGACTCTGTTTCAGGGGTGCCCACGATTTTGATCATCTCATCCCCCTGAATCTGACCAGCACGAGTATCACCCTTTATTGGTTCAACTTTCTTACCACCACGGTTGAAATCCTTGCCAACCCGACAGGTTTTCAGATTATGACCCTGAACTCTGCATTTTCCACAGTACGCGGGCAACGTTTCATAGTGCACCTCCTGTTTCCGACTAGTAGGCAAACCTGGGGCACCAATCCAGAAATAGGTAATCGGCTCCTTGGCTGCATCCATCTCCAAACAGAGTCTCGCTCCATCAGTTCGGGTAGCACAACGCGTGGGGTTGTCCCTCCGAATGAACCGGCCTATAGGAGCAGTAAATATTCGAAGAAAAGACTCTTGATAATAGTTGGGAGGTAATCCCGGGAGCAAGATCCACACGGGAACATTAGAAGGTTCATGCTCTTCATTGAATTCTGGAGACCAATGAAAAGCACGGTATGCCACTCCATTTACTTCACAGGATTCCCGGGAGAGAGCTTTCACAAAATCAGCTTCGGAAGCCATTCGAATAAAAACATTACGCGGTATTTTCATGGAGGAAACCACCGGAGTAGAAGACAGTCCCCAACGGCTGGAAATAAAAGCACGTATGGCGTCCAGGGAAGGCCTTTGTCGAAGGAACTTGATCACGATGGAGAACCGGAATGGTTCAGCAGATCTACTGATTTCTTCTTTGGAGAACTGAAAAAAGATCTCACCATCCATAATTTTTGGAGCACGCGGGGCTACAGAGATATCGGGAAGAGGCTGAGGGACTGCAGCAGCCATCTCAGCAAAGGTTTGACGGCCAGAAACGTGGCCATCCACGGCTGCCATGCAGCCTGAAGCAACCCAGGGGCCAAACGGAGAAGAAACACAGTAAAACCCTAGCAGAGCACGTAAAGGGTAGTTTCGTGATAAGAAAGAAATACTACAAGTGTTAAAAAAAAAAAAAAAAAAAAAAACTTACTTATAGATTCGATGCTCACTTTTTGATGTTACAAGATTCATATGCAATATAGTCTAGTTTGTTTTTACAATTATTTTCAACTAATTTGATCTAATTATTATAATTTTTTTAAATTTATATATAAAATAAAATCAATAATTCAATTTTTTTTAATTTTAAAACAAAAATAATATTAAAAATAATATATTTTAAAAATATTTTATTTAATTTCTAACTTTCATCTTAAATCGTCTCATCTCATCTGTGAAAATAAACGAGATTTCAAACCCTAAGGATTACTTTTTCACTCTTTTATTTTTTATTTTTTTAATAATGTTGTTTTTAGAAAACTATTTACTAGATGTCATGCAGTGATGAAAATGTTTTTGCATAGTTTTCAAGGGTTGTCTCGATTCTTCATAATATATAATTTTTCTGAACATTTAAATAATCAAATATAGATTTTTTTTAAAGAATATTATCTTGTTCATGACTAGTTGTCAATTAGTGGTGAGGGCATTTAATTAGTTGTTACAAATTTACTTGTGCCCTAATATTATACAAAGTTGATCAAAAATTCTATGTGCAGTCATTTTTACGTATTTCATTAATATAATTAGTTGCATCACTTTTTTTAATATAAAATAATTATTTTGACTAATAATATCAATAGAATACACAACGTATAAAAAACTGACTGTATATAATATAACTCAAAGTTTATTTGGCTAAAGTCTTTAGATAATTTCTCCTCGGTTATAACAAAAAGTTTTTGCATCAATATTTCTTTTTCAGAATTTCTACAAAAAAAAGAAAAAAGAAAAAAAAGAAAACTACAACAGATGAGTTGAATATATAGTTATATTTATAGTACTCCTTTATATATTTAACATTGATCGATCAAGTATTTCCACATCTAAAATTTATTTATTTTCTAGTAGGCAAGGTCTATCATGAATAAATTAAAGAGAATTTAATTTTGTGTCATTTTACGAATTCAAACCAATGAAAATTGAAAACAAATATTACTTTAAATATAGGAATTTTGATTTTTGTAAAAGGATAAAAACTATGAGATTATTTTAGTATATTGTAATAAAAAAAAGACACATAATTAACTATCGTAAAATCCAGTTTTAAAGCCTTCCTTTTGATTAAGTTGCATATATAATTAAGCTATATAAATTACTTTTTATTTGGCAAAAGAAAAAAGAAATATAAATACAAAATAAATCAAGCATAAGGCTGTATATGTACTTACATATTCTTGTCTATTCTTTCCAACAAATTTTATGCACGAGCTAGCCTGCCCACGAACTCTACGTACCAATTTAAAAGAAGAAAAAATTCTAATCATAATGTTTAGTACATCACACATCATATATATATATTTGTTTTTATTTTTTTATCTTATCAAATGTGTGATATATAGATAATAAGTAGAATAAATTAATTAATTTTAAAAAAATAAAATAAAATAAATAAAATAAAATAAATATAATATTTGATATGTAGAGATGATGAATATCATAACTCTAAAGTGAATTTGATAAAGGCGCACGTGAATGCAGTCTTGCATCAATCCGTGTGATTAAAAAAAGAGTATTTATAAGTTAGAGAAATACAAGTTACAACCAGCAAAACTATTCTTGAAAATTCAAAAAATAAAAAAAGTTTGGTTAATATGCTATTTTTTTTCCTTTTGGCTAATCCTCAAAACTTGAACTTTACACCAGATTAGTCATCTTACTCTTTATAATAATAAAATATTATTATTTTTTAATTATTTATTTACCTAATTTTTTTAATATATTTTTTTAATTTTAATTTTCATAATTTTTAACAAGCTTTACATAAAAAATATATAAAATGCAAACGTATGCAGGTGAGAGAAATAAAGTGCAAATGTTTTAGTTTTTAACACCAAGCCAGAGAAAAAGAAAAAGAACAAAGATTAATATTATACTCTATATTTATATTCTATTTTCATCTCATCATATAATATGTGTCACATTTATCATTATTGAATCATAAATGTGCCACATTTTACATAATAGATTGAGAATAAGAAAGTAGCGTAGTGTATAGAATTTTCTTTTTTAAAAATGTTTATGATATAAATGAGTTATCTACTATTTTATTATTCATAAATGTTCAATTACCAATCAATAATCATTTTTTATTTTTTTATTTTTTTGACCTTTTGAATATGTTTTTGAATAAAAAAAAAGTAGAAAACTCATTTATTATACACCTTCAAAAGTTAAAAAAGTTGAAAAAAAAAATTGAGCAGTAATCCAAGGGGAAAAAGTAGCACTTTTCCTATTTGTTCTTCCCCACAAGTAATAACCCCGTTGCAAAATTAAAGCATTATATTGGTTGTTAATATACATCAAACCCAATTAACCTATAATATGGGAAATAATAGTTTGTGATAATTATGGATGCAATTATGTAATTGCAATACTTTTGCTTCGTTAATTGCAATACTCTCGAAAGTTTCTGCCCTTACCATACGAAGTCTGGACATAAAGAGGTCAAAGGGCATTGAACGGACCCTCGTGGTATTAATGGCCTAAACTTAACTATATAATTCAAAAAAAAAAAAGATAAGTGCAGTCATCGTGCGTAATATCAAAGGAACCGGTGCCCACGTAGAAAATGAAACGCACCGTTTTAGTCAAATAAAAAAACGATTCATTTCGTCCCCTCCCTTCATCTTCCCATGAAGACTCCCTCCTTTCGAAGACCACTATTCCCATGAGCTCTCCCTCCTTTCGAAGACCATGAACTCTCCTTCCCTTTTTCTTTCGAGATCTTCCTTCCCATGAAGCTCTGCCTCTCCATTTGCATCGTTGTTCCACCACCAAGCACTACCTTCCCACAAAGGGATGCCTCTCTTGGCCTTCGACTTCCCACGAAGCTTTGCGCCTCTCCCTCCCACGGTTCACTCATCTTTGTTCACCCTTCCTCCTCACAAGATCTGTTTTCTTGGTAGTGTTTTTGTCACCCTTCTTCAACTCACAAAGCCTTCATTTTCCCCCTTCTCTGAATTGAAATCACCCTAGAAGAATCAAAATCCTGAAACCCTAACCCTAACCTAACACATTCTCCTTTATCCTGAAACCCTAACCCTAACGTAGCCCATTTTCCTTCATTCCGAAACTCTAACCCTAAAAGGAACCACAAGAAGGTGATCACTGTTTTTGGTAATCAATCGCCCCTGTCCAGGTGGAAGACAAGCATTTCTTCTAACTTTTTGAAATATGCTTTTCCATTTTCTAGCATTTCTTCAAACCTTAACGTTAATAGCTGCATGAGTTTTACGAAGTTAGTTTCTTAATTTGCATAATTCTCGTAGTATTAATTTGCATCCAAGTAATTACTTACTTTCCTTCCCCCCATTAAATTGGCAATTATGGTATAATAATTACCATTTGATTGGGATGATTATTGAGGATAATACACATTTTTGATTTAGAGATACAAACAGAAATATATTTGGTGGATTCTACAAGACTACATGGGCATGCACTCTAGGTATGATCAGCATCAAGTTTTGTAGGGATCTTTTCTTTTTTAGTTTTTGGTTCATGGGTGGCTTAGAGCCAAAAACCAAGGGACATCAAAAGGACAAAAGGTTTTTGTGCACTGTCCACATCTGTTTTAAGTTGCATATTTTTGTTTGCAGACTTAAAAAAAAAAAAAAAAAAACCTATCATGTTTGTACATCATTAATTGCAGCAAACAAACTGTGACAAACTATTACTTATAAAAAGTGAATAACCAAAATATTTCTAGTTCATGTTAGAATGTCATCATCATCAATGTCTTCTTCATCCTTTGCTAAACGTACTTTGGATCAACCATTTTGCTTCTGTGAGTTTGAAGCCACATTGAGATACTCAAATACTGTAAGAAATCCAGGACGACCCTTTTTAGGGTGTCCAAAGTACAACGCAAAGGTAAATACATCATTTGTAACGTAAAATGTTTAATACAATGATTAATATAGTAAGCCATCTAACATTTTTTATATAAGTATAAAATGATCAGGAATTACCATACTGCAAGTATTTCGAGTGGGTGGATAGTAATCAATACATAGCGCTGGATCTTTTAGAAAGAAAGAACTATTAAAGAAGGAGAAAGAATTCGAGAAGATACTCGACGACACTGAAAAGAGGGAGATTGAGCCCTGTAGGAGAGCAAATGAGATCGAAAAGAGAGAGACTATGCTATCCAATAGAAATGAGGAGGTTCTGAAGAAGGAGTTGGTGCTTTTTGAACTACAAGCTAAAATAAGGCGTTCACACACACTACTCTGGGTGTATTGGACTTTTTAGTTGCTTCATGTACTTGGTAGTTGTTTGATGTTACTACTTAGTTTGAACGTGTAATTTAAGTGTTAGAAGTTATTTTGACTGGTTGTAAGCAACCAAACAAGTTAAGAATTTGAAGAGATTTTAAGTTAGAAATGCTTTCTAGAATATTTTATTTCCAGCGGTAGAATAATTTTATTTAAGTTATAATTTCAAGAGATTTGAAGTTGGTGATGTTGTAATTCCTGTTTTTGGACTATATATTATTCAACATGAAAAGCCTGCTAATACTTCTAGCAGTAGAATAATTTTAGCTTTAAATAGTGGACAAACTCCTTCTGGTTGTAGAAAGACTAGACAACAAGATACACTCAAATTTGTAGTGCCATCAAACCAAGCAAGTTTTTTGATGTGCTATTAAATTCTGAATTTAAATACAGAGTTTCTTTCAAATAATATTGCAATGCTCGTAAAGAGGACATCTTTACAGCTACACGGTGGAGTTGGCAAAGGAGATCTAAATAAACATGGACACGACATGTGCTGCATAATCCATTCATAGCCAATGACCAAAAGCCAGTAACCATACTAGTGCCCATACCATCTTTTTAATGCAATCCACGCTTGCTTAACAAAATAAAATTACTTTCAAATGTTAAAAATACAATAGATTAATAATTGTTTCTATCATTCTTTGGACTGTTCAACAGAAAATGAAAGTTGTATAATAGCATAAAAAGTGTCCAGGAATTACATTCAATACACAAAAAAATTTTGAAATTAAAATTTAACCATATCATTACACCGGTTGTGATCCACCCAACCTAAGTTGCGTTGGTTGTGATCCATCCAATTTAAGTTGCACCTATTGTGATCCATCAAATTTAAGTTGCATCGGTTGTGATCCATCCAACCTAAATTGCATCTGTAACGAATAATATGTAAATATTAATGTGATGTCAATATTACTATTAAAATATGAAAAGCTTAGAGATATTATACTTTCTTATGCGTGTCCAAAATTGGACATATCTATCTTTGATGGGCCAAATAAATTCTTGCACGTGTTTAGAACTGGTGTATCTCCTCGCTAATAATCAAGTAACAAGTAACAAAACCCATTTGTAATATTTGTGTATTAATAAAATAACCCACATAAACATGTATTTTTTTAATTGCAATTACTATTAAAAATGTTCACCTATTTACGTTTCCTCTTTACTAGTATTTTCTTCTTCTTTTGCTTTAACTTTCAGCATGTCTTTCTCCATCCTGAATGCTCTCCTTAGAGATGAGGATTTTCTTTTCTCTCTCATAACAAGTGGACTGAGTATTTGCTTTGAACTACCAACTATAGTTGTGTCTAATGTCGTACAACCAACATTGAAACCCATTACAATCATAGATGGGGTTGTTTGTTCTCACGATATAAGTCAATCATTGCATATAACTTCTTAGCTGCATCCTCACTGTGCTCATTGGAACTCGTTGCATGAGTTATCATCTGATAACACATATTCAACATATTTGAATATCTGTTGGCATTTGGCCGCTGATCCCTTGAGTTAAAGCTATTGTAGATTAACGTGTATCTCCTTTTGATATCCTTTCTCCATCGATCTAAAATATATCTATTTGGAAATCTTTTTATTTGGTTAGATTTGAATATAGTCAAAATATGCCTACACAGTATCCCCTTCATCTGAAATAACCCACATGAATACTTTGTATCGCAGTCTTCTTCATTAAAGTCCACAAAATATGTAATCAGTTTCGTAAACTCTTCAACACGAATTTCATCTTCTACCAGATAGGTTTTCACTACACCATCCATTCTAAGTAGAGCTGGATCCATATCGAGCACACTTAAGACTTACTATTGAACTTCCCTACATTTAGCTTTCATGTACAATTCTTGAAATCTCTTTTTAATTAGAGACCTAGATATACAGAAAATTGTGACATTAAATGTGTGGAAGTTTACGCTATTTTCATTCTCAGTGTGTTGTCAAACTGGTTGACAAACTCCTTCAAATTTGTCCTCGCATGAATATAACCGTAAAAACAAGCATTCATGCTCTTGCATTCCAGTGTTGTACTCATTTCCAGCCCAAAAGTACTCTTTTAGGAATACCAGTACCCAATGCCCATACTCAATGTCTAAACTTTGCAACCAGACATTTTTATGCAAGTTGTACGTGTTAATTAACCCTTCCCAACATTTCTCAAATTTTCAATAGTTTGAGTGTCATACACACATTTTATCAGCTGATTTTTCAGCCCACTTTTGTAGGCACCACGGGAACCAAACTTCTCGAAAACTTTTTTCAATAGATGACACAGGAAAAATCTATATCAACTTTTTGGAAAGACAATAGCAATTTCATTTTTCAATACTCTATATTGATTAGTGATAATAGTTTTCAGAGATATACCATCCATACATTATAATCAGATCTGGAATAATCATGTAAATGTCTTTGTATTCTCATTGGAAATCAACCCGGCTCCCAAAAGAATCGATTGCCTATGGTGGTTTATACCAACAAATGGTGTAATGGCATCCCATATTTATTTCTTAAGCATGTGGTGTCGAATGTTATCACATCACCAAAATATTAACAGGCTACTCTACTGTGTGGATCTGTCCAAAAGACATTCATTAACCTCCCATCATCATCTAAATCCATCAAGAAAAAAATCCGTTATTCTTGTACTGCATCTTACAAAAATACTCTTGTAGCGCTCCAGCACCACCTTTCTTAAGTCTAAATACTCTTGTCGATGTAATTGCAACAATCATTTTTCAAAAATGGGAGGTTCTTGAATCCACCAGCACCAACGATAAGAGATTCAAAACTCTTATTCATTCGAATGCTAGCCAAGTAGTTTGTATCTTGGATTCTTTTCACAGGCTTACTCATTTCTCTATTTCATCGAAAGAAGCGAGATTTATGTGGATTGAGGTCGTGATTATGGGTATTATGAACTGTTGTCAACCGCATCTTTCCCTCTACTTTTAAGGCATTAATCTTTGCCTTATAGTCCGTCTTTCCTGTTAGACATGGTTTGACAACATTCAATGTCCTATTCTGGACCTTTCCACCATAGGCACAACCAACAGTGACATATCTGACACTCTCAATCTCTCCCCTTTCACTCATTTTTGTCATAATCCCAAACTCAAATTTCTTAGCATATTGCTTATAATAATTCATTAATTCTTCAAAAGAATTAAATTTTATCCCCGACTTTGGCTCCTCAATCATATCACCACCATCCATTTGCACTGACTGAGGTGTCCCGACAGTGCCAACGTCGGTTTCCCTTGAATCTAGTCTATCATCTTTACTTTGTTCATCAACTCTAGAAGAGGTACATGACCCTTTAGTTTCTTTACAATCGGGTGTATCCTCTTTACCAACTCTTGCTCTCGTTGAGGAGCTTGTAGTGATGAGAAGAGTCAGAAGTCCCATCCTATATTGAAATGGGTAACTAGCATTCTATTTAAAGCACAAAAATCAAAACAATTAAACTTCAAAAAAACGCAGACTTAGAAAAAAGAAAAAAGAAGAAAAAAAGACAAGAACATAGTTGCATCATCACCTAAATGTTGCTTGGATATTGTTGTCATCTCGATATGGCAGAAAACTCAGTGACCATGCAGGCACTAGTCCATAGTAACGTGCATAAAATTTGAAAAGTTTGGTAAAGTTGTTGGGATGTCCTAACATAAAAATAATAATGATAATTAGTAAATACGAGGTTGATGTATTCTGACAATAAACATTGAGTACACCCATTCCAACAAATTTTTTAAATAATATAATATATCGTGGTTGGAGGATTTGAGCCAGATGGTGTTAGCGGAGATGAGTGTTCCTCCCCTTTTCCCATGCCCTGTACAAGAACAATTCTTCAATAAACCTAATGAATATCGATAAGAACAGTTCTTCAATACTCTAAAACAATTTGTATTCACATCATTTGCTCATAATCAATATTTAAGCAAAACTTAATTGTAACTTTAACAAAATATAGTCAATAAGACAATGTATAATAATAATAATTAACCAAAACTCAGTAATAATAAAAACCAAAAACAAATTTTGAATCTATATTTATAGGAAATATTCTATTGATAGTCCTCTTAACATTCTAGGTAGCTCCAGCCTCCTTGCCCTTCTTTCTCTGGATCTTATTCATGTAGAATTCAAGCTCTTTGCCTTCCAAGATATATCTCTGGCAAGTCCATTTCCGTCAATAGTATGTGCTTGCAAGTCTTACAAAAGAGAGTAAATAATGCACCTATGTTCGAGAATTATGTGGCAAATGAAAAGCTCTCGTCAGATACCACACAATAGAATTCACATCCATCATTGAAAATTGCAAAGCTTATTGATATTCCAGCTATACTCATTACATACAAATATAATGCTACCCTTCTTAGAAATTCATGCTAAAGAGAAGTTTCAAGTGAATTGATATAAGAGAAACAAATAAGAGTCTTAAGGCCAAAAGAAATTTCTATTGGAAGCTCAGAACAAATTAGAGTCAACAGAGATTACTGATATTGAAAGCCCAGGACTGGAGACAAAAATTGAAGGGGAATCAGTTCACATATTCTTGTGGACACACAAAGATCCAGTTGAGATTAGTAGTTGATTGAGAAAAGAAAAGCAAAAATCTTACTAATGTCTGATGAAGCTACCCACGAAAACGACCCATACGAAGATCTTACCAGTTTGCACCAAAGATCCGACAAGTCGTCTTCCCTAAATTTCTACGACCAGTTTGCACCAAAGACCAAAGATCTACAAAGAGCTCTGAATGCAGTTCATCTATCCATGAAGACGACCTACACGAAGATGAGAGACCCACACAAAAAAGAAGATGACCACTACACGAAGAGCTTTGAGTGCAGTTCGTCTACCCACAAAGGTGAGAGACCCACGAAGACGAAGAGCTCTGAATGCCTTTCTATTTTCATCTTTTTTGGTTTTTTTTTTAATTGAAAGCCTGATGTGGCAAAGAAGACTTACCCACAGTTACACACTGTGACTGTACCTAGAAGAACTGATAATCTAAACACTTTATATCTAAAAAGGACAATACTACTAAGACCGAAAGAGTGAATCGAGAGAGTGGATTGTTAAGTATAAATTTACTTGTTTATTTTTTTGTTTTATTTTTAACAATTTTTTATATATATCTAAAAAATTTTTAAAAATAAAATAAATATCAATTCACTAATAATCATTTCCTTAACCATTAAGTAAATAAAAAAATACAATCGGTTAAGATTGTCGGTCACAATCCTCGATTCAAGAAGTATTCTCCATCTAAAATCATCATTTTCCTATCTCTTGACAACAAAAACTACTTTTATCATCCCACAACCGTTTCTAGTAAATTTTTGTGAGTGTATAGGCTTTCAATCAGTTTTTCAATCAAACTGATCACAATTTAGAAACAATAGTACACCTAAAAAAATAGTAAAAAAGTTTGAAAAAACAAACCTAAGGGCAGGTTTGGGGCCTTTGATGAGACATAAAATTTTCATTTAATTTCATTTTATCTCATCCCATGTTATTTCCAAACATAATTCAAATACAAAATTTTCAAACTAATTATTACAACTTTTTCAAATTTTCAAATAAAAAAAATTCCAATTTTTCAAATCCCCAAACAAAAATAATATTATAAAACTATATTATTATAATATTTTAACTTCATAATATTTTTTATTCAACTTTTTTTTCTCTCATTTCTCAAAATCTAAAAAATACTCAATTCAAACTATTTCACTACAATTCACAAACTATCTTATTACTATTAACAAAATTTCTATCTCATCTCACTCTCCAAACAGGCCCTAAGAGCTATATATAGTAGTGAACTAACTTCAGCCAATTGTGCAAACCAAAGTTCAAAGGTTGAGTTTATTGAAGTACATAATGGCTTGGATTATTATGTAAGAGTTTGTTTAGCACTAATTGAATTTACACTACTCTTTCGATAAAATAGACAAGCATTTGTTGGGCAAGTTGACTTGTTTCAAAACCCAGTTAGGTATAGTACTTCTTTTGCCACCCTTAATAAATACAACAGCTTTCAAACCAACCTACCTAGAGGTAATTATCAATAAGAAAAACCACCAAATTAAAATTGGAACCAACTTCTAAGAACACCTAAAAATAAATGAAAAAGCCCCCATAGCAAGTAAGTGCATTGCTAGCTATTCTTAGCCTTATTTGACAAGATAAACAATTTAAAATGGATTATATGTATGAATTCTAACTCATAGATTAGGAAACCAAAATGGACAAAACCACCAGACAAGTATAATTCAAGACTATGGATGATTTATTACATCAAAATTCACAACCAATCATTCATTTGGTCAACCATTTTAATAAATGCATTAAGAATAAAGAAATATACCAAGCGGACAACAACATTATATATAGTAATTTGTACTTTCTGAAATTTTATAAGGACATTAAGTAAATCTAAAATAAGCAGTATCTATACAAGTATATAACAAGCAACACACAACAATTCCAATAAAATTTTATAAATAGTCCAAAATGTAGCATTTCACTTTACCACATATACCTGAATCTTGCTTCTAGAATATGTTTTCTTAAATGCCCCTCTTTTGCTTAAACATATTTATCCAAGAAATTTAACTCAAATGTTTTTCTTTTGGTCACAACTTCCTCACACCACATAAATTATCTAGGAAAGCAAAATCTTCCATAAACACACGCCATATGAATCACAAAGGCAATAATCCATAAACACAACCATGATTGAACCAACAAAGTTACATAGTTTTTATCAAAGCATAAAAACTGTCCAAAGAAATCTATAATATTCTACTCAACAAACTTTTTAATAAAAGATTAAATAAACATCTCAACCAACCTCCTCCATAGACATACACCATAATCACAAACGTAATAATCCAAGAATTGGAACATGTAGAAACTGACATTTCCACAATTCCGTCTTAACTTAATTACTACTCCTACACAAAGTTCTATTTTTCTTCCCAAACATATTGAAATCAATATTCCAAATCAAATACCAGGAATTTAAGAGTAGGGGTTTGTTCGAGACATAACCATGACCAATCCAACAACGTCATATAGATTTCAAATCTCAAGTTGAGAACTAAAAATTTCAAATGGATTAGAGTTTGAAAATGGAGGTGGGAGATTTATGAGTTTGAGGTAGTTAAAATGTCTAAATAACAGTGAAGAGAGTGGAAGTTTTACTGAGGTGGCGCCTATGGGACTATTATCTTCTCTGGTGGCTTGAAGTCATTCCTGTAACAGTTTGAAAATGGGGAAACTAGAGGAATCTATCAAATGGAAATGAGCAGGTGCGTCGGTGGGGTGGTTCCATGTCATCGATAACTGACATAGCTACAATGAACTAAAAAAATGGGGGAGGCGATTGGGAAGGGTTTGAGCAAGGGAAGGGGGAAGAGAAAAATGAATTGGGTTTGAAATAAAAACATAGGATGGGTAGAGGAAAAGAAAAAGGGTGATTCGATATTCGTGGGTCAGACGAAGGTAGTGGGCTAGAAATGAAAACAGTGGAAGGCATCCAACAAAGGGAGCAAGAGAGAAATATAAAAAGTGAGTTTTAAATGGAAATAGGGGGAGGGGAAAGGGAAAAGAAGAATGTTGTTGGTAGTGTTGGCAATTCGAATTTGCAAAGGTTGCATTAGTATCATGTCAAATCATGAGTATTAGACTATATGGGTCAACCCGAACACGACCCATTTAATTAAATTAGTCAAATCTTAAAATCCTAATACCATCAATTTACATAACAAGTGAAACGATACGACTCGCTTAATCCATTTAGTAATTCTAGATACTACCCATTTAATATGTTTCAACCCGTTTAACCCATTTCAACCTGTTTATAAATCCGTTTCAACCGTTTAACCTGTTTCATATAATGGGTAGAGTTGTCCTGTATATTTATTTTTTAGCCCAATTAATATATCTTCATATATAATACAAGGATAACTATACAAAATCATTGACAATTACAACTAGTTTCATGATAAAATGTTTTATTATCAATATCCAAACTAATAATATATAATAAAATTAATATTTTCATAAAATAATTTACATATTAAAAAAAGAAGTTCAATAGCTTGACATATTAAGTAGTCAAATACTAATATTAATATTAAATTTCAACAATAAAAAATGCATATAAAAGTAAACATTTATAAATTTAAAAAATATAATTTACTCCTGTTATACGGGTTGATTGCAGGTTTCGCAGGTTAGCCCGCAATTGATTCGCTTATTAATTGTCTATTATTGGGTCAACTCATTTTGAATCAAACCCATTTATATCAAATCAAAATCCGTTAATTTTATTTTTGATTCACGGGTCGTGTCATGTATTGCCACCCCTAGTCCCTGTTTAGTCAACGAAAACTTCTATTTTACAATTGTAAATCAGAGGCAATTTTCAATTACAAGGAAATAGCTTTTGCTATTAATAAGTGTAGTTGCAAGGAAAAAAGATGTCGTGAGTAATATCATAACTTTTGCAAAGAAGTACATCGGTTGGTATTAAAGTTTAGTGCAAGGGAAAAGTTATGATAATACCATATGGTCTTAAGTCCGGACACCATAATCACAAACACAATAATCCAAGAAATGAAACATATAGAAACCAACATTTCTACAATTCCTTTTCAACTTAAGTACTGCTCCCACACAAAGTATCGATTTTTCGACAAAAACATATTGAAATCAGTATTCCAAATCAAACACCATCAATCCAAGAGTAGGGATTGTTTGAGACATAACCATGATCAGCCAAAGAAATTCATACATATTTCAAATCTGAAGTTGAAAAATAAAAATTTCAAACGGGTTAGGGTTTGGAAATTGGGTTTAGAGACTCATGGGTTTAAGGTAGTCGAAATGTTAAATAATGGTGAATCGAGGGAGAGGAAGTATACCGATTATCTACTTTGGTAGCTTGAAGTCGTGCCTGTAATAGACTAAAAATGGGGAAAGTAGAGCAATTTGTCAAATGGAAATAAGCAAGTGTCTTCGTGGGGGTGGTTCCATGTTGTCGGCGACTGGCATAGCTATAACAGACTAAAAAAATGGAGAAGGTGAGTGGGATGGGTCTGAGCGAGGGAAAGAGAAAAGAAAAATGAAGTAGGTTTGAAATAAAAACATGAAAGGGAAGAGGAAAAGAAAAGGGTGGGTAGTCAGTTAGTGTCTTGTGGGTCCGATGGTTGGAGCGAGAGAGAAATACAAAAGTGTATTTTAGATGGAAACAAAGGGATGGGTAAGAGGAAAAGAAGAATGTCGCTGGTCATTAAACCATAATTTCTTCGATTATGGCTATAAATTAAAGGCAGTTCCCAATTACAAGGAAAAAGTTCTCGCTGTTAATAAGTGTGTTTGCAAGGAAAAAAGATGTCATTAGCAATATTATAACATTTGCAAGGAAGTACACCTGTTGGTATTAAAGTTTAATGTAAGGGAAAAGTTATGATACTATTATATGGTCTAAGTCTAGACTAAAAGAGTTTAGAGTTTATCGTAGGAATCTTTAGTACAATATTCAGTTTGGACTATGACATGCCAAAGGGCATCGAACAAACACTCCATACTATCTTATGCTCATATTAATAAAGGTCAGAGGGCCATGAACAATATCCCTGTACTATCTTTGGTTTGAACTACTACGCTTGTGCATAAAAGGGCTTCGCCCAATCAATCCGAAAGGTCCGACTTGGGCCAGTCGGGTTCATCGGGTCAAACCCAATACCGGGTTTATTACACCTAATATCGGTCGAAACTGATAATCCTAGGAAAAGAACCAGCACCCATTGCACATAGCTCCTCCTCAAGCCCTAACCTCTCTCTCTCTCTCCTCAACCATGCGGCCAAGATCTTCACTTGGCATGGCTTGAGACAAAAGCCTAAAAGTGCGTTCTCTCTCTCTCTCTCTCTTCTCTTCTGCTTCTGGAATCTGGATCCCCAAAATCCTCTTGCAAAATCCTCTTTTCTGTGTGGCTTTTGTTACAAAATCCTCTTGCAAAAAACTACCGACGATATTTTTACTGTGTTTATTTTCTTCTCTAGCTTGAGTTTTTCTCTGTAAGACTACATTTGTAGCTTCTTTCTAAACATTTTTGTTTTGTGGAATAGTTGATTACGGAGTTACTACTTTGAATTGCAGGGTAGTTTGAAAAAGATTCTTTTGATCTTTAGTATCTACATTCGGAGTCATACAGCTTGAGGTAAGAGACCATCTCCTCCAACTTTACTATCTCTATCTCTTTTCCTTCTCATCATTGTCATCATGCAAAAAGATCAAATCCTTTTTCTGAAGAATATCTTCCTGCAATCGATAAACTAAATCCATTTAAATTTACCCATTTAAATTCATTTATTAATTACTGGATCAATAAACATTTAAAGTCAGATCTTATTTGTTTTTTACTTTTTCCAACATATATATGTAAGATTTTTGTCTTTAATTAATGTCGTCTATTGAATATGAAAGAGCACGCGGCTCATTGTTAGAAAGCAAACATTCTTGTCATGACTTCACCGTACTAAAAAGAATTTCTAGCTAACATGTATATTTAACATACAAATTAATGACGACTCTGGAATCTAATAAGATTTCTCCACTTATTTTTAAGAAAAGATTGATGTTATTTAACCCATAATATATATATATATATATATATATATATATATATATATATATTTATATATGTAGGTAAGATTTGCATGTAGGGATTGTCATTCTTAGGATTGATTATTATATTTAACTAAGTTTGGCATAAAAAATCTTGATTTCTTGATTCGGCAAATATGCCAACATGTGTTCATGAAAACATCAAGGCAAACAAACAACTAAGATACTCTATGCTTACTGAGGAATGGATCGATCTAGAAAATATTTTAAATGGGTTTTTTTTGGAGGGGGGTCGGATGCAAGCTTATCTAGTTGGTGAATCTCTCCCAAGTATTTTGCATCAGATCATGTCTTCCCTAGAAAAGGAAAATGTTGTTGTCTAACGAGTATTGTACTTGTCTCAAGAAAAAGAAAAATGGAATGATGAAAAGATTCACCCACAGCCACACAGATGCTAGTAAGATTATTTCATTCAAAAGTCTAAAGTAAAGAGATGATGAATATTCTTGGTGCAGATTGCATGTCTATGACTTGCATGTAAAATAAAAGAGAGCTTGCCATACATACCTCCTCTTGAAGCAAGGCTAGAGGGAGGGGGGAACAAGCCCTAGTTTATATATACTATAGGAAAATGTTAATTTCTTTTGATGGACTCATGAGAAGAATATCTTAATTAGAAAAAATGATTTAGTATCACTAATATCTTGATTTTTGTATGGTATATTATATGTCAGTTCATATATGGATTGTTTCGAAAGTGACACTCATATAAATTTAAGATATAATGAGATTGTTACTCCTTTGGAAAATCGATTACAAATGGCTTCAAATATTAACTTGTCTAGTGACACAAGTCTTTTTCCTAGTAAAAAGAGGGTAAATAAGGACCCTTCAGCAGTGAGAAACCCTTTCACTAAAATAGATGGATACCTTTTAAATGACTCAAAAGTGAAGTGTAATTATTGTCATAATATTTACTCTTGTCATCCCAAAAGACATGGTACATCAAGTATGCTGCAACATCTTGGTACTTGTAAGCAACATCCTCATAGAATCAGACTTATGGATCAATAGACTATGAGTCGTGAGGGGGCTCTTAAGAGAATTAGAGATAGTGATGTCAATAACTCGGCAAATGCACATGAGCAGTTTGATTTAGAAAATGTATGAATGACAATTGTTGAAATGATAATTTGTGATGAGCTTCCATTTAGGATAGTAAAATCTCATAGATTTAAGAAGGTATGTAGATCACTTGATCTAAGGTTTCAAGTGCCATCTCGAATCACTGCAGCGGGAGACTGTATTAAACTATTTAAAATGGAGAAGGAGAAGTGAAGGAAAATATTTAAGACAGTTGGACGGGTTAGTTTAAGCACTGACACATGGACGTCAATTCAAAACTTAAATTATATGTGTTTTACTGCACACTTTATCGACTGTGAATGGAAACTACACAAAAGAATTCTAAACTTATGTCTACAAGATTGGGGTATTGACAAGATCTTTACTGTTACAGTTGACAATACTTCCTCAATTGATGTTGCCATCGAGTATTTGAGGAAGTTCATAAGAGGTCATTTGTTGGAAGGGAAGTATATTCACAATGGGTGTGTGTTGAGCACATATTATGAATCTCATTGTGAATGATGGGCTAAAAGATTGTAATGATTCAATCACAAGGGTGCGCAATGTGGTTAGGTATGTTAGATCATCTACCGCAAGAATGGAGAAATTCAAAAAGTGTATTAAGAATGAGAAAATTGGTTCTACAAAATTAGTATACCTTGATATTTCCACAAGATGGAATTCGACTTATCTAATACTAGAAGTTGCATAAACATTTAAAAAACCAATTTTGCATTTGGAGAAGGATGATGATGATTATTTTTTTCATTATTGTCGTAGTGTGAACACGGGCCCCCCAAACTCTAGTGATTGGGAGAGAGATAGAATATTGATGTTACTGTGAGATTTTCTGAATCTTTGTATGTCACATCTAATTCATATTTTCAGGAGGTTTGTAGCAGCCAATCACATTTGTAAAAAATGAGTTAAAGTAATGATGTAGTGTTGAAATGTATGGCGGCGAATATAAAGATTAAGTATGACAAATATTATGCATCAATCGAAAAGATTAACTTGATGATATTTATTATTGTTGTTCTTGATCCAAGATGCAAATTTAATCTTTTGTATTTTTTGTTCAAAAAAAATATATGGTAGTAATTTAGTCGAAGAAATGATTTCAAAAGTGAAACAATTGATGATTGACATTTACGGAGAGTATAGTGTTGTGTATGAGAGTTTAAGTGGAGTTTCCTATTTTGAGCCTCATTCCTCAGTTGATCTTAATATGATTGATTTTGATTC
Source organism: Cyclocarya paliurus (assembly GCA_029856935.1). Lineage (NCBI taxonomy): Eukaryota > Viridiplantae > Streptophyta > Magnoliopsida > Fagales > Juglandaceae > Cyclocarya > Cyclocarya paliurus. The sequence continues at coordinate 19,240,842 of CM056951.1, forward strand.
TCAACAGAGTTTTTGGGTTAGTATGAGCAAGAAATTATTTAATCTAATTTGATAAAAAAATCAAAGATCGATATACTTGGAACATGGTTGTGAGGCACGAGTTCCAAATTTTAATATTTTAGATTGATAGAAGATCAATGAAATAAAATATCCTATTTGGCAAGAGTTACACAGGATGTGATGCCCATTCCCATTTCTACTATTTCTTCTAAGTCAACCTTCAATGCAGGGGTTGGGTACTTGACTCATTTCGTAGTTCACTATCTCCAAGAACAGTCAGGGCACTCGTTTGTACACAAAATTGGTTGAAAGATCCAATACCCATTGAAGTTCGTGCCTCCTTGGATAATATTGAAAGCTTTGAGGCAGAATTGGGTAATGAACTTATTTCTTATTTACATATTTATTAAAATTTTTCATAATGTTTATTTTTATATCATGTAATAATTATCGTGTATTTTTTTAGTGTGGTCTAAAATCAAGCTTTACTTAAGTTAATGAGGAGTAACTCAAGGCTTATGGTCTACATGATTGTATGATTTTCATTTTCACTCATTTATTAGGGAAACTAAACCATTTTGGTGTTGACTTGAATTATTTACTGTGCTATTATTAGTTTGGTGTTGAATTTTTCATAATGGCAAATATGGAGGAAGAGATGGGAAGCTACTATAACTTCTCAAATTTTCGGTGTTAGTTGTTTATAGCTTGATGTCGCGTGTTATTCCAGGATTCAATAATGGTTGTGTTATGATATTGATATATTAGTTATATATATATATATATAGCAAAGCATTTCATTTCTCGAGACAACATGCTAGTCTGATCTTATAATTACACAAGAAAATTGTTTCCTTTCTTGAAAACTCTACTACTATGACTCTTTTTGTAATACTCTATTCCTTCCTTCCTTCTGACGTAAGTAATTACGTCTGATGTGATAGTTTGTCCGCTTCTCTCTAGTGTCTAAGATCTCGTTATGCATGCCAGACCTCGATGGCGTGTTTTAAAAGATACTATGTAATTTATAAAACTAGTTTTGTGTTTTAAAGTTATGTGTATTTTAAATGGAAGATTCCTATTATTATTTAAATAAGGAATATTTTAAATAACTCAATTTTAATATCTTTGAAGAGCTCCAAAAATATTATAATTGTGAGAATCATTTTATATAAATGATTCCAGTTATTTAAAATATTACGTGATTTAAATAATGATGGAATCTTTAATTAATTTAATAGTTTTATTTTCTTAAATATTTTAAGTAAGATTTCATCATTTTATAAATGATGAAGGAATATTATTTTAAATAATATTATATCTTAATTCATTTCAATGCTTTTAATTAAATAAACGTTTACGTGTTTTAAATCAGTGTTTAAGGGTCATCATTAGATTATTTTATTGATATCTAGACGTCTGGTTTTAGGATAAAACCCCAGCCCTCTCTTTCTCCCTCACTTTTCCCTCCCCTCTCTCTCTCCTCCCACTCCTTCAGCGTACATCGTACGCAGCCCCTCCCTTTCACCGAATGACTCCAGCCCCCAACCCAGCGCCGCCATCCGCCTGCGAGCCTCATCGCCCCTTCCACCGGCCTCCTCTCACTTTGGTGAGCCTCTCTGCACCGGTCTCCCTCGCTCACTCTCTCCTCCTCCCTCTCAGCAGTGCACAACCCGAATGAGCTTAGTGGCCACTGTGCTGCCGTGCGCAGTCCTCCGACGCCACCACTCCCATGGCAGCCTCTTCTGCCACCGGCCATCACCCTCCAGCAAGCTCGGCCCCCCCGCCGTTTGCCTCCACGAAGCCCACCTCTCTCTTGCATGGGTTCCTTTTCTCCACCACCGTATGCCGCCACCCACGGTGTGTCACCACCACCAGGACCTCCCTTGGCCTCTGGCCACCTCCCACAGCCATCCCCACGTCCAGCCGAGCCACCATGCAAGCTCAGTCTCCCTCACTCTCCCGCACCCCCTTAAGCTAGATCCATCGCCGTGCACCGCCACTCACGGCGGGTGACCACCCTCTCCGGCACCCTCAGGCCACCACCAACCCATCCTAACCGCCCCTAGCTCAGATCCACCGCCCATGCTCCCTCACTCTTTCACACTCTCACAAGGGACTTCTCCCTTTCACACACGGCCAACCCCTCCTTCCACCATCGTGGACCATCGTGCCGCCACCACCGTGCCTCCACGGCTCCACTGGCAACCTCCCTTAGCCTAGCCTTAGGTCCAAACCACCACTTTATGTGGTGGGTAATCACTGCAAGTGATGGACAGCCACTACGCGTGGTTGACCGCCACTGTACACGGCTAGATCTGCCGTGATACGCTCATTGCTAGAATCACAAGACCACCTTAGGCCCTTCCAAGACCACATCTAGCTATCTAAACGCCTAAACAGTCACCGTACACAGTGTAGCCACCCCGTACGTTCTTTTCGACGTTATCTCTGTGACGGTCAACGAGCGACGTACGGGTTATTCTGTCAATGGTATAACTCTCTATCCCTCATTATTTATGTTAGATGCTAACTAATTGACTAGATTGTGGACTGTGCTGTTAGTATTATGGAGTAGCTGTGTAGTCTGGTGATGTGATGGGCTGTGACATGAAGTGTTGGGCGTAGTTGGGAAGTGTGTTGTGTAGTGTTGTAGACTGTGCGATGAAGTATGGCTGTAGTCCAAGGCGACGGGTGTCGCCGTGTTGTCGGCCTATGGCCAGGAGTATGCAAAAGTATCAGTGTAATGCAGCGGACGCATGACTGGGCAACGTCACGAAGTGATGTGGCCAAGCAAGAAGTCGTGCTGATGATGAATTAGGATGTATGTGAGATGACGTGGCAAGGTCACAGTGTAGCTTGAGAACAGTCTCGAGCTATATGGCATGACGTAAGGTGTAGTTATGAATAGGGTCATGTCGTGTCAAGTGTTGGGATGAACTGTCATGAGGTACGGCTAGCATGAAGAGTCATGCTAGCCGGGTAAAAGAAGGTTGGTATCGGAGTATGGCTCTTGTCCATACGACCCGATAACCAATATAAGGTATGTTAGTCTTAGATGATAAATGAGTAAGGTACGTGTGTAATCTGGTTAGACACATGTGCCAGACGGATTTACCGTATATAATGGGTAATCTGCCCTATGTACGATTACATGGTGCTTAAGCCTCAGGGTTGGCTTAGAGCCGTCTGATGTGTATAGTTGGTCATGAGAATTAGAGCGAGCTAAGATACATAAAGGTAATGATGAATGTACGGTCTAAGAATAGGATGCGTGACTTAGTAGGTCTAAGTCATGCGTCAGAATGTGGTTAATAAGAAGAATAAGCGAAGGTCGTAGTGTCTTAATCTTAAGGTGAATCATGGGTTCACCCTAGTGAGTAAGCACTCGAAGTAGTGGCTGTAAATGGGTTTCCAAAGGTTTTATTATAGTAAAGGACATGAAAGAGCACCGGATAAAAGGAGAGTGTTATAAGTAAAGCATAACTCTATTTCTAGTTCAGTTGCTTATGCACTAGATAGAGAATAACGTTAAGGTTATGTATGCATGTAGGTTGCCATCTGACATGTGCATGAATGGACTGTATGATATGAAAGTAGCATGGAGTTCAGGTAAGTTTTATATTCATACTCTTTTAGAGTTTTCTAAAGATAAGAAAAAGAAAACGAAAAGCTTTCCCTTTTGGAAAATGAAGAAAAGAAATGCTCTCTTTATCGAAGGGCAAATGTTTTACGAAGAAGAAACAATGCACGAATAATGTTTTTAAAGTATAAGTATGTACGACCATCTTTGGCAGGCCCTGTTCACACACTCAAAAGTATTAATTGTACGCATGTGAATGGATGACTATACGTAGTATCTATTGTATGTATTTTCAATGAAAAGACATGGCACGAAAAGAAAAGAGGTTTTTTGGACTCTCGCCCCAAACGACGCTTTCTCATGAAAAGATGTTTTCTCACAAAATGACATTTTCTCATGAAAGCATGAAACAAATGAAAGAAATGAAAAGAATGAAAACTCATGCCCATGCCCATGAATGGAATGAAAGCTCCAGCTCTTCAGAGCTGACATGAATGCATGAATGTAATGAAAGAAAGACATATGGCATAAATGAATGTATGGAGCTACGTAACGGCCACATGAATGAATGAAATGGGTACTCAAATGAATGAATGAGCAGATTGCAATGCTGGGTAGTACTATATGGTAGTGCACCTAGTGCTGCATCCCTAACGGAATGAGATTCCAACCCGTGGCCACGGGTGAATCCATTAGCCATAGGGCCGCTAACCCTAGCATGTGGGGTGTAATAGTGTGCATTGGCTTATGAAAGTGAAAAGAAAAGAATGTATGAATGCATGACATTCTTTAAGAAATGAAGGCAGTGACGGGGGAATGTTTTAAAGAAAAGAAAAGCATGTTTAGAGATGAAAACCCTCGTCCACTGATGTTTGCAAATGAAAGCATGTATGCATGTACATATAGTATGTATGAAATGATGAATGCATGACTGAAAACCTGCGTTGCTATATTTTAACGGTATGAAGTAATGCTTACTGAGTATTCGACTCATTTTAGTTTTTATGTGTGTCTCTCCCCCACAGGAACTGAATGAGCAGTATGCTTTAGGACGGACACGGCCAAGGGGGAAGAGCACGAAGGTCTAGGCATGAGGGTTTTAAATGTATGAATGATCTTTTTATTTTAAAATTTATATTTTCCACACTTTTAAATCGTAAACCTCTTTTATTCCAAGAGCACATTTTATTTTATAGCGTAGAATCTTACACCCTGTGAAGGACAGTAAAATGTTTTAAATCAGACGGTAATTTTCGTCGTCTTTTCTAAAATATTTTGTAAAAAAACCCACCTCAAGGACTAGCGTTACACTTTTTTCCTTGAAAACTTTTCTGAAAGGTTTGCCATGACAAATCCAGTAAATACCTGAATCCAGTTGAACATAGTTTAAATGTTATGAACTCTCTGCTTTGGTAAAGTTGAAGGAAATCATTGGATATGATGTCAAGTGTGTTACAAGGGAAATGCAGAGACAGACAGTCAAAACATACCTAAATGCATCCAATAACGTAGATTAGATACATATGATTCTTAATATTGTTGCAAAATTATTATTTGATTCTGATTTGCAGTTCTTTACTGATATTTGTTTTGGCCAAATGTACATCTTTTATGAACACTGGATATTTTATGAAGTTCTCTTTTGCTGCTTATAGATTTTATCATGATGTTATGAACAGATTTGTAGAAATAACTATTTGTATCTCCAATTGGGAAGTTGGGAAATTTGAACGTTGGATGCTCCTTAGTCCTCTATCAGTTGATGTTCATATTTTGTAATTTAGATAGTTTTTGTAATAGATAGTATTTTTCACATTTTTTCGATTAATTTTTGTATAGATTTAACCTGTATTATGTTGAAGTTTTTGTAATAGATAGTTTTTTCACATTTTTTCGATTAATTTTTGTATAGATTTAACCTGTATTATGTTGAAAAGAAGACCAATAGCAATTATCTCCCCCACTGCGGAACGTAGCAAGCAAGTAGGAAAAACAAAAACAAAAAAAGGACCCCGAATGTTATGGGTTGGGCCGGGTTGGTTTGGCACGTTATTTGGGTTGAGCTAGGGTGGGTCGGGTCCAGAACCTGTTGGTTCTCATCGGGTTGTAGGCCTACCAACTACTATACCCAAGATAGGTCTCCACTTGACTGATGTCCTCGTACTATCTCAATTTTGTATTAGGAGATGGAAGAATATCAAATGGATGCCCGGTAATGTATTAGGCTCGAACTAATGCCCTGGGTCATTTGCATAATAGCTAGTCGGAAAAAACCTTCCGTTGGTAATACAAAGAAATAATGTCTTGAAAGATACATATTTGCAAGAAGACTCGTTATTGTTGATATTATGATCAAATTTGCAAGAAAGTGTTGTAGTTGGTAATACCCCACCAACTTTAATTGCAAGGAGGTGAGAGGTTGCAAAATGTAATAGAATTTGTATTGAAATCTCTACGATCCGTTGTTAATTAATTTTGCAAATGCCTCATGTTATTTGCGAGGGATTAATTGGTTGGAATTTCCATCTTATTATTTGTAACAATAAATGTGACTTTTTAGTATTTGTTAAAAAAAAAAACAACTTTGTTGCAATTACCATCTCTTTGTTTGCAACAATAAATGTTGTTGTTTGTATTTTTCACGAAAAATTTTGTTGAAATTACCATCTAATCATATTTTGTTGCAACTATTAGTTGTTGGCAAAAGTTATTATTTGTAACGAGTTAAAGAAATTTTACTTACAAAGATGAAAAAATCATTGGAAATACCCACTATTTACAACAAGATTATAATTGTCACAAAAATCTTCGTTGCAAATGGACATGTCTAGATGATCATATTGCACTACAATGCGATACCAATATGATTTTCAAACTATTGGGGAAAGTTTACCTATCATGTTGCATGTCAGTATTCATCTTATAATTAGTTTATTTGTACACAAATTAATGCTAATTTTTGTAATTAACTCTTATTAATTAAAAGAAAAATGATAAACACACATTATTTTTCACAATACTTTACACGATAATATTTTAAAAGGAGAGATATTTTATTTAATATCATTTAAAAGTAACATTATTAATTTACAAAACATCTTTATTTTACAACGTTGTAAAATGTATTGTGTTGGGAACCAACAAAAATACCATTTTTTAAAATTCTAAGGCTCAATATAAAAACAGGGGTTTTTAACACGAATTGCAAGCATGAATTTTTATAAGCTATTTTTAGACTCTCTCTAAGAATCAAAATTTCAAATTATAGATCTTTTCATTATAATCTTGCATCCAAACTAAATTTTTTGATTCCTTCCCGATGATAATCGGATACATATCCAACGAGCCCAATTAAGCAGCTTATAGCTAGGCAGACAAAAAATTGCAACTAGACGAGAGAGATTGATCAGGGCCTGCATGCATGCAATCACTCGTGATACTATTGCATTACAGCTCATCATGATCCTCTTTCATCCGTCTCAATTAAATAATGTTCATTAGTGTGTGTATATATATATATTTGGTCGATCATCCCTAAGTTAGAGGTGGCTACAAAGTTGTAATTGCTCCTGCAAAATATCAGCATGCATGGCGCAGTACGCGTTACGTAGAAGGAATTTAATAACTTAATTTATCCAACGTTACCATAACAATAATGCATCATTTGGAGACAGCTGCATGATCATGTTAGTATTCAATCCCATCATTTTGCCCTGTGATCAAAATTATCGCTAGTATAAATTAATTTTTTGAATATTTTTTATTTTTTTAAATATTAAAAAAATACACAAATGCACTAACAATAATAACATTTTTAACCATTTAAATAAAAATTCAAATACACTAATGATAACTTTGAGGGGCTAAATGATGGGCTGACTAGCATTATTCTTTGGAGACATGAGCTAGCTAGGCTACTGATTATGCAGCATGGATCCTGATGATCTGTGGAGCATAGTGATTGCCAAGCCGGCCAAGTACCGTCCACAATGTGCTACAAATTAGTACTAATGCAGATCGATTTGCTGACCAAAGAAGTTCCTTAGACTACAACCATGCATGCATGCCGGCAAATGCATGCGCCATATGTACAATAATATTGATTATGACAAAGTTAATATTGAGTGTTGAAGATGCCGCCATGCAATATCTGTCTGTTTAGATTAATTTCAGACGGCCAAGTACTACTGCATTCTTCTAACACTTTCTGGTTTAATGTACACATGTCAGTACCGCCATCTTCTTCGTTCATGATATATATTCAGAATTTCAGTCAGTATTTGCATGCAAGACTCCAACTTCCTTAATTTTCACGTACACTTCTTACTTCTCACATACAGCATGTGGGTTTCCAGTATTTTCTTTTTATTCCTTCTGTTTTTCTTCATTTTTATTCATAACTAATAAGCAAAACCACATAATTCAATTCGCTACCTTGGGCTGATATGATATCGTTTTCATCCCTCCCTTCCGGCCTATATGATATGTATCATGCATATATATGGGCAAACGAGATCTTCTCAGTCTCTGAAGGCAGATCATGGGCATTGGCCTGTCTCATCGACAAGGACGTTCACAAAAGGCAGAAGTTTCGGTGGGACTAGTTCACTTCCAGAAAGTTTAGACTACAAATTAAACAACGCATTCCTGACTCTGTTTTTCATTGAGCGGCCAGATTAACCATGCATGTTGATGTTTTTTCCAGGAATTAATTTCTGCATGATTTCCATCATGATGTACAACTAGCCGGGCATAATGCATGGATTTCCTTCGATGACAGGATGGATTATCTGCAGCTAGCTAGACGATCATAAAGAACTTTTTCAGGAGACATTTTCAAGTAGTTTACTTAAATAAAGCTAGCATCTCCATTCATTTGGATTAATTTGGCTCATAGGTTTTCAAAGAGGTTTATAGTCATTAACTTATCATCAAGTTGCAGTGTGTTTGATCAGTAGTAGCTAGCTTGGACCGTAAATATTCCAATTTTCAAATTGATCCCATATTAATAATTGATTTTACATAACATCTGCTAGTTAACCGTGTAGCTAGCGCACGTAATTGAGAGGATGCTTAAATTCTTATTATAATCAAGCAAATTTTTAAAATTAAGAAACAATCTCAAATTATATGATTAAGCATTGCATGACGTAGTACTAGCTTCTCTCTCTGAGAGTTTGTATCATATGGCGATCAATGATCATGTATTATCTGATCAAGATGTACTATATGTTTATAAATCTCATTTTTAATAAGTAGAGGCGTACGTGCATGCATGGTTGTTTTTTGGGGGAACTATATAGATATATATATCTATATATATATATAAATTTCATTTGTTAACATATCATTTAATGTCACATCATGAGATGATGAGAGGATGACGAGAAAAGTGTTGATAAATAGATTTTTTCATATATATATATATATATATATAGTACCCCCAAAATAATAATAATAATAATAATTTGGGCAATTTTGACCATTATGCTAATAATCCTAATTCCGATTTATCGTAAATTAAGTACTATAACTTTATAATATACTAAAGCATTTATAACCATTTAAACTCGATCAACTGTAGGTAATTAGACCCTAATCATGAAAATTCTTCAATTGGCCGGGTATATTATTAATTTATCTAACCCAAATTTCATAAATCAATAATATTAATCCTCAGTTCATGACCCAGACAAGACAGAGGAGCCGAAATACTATATATATATATATATATATATATACCAGCTTTATGATCAACTTAGTTAATTAAATAAATATATAAAAAACCAAAATTTTGGTCTAGTCGTCAATCGGGCCGTCAACTTATAAATTGCTTTGTTTCATAGGGAAACGCCGGGGAGTTGAAGGGTTAACCCCAATTAATATATAGCTGTGAAAATGATGATACACTATTAATTGAAATCAAATATATATAAAAACTTGTTAACAATTTTTCATGGTAATTAGTACGTTAATTAATTAGCAGTGGTACTTGGCAATGCACGCCTATTGAATAATAATGTTGGATTTAAAATAGCATATGCAGCGTACGTAGCGTACGTAACAATTAGTATCGAAATAAAACCTTTATATATATATATATATATATATATATATATATATATTTATTTATAGAACTGCATGGCTGACTTTATGATCAAAGTTGATGCCATTGAATTGAAATTGCCAAAAGATTAAAGATCATGATCATCAGCAAGCTTGAAACTACCGAGCTAGCTAGCTAGCCTGCAGATATTGCATGCATGCATGCATGGATGCGTACTGTCCGTTGGAAAGGATATATGTATTTTGTTTATCAGTAGTGTAGTCATGACTACTAGCTAGATGGGTTTTATTTGTTCGTAGTTGAAACTCATGTATTTTGGGAAATATTCTCTAGTGTTCTAACCAATTATCTCTAGTCATGTTACCATGGATATATAATAAAGTAGCAGCTTCAATATTCTGAAGTTAAATGCTATATAACTATTAATGGAAGACAATATTATACAAGGAAAGTTCTTAGTTTTTACATGCATCATCATGCGTGCAAATTTTAGTGTTTGGTCTCGTTTGGATTGAGAGATAAGATGAGATGAGTTGAGATAATTTGTAAATAATAATAAAATTTATGAGTTGAAATTTATAAATAGTAATAATATTTTTCAATCCACACCTACTCTAAAAATATCGATCCATGTGCTGTGATGAGTTGGCTAGGTAGTCCTTTTCTCTCCTCTCTGCTAAGGAAAATCACTACAATTACTTGAATTATTTCAGAAAAACATCAAATTAGGAACTCATTTCCTTAATTACCAATTAAAAGTCTCTGGGGACCATGATTTCATGGGGCTTGCAGTCCTTTTTGATTGTACCGCAAGCTAAATGTAAAGAGCATAGTTTGAGGAAAGTGGGAACGAGCCAGATCAGACTCATATCATGTATTAGTTTAAAATCAAACCTTTGTCTCTGCTAATAGTTTTTTTTTTTTATCTTCTAAGAGTCATTATTTAATAGTTACTTGTCACGTCATGTCCTGATCGTGGATCATTAATGATTACCAAGAGACCGATTCCAACGTTTTGCTAGGCCATACCAGCCATAGCCTGACCTTTTCAAACCCAAACGCACTAGGCCTGCATTCTGGACAACAGAATTTATCCAAAATTCAAGGGATAATTTATATTTACAGGTTAATTAAGAGAATATACCCTCTAGATTTGGCATGATTTGATTTATAGGTAATTTTAATTTTGAACATTATTAGTAAAAATTATTTTTTATGTTCTACTTGTGAGCCAATTATTTGATGCCACGTCTAATAACATTAACAGAAAGATGATAATTAAATAAAATTTTATGGCCAGGGATTTGTTGTTGCATATCATATTATGGAAATGGTTTTGGCTACAAATGGCTTAAATTGAGAATGCTAGACTATTTCCCAGCATCTGTTGTTAGGACGGCAGGTTGTCATGCATGGAGGAGATTCTTATCCTTGCTATTCAAGCTCTATCTTCACTCTATATATAACAGAGTGCATGAAAGGATGGCTAATTCACATCTGAAACTCCTTGAAGTAGTTCAGTTTGGTATATATCTTCTTTGGACTTGAGAAAATTCATAGAAAAAAAGAAAAAGAAAATCGAGATAATGGCCAACCCCATTTTTGTATTGAGCTTGCTAGCCTTGGTTTGTGCTCTTGCCTTTGCATCTGAGCCTAGTCCTTTGCAGGACTTCTGTGTTGCAGACCCTACTAGCCCAGGTTCTTTGTTTTAGTCTGCATTATAAAATTTTATTTTTCTTCTATAGTAATCTTTCCAAGTAATTTGTATTAGAATCTTACAGCTTGTTTTATCATCATGGCAGCTCTAGTCAACGGCCGTGCTTGCCTGGACTCTAAACTTGCACAGGCCGACCATTTCTTCCTCAGTGGACTAAACAAAGCTGGCAACACATCTAATGCTCTTGGCTCTGTTGTAACCCCAGTGACTGTGGGTCAAATTCCTGGACTGAACACATTTGGCATAGCACTGGCTCGCCTAGACTATGCACCCTGGGGACTCATCCCTCCTCACACACACCCTCGGGCTACCGAGATTCTGACAGTCCTTAAAGGCAGCCTCTATGTTGGTTTTGTGACCTCTAACCCTGAGAACAGGCTCATCTCGAAGGTCCTCAAGAAGGGTGATGTGTTTGTCTTTCCAGTGGGACTCGTTCACTTCCAACAAAATGTGGGTAATGGAAACGCCATCTCCCTCTCTGCTTTGAGCAGCCAAAACCCTGGTGTCATTACTGTTGCTAGTGCTGTTTTCGGATCAAAACCGCCCATTGGGGATGATATTCTCGCCAAGGCTTTCCAGGTGGACCAGTCTGCAATCAATCGTTTTCGAGCCCAGTTCTAGCCGTCGAGTTGATCAATACTCGGAACTTCTTAGTTACCACAATACCCTCCATCTGTTTTCATTCTGCTATTTTAGAGGAGTTATGAAATTTACTTGTTGAAGTCTACGTCGAGTTTCATCGATGAAGATTGCATCATATGTTGTTTGCCATGTCTCCAGTGGAATCTATTTAAATGAAACATTATTTTTTTATGTCTCTATCTTGTTTGACATCGAATGGAAATGTTCAGGAAGAAAGCAACTGTAATTTGACAACGAAGTTATATCGTGAACAGAAATTTCGCAACCGAGTGATTTAGAACAAATTGCATTAGCTGGAATTTGACACAGAATCGGCGTAAGATAAACACAAGCCCCGCTAGAAACCGTGTCCGAGCAACAGAAAGATCGTTTCAATCAAGAAATAGGAGGCTAAAAAAAAATACAAAAAGCAACTGTATCCAGACTTCGCTGAAGTGAGACTGGATTAGTGAAAAATACAGCATAATACGATATTTTTTTTTATAAGTAACAGCATGATACGATATTGATTCTATTATGCTCTAAATGATCATGATTTAAATACTTCCTTGAGGAAAATGTATGCGAAACTTATTCATATGATAAATTTCATGAGTGAATTGTCAAACCTAGATATTTTAATAGGTCTGATTCTCCTGTCACCATTGTATGTATGTCATAGAAGTTCTATTTGAGTATAGATCTACAAATAAATTCTAAATAAACCCAAAGAACATTTTTTAAATTCTGTCGGTAGTTTACTGGGGAGCTTGAACAGACCATCTTGCCACAAAGCCATAGGTGTTGGTTTACTGGGTGGGAAGCCGCTGTACTAGAAGTCAACAGATCTCACAGTTGAAATTTCTTCCCAAGCAACAGCAAAAGGCAGGATGATAACACTCTTCCCATTAACATTACTATTACTATCAAGGACACTGTGTAAGAAGAATCCAATGCAGAAGAGGTCAGGAAACAAGCCACAGAGCTGAGAACAACAACTGAAACAGTGCCCAAGCCCCAAGTAAATAAAAGGTGCAGAATAGCCCCAGATGCCACTTCCTTCAGAAAAATGTGTACTGCAAAATGTGATGAATAATTGGTGAGATTTTGCGCACTCAGCATACTGAGGAAATACAGAGGACTCCAACACAACTATGTGCTCTGTAAATTTTTGGGTCGAATTTTTCTCCTCAAGGCTTTTCTACATCAGTTTCGGTATCATCTCTGGAGGGATTCTGAAACAAGACACTTAGAACCTGAAAAGTCTCAATTCGATCCCAAATTACTATAAGTTTTCAGGCTTTGTTTCTAGTTCAATAAATCATAAGCAGAGGGGCAAACATAAAAAGACGTTCACTGAAACAATTTAGGTTAAGCAGGTACAATCATGCAAAACAAGATTGCAATCAGAAATGGAAAGAAACCCAACTTTTGGCTCCTCTGGTTAGTGTAGAATGGCCAACTTGGTAACAGAGAAAGACGAACAAAGAAGATTTGAACTTGTGAGCACTATAATTTGTATCTATAAATTTACATTTCAAAATACAACAGCTCAAGTTGGATTTTGCCAACAAAATGGTTGGTGTTTCTATCATTCTGAGCATTCAGAATATGCTTTGGAGGCTTCACTAACACTTGATCAGAAGCAAAGTAACCAACACTATCCCTATAAATGGAAAAGAGCGAGAAAAGAAGCAGCATTTTTTAAACCCAAACTCTAGCTTGAGATTGGAACAGGACACCTGATCATTGAGGCACATTTACAGATCTGCTTCGAGTTCCAGTCAATTTCATCATGAAACACCATGAAATTGTGACTACCAGAGCCACAACTCGACCTCCTGCAAGTCCAGCGAGAGCAATTACCAGGAGAGTTACATACCCCAGATTCCCATCTCTTTCCCTCCCCGCTCCCTTATCCCGTGACTGCACATTGATACGAGGATTTCCATCATCAACTACTTGCTCTTCTTCACACTTTTCTTCTTGTAAAAGCGACAGCGATGATCTGTCGTCACTTTCTTGAACTTGTTCGTTCCCATTCTCTTGCTCGTCTGGCTCCACAAATCTGGCCGATACATCATCACCCAAGACACTAGACACCTCGCTGCTCGACTCCCCATCGTTCTTCCCCTTACTCTTCCTATTTTTGTTCAAATTACGCAACTTCTTCGGCACCAATTTCTTCACAAGCTTTGATTTTAGTCTAGCACTCCGGCTACGTTGATTCCCACATACCAATGCGCGACCATCTTCCATATGTTCCTCAACCTCGTTTTCCTTATCCAAACACCCCCATCTCCTGTCACGACAAAGAAATTCAAGCTCTGGTCCGACAATAACAATCTCCTCTTCATTCGTAATACAATCAGTTCCTGCGATTTGAGTTTCAGGAACCGAAGAGTTCTCCAAGTTCAATTCGTTCCCAGTAATATCTTTGGCCACAATAGTCTCTTCCTCTCTATCAAGACAAACCTTAGAAGTTTTAATATTCTTCAATAACAACACGAACTTTTCGATCCAAACAAGTTGCGTAACCCTTTGGAGAAAAGATTCCAAGGCCGCTTTCGCGGAAGCACGGAGTTTCAAGAAACGAATAGAACGTATACAAACATACTCGGCAAAAATAAGCAGAAACGCGGACATGGTAACACCAAGGGCAAGCCTTTTGGTACTCACCGCCAATACCAAAACCACCATCACCACCGCGAAAATCGCTCGGGACTGATCGCGATGATTTTCACGCGGACACTTGGTACCTTCATCTTTGCTACGATGATCTTCCTCCTTGATTTCATTCCACGGCGCCGGATCACCGTCTACGCCAAAGTTAGGCGACCCAGAAAGCGTCGAATCGTCTGAAACCGAAGGTGGGCTAGTGGGTTCGTTGGAGGGACTGCCTTGGATCGGGACGGGGTTTTTATTTCTGTCGATCTTCAAGGATTTCTTCTTCAATCGGTCGCGGTTCTTGACGAAGAGGTCGATGAGGGAGGTGGGGAAGCCAGTCTCGACCACGAGCGAGCCGCCGTGCTTCGGCGGGGACTGGAGGTCGGCGACGATACGGGATATCCGTGTTCTCCTGTGCTTCTTCCACGGAAGCGGCATGATGTCCCAAGACCAGTTTCTACTTTCTTTCCTTGGTTTGGTCGGGGAATTTGGAATGCTTGTAAATAAATTTCTGAGAGAAATAGGAATCGGCTGACAACCGAACTGCTCGGATATCTCCTTCCCTTGTATTCCCCGAAGCGGTCGGTAGAAAACAACTACACGGAAATTGGAGAGGAATTTACATGTTCTTATACAATGTTTTGTTAATGGCTATTATTTATAGTACCATTTATTTATTCATTTTTTTAATTGGAAAATAGAACCCTAGAGGAAGGAGGCTTTAACAGATTTTTATTCCTTTTTTCTTTTTATAGTTCTTAAATTCTTTTACTATTTATATAATTAGGGTTTTAGTTAAAATCTTGTTGATCACTAATTGGATTAAGGTAAATGAGGTTTCTTTTGTTTGTGTTATGTTATAAGTTCTATTTTTATCTTATAATAATGCTATGTAGCATCGTCTATTAATCTTATATGAGTTCTTTTATATAAAAAAAAAAAATCTTATATCAGTTCTTATTTTAAGAATGAGATCAAAATATTGCAAAAACAATTTTCATTTTGTTTTCTAATTTGTGGTAGAGAGTGTTAAGCGGGAATTGAGGTTATGATAGACGTTTTTGCATGCTAATTTTGGTGTTTTATTTATTTATTTAACTTAGTTCATACAAAATAATATCTACCATGAGCGATAAAAGTGTAAAAGCCTATGTAAAGGTTCATTGAATTGCACTTGAGAAGTATGAAGGGCGTGTATGAATTGCACTCGAGAAGTATGAATAGGGTTGGTTGGTAAAAGTATGTTCCTTTTGTTTTGTATTTAAGGTAAGTATCAAAATCATTCTTTTCGTTTCGATGCCTTATCACAAAAGTTCCCCACGTTTTCATTCTCAAATTTATGTTTAATCCCTTGAATTAGCAAGCATCATTTTTTAATGAGATTTGTTAATTACCGTGGTCCCTTTTTTCATTGCTAGTCCACATATTGCTTGATTAATTAGCAACCATTTTCCCAATTCAAGGTCTTTCTAATCTTATATTTTTATAAAAAATGTAGAAAGCAATTAAAGGTGGCTTTTTTTTTTTATATATATTTTGTCGTGACTATAGTAGCATCCTACTCGCTCGGAATTAGATTGGAGGCCACAGATACTCTCTCAAGTTGGATTTGAGCTATAGCTTGCATATCAGTCCTATTAAGGAATTCAATAAATCTTTAAGCGGTTAACGGTTAATACTAATAGTTTAAGGTAAGTCTATATTCAGATTCAAACCAAAACTTTGTACATGTCAAATAATTTGGGAGTAACCTAATGACTATTGAACCACCATCCGATAGTTTTTCCCTAATCTTACATTCACAAAGTTTTATAACCACCAAAGGAATTTATGCTTTTCTAAAAGCACAATGACAGTTGAAAATTAGGTGAACTAGTAAAGGGTGTGCTTCATGTTTGTTTTAAATCCTGATCTCAAGATGGGGGTGAAGCTCCCAAACACAAATAAGCCTATGGGCTTGAATAAAAATGCTGCTCAAATTTCACTTCTTTGAGATGGCGTTAATATTCGATATGACAATTACTCAATTTTGTACTAAATTCCTTAGCAAAACACTCGATTCCCATTCTTCAAAATGGTGTTCCCTTAGACTTACCATACCTCGCTTATCATGTTCTCTTTACTTCCCTCCTAATTTCGTCCTTGTCTACATTATCAGGAGGTGGCCATTGGGGATTGCTATATTTATTCAAACTTCTTTTTTCCTTTGTGGTATATATAATTAGGACTTTCACAGATATTAATAATAATAATAATAATAATGTTAGATATAGTTTTAGAGTATTTAAGTTTCGCATACTTCTTTTAAAAAAAATAGATAGAATGCATAACTTGTATACTATAGATCTGTAAATATCATTTATCTAAAAATAATATTTATTTCTTTAGAATTATTTGTTAAACTTTACAAAAAATGGGAGAATTCAAAATCAAAGCCAGACACAATGTGAAAAATGAGAAAATAATTTTTATATATAATTGTTGCAGGAGCCGTGCCCCATTTTATCTTTTTTTTTTTTTTTTTTCATTTGAAAAGGAGCCTTGTTGTGGACAAAAAAGCCAAAGGGAAGTGCACTCCAATTTGTATTTAATTTGAGAAAAATCTTGCAAACAGATCTGCTATAAGAATATTCCATATAATTCTAGAAAACCTTTATTGGGTGCCATTAAAATGATAATATACATATAGCACTGTGGGAACAACATCCTTGTCATGGGTTGTTTTCTGTTTGGCTAATAAGAAAATTTTAATTGGCAAACCTTTTTTTTATCGAAAAACACAGGACAAGAATTTGATTGGCTTCAAATTAGCAGACGACACGGCAAAGCAAAACTTTTTATTTTGGCAGTAACCACATTGGAAGGTCCCCATTGTGGGACCTCAGGTTCTTTTCATTATCACTATTTTTTCAGAAATGAAATTAGAATATTTCTTAGATGGGACCCATAGACAGATCTGGTTAGATCGAAGGGTGGAGAATGCTTTGATAGAAGAGATAATATATTTGATTATTTGAATAAAGACACAAAAGATTGGAGAAGACAAAGCTGCACTTCACTGTGGTGGGGCCATGGATGGGTGGGAGGAAAGGGAGGGGAGTGGGAATCAAAAGAATAAGGTTTGTGTAGTTTATAGAAAGGGGAAAAGAAAAAAAGGGAACAGAAAAGTTGAAAGAGTAAGACACAAGTGATGGGACAGTATTATAATGAAAAGCACGTGGTATGATAATGTTTGACTGACATCTTCTTCTCATCTGCCTTCCTCCTTTGTTTTCTGTTTTTTTTTTTTTCTTCTTCTATGGATAATAGTTGTTTTCCTCCGACTTTTTGTATGAGTAAAAACGTGAGACGACTTGCAAATACAATAAAAATACGCTATCAAATTAATTGGTTTAGATGTGAGGTTAACGAATTCGGTACGATTTATAAATGAATTGATAACGAATTAATCTGTTTAATTTAAAATTAATCCGTTTTAACCCTATTTCTAAATTACAATTTAGTTATTGTTAAGTTATAATATTTTTACTTCTAGTATATTTATATTTTTATTGTTAGAATTATAGTTCTTAATCTAAACTCATATTTGTTATTATAGAGTTTGTAATATTAGTTTTACTATATGTTTAATTTGAAAAATATTGATTTTTTTATTAATAGGTAGTCTTTTTTTTTAAGATATTGTGGCTATTAATAAATATATATTTTAATTTTTATGTGAAATTATAGTAATTAAGTCAAATGGGTTATGCATGTTACTTCAACCTATTTACGTGGAATAAGTTTAAATGAGTCGTGTCTTGTTGATTTATTTCTAATTAATTATTAAATAAACTAAAATGGATTACACGACACATCTTATTATCTAAATGGGTTGAGTTAGGATTTGAAAGTTTGACACGTTTATTTTAACGGATTGAGTTCAGATTGACTTATATAATTAAATGTTCATAACTTGACACGACAGGAATATAATTCAAAAACATGAAGTGCATCCCTTTTTGTTCCCACCAGGTTATCATTATTTTCACTCATGGGGAATCTATTGTCTAAGTTTGAGAGTTGTGAGTAATGATATGTTTTTTAAACCTTGAGGTTTAGATTAAATTAATTTTAGTATTTTTGATAAAATGATTTTATTGGGTTGGTTGATTGCAAAATGGGTTTTTAGATACTTAAAAAAATTATTATTTTAAGAGTTTTATTGAAGTAGATTTTTGCGTGCTCAAATTAGTAAAAAACTTCTCTAGTAGACATGAAAATTGTCGCCTGACTTTGTTGGGTCACGATGGCTCGGGCATACTCCAATAATTAAATTAGACATTTTCTTTTTAACACTAGAAAAATTTGAGTGAGATTTCTTTTAGATATTGAGATAGTTTTAAATAAGTTGAATAAAATATTATTTTTTAAAAATTTAAAAAAATTAAATTATTTATTATATTTTATATAAAAATTTTAAAAAATTATAATAATAATATAAATTAAAATGTTGAGAATTGTTCAGTATCCGATCCGACACAACGTAAACGGGACCTGAGAGTCTTTTCATCCATTCATCTTTTTCTTTCTTACGAAATGACCTTTTCCAGGATATCATAAATAAAGCCTATAGATATTTTCCATATGTTAAACTTTCAAACCCTTAAATAATTAGAGTGGGTGGTAAGTGAGACTTAAAATAGATTTGGACAGTAAGTTAAATAGAAATGAGGTAAATTGAGAGTTAAAATTTAAATAAAATATTATTATAATATAGTTTTTAATATTATTTTTATTTTAAAATTTAAAAAAGTTTAATTATTTATTATTCAAAAAATTTAAAAAAATTGTAATGATTAAACAAGATAAGTTGAGATCAACTAATTATCCAAACAAGGCTAAATAGTCAATATCTAAAAAATGAATTTTATACTATTATATTTACCATGTAATGAACCTCTTTGAGTGGACTAACTATTTTTATCCTGATCAGTCCCGTTTTAATCAAAGTTATTTGTCTTTTTTGTGAATGAAAACACACAATTCATATGTTTTTTTGTTTGTTTGTATTTGTCGTTTCATTCCTTGGTCCAAGAATGAGAGTGTGTTCCGCTGATCAGTCCCCCCTCATCTTCCACCCTAATTCTTCCTCAATTTCTTCCCCTATGTTAATTAATTTGGGTTTCTTCATTTTCTTCTGCAACTCTGAGATTTTCAAACTATATTGGATTGCCACTCACAATCTTTTTTCCATTAGTGAGATTTGTACCGTCAATTCTTTGTTTTAATGGGTGTTTTGGTAGGCGCACAAGGGTCATGTGTTGTCATTAGTATATATGTTATGTGGCTCTTGCACTCCACCTCACCTAGTGATCATCCACCTTTTGTAGATTTGCCTTCACGCCAATCTGTCCACATTTCACCCACTCCCACAGATAATAAGTAAAGGAAAATACTTTAGTCATAAAGGGTATAAACTAACATGATTTGATGTAGTTCATCAGATTATAAAATTATTTTTATTATAAAATAGATATGACAGATCACATGAAATTACGTTAATATACATGATTACTTTTGTTTAATTTCTTTGTAATTTTAGCACTCCTAGTAAGCAAATAGTCTTCCGTAAGAACTAACCAATTGGACTTGGAGCAATAGCCTTGTTCATAAGCGTTAGGCGAGAGAGCAGCTCAGAAGTAAGAAGGTTTTTACAGGTCTTTAGGCAACTAGAATTATTAATCTAATCTTTTTATATTTAGAAGAAAATAAAAAGTTGTGATTGTATGCCAACTCTCTTGCTTTTTATCATAAATAAGACTCTCTTTCTCTACTTCTCTTTCACCTGAAAAGCCCTTTTGTCTAGATCAACACTCTTTAAAGTTTATGCCTAGCTATAAGATGAGAAATAGTATTAGCATTAGCATTGCCAAATCGAAATTTTGGCTAGAATTTCAACTTATGGCTATAGCATTAATTTTTAGTTAGGTAAATTTACATTAGACTAGTCATCTTAAAGTCAAAATAATAATTTAGTATTATATATTTTAATAATATTTTACATATATTTTTTTTTGTAATATTTTGCAAATACACTTCCCATATTAATTAATAATTTAATTTTTACTTAAAATAAGGTAGAAAATAACAGACTATTCATCAAAATTGAAATTGATAATGTAGACTTTAAAATAATTAGATAATATAATGGTTGTTGAAAATGATTAAAATATTACTTTGGTGAGTGAATAAATAGTATCTAGTCGAAGATGACTTGAGAGTTTAATTTACCGTAGCTCATATGTTGAGTTTTAGTGGTTTGGCTAGTCTAATATAGAGGGTTTTACTCATACCTAGCCAAAGTATGAAGATGTATTGATATTTGACTAGTCCAATACTAATACTTTATAGGGCTTAAAATGAGAGATATATATATATATATAGATATATAATATTAATATTATAATACTATTAAGCATTTTAGAGGCATTTGCTTCACCTCTTTTTGTCAAGACCTCTATGTTTTAACTAACAGCAAAGCGAGATCTGAACTCATCAATAAACACGACTTTGCTTCAATCTTGTACGGTGCCAACCTACCAAATGCTGCCTCCTAATTTTTCTCATGGTTCTAGTGAAAGAACTCACATTAATAAGTCCAAATATAAGATTGTCGCAAAAATCACCATGATTTGACCATTTATATATTGACCTTTATATATTTTCTAGAAAATATGGGACATGCTGGCTCAGCTTGTTGACACAATTTTCCTCTTTATTTTTTATTTCCATCTTTTTATTTTTTATTTTTTTTTTCAATAAGTTAAGCATTGGATAGATAAACTAAACAGTTACAAGGATACAAGATTCAGTAGGGTGGGAGTCCCCGACAATTTTTCCAAAACAAACAAAAGCAACACCAAAAATAAAAATAAAAAAGTGGGAGAAGTAAAAAACTTAACTCTAACCCATTCCCACAGGAGGAAGCCGCTCAGAAGCGGTTTTAATATAGTTTGATAAATAGACTATAATCTTACAACTAAACGCTACAATCGATAGGGGTGTGCTGCATTTTGTTGATTTGGTCCAACTGTAAGAGACTATCACGACCACATCGTCTTGATTGCTGGTTAGAAAAAGCAGAAACATAGGAGAATAGCAACTTGAAGATGACCTGATACACCAGTGAAAAACCACCACTGACGGTGGTGGCACGTGTCACGTGCCACACTGAGCGAGAAAGGAGCACCCGTATCTAAAAGATCCGAAGCCGTTGGTCCCAATGGTGCCGTGCGTGGTGGCAAGAAACCCCTTCTAGTGCGGCGGCGCGTGAGGCCCACGCGCACTGTAGGCCACGCGTGAGACACACATGCCACTCGCTTGGACAAATTTCTTCCTCCGTTCGACAAATCGGCAGCTAGGGAGACCGTTGGAGGGGTGCATGGCGGTCAGATATTGCTGGCAAGCAGCATATTAGAACAATTTGTTACTATCATCGGAAAATTTACCCAGAAACTGAAAATAAACCAAAAAACAAGAACTGAGCGAGCAGAGGGGAGGAGGAGACATTGCTATTCAAATTCGAAGAGCCCAATGGATGTACTTAGATAGAACACCGAGGAGCCAATAAGTTTTACAATTTTATAATGATATGATCTTGAATTCTTGAATAGAGCTCTCCCCCATATCATTGGCCTAATTTTCACAAACGAGACATGTGAAAGAAAAAGAGTTAACAGTTTTTTTTCTAAGAAATGCTACAACCATAAAAAGATTCTATAAAAATAAATTTATAAGTTGACATTATTTTATATAATACATTAATTTTACTTTATAATAAAAATAATTTTATAATCTAATATATTTCATCAAATCATGTCAATTTATAAATTTATTTTTATAAGATTTATTTATTACTACGTTCATCTTAATTTTTTACTAGATTTTGGTAACAAGGATGGCTGCTTCTAGGCAAATCCTCCTGGCCCTACCTCCTTTATTGCTCAGCGGTTCATGCTTCCAAAAGAGAGAGAAGTGAGTATATAATACACGAACATTGCTTAAAGAAGCTTAAAGAAGAGAGAGAGAGAGAAATCCTCTCACGCGGTTAATGTAGCAGTAGGACCTCATGAGAAGTGTGAAATGGTTCCAATTACTATCAGTAGATGTGTTTTGATAGCAACATTTCCATCTTGATTCTCTTAGGATACTTATAATTGGAATTCACATCTCCACATGTTATTAAAATACTATATTTCAAAAAATATAAATTAAAAGTCAACGATATTTCATTTTCATCATCAGCAATTAACTAACGGTTTCTCTACTCCTTCCTAAGCATGCAGTGGCAGCTAGTCACTTTTCATGCAAAAAGATAAAACAAAATGCTGACAATTTCACACTTCTCATGAGGTCCTACATTAACCGCGTGAGATGATTTCTCTCTCGCTTTCCTTTAAGCAATGTGCGTGTATTATATATTCACTTCTCTCTCCTCTGGAAGCATGGACCGCTAAGCAATAAAAGGAGGTAGGGCCAGGAGGATTTGCCTAGAAGCTGCCATCCTCATCCAAACTTGTTACCAAAATCTGGTAAAAAATCTGGATGTTCTCCTTCACGCGTATCACCGGGAGATTCATTGCCCGCCGATCATGCAGCCTCCCGCTTTGGGCACCATAAGGAGCGACTTGTCGCCCCCACGCGCGGACCACAGAGAACACGTGGCATACGCGAGCCACCGCGTATCACACTGCGTCGGAGCCATGTGCAGCAGCTCAAGGCCCAGTATACCGGCGCTGTCTCGACCCGATCCTGTTTGGTTTCGTCTGTTGTTGGGTTCTGTTTTGTAGTGTGTTTGCTTTAGTTTGTGGTTATTTTTTGGTTTATGCACCTCTGTTGAGCTCTGTTTAGTGGTTGTTGCAGTGTTTTTTGTTTGAGTTGATTTTTTTATTTTCTGTCTGTATTTAGTTTTCTGCATTAATAATAGAAATAGGCTAGTGGACTCTTTTGGAGTCCATAGCAGTCAAGTCCCGTTCCTCCTTTGGAAGGAGATGGTGTGGTAGGACTCCTCCTCCTTGGGAGGATGGGAGGTGATAGAGCTTCTTTTCTTTTGAAAAGAAGTCGTTTTAGGCTCGTTTTACAGAATGTGATTATCTCTGACAAACCTAGTTTGATCAGAGAGAGTTATAGAAGTTAAGACAAAGTCCGTCATAAAGAAATTTATGTATGGGGTGCTTCAGAGCAGATACGTAGGTTGACTTGTAGTCTGGATTTTTCCTGTATTGATAAGTCACATTTGTAACTTCGGAATTCATTAATGAAATGAAGTTTATTTCAAAATTCGGAATTCATTAATGAAATGAAGTTTATTTCAAAAAAAAAAAAAATCTGGTAAAAAATAAGATGAAAATTTTTAAAAAATAAATTTATAAATTAACATAATTTATTTTACTTTAAATGAACAATATCTATTGGCTCCTTGGTGTTCTATCTGAGTACATTCATTGGGCTCTTCAAATTTGAATAGTAATTATATTATCTATTTTACTTTAAATGAACAATATCTATTTAATATAAAGTACTATTCATGTTTTACTTGTTTAAATATTATTAATGTTTTACACAATGTGTTGCCCAATGTCAAATGAAGAGGATTATATTCCGTCTATATTGGATTTTTAACCAGATTTTGACAAAGAATTACAAAACTCGCTCCACATCCAGTTCTTCAAAATAGGATGGTCTCTTAAATCTCGCAAGTTTAAAGAGCAACTCATGTAGCTATTCCAAAATACTAATGTTATGATGATTTGTTCGGTGTATTCTTATCACGATACATTGTCTAATTGATTTGGATTGAGTTAAGTATGAAATTGAAACAAAAAGTTAAGTCAGGATAATTAGCCTCGTTTGTTTTTGCAGATGAGATGAGATAAGTTAAGATTAAAGTTAAAAATTAAATAAAATATTGTTAGAATATATTTTTTTAATATTATTTTTGTTTTGAAATTTAAAAATTTTGAAAAATTTATTATATTTTGTGTGAAAATTTAAAAAATTTATAATGATTAGATGAGATAATATGAAATAAAATGAGTTGAGAGGAGTTGTAAAAACAAACCAAAAAGTTATTCTTGCTTGCTTGCAACTTAGATATTTAAAAAAAATTACCTAATTATTTTAATTAAGTGTAAATAGGAGTACGTATCAATATATGATATATTAACTATTTATATATAATGACATAAATTATTATATAATTTATTATTAATTGATAGCACATATTATTTTCTATTTTATATGATTAATGATAATAAATCAGATAAAAATTACATCATTAACTTATATAATTACTATATTAAATAATATATTAAATTATTAAAAATGAATATAAAAGTTCGGTCCAATTTGATCCAATCCGATTTAAAATTTGTAGACTCCGAAACTGGACCGAATGTCATCGGTCCACATATTTTGGAATCGAGACCGATCGGTCCATAAATTGGTTCGGTCGGGTTGGTTTTGCTAGTCCAGACTGAATTACTATAAACTTTGAAACCGTTAGATAATTAGAGTGGGTGGTTATTTTATGTGTTTACTAAACAACAGCTTGTGTGTTTATTTTGTAGATTCTTTTCGTGACGAAATTATTTCTCATTTTGTAAAAGTGAGACTTAGTGGTCAATATAAAAAAGTGGATATTTTTATACTATTATTTACTATGTAATCATGAACCTCTTTGAGCGGAGATTACTAATTATTTTTATCCTGATCTTTTTGTGAATTAAAAGACACAATTCATATGTTTTTTGTTTTTGTTTTTGTTTGTGTTTGTCGTTTCTTTCCTTGGTCCAAGAGTGAGAGTGTCATGTTCCGCTCCCCCCACCTCTTCCACCCTAAATCTTCCTCTGCCACCTTCCTCAATTTTTTTCCCTATGTTATTTAATTTGGGTTTCTTCATTTTCTTTTGCAACTCTGAGCTTTTCAAACTATATTGGATTGCCACTCATTCTTTTTGCCATTAGTGAGATTTGTACCGTCAATTCTTTGTTTTAATGGGTGTTTTGGTGGGCGCACAAAGGGTTATGTGTTGTCGTTAGTATATATGTCATGTGGCTCTTGCCTTCCACCTCACCTAGTGATCCACCTTTTGTAGATTTGCCTTCACACCAATCTTTCCACATTTCAACAACTCCCACAGATATTAGCAAATGGTATTCTTTTAAGAACTAACCAATTGGACTTGAAGCAATTACTCATGTTCAAAATATTTCCAGATTTCAAAAACCAGATTCTTCAGGGTATTGGCCCGGGTTATAGCCCGTGTTAATCTGAGCAGATACTTAGGCTGCATTACACGATTAGGTTTGGATCCGGATATAATTATGTATTCAAATCCGTACTCAGGTGAACACCATGACTTTCATCCTAAAGGGCTCTCTATTTACTATTTAGATCAATGTTCTGTTCATCTGGGTAGATTTTTTTCGGACCAGTCTTGAAACAGAGTAATCAGATTCCGATTATGGGTACAATATATACCCAGTACCTAAGGTTTATAAAAAAAATTAAATCAAAATCAAATCCACTTCGTTTTGATAATACAACGTCGTTTTAGATTATCAAAACGAAGTAGTTTTATGCCTAATGGCATTCTTGCACCCCCTCCCTCAAATCTCTCTCTCTCTTCATCTTTGATTATCTTAGGATGCTTATCCCACAGTTGTATCCTGGTTACTATTTATTAAAATGCTATATTTCAAAAAATATAAATTAAAAGTCAACGATATTTCATTTTCATCATCAGCAATTAACTAACGGTTTCTCTACTCCTTCCTAAGCATGCAGTGACAGCTAGTCACTTTTCATGCAAAAAGATAAAACAAAATGCTGACAATTGGAACTATTTCACACTTCTCATGAGGTCCTACATTAACCGCGTGAGAGGATTTCTCTCTCTCTCTCTTCTTTAAGCAATGTGCGTGTATTATATATTCTCTTATCTTTCCTTTGTAAGCATGGACCGCTAAGCAACAAAGGAGGTAGGGTCAGGAGGATTTGCCCGGAAGCAGCCATCTTTATTACAAAAAACTATTAAAAAAGAAAGATGGGTGTTGTCAAATGGAGAGGATTATATTCCCTCTATATTGGATTTTAAACAGATTTTGACAAAGAATTACAAAACTCTATCCACATGATCTGGTTGATCTTCAAAATAGCTAGGATGGTCTCTTAAGTATAGAGATCTGCAATTAATGCATGTAGCTATTCCAAAATATTACTCATGTTATGATATTTTATTTGGTATATTCTTTCGAGTTTTGCTAGGTACAAATAATTTTACGTACTAATTTGCGTACCAATATTGTTGTCTTCATATTCTAAATTCAAATTAGTACTGTTTTTAATAAAGTATACTTTCTGACCAATCATATTGAATAGAAACGCGTATTAGTGCACAGAATCGCTTGCAACTAGATTTTTTTTATTTTTATTACGATACATATATAGTCTAATTAAGCCGTAATTGATTTGGGTTGAGTCTAGTAATTTGAAATTGGAACAAAAAGTTAAGTCGGGATAAGTTTCCTAAACTCTCATGAAACGCACGGTCAATTGATTATACACGTACACGGGTGAGTAAACTTCTACATTAATGATGTCTACTAGACCGTCGAGATACATCATAGTCGAGTGAACGTGTTGAAGTTTGATACAAACTCTCGAATCTTGTTTTAACATTAATTGTTTTAAAATAATTAGTTTTTGTAGGGAGTTTGGATATATTTTTAGAGATCCAAATTTCTTCCCTACGAGATATATATTAAAATACTGTCTTTTATGCTTGTGACCACTCGAGTCAAATATTATTTATCGATGATCATCGTGTTCTTGGGGTACTATTTGTGAGTTCCTTGGCGTACTGCTGGAATTTCAATAGATATCAAACGAGGTTTGTTCATCGTAGAATAGATTTTAAGGTGGTAGCGAATTAAGCACTTGGAGCGGTTTTAAATTATGATGTTCATCCAAAAGAAGTGACTTCCATTCTTTTTTTTTTTTTTTTTTTTTCTTTCTTGTTTAAAAAGTTAAAATCTGAGGCAAAATCTCAGTATGCAATAATAATGTTGTCCATGGGTGTTTGAATTGCTTTCAAACAAGCCGGTTGGAATTCTGACAGATGTGCATGCAATCATTTTTTTGCCCTGTTTGGAGATAAATGTCTTATGAATTATGATGGTCTTGTGGAAAATATCAAAATGTGTGGCCTCTAATGGCTGTCTATCAACCCACTCCTATTATTAATCAAAGTAAAAGCGATGCTTTAGTTTAGTAGTCAGTCCAATTGTAGACAGAAGACTCCGCCCTACAGTTAATTTAAACATACTCAACTGTTCAAAGCAAATGGGTAATCGAGAAAAGCCTCATGACCAACCTGAATGCTGCTTGGTTTTTAATGATGATTGTGGGTGTTGGAATACTGCATAATCTTTGACTCCATCTACATTACATATGCACTTCCTTATTTTTAGGGTTCATGAGGTTTTTTTGTCACCCTCCTTCATCTACGGCTCTTTCGATAACAATTTTGGTCAATAATTTTCGTCTCTAATGATATTTGCACAAGAATAATGTTATTATGTTGTCTCATTTTGCTCTCTCATTTTGACTATTTATACATTTATTTATTTTTTTAATATTTTTTACTTACTAATTAAGGAAGTGACTATTAGTACATTAGTGTATTTTTTTAAAAATATTTAAATATGTTAAAAAATATAAAGGAAAACAAAAGAAAAAAATAAAAAATAAAATTTGTACTAATGAACATACCCAATTGTCAAAGCTGGATGGCACAGTAACACTACTTATTTGGACAATCGATGATTATAATAACAATGATGTCGTTACCAAAAAATGTAAGGATGATGTCATTCTCGAGAAAGGTACTCGCGAAATCCCTTGTAGGGTTGGGCTCCTAATTTGTTGCAACTTCTAAGGGTTATTAGTTATTACCTCAATTTCTCAATAGAAAATGATCTTCTTAATCCCATTTGAAACATATAGGATTCATTTCATTGCAAAATATGGCGTGATTTGGTTATTTTACTTGTAAGTATAATACTTTTAAAAAACAAAATGATCAAAATATTTTATATTTTATACAAATGGAGGGGAGACAAAGAGATAAGTAATTGTTTCTATGATTCAAAGCCAACACAAAGTGGTTGAGCTAATATTTCACAATAATTTTCACTCCACTTGGGAGGGAGATCCTGTATTTATAAGGTCTGCCCTAGTCAAGTGAGAAGGGTTCCACTTCATAATTTGTGATAATGAGGCCCTGTAACCCTGCGGCCCTAACCCAATACAAATTCTAGTAACTACTCCTTTCAAACTTCAAAATTAATTAATCAAACACAATCAAACTACAAAATCACTGATTATCAAGAATATAATCAGATAATTTGGTTCTCCCAATTGATACTTCTTGAAAGTTATGATATCAATAATCCCTTAGGGCTAGATCTTTTAATGTACTTCAGTTTCACTCCAGAGTTTCTTTTTACGAGTTCTTCTATTTACAAGTTAGTGTATAGAGTATAACATCCACATTACTTAAATTACACGATTTGATTTGTAAGATTTAAATTTAAAACTTTTTTTATCGTGTCATATAAGCATTTTGTTAAGTGTGTTATCCATACTGATTTGGAAATAAAGATTTTCATTACTTTAATTACAAAGTGATTAAAGTATAGGAATCATCACTCTTGTACTCGGTTTATAGAGAACCAAGATAGTAGGGTTATTTTGTGTAAAAAATGGTCCTATGGATATTCTAATAACGGTGTTTCAAACATCATAGGAGTCTGTCTATGACCATTAATTGTATACTTAACCATTTAACTTTGTTGGGTGGACTTAACCCTCGCAAGACCTTTGGGATTTCCTCCTAAACCCAACCCAAGATTTGGGTTTGGGCTCAATACAGAATCCATAACACTAATAGCGTTCTCTAATGCATGGGTCGAGCCACAATGCTAGTCCAAGCAAGTCATAGGATACTAAAGGATAAAACTTCACATGGTCTAATAATTAGAAGAGGTATGAGGTTCACCAAGGAAATGCTTTCCAGGAACAACAGTAACAAGAGGAGGAAGTGTTATGTATTTAGGTATGAAACTGCTTAGGCAATGAGAGAGGACTACTCGAATGTAATCAGGGAGGCAAGGAGTAAGGAGCCTAAAGGTGAGGATTAGAGACCAGCTTTAAAATTGCAAAAAGGCTCTCAAGATGTGAAATGCTTCCATGTATAGAAAGGCCCAAGTAGACATAAGAGGGAAACTAATTAAAGAGGATTGTAGATCTACAAAACTCAAGAAAAGGAGACCAAATCATCACTATCTAGAAGCTTCAAGAGGGAGTGGATTTCATCCTAGAAGAAGAAAAGATCAAATGGAAGTACCGAGCAAAGCAGAATTGGCTGCATTATGGAGATAAAAACACAAAATTCTACCACATGTATGCAAACCAAATAAGGCAAACCAACTCTATTAACCAGATTATGGATTATTAAGGAAGCTTAATTACTAATCAGTCTATGATAGGTGATTTATTCACGGGTTTCTTTTCTGAGCTCTTTACTTCTTCTAATCTTTCTGATATTGCTAGGCGTCTTACTGGTTTGGAAACACGAGTTACAGCTGATATGAATACAAAGCTCCTTCCTGAGTTTATTGCATTGGAAGTTAAAGAAGCTGTTTTTCAAATGTCTCCTCTAAGTTCTCCAAGCCCCGATGGTTTCCCATCTCAATTTTATTAAGTTAACTAGGCAACTATTGGAGAGGAAGCGTGTTATTTTGTGCTTAATACTCTCAAGGAGGGTAGATCTCTCAAAACTGTAATGATACCTTCATAACTCTCATCCTCAAGGTTTTTTTTTTTGGATGAGTTGGGATCACTTGTCCAAGGGTGATCTCTCTCCAAATTTATTATAACACCTCACTTATGGTAGAAGAAAACTTATGGTTACAACTTGATACTTGGGGGTCACAGGAAGTGAGAAATAAAACACCAACCCAAGCAACCAACTACTGACTCAAACAGGTAAGAAAAACAAAACAAAACATTGATCACAAAAAAACTAAGACCCAGAAACAATGACACCAGAGTCAACAACGAATCTGAGGCAAACCAAGCCTATCAGTACGCAGTACACCTCTCAATAAGTGAGGTATCAAGTCCTAGGAATCCCAAGTATTAGTAACCCCCTGAGATCCCAACCTAGCAAGCAGATTAGCACCAGAGTTTCCTTGTCTATAAACATGCCTTAGTCTAAATGTAACTTGCTACGGAAGAACCATAAGTTC
This sequence comes from Cyclocarya paliurus, assembly GCA_029856935.1. Lineage (NCBI taxonomy): Eukaryota > Viridiplantae > Streptophyta > Magnoliopsida > Fagales > Juglandaceae > Cyclocarya > Cyclocarya paliurus. Next base: position 19,271,852 of record CM056951.1, read on the forward strand.
CTCCCAAAATTCTTCAAGGTACCAAACACCACAAGTTGATGAGTTGATCCAACTTATAACCACCAGAGAGTCCATCTCTATCTCCACTCTAGAAATTTGTTTATGCCGAATAAGTCTGAGACCATGTAATAATGAAAGAAACTCAGCAACTGTGTTTGTACCATGTCCAATATCAGCTACAAATGCTGAAATCATTCTCTCCGAAACATCTTTGATCACCCCTCCTACCCCTGCCATACCAGGATTACCTCGGCTACTCCCATCAACATTTAACTTATACCAGCCCATACATGGTTTTTGCCAAGTGAAAAGCCTAATAGGTTTAAGCTTTGGGGCCTTATAAGGAATATTCAAATCTGCTAGAATTTTCTCATCCCGTGTACTCAACGGCTTTACAGCTTTGATTTTTTCACTTAACTTCACTATCCAGTATTTTATCTGTCTCCACAATTCCTATATACTTATACTTCTGCCTTCCATACGCACACTACATCTTCTAAGCCATAACTGCCAAGTGACAATAGAAGGGATTATCCTGAGTAACTGTCCCTTCGTAGTAGCTTAGAAGCTTTACTCAACCATGCTTGCACCACTTCATACCAGCTTTGAAATTGTCTCCACGGCATCCCTACCTGTTTTGCACATCTCTCCCTTATTGATTTGGCCACCTCTCTCGTAGCCAATACATAGCTAAGATCCTCATATTCACCTTTTTCACAACAGTTACATTTTGAAACAAAAGGTATACCTTTTCGTCGAATACGATCATCCACACTTAAGACATTGTTAACACTTTTCCACATAGTTATAACAATATTTTCCACACTCACCCCTAAGGTTAAAGATCCCAAGAAGGTATCTGCATTTAGATAAATCATTCTATGTAGTGTTGTTTATAAGATAGTTCCTAAGGTGTTAGCCAATCGACTAAGAAAGTCCTTCCTAAGATGATATCCCTTAATCAAAGTGCCTTTGTTATAGGCAGGTTAATTACAAGTAATATTCTAGTGGCCTATGAAACTCTCTACATTATGAACTCTCAAATGCAAGGTCAATCAAGCTATATGGCTCTTAAACTTGACATGAGTAAGGCATATGTTTGAGTGGAGTGGAAATTTTTTGAAGAAGTTACAAGCAGAATGGGATTTAATCCAAAATGGATATCACTTTTGATGAACTGTACTACTTGATTTCTTATTCAATATTGATCAATGGTGAACCATAGCAGTTTTTTTTTTCCATCAAGGGGTCTAAGATAAGGAGATCTACTTTCCTCATACATATTTATCTTGTGTGTAGAAACATTAACATCCCTCCTAAACCAAGCAAATGCAAGGGGTAGCATTTCAAGAGTTCTTATTGGGAAAGGACCTATTTGTATTAATCATCTTCTTTTTGCAGATGATAACCTTATATTTTGCAAAGCTATCTCTTTGGAATGGAGTCAAGTGATTCGTATTCTGGAGGTCTATGAAAGTACGTCAAGTTAAATGCTTATCAAAGAGAAGACCTCAATTTTATTTATCAGGAACACTCCTCCAGACATACAAAGTACTATTGTAAAGCTTGCAGGGGTGAAGTCTACTGATTGATATGAGAAGTATTTGGATTACCTGTAGTTGTGGGAAGATCAAAAAGTGTTGCATTCCATTCTATCATTGATAAGATATGGACTTGAATAACCAATTGAAAAACCAAGTTCTTGTCAGCTATAGGCAAAGAAGTTCTCTTGAAAGCTGTTCTCCAAGCCAGTCCCACTTATACCATGGAGACTTTTCTATTCCCTCAATCAATTACTCAGAAACTAAACAGGTTGTTGAAAAATTTTTGGTGGGGCTACAATGATGATCACTAGGGGTGTAAATTTAAACCGGAAAATCGGTAAACCGGTCCGAACCGGACCGGACCGGACCGCTTTACCGGTTTTGAATCGGTCCGGTCTGGAACCGGTTCTTATAATTCATAAACTGGTTGGAACTGGTCCGGTTCCGGTTTTAGGATTTCTTGGACCGGACCGGACCGGACCAAACCGGTTGATAAAAAAATATAAAAAATAATATTTTATATATAAGTCTTATACAAAATTAAAATTATACAAAATATTTTATATATATTAAATATATAAGTTTTATATATAATGTATAATTATATGTGAAATTTTTATATATAATTATATATCATATATGAAATAATTTTATATTATAATTTATAAAATATAACATTAAATGTTAATTTTAAATATGAACATTTGTAATTTGTTTGATCATATACTATTAATATAATTATATATAAGGTAATGTTATTATAAAATAAAAGTTTAATCTTAAAAATGAAAATGTAATTGATCATGTATTATATAGCTATACTAATATATAGTTTATCACTAATACTAATATATACTAATATATAGCTATACTAATATATAAATTTATAACTTGTACTAATAGTCTAATATAGACTCCCTCAAAAAAAAAAAGTAGTCTAATATAGACTATAGTTATAGTTATATTAATAGTCTAATATAGATTAATAAAAGTATAACATATTTTTTTAAAACAGTTTTTTTAAAACATATTTTTAATGACAAAATGTCAAATTTACATTTTAAAAAAACCAGAAAACCGGACCGGAAACCGGTAAAACTGAAAGTACCGGTTTAGGAGTATAACCTGTGCGTAATCGGTTTTGAAAAATACAAAACCGATCATACCGGTTCGGTCCAAGATTTTATCCAAAACCGGACCGAACCGGACCGGTTCCACCCCTAATGATCACTAAAAAATTCAATGGGTAAGATGAGACCAAATGGGACTTCCTAAGGAGATGAGAATGTTGGGATTCAAAGATTTAAGAAGTTTCAATCTTGTCTAAGCAAAGTTTTCGTATATTGCAAAATCCAGACTCCCTTCCTGCTAAAGTTTAGGTATTTTCGCCAGATTGATTTTATGAATGCCACTTTAGAATACAGGCCTTCTTTTGTCCAGAGGAGCATTCTACCATGCCATCAATTGTTAAAGGATGGTATTGTTCGGAGAATTGGCAATAGCTAGAAAGAAAGTTAGAATTTGGAAGGATTGATCCCAAGACACATTTCTCACATGATCCAATCTCCTATCACTGGCCTTGAAGATGGTGCAAAAGTGGCGGCTTCTCATAACTCGAGAACATTTCTAATTTTAGACTTCTAATTATGATTTTTTTTTTCGGTAATGTCACATTATGTCATTTAGAAAGAATAACAAGAAAAGTTATAACGCAAGAACATTTCTAATTTTAGGGTTATATATATATATATATATGTGTGTGTGTGTGTGTTAGATTTTTCATTCTTAATTAATTTATCTGAATTGCATTTAGAGACTACCTAAAATAAATTGAGGTAAAAAGTTAAATCAAGGTCTATATGTTTTCAATACTAATAAAAAAAATATTATATTGGATTTGATCATATATTTAAAAATTATTCTTCTGACTTTTTAAGATGCAAAATTATTTATCTATCATTTTTTTTTTTTGTCAAGATTTGCAAATATTTCTCGATAGATTAAAAAAATAGCAAATCCATCTGGTTCATCAAACATGTTGAATTTTACTAAATGGAAAATTTTGACTTGAACATGACATAAAAATAAATATTTTACAACAAAGATAATATAGTTTGGTCTAAATATTTTGAATGCACTAGCCATTTTTATCAATCATGTTTTGTCCATATGATCATTTCTGGCTATAATTTTCAAATATAGGAAAATTTGTCTTCTCTAATTGGATTAATGCATCCACAATTAAAGAGAAATAATACTTAGAGTGCAAGCGCCGTGCACTTATTTTAAAAAAATAAAAAAAAATAAGATCCACAAAAAAATTAAAATTTTTAATAATAGATTTTACTATTTTTCAACAGGAATACACAGTACCTATACAATACATAATTGTATTTAACATTATTTGTATTCAACTGATTAATAAAAGCCTCGGTGAAGGGAGGATTCGAATTCCCCAACTATGAGCCCATGGTCTCCGAGAACAAGGGGATATGCCAATTTCCCAAGATGCCATCGCCTATCAAATTAAGGATGGGCAAAAAAAGGCTAATTTGAATAACCGTCATCTCAGTTCTCTTATGCCCAAGTTAAAAATATAAAAGGCAAGAATTATTACCATTTTTACTAAAATATCTCTGTAAATTGATAAAAAGTTAGAAATAAATTCTGTTAAAATAGTTATAACGTGGGAAGTTTTCTATTAGTTTAAGTCATCTTTGGTAATTAGCCAATCATATCCAAGCAATTACATAGATTAATCAAATTAGACTAATTAAGTTTTTGCTTATCGTCAAAATAATTAAAAATAGGCAAATATTATCAAAGACATGACATAATATACATTACACTCTTATCTCACGTTCATTCTATTATATTTATATATACATGACATGACTGTTAATAATCTTTGGATCAATTTTTATTTTTTATAACTGCATAAAATTTATAAGTGAGAATGTGCAAATATTTTTTTAATATGAGGTGAAGAACAAACGTGTTGGTGTTTTTGCAAAATTTTGACAATCCTGTCAGGATGTTTGTCCCATGGATTGGTGTTTAGTGGAGGAATGACAAGCATCCAAATTCTACACAAATGGTCGCTATATTTATAGACCATAAGGCACTCGTTGGCCAAATGGCACAACCGTTGATAAGGGGCGCAACCTTTTGACTCAATCAAATGATTGTCTCTTGAGATTTCCTCAATCGGCACCCCCATGAGAACCATCACCATGAGAGGGCGTAAATCCAAAGGGTAAAACACTTGGTGTGAGATCACAACCCCTCAAATCTCCATATTTAAAAATTCATTCTTCTAACTTTCTGAGATGCAAAATTACTTATCGTCTGTTTTCTTGTCAAAGATGTTGCAAATATTTCTCCATAAATAAACATGTTTGACTGGTTGGCTTGAACTAGCTAGACATTCAACTAAATAAAAGATAATAGATTTGATCTAAATATTTTGAATATAGTACTAGCCATTTTCTATCAGTCATGTAATTTCCCATATGAAAATTTTTGGATATAATTTTCATATTGGAAACTTTGTATCTTCTCTAATTGGATTAGTGCATCTACAATTAAACGACTTCCTGATATTAGTTTTAGACAAAAAATGCTATTTATCAACTTTTTAATTATCATTCTTTTATATGGTACCGAATGATTAGAAGATTGTAAAGGATAATAAATAGTTTGCCAGTTAATTGAAATTATATTAAATTAGATAGATAAAAATGATAAATAATTCTTTTTCTTTTTAGACTCAAAGTTGTATCAATACTTACACCTCTTTGGATCATTCAACCTTCACATCAATACGTCCCATTGCTTTTCAACCTTTCGACCATTTTTCTTCTTGTTCTCAATGCTGTTTCGTTTTTCCCAAAGCCAAAATCAATGAAAGCCACTTGTAATTTGGGGGCCTAATTTTGGACGTGGGCCTTGGTCAATCGCCTATCCCTTGCGTCGCCCTGATTGCATGTTTCTCAAAACTTTACTCATATAACTTGAAAGAGTTAAGATAACAAAAAGATGAGCTGCATGATCTGTTTGTTAATTTAATTTTAAGATATCTCGTTGTGAACCAACCATTTCTCGTCTTGAATTTTTTATTTTTATTTTTATTTTTTAATTTTATGAAATGTTTGGGGTGATCGTAAGCTTAGTTTATATACTCACTACATAGCCCAACTTGAGCTTGAGTGAGTATTCTCGGTGAAGGAAGGATTCGAATTCCCCAACTATGAGGACAAGGGGATCATATATATGCCAAAGATGTCATTGTCAAATTGCCTACCAAAAGCCTAATCAAATTGTTCGGTGGTCTTGACCAGAAGTAGGACGCATGAAGCTGAACGTAGATGGAGCTTCGAGAGGAAATCCAGGCCAAGTGGGAGTAAGGGGTATCTTGAGGGATTCGGAAGATAATGTGAAGATGGCATTTTCAGTGAGTTTGGGAAATGGTACCAATAATTTTGCAAAACTTATGGGGTTGTTGCATGGTATTCAGATCATTAGAGAGCAGGGAGTTGTGGACATTGACGTGGAGCTTGATTCTTGGTTTGTCGTCCATTGGATAAAAGAAAAGAGATGTAATACTTGGTACTTTGAAGATTTTTGGGAGGAGGTAATGAAGGTTTTGCAGGGACTGAATGTTCATATATATCATATATTCCAAGAAGGGAATAAAGCTGCAGACTTTTTAGCTAGAATGGGGGCGGAAGGGAGGAATGGAACGTGGTGGTCGGCTCAGGTGTTGCCTTCTCTTCTCAAAAGAATTTTACGTCTTAAAAAATGTGAGCTTCCTTCTATCCGGCTGATCTAGTCAGCAGTGTGGGTAGAGGGGTTTTTTTTTTTTTTTTGGTTATTATTGCTGGGTGTGTCTGGGTAGTATATTGTTGGTGTTGATTTTTTGGGTGGGATTATTGTGGATTTGTTTTCCCTTGTGTTTTTTTTCGATTTTCCTCCACTATAAGTGGGGACCAATGAAAGTGGGAGGGGATCACTCATGAACATATAATTTCCTCTCTTTCTTAAAAAAGAAAAAAAGAAAAAAAAAAGCTTAATTATGTGCGTGCAAGTCTTTTTTTGACATATCTAAGTCACCATTGAATTAGTCTAATTTTGTGACTAAATAACGTGTGTTGGGTGACATCAAATGATCTCATCAAGTACTTTTACGGTATTATTTATAGTGAGAGGAAGATAAGATATATATATATATATATATACACACACCTCTGAAATTAAGGAGCTAGGCTAGCTTCCGGTTTCTAGGAGCTACATACTGATATATATTTCAAATACTACCTACCAATAATTGATTTATAATCATGTCTCTATATAGGGTCTCCCTTCCCGGTGCTAGCCATACTCATGTGTCCACCACCATTGCAAACCAGGATTGTGGCTCACAAAGCCACCCTTGTCAGTTGAAACCTATGGTAATCTAAGCCTTGGGTGGCATTTTGTGTTATATTTATTATAGATTGTAATATTATATATGTGAATTTATTGAATATGAATTATTATTTATTTACGTGAACTACTATCTCAAAGAGATGTATTGATTCAGTGGTAATAGTGTATTATTTTAAATGAAAGGGTAGGAGTTCAAAACTCTACAAGTGCAATTTGATTTATAATTTTGTGAAGCGTTGGACTTGGACAAACACAATACTTGGGCCAACCAAGCCTTGCACATGGGCCAAAGAGTCACAACACTTGGGATGGGCCGAATAGGCACTTTTCATAGGGTGCAATGTTTCAAAAATCAATTTAATTGGAAGTGTCGGTGCACTTTGTGTTATATTTATTATAGATTGTAATATTAATTATGTGAATTTATTGAATATGAATTATTATTTATTTACGTGAACTGCTATCTCAAAGAGATGCGTTGATTCAGTAGTAATGATGTATTGTTTCAAATGAAAGGGTAAGAGTTCACAACTCTATAAGTGCAATTTGATTTATAATTTTGTAAAGTGTTGAACTTGGACAGACACAATACTTGGGCCGACCAAGCCTTGCACGTGGGCCAAAGAGTCACAACACTTGGGATGGGACAAATAGGCACTTTTGATAGGGTGCAATGTTTCAAAAATCAATTTAATTGAAAAGACACTTATGGAAACTTGAACCAATGCCCTCCCTTTCCCAAGAGAGGTGCTTGCTAACCACTAGGCTAGGCTATACCCTTTGATCTTTAAGTAGAACATCATAACCTTTAAATTAGTATCTGCAAGTTGAAAAGTCACAAGTTAAGAGTTGTAATCTTTTACATTATGCCACTTCATTCTCTATAAATAAGGGATGAGACCCACCAATTTATTCATTCCATTCTCTCATATTTCAGTCACTTACACAATTTTGTAGAGAAACTCTGAAAGAAAATTTCAAAATTGCTATATGCAATTGATGACTTTGTTATATCCTAGAAGTGAATTGCTTGTAACTTGGTAGCAAACTCTTTTGAGTAAGGGTAATTATCACCTTAAAGATAGTGTTCTATACGCCTTAAAGTCCCATTTATTTTCATATTACTATATCCGCACAATTTTCTTCAACAATTTTAAGATGTTAATCGCAATGAGATCAAAATATGAGATGACGACTTTCAAGATGATAAATCAAGACTTTGTCAAACTAGATAGGTTTGATGAAAAGAATTTTAATTGCTGGAAAGACAAGTTGATGTTCATTCTTACTGCATTGAAGATTGCATATGTTTTGGATTCGAACTTGTCAGTACTTCCAGGACCCAAACCTGAAGATAATGATCAAATCAAGGCAGAATGCAAGAAGCGCGAAGAAGATGAAGTGTTATGTAGAGGACATGTTTTAAATACACTTTCCGATCATCTTTACGACTTGTTTATATCAATTAAGTCACCAAAAGAGATTTGGGAGGTATTGGAATTAAATATAGAATTGAAAAGCAATGTACGGATAAATTCCTTATCATGAAATATTTTGAATTTACAATGAATCATAATGCTTCTTTGATGGATCAAGTCCATGAATTGTAAGTTTTGGTAAATAAGATTTGAGATCTTAATGTTAAAGTTTCTGAACCTTTGCAAGTTGGGGCTATTATTGACAAACTTCCTCCAAGTTGGAATAATTATAGAAAAAAACTTATGCATACAACAGAAGATTTCACTATAGAGCAAATTCTAAAATATTTATAAATTGAAGAGGAAACTCGAATTCGTGATAAGAAATTATTTTCTCAAAATGGCTCCAAAGTGAACTTGGTTGATGAGAAAAATCAGTTTCAAGGGATTTTTGGAGGAAATAAGAGAAAATATAATCATTTTTCCAACAATGGTGACAAGTTCAAGAAAATAAAAACTTGTTACAATTGTGGAAAGAATGGGCACTTTAAGCGTGAATGAAGGTACAAGAAAGAAAATGGCAATCCCAATAGTGCAAATTTGATCGAAAATGAGATTTCAGAAATTATAGTCATGGTCTCTTAAATGCATATTATTATGATTACAGAGTTAAATATGGCTACAACAGCCGAATCATTTGATTGGTGGTATGACTTAGGCGCTATCGTCCATGTTTGCAATTAGAGATCTCAATTCAAAAATTATGAAGATGCAACAGATGGACATGTAGTACTAATAGGAAATCACAACTCTTCAAAAGTTGTGAGAAAATGAATTCTGGAATTTAGTTCAGTTCTGGGAAGAAACTTATTCTTTTAATGTTCTTCATATCTCGGAAATAAAGAAAAATCTTATATCTGCAAATTTGCATTGTAAGAAGGGTATCAAGACTGTAATTGAGGCTGATAATGTAATTCTTTCCAAAGTGGGAGTGTTTGTTGAAAAACGGTACTCTTGTGATAGAATGTAAAAACTAAGTATTAATAAAATAAGTTCTGATTCTGCTTATATTGTTGAGTCTTCTACTTTGTGGCATAATTGTTTAACACATTTGAATTTTAAATCTTTAAAGTTTATGTCTAAACACAATTTAATTCCATATAATCATAGACATGGTGCTAAATATGAAATTTACATTCAAACAAAGATGACAAAGAAACCTTTTTCCTAAAACAGACAAAAATACACAATTATTAGAACTTGTGCATTCTGATATTTGTGAATTAAATGATATTTTAACTAGATGAGACAATAAATATTTTATTACTTTTATTGATGATTTCTCAAGATATACGTATGTATATTTAATGAAAAGTAAGGATGAAGCCTTCAATATGTTTAAATCTTATAAGTCTGTTGTTGAAAATCAAAAAGAAAAGAAAATTAATATTTTTCGCAGTGACAGAGGCGGTGAATATTTTTCTACTGAATTTTCTTTGTACTGCGAGGAGAATGTCATAATATATCAAACTAGTGCACTCTATATCCCATAACAAAACGGTTTAGCATAAAGAAAAAATAGGACACTAGCTGATATGATAAATGCTATTATTTTGAATGCAAAATTGTCTTTTAATTTGTGGGGAGAAACATTGATCAGAGCATGTTATTTGCATAATAGAATACCTTCTATAGAATTCAAAATTTCATCATATGAATTGTGGAAAGGTAGGAAACCAAATCTGGAATACCTAAGGGTATGAGACTGTTTAGCCTTTTATAGAGTTATAGACTGAAAAAGAACAAAATTAGGTCTAAGGGCAATCAAGGGTGTTTTTGTAAGATATCCTGATAATTCAAAAGCATATAAACTTTTGGATTTGGATTCTAACATTATAGTAAAATCAAAGGATGTGAAATTTATTGAAGATAAATTCTATAATGACTCTAAAACAGTATTAGATCTTACTCAAATACTAGAATCTAACTTGAGTCGGGAAATGAATTGTATAATTCCAGACACAATGATTGAACCGAGGAGAAGTCAAAGACTTAGAACAGAAAAAAACTTGGATCCAGATTTTGTGTCATCTCAAGCTATTGTTTTCCTTTTGGAAGGAAATAGAGATGATGTTTTAAATAAGATACTCATTCTATTAAATATAGAAGAAGATCCAAAAACATTTAAAGAAACTATGACTTCTCGAGATGTTGCATTCTGGAAAGAGACGATAAATGATGAAATGAACTCAATATTATCAAACAATACTTGAGTTTTAGTAGACTTATCTCCTGGATCAAAACCTATTGGTTGTAAGAAGGTATTTAGGAAAAAATACAATACTGATGGGTCTCTTCAAACTTTTAAAGCCAGATTAGTAGCCAAAGGTTTTAAACAAAAAGAGGGCATGGACTATTTTGATATGTATGACCCAGTGACTAGATTTACATCCATTAGAGTGTTTATGGCATTAACTTCAATATATAACTTATATGTACCCCAAATGAACGTTAAAACTACTTTCCTAAATGATGAAGAGGTGTACATAGAACAACCAGAAGGATTTGTTATGCATGGGCAAGAAAAGAACGTTTACAAATTAATTAAGTCATTGTATGGATTAAAGCAAGCACCAAAACAATGGCATGAGAAATTTCATTAGGTAATTTTATCTTATGGATTTAGGCATAATAATGCTGATAAGTGTATTTATTCTAAATTCACAGATTGTTATGATGTTATAATATGTCTTTATGTGAATTACTTGCTTATATTTGGAACAAATATGGAAGGAATATCTCAAACTAAGAAGTATTTATCTTCAAAATTCAAATGGAAGGATCTTAACGAAGTTGACACTATTTTGGGTGTGAAAGTAAAAAAACATAATAGGGGTTATGCTTTATATCAATCTCATTATGTTGAGAACATGCTTCTTAAATTTCAACACTTAGAAATTAAAGAAGCAAATACTCCATATGACTCTTCATTTAAATTAATTGAGAATGCTAGTAGAGTGGTTGCTCAGTTAGAATATGTTTGTGCAATTGGTAGTTTAATGTATGCAATGCATTGCACTAGACCAGATATTTCATTTGTAGTATGTAAACTTTCTAGATATATGGGTAATCCTAGTACGGAGCATTGGAAAGCAATTGGTAGAGTCCTTGGATACCTTAAAAAAACTAGTTCGTTAGGATTATATTATACCAATTTTTCTGTTGTACTAGAAAGGTATTGAGATGCTAGTTGGATTATTAGTGCAAGTGATAATAAAGTTACGTCTGGTTGGGTTTTCACCCTTGGTAGTGGATCTGTTTCATGGGCTTCTAAGAAACAAACATGTATTTCACATTCTACAATGGAATATGAATTTCTAGCCTTTGTGGCAGCGGGCAAAGAGGTAGAATGACTGAGGAATTATTTATTTCACATAAAGTTGTGGCCACAACCGATGTCAGCCGTTTCTTTGCACTGTGACAGTGAAGCTACTATGTCTAGGGCTTATAGTAAGGTCTATAATGGAAAATCTAGACATATTAGCTTGAGACGTGAATATATCAAACAATTAATAAGTGATGGTATTATCACTATTGTATATGTGCGGTCAAGTAAAAACTTGGCGAATCCTTTCACAAAGAGACTCTCGAGAGATATGGTGAATAGTGCATCTAGTGGAATGGGTTTAAACCTTTCTTTTAAAAGTCACCTGTAATAGGAACCCAACCTTACACTATTAATAAATAGTCTAAAATTTAATGGGTAATAACAAGTTACAGTTATGTGGCTGGGATAACACTAAAATTTAATTTAATGTGAGAAACCCTTCCAGGATGGTCAATGCTGGTTGTTACGCTAAATCTAGGATGAGCATAATACTCTTAATGAAGTTCAATATTTGTACGAGTGTTTGAAGTAACAGAAACACAAAAATGAACTTTACCTATGTGAAGATAAGAGGTGGGGACAACTTCTAACAAAAGTTTAAAGTTTACTTTTGTAAATGTTCATGAATGCTAGGATGGAGCACGTGGATTATTGCAAATAATTGGTAAGTTATCTCGCTAAAATTGGATATAATCATGTGTGTGGTATTTTCGTTCTTAGCGTATAGAGTTTTGGTTTAAACCTATGCCACCATTGACTTTATTAAGAATTTGAGATACTTATATTAATTGAAGGTTTAAGTCGAGAGATACCTTTTTGTATGCATGAGGATATCAGTATTTGACTGAAAGTTTAATATCGCAATATAAGTGACGGATTGTTATATTTATTATAGATTGTGATATTAAATATGTGAATTTATTGAATATGGGTTATTGTTTACTTACGTGAACCGCTATCTCAAAGAGATGCATTAGTTCAATGATAATGGTATGTTGTTTCAAATGAAAGGGTAGGAGTTTGAAACTGCACAAGTGCAATCTGATTTATAATTTTGTGAAGTGCTGGACTTCGATGGACACAATGCTTGGGCCAGCCAAACCTTGCAAGTGGGCTAAAGAGTCATAACACTTAGGTGTTTGCACAGGGACCGAATAGGCAATTTGATAGGGTGCAATGTTTCAAAATTCAATTTAATTGAAAAGGCACTTCTGGAGAGTCGAACTAATGTCCTCCCTTTCCCAAGGGAGGCGCCTGCTGACCACTAGGCTAGGCCATACCCTTTGGTCTTTAAGTGAAATATCATAACCTTTAAACCAGTAACTGCCAATTGAAAAGTCACAAGTTAAGAGTTGTGATCTTTCACATGGTGCCACTTCATTTTCTATAAATAGGGGATGAGACCCACGAATTTATTCATTTTATTCTCTCATATTTTAGTCACTTACACAATTTTATAGAGAAACTCTGAAGGAAAAGTTTCAGAATTGTTATCTGTAGTTAGTGATTTTGTTATATCTTGGAGGTAAATTGCTTATAACCTGATAGCAAACTCTTTCGAGTGGGGGCAATTATCACATTAAAGATAGTGTTCTATACGCCTCAAAGTCGCATTTATTTTCAGATTACTATATCCGCACAATTTTCTTCAACACTTTGTGGTAGTCGAGATCGGGCCATGGCAAGATTTGAGCTGGAATAATGGCTCTCATGAAGCCACCTTCATGGTAACCTGATTGTAGAATGTAGGCCACCAAGTAGATTGCGAGGGCCAACTGTCGGTGGCCCGATTCTTAGCCACCAGTGGGAGGCTAGTAGTGGAGGGAGAGGTCCTGCCGGCCTCCCCAACTTGGGTTTTCATTTTTTTTTTTCCGTATTTGTAATATCATTAAAATGCTAACATAAATATCACTTTTCAGTTGAATGATATCATGTAATAAATTAACGAAAGTAAATACGGCATTAAAAGATATATGTGCTTGTGAGTTGTTGGGGACTTCTATTTATCATGTAATAACAACTCACAAAGCACATCTTTTCAATGGATTAACTTCTTCAGGCTTGATTGAAGGCAATCAAGTACATCCTTTTACTTTTTTGCTCGCATTGTGATCAACCTAAATTGTTCATCTTTATTAATGATTTGTCAGAGCTAGCTTTACATGATCGAGGAATTATTAGATAGTCTATGAAAAATTGTGAGTTGCTGAAAATAATTAATTAGTAGGGCCAGGGGTTCACTTTCCACAATTAACTACGAAACTAATTAAGAATAATGGCTTATAATTTTATGCATTCTAGACGATAAACATAAATGATAAAATATCAATATTTTACTAGGAAATTGTGAATGAGTTGTGAAGAAATTGGTGTTGTATCACTTCTCTTCAAATAAATGAGATAAAATATATATAATCTAATTCTCCAAAATTCTCACATTTGAATTTTTTTTTTCTTTGTAAGAATCACTTGCAATTCTGTTTCCTCCTAAGAATCCAATTCACAAGTAGCTGAGCACAAACGAACAAACTGTACAAAAGTAAACTTGCCCTTATTGTTGAGGTTATCAAGCACACACACTTGCACAACAAACTTAACATGGTTCAGCAATTATCTACGTCTACGTATAGAACTTCACTAATAAATCAGTGGGAAACAAAAATAGAGGAGGTGGATTACTCAACTCTCTTAACTCTCTTCTATCTCCTTCTCTCTTCTTTTCTCTTTTCTTCTCTTGTTTCTGATATGTATAACTCCATCTGAGAGCTCCACATTTATAGCGGAAAGAAACGTGAAGAGAGAAAAAAATGATCACTAGCTCATTTTTTGTTGGCATTCAGTGGAGCATCTCACGAGAGAAATTTTCTTCTCTAGTTAATCACGACTTTCGGTGGGTTGGAACGATCATTGATTTCATTCCCACAAGGATTGCAAGTGAGTGAGATAAAAAATTGTGGCTCAAGGGTTAATAATTCCAACTTGTATGATGGGTTGCCATACAATCAACGGTAAATATGCACAAAATCATTATAAAGAATAAGAACAACTCATTTTCAAACAATGCAATATCTCAAATACCACCTGTACTTATTCCTTATATTACTGACGTCCGCGTCAAGCCATTCCATCATAGGTGACATGCATGGCTCAAGTTCCACAATACTTATGGTCGGAATATGCTCTAATACCATTTATAGTGCCTCAAAGGAAGGCTTAAATCAAATTTTTATAAGTCATACTCTAAAAAGATTGGTCAATATTTTAATTGGAGTCCATTGGAAGTATTATAAGGAGTAAGAACTTTTTACTCTCATACAAATGGATCATAATCATGTCTTCCACGAATTACTAAATATAGCGAGATAGATTCTCATTTTGTATGTCATCATTTTCAACAAGACATTTTGCATCTATGATCACCTTTGAGAACAATCTTGTCGCCTCCGAGGGAAGATATTAGAGTATATTGATATATGTCACTTCCATAATAAGATCATCATATTGTCTTAATATTCTACGTCTGATAATATTATGGTAGTATTATAAGTCAAATATTTTGTAATGGTATCTTGATTATATCTTGAATATTTACCTTCTAATTAATAATTTTTACAAGCCTTATACCATATGATTTTTGTCAATGTATATATTTTCATAATTTCATTGGTTAGACAAAAATGGTGTTGTGGTAAACACCAGAGCAACCACACCCACACACACAATAATATTGAGACAGACAATGAAATAATAATGCGGAAACACAATAATCAAGCACACACACACGTCAAAGTATTTTACATGGTTCGGCAATGTGCCTACGTCAACAGAGCTATAAGAAACTTTATTCCAGAGGAGATTACAACACTCAGTGAGTTGTAAGAGTTTCACTATACTCACATAATCTCAACTCTCTCTCTCTCTCTCCAATGATTTTTTTACTCTCAAATATGCTCTACATGCCTCTTGCCTCATTCAATTTAATTTGCTCCCATTGATACAAAACCAAAGAAATAACATTCATATTTATAGACAGGTGTGAGAAACCTAAAGGCAACAAAAATATGGTTCTTCACTGGAGCGGAGTGTCAAGCGCATTGGAGCGAACAATCTGTGCAACATTGGCTCGAGCGAATATCGAGCAAACACTGTGGTTTTCCTTCGCTCGAGCCCACTATTGCGCAAATCTTTAGCGAACTCTTTGCTTGGGCTTTGCTTGAGTTTCAAGTTGAGCGAACAATCTATCAAGGATTAGCTCTAGCTAATTGTCGAGCACACCTTGAGCGAACTGTCTTTCTAAGTTTCGCTTGAACCAAGGTCGAGCAACAATCAAGTGAATTCACTGCCTTGCATTTTCTAGCTAGGGTTGAAAATTAAAATCGGTCCAAATCGAACTGGATCAATGCATTCAGTCCGATGCAAAACCAGTTTGGTCTGGTATTGGTTTTTCTTTTTTCAAAAGTGATTCCAAACCGGTTGAATTCCAGTTTTGGTTTTTTTTTTTTATATATATACCAGACTGGTTCATATATATATATATATATATATATATTATTCATAAATAATTTTTTATATAATTTATTTATATTATATATTATATGCTAAATTTCAAATTAATATAACATGAAATTTTAAAATCTTAAAATTCATGTATAATAATCTAATAAGATAAAATTAATATATCATTTGATATAATATATAAATTTTAATTTTATAACATAAATTAATATAACATAAAATCTTATAAATAACATAAAATCTTTTAATTTTAATTTTAATTTTATGTAACCAACATATATCATATATGCATATTATCACTAACATATATGATAATATGATTCTTATAAATAATATAGGTATACTATAATAGTTTTACTACAATTCTTATTTTTTGTTGCATATCTCTTTTATATTTGGGCAATTTTTTTTTAATTTATTGGTTTGTTGTTCTAAGCTCAACTTCCCAAGTGACCGACCTTGCTAGTTTAGCTGGAAAACCTGTAAAACTGAACCGAACCGGACCTGAACAGGTAAAATCGGAAGTACCAGTTTCAGGGATGATGAGTAGAATTTTTCATATATGTATATATATATATATATATATATATATATATATATATATATATATATATATATATATATATATATATATATATATATATAGATTAATAAAGTGTGTGCTTATTAGAAAAATAATAAAAGAAGTAAGCTCGTGAGGCTATTCAATTTAAATAAAAGCCCAAGTAAGGGAAGATGCTACTTGGATTATAATTAAAACTAACTAAATAACATCCCCACCGTTGATCATGTAGTTTCCATAACATTTTCTTTGTTTATATTAAACCGTGTCAGTTATTTTCTCAAGTAATTCAATTTTATTTAGATATCTTTCGATTCTAATTTTCAACATTAGACCATTAATTTTCTACTTTTTGAAACGAAAAGATTTATTTGCAAGTCTTTTTTTGACACATCTAAATAACACACCATTGAAATTGATTCCACGATAATAATAAGTGATGTTTTAAGCACTTGTGTTTGTTATTTGAATGTAAGTCATGCAAGACAAAACACTTGTGATTTTTCTTTAATTAGTTTAATTAATGTAACGTTGATTAAGCTATTCCTTTGAGGACTTCATGTGGAAATACTCGAACAATTAATGCGCCATAAATATTGAGTTTCAGCATGATATATTGTAACTGATCTCAAACGAATGCCCTACATAGAGGACTTTCTAACGTTAATCACCTTGATCTACTGATCCTGTGGACGTTACATCTTCATTCATAAATATAAAGTAATTACTTAAATACAATTACCACATTTTTTTTTTAAGAAAAAGAAGGAAAAATTAACCATTAAATAATTAAACAAACAAAAAAATAACTATCAAAACCAATCTCTCTGTTAAATAAGAAAGTGTATACACGAGTAGTCTTAATTAAAACAGTACTTCTTCCTATTATTACAATATGGTAGACCGTAGAAATAAGTAACATGCGGGACTATTCAGTTTAAATAAAAGCCCAAGTAAAGAAAAAAGTAACTATCCCCTACTTGTTCCTATCTTTTATTATAAGCACCAATAGTGAACAATGAAATTACACTCGGCACATTCATAAGCGAAAGATCCTTTAAAATCATTAGTACAAACCTTGCACAAATCACGGCCATGATCGGAAGTCTTCTGAACAAAAGCAAGAGGATGTCGATGGTTATCACTTGTGCGAGTTTTTCCAAACTTTATATTTGGGAATTTTCCAAGAATACATTCTGGATGAGCAGGATAAATGCAATCTGCACAATAGTAGAACCAACATCTCGGGTCTCGTTCTTTTTCACAAATATCACAATAATATTCACCCGAATCATCTTCTGGAGTATAACAAAGAGTGAATGGATGTTCATGTTGTTCATACCATACTGTATGCGGCAATGTTAAACACTTGAAGTCCAATGCGAATCCACAATTTTCTGCACATGAGCATATTTTGAGTTTTTCATTTGAATCATCACAATTATTACACTTTCTGCCTTCTGGTGACCTAGAAAGAATAAGTTGGTGTTCGTGACTATCATGTGTGAATTTATATGGGAGTAAACTGCACTGAACATCAAGGTCAAATTGACATTCTTCACAATTATAAGTGAAGCCATTACAATTACGACCACAAGCATCACATTCAAAATAACCAGCAGCATAAGCTGTCCTTGGGAGGAGCATAAGAAGGTGTCGATGGAGTGGACATCTCATTTTTCGTCTTAATTCAGCACAAGATTTGTGAAGAAAGAATCTACATTGAGCACAAGCATAATATGGAGTAAAGATGTACCGTGTACAGGCATCACACTTTTTGTTGATTCCAAACTTGTCAGTGAGTTTTAAGTCATGCCCATGACTAAAATGTTTGATTTTTGCAGCTATTTCAATCCCATCTACTTCTAGTTTGAACTTTTTAACAACGTATGGAAACATGTCTATGGATTCATCAATCCCATGTTCCAACATACTTGTCGATGACTCAATAGATTCTTCATCTTTAGACTTCTGCATAAACGTTTCATCTTTCTCTTCCTTGCTTGTAGCACAATGAAGGTGGGCAACAAAATCACAACTTGAGCAATAATAAACCCCGTAGTCTATGTCCACCATGCTAACACATAGTTGGCAAACACTATGCAGGCTCGATGGATTAATGGCTGGATGAGAGTAAATGAGGTTGAGGGGGTGGTCATGCCGTATAACTTTGAGAACTGATGGTAAGGAAGCACATTCTAGGTGGACCACAAATGAACATTTGGCACAAATGTAAAACATGCCCCTGCTGTCCTTCCCACAAGCATCACAAGTGAATGAATTCAATTTTCTTGCAAGAGTCAATGGATGGTCGTGAATCTCCGCCTCTATGATGAGTGGCCGTACAATCAATGGTGAAAGAGTACATCGTGGGTGGACCATAAATGAACAGGTGGCACAAAAGTAAAGCATGCCCTTCCCTTCTTTCTCACAGTGATCACAAGTGAATTGGGATAATTTTTGCATAAGGGTCAATGGGTGATCGTGGATATCAACTTTTGTGGTTAGTGAAAGCGAAGAACATTTAATGCAAATATGGAACTTACAAGGAGAACAAGTGTATGTCAACTGTTGCCACCTTTCATCTCTTCCGCAGCTGTCACATTGATTTTCTATCGATTTCTTTTCCCGAGAGAGAGAGGATGTTTGGGGTGCAATGGGTGCTGCAACTGGTGGGGTACTTCGGCACATGATTTATGTATGTAGAAATACTTGCACCCATCTTTACATCCGTAACAAGGAGTACCTGATGATACGATTTCCCCGCACAATCTACAACGATCATATCCATCATGATCTACTACTGATCCATCGAGGCTCAACAACAAGGGATGTGGGTGGCTGAAATGTTGAAGCTCCATCGCTGCCGCACTCTATTTAATTATACCGTTCCTGTTCGTCATATATATATATATATAGGGCCTGAAAAATAGGGTCAATTAATTAATCCAGAGCATGGATGTATTAATTAATTTGAACATTTCATGATCTCCAAATTCGAATGGGTCCAGATCTTTTATATATATATATATATATATATATATATATATATATATATATATATATATCAAAATGAAAATTAATGAATAAAATAAACAATTACCACCCTGGCTAATTAATCTATCTTACACGTACATGAATTTTACCTAATGGATCTCAAACACGTACGTTTCTACTAGTACTACTACTTCAAAGATCGATCGAAGAAGAAAATTATATAGATGGAGGGAGAAAAATAAATTAAAAAATCATACATATACCAATTAAATAATAATACTCACCTCAAAATTAGGGAAAAAAGAAAATAATTCTGATTTTGGACGACTTCAGAAGTTAACAAAGCTAGCTAGCTTCCAATTAGTTTCGCCTGGTTCATTTGATGATCATCAGAGGTATATTATATATGGGTGCGGCTAGTCTGCCGCCCCAAAGTGACTGGTGGGTGTAAAATTTTTTAATTTTTTTATATATTTAAATACATTTAAAAAATAAAAAAAATATATCAATACATTTAAAATCACTTCTTTAATCATTAAGTAAAAAAAAAAAATTTATTCAAGCAATATATTTAGACGGTACAAATGTGACGACAGACAAGCATTTCCCATTATATAAACGTGAGTAGTACTTATATCTGACAATAGCACAGTTAATTTTGATGAATGCCCTATACATAAATTATAATATAATGTAGCTAGCTAGCCTGGCCTCCAAGATAATTTTGTATTTTTCCCAACGGGTGATGCTAAACACGGAAAATTCTTAAAAGAGAATCCTCATTGGAAGGCATTTTTTATTTTTTATTTATTTTTTGCTTTTTTCAATCATTTTTTTAAACACTTTAAACATTTTTAAAAAAATACAAAAAAATTATAAATTTATTTAAAAATACTTCTTTAATCATTAAATAAAAATAAAAATAAAATGAAATTCCGTACAAGATTTAGGTAGAAATCTTCTGTGGAAATAATTTGTTCCTTTTCCAATAGCTAGGATAAAAACATCATGTTTTGTAGCCCTCCATCATGACGGCCGATGTGTTAATGAATTTTCTGATATGATCAAGTACTACTTTTGAACATTCCATCTTCAAACTACTCAAATGGACTTCTCAAACAAATGTTTTCGACATAAAAGGAAGGCAGCCTTCATGAATTTCAATATATATAGAAGAAGAAGAAGAAGAAGAAGAAAGAAGAAGAATATATAGATCAGAAAACAGTCTACGAATGAAATAATTAAGCGGCATGCAATTAATACTCACCTCAATTAAGATGATCTTTGGCTTCCAAGCAGATCTGCTTCGGATCAGAAAGGTCAGATGCGCTCAAAACTTAATATGAAGCTTAGTACTGATGCTATATGAAAAGAAAGACCAAGACTTTATATCCATCATGAGTAGTTTACGGAGATAGAGTTGACGAGCACTTTGATCAGTTGGTGGGTGTATATAATATATACGTTAATCTTATCCTTCTTCCTACCAATTACAGAATCGAGTTTGCTGTAATATTGTAACCCTTTCAGATTATTTTTTTTCTTTAAGTTTTTCCCAAAGGATAAAAATATGCTTAGCCTCATATATAATTAAATCTCCATACAATATTTCTTCATTATCACTCCATCTGTTTGATTCCAGCTAAATAGAAATGATAAAATAACAATTATTTAACATGAATCAATTGACAACACTGTAATAAAACAATAGATTTTTTAAAATTTCTTTTGACTTCTGTTTTAAATTGATGCGTTTACATTTAAAAATAACTATATTTTACTATGAAGTTGTGAGTGGGTTTGAATAAATTGTTGCAGTATCACTTCTCCTCAAATAAATGAGAGAAAATTCATTCAATTCCGAGGTTGGCAAGAATATATAAACATACTTTTTAGACTTGTAATTTTCCAAAATTCTCACATTGAGAAAAAAACTTTTTTTTCTTTGTAAGAATCAGTGGCAATTATGTTTTCTTGTAAGAATGCAACCCACAAGTAGCTGAAGCACAAAGGAACAAATTGTACAGAAGTAAAACCCGGCATTGATATCGCTCTCATAAACGTCGCAAGTGAGTGAGATAAAGGTAGTAGTTCCAATGTTTTTAATACCTCTTCGGTGGCTTTGAATGTAGCTGTCACATGTTCTTTTTTTCAGGTGGCTTTGAATTTCCAAATCACGAGTAATATAGATGCCTTCATGACTACCTTCTTTTCTATAGCTTGGGGCTTTTGGTACAAACGCAATAAAAAGCTGTATGACTAAGTGGCAATTGAGCCAAAGTAGGTGGTGGAACATGCTCTTTCCCTTCAAGAGTTGTTCTCAAATGCAAAACAATGTTCGAAGACACATGTTAAAAAGCTTTGTAGATAAACTTTGCCTCCAGTGGGTTTCTTGAAATTAAATGTAGACGGAGTGATGTTTCGTGACCAACATAAAGTAGGGATTGGAGCCATACTGCGAGATGAGAATGAGACAGTTATTATGGCAGTTAGTAAGGTTGAGCTAGAAGTTTCTGCACTTGAAGATATTGAATTACTTGCTATGTTTCGGGATCTGCAGTTATGTATCCCTATGGGTATTAGAAAGGTGGCGATTGAGAGTGATTGTTTGTTAATGGTGAAGGAACTTCAAGCTTCAGTAGAGTCTTCCTCAAGGCTGGGTGCTTTATTGCTACAAACCAAGAAATTGATGTCTTTTTTTTATGACATTCAGATTTAACATGTAAGTAGGGTAGGTAATGAAGCGACTCATGGCTTAGCACGATATGTTTGGGTTGTTGAGTCTATTGAGATGTGGTATTCTGGGTTTCCAGATTTTATATCTCAAACCATTTGGCTTTATAATTGTCTGTAAAACTCTTTTATTAATGTGATTCTCTTTATAAAAAAAAAAAAACTTTTTCAATGGCAGTTTCAGTTAAGGCACTGGAATAAAATATTTCGATACCGGTATCGTTTCGGAATAGTCTATATATAATAAATTAATTATATATGTATAAATTATATTTCAAAATAATAAATACTTCTCAGTACAAATTACCAATAATTTTAATAGAATCAATCCAATCAAGTACTAAATTACAATCGACTTAATCAAGTACTAAATTATAATCAACTACTAAGTTACAACTACCAATCAATCAAGCGTATTTTTAATGACTCATATAGTATTTTAATTTTTAATGACCCATATAAATTTTAACATGTGAATGTTGTTGGAGAGGGATCTGCATATGCTTTTTCTATTGTCAGATATGCTTTGTAATATGATAATATATTAGAAAAAATCTGGAGAAGCCGCCACTATTTAGCAGCAGCCATTTGCACACTTTAGTAAAAGAAAAAATCTTCACAACAGCCACTGTTTGGCTACATCCAATGCACACATAACGTGTAGACCGGATATTCACTGAACCAGTTTGGCATTGTTTCGTCTCTCAACTCATTCTCCCCATTCACTTCATTCACATTTTGAACCCCCCGAGCCCTCCCTCCTGAACCTCAGCCCTCCCAACCCACCCACCACGACTTCGCCCTCCCTCGCCCCACCATGACCTCGCCCTCCCCACCCCACCACGACCTCAGCCCAACCCCGCCCTCCCCAACCCTGTACAACCTCAGCCCAACCCCACACTCCCCAACCCTATACGACCTCAGCCCCAACCCTGTTAGGGACCCCGATCTTGTCCCTAAACATTAAGTCCATGAGCTTGCCTTGGGTGATGATGGGACCGAGTGACCTTGCCAACTTGCTTGGTCTTTGGATAATAATGGCCGTGTATGGTGGGAATGATGGGTTCCTAGGTTGATGAAGGTTTATTGTTGAAGTGATGGAATGGTGACGATGATGAGTTCAAATGATCTAATGGATGAATATGAGTGTTTGATGCAATGTGGAATGGATGGAAGGTTGCCCTCAATGTTGGGGCTAATTGGATGATGATTAGGGTTGGTTTGATGAAGTGTAGCTAGGGTTTTGTGTGGTGGCTAAGGAGGATTTCGAGATTAGAAGAGTTGGCTTAGGGTTGGTTTCTAAGATGAGTTGCTAGGGTTTGGGAATGATGTGGTTGGATAAGGCTAGGACTCTTTGATTGATGAGCCACTTTGGGAAAGATGGGAATTAGGTTAAGGATGAAGATGAGTTGTGTTTGAATGGATCTAGGGTTGTTCCTTGAGTTTAGGGATTTGGAGATGGAAGATGGGATTTGAATATGGCAAGATAGGATGATAATCTTTGATTGATTTGAGTGATTCTAGGGAATGAGTGGTTTGAGGGATTGAATATGGAAGATGAGATTTGGTTATGGTAAGATAAGGGAGGTATGATTTGAATATGGCAAGAGGTGGAAAGTCTTTGGTTGACTTGAGAAAATCTAGGAATGGAGTGATTCTAGGGAAGTTGAGTGATTGGAGGGATTGAGATTCGGTTTTGGCTATTGAGGTAAGTCTTGGTTGGATAGAGATATTGTAGGGATGGGGAGGTTTAAGGGATTGACAATGGGTTGGCAATTCCTTAAATCAAGGGATATGGATTTGGAAGATAGGTTTGGGATGATGGGTAAGGTGGCTAGGGTTGATTCTAAATAGTAAAAGGCATGAGAGTTGTTGAGAAGTTGGTGTTTGACTAAGGCAAGGGATGGATTTCAAATTTGGATTAATTGGAAGATGGGATAAGGATTCCTAAGTGGTAGGAATTACCTTGTGGGAGTCTAGGGTTAAGTTGGATGAAGGGGGCTAGGGTTAGCCGAATATGGGAGTGGTTATTGTGATCCCTTGATTGTAGGATCAAATATGGGTAGGTGTCACTTTGGGGTTTAGGTTTAGGGTTGGATGATGGAAGAAAGGTTTAGGGTTTGGAAGATGGTGATGGGCGGCTAGGGTTGGCCAAACTTGGGAGGTTGAAAGAGTTTAGGAAAGTTTTCTAAAATCTTGGGATTTGATTTTGGATAGTGTGGTGGCCGGCTATGTGGTGTGATTTGGTCAACTAGGGTTTTTAAGTTATGGAAACACTAGTATGGAAAGATTGGTAGACGGCTAGGTCAAATTCAAATAAGGCAAGAGTGGCTGAATTTGAATTTGAATGAAGAGGGAATATGTGTTTGGCTAGGATTAGGTGGAATGTGGAAGAAGGCTAATTTAGGTAAGTGGCCAATATGAAAAATGTGGGATTTGGTTAGGTCAATGTAAGATTGAATGAAAGATAGATATGGGGTGATTAGGGTTCCTAAAGTTTAGGAATGGTTTTGGGATTGGTAGGATTTGTGGGATTGATTGGAATGAGTCAACTTTCCCTAAGTTAAGGAAGTTGCCTGGTGGGACTCTTGAGGGATGGTTAGGGTTTGTGGAAGACAAGGGTTCGACTAGAGCTAAGGTGTATGATGGTGGCTAATTATGGTAAGTGACAATTATGGAAAGATGGGTGGACAAGGGAAGTTTCGGCTAGGTTAAGGGTGGGTGAGGGAAGGCTAATTTTGGGAAGTGGAGCTTATGAGAAATATAATATTTCGGCTAGGGTTTTATGGAGACGATGAATATGGAAAATGGGACAAACAATGTGATGGCCAAAATATATGAGTGGGAAAGATCAAATGGGTGAATGGATTGTGTTTGTGATATGGAAGGATGCAAGACAATGTATGAACAATGGAAAAGTTATGAACAATGGATGAATGGACTCAACAATTGACTATGAAGACTCTCTTTATGGTTTTTATGGATATTTTGTGAAACCAAAGAATACTAAGATTGAGACTTAGGATATCTTTGATTTGCAACAAATAAAGATGAACAAGATGGAAAACATAAGAACAACTAGAAAAGATAAGAACAATGTATTTTTGAGTTTTTGAATATAGAATAGAAAACATAGACAAGAGATTGACAAATGGAATGAAACAAAAATAATACTCATAAGATTGAAAGATAATTCACCATCGATTCACGAATTTCACGATGATGAAATAAGATAGATTGCATCACACCTATTCACGAATTTCAAGGTGATGATCATCTACTAGGGATTCACGAATTTCACCCAAGTAGCCCAAGTGCTAAGCACCGAAAAGTGATCTCAAGAACAATAGTCTACCCACTTAGGGAATTTGCCAAAAGATGTAAAATGAAATGCCTAAGGGTCCTATTTATAGAGATTACAAAGTGGAAACCTCCAATAGATCTCTTGAAATATAATAAAATAAAATAAATAAATGATATGGTCTTGCATGGCCAATGTGGCCTGTGATATGTCTTGGCTTTTGGTTGGCCTTGGCTAGCCTTGATCATGGAAGTGGTCCGATCTTTGTTGTCCATGCATGGCTAGGAGCTTGTCTAGGACCTTGTCCTAGGGCGGTTTTTTATGGGATCCCAACAAACCCACCCACCATGACCTCGCCCTCCCACTACGACCTCGCCCTCCCCACCCCACCACGACCTCGCCCTCCCGAGGAGATCAATCCAAGCTCAGCAAACCAGTTGCCAAAACAAAGGAGCGTCGCGGTTTGGTCTGTTGATTCAGCTTGCAGGGAGTGGCGGCGCTGGGCGGCCGTAGGAGCATCGTGGGGTTTGCCGCGAGGAAGCCGTCTCAAGGTAGCAGTGTGAAGACCTTTCCGACACGAGTTGCTGGCGAGGCCTCGAGGTGGCGGGTTTCGCGGGATTGAAGTCTAGTTTCCTCTGTTCAACAAGCTGGCGACGCTGGGTTGGGCTGGGCAGACGGAGGAGGGCCGTTTGGTCGCAATGATGAGAGAGACAGCGTCGCCAGGAGGCGCTAGAAGGAGGTTGCTAAAGCGGGTTGGTGTCGAGGGAGTTCGGTGGTCTCGTGGAATGTTTCGAATAGGGATGAAAAGTGAAAACTGATTTTTAAATGGAGTCAAAACGCATGTTTTGATTAAAAAACAAAAACAGTAAATCCAAAGGCAGCCAGCCACGTAGTGAGACTCACTATAGTGGCTGCTGTGTAGCTTAAACTCTTAGTAAAATGACCAATTTCTTCTACAACAAAACGTGCGCATCTCTCAAAATTCACCCATTTGAATCTTCACCTCCTCTTCCCATCCCCAGCCCGCGTTCCTTCCGTCTGCACTCTCCCCCCATCCCCATCAACACACAATCGGCATAAAAGAAAAAAGAAACAACTTTAAGCAGAGTTTATTCAAACAACTTAAGAGTCAGTATGGCCTCACGTATCATCTGCCAAAGAACCGAAAAGAAAACATTTTTTTTTAAAACAAAACAAAAGAAGATGATGATGAAGAAGAAGAAGAAGGAAGAGAGAGAGAGTAAAGATGATGGAAAAACCGCAGGAACTCAAAGTAAGATGAAGGGTTTTGTCCTTATTTGCAACAGCAACCATAGCT
This sequence comes from Cyclocarya paliurus, assembly GCA_029856935.1. Lineage (NCBI taxonomy): Eukaryota > Viridiplantae > Streptophyta > Magnoliopsida > Fagales > Juglandaceae > Cyclocarya > Cyclocarya paliurus. The sequence goes on from CM056951.1 coordinate 19,299,055, forward strand.
TTCGCCATTTTTCTGAAAGGATCTTCTAGAGGCTTGCTTGGAGAGAGGCTGACTGTATGTGTTTGTGTTTTGCATTTAAAAAAAAAACCGGAAAGAAAACATTTTTTTAAAAAAACAAAACAAAAGAAGATGAAGATGGAGAAGAAGAAAAGAGAGAGAAAGAGTAAAGATGATGGGAAAACCGTAGGACCTCAAAGGAAGATGAAGGGTTTTGTCTTTACTTGCAACAGCAATGGTAGCTTTCGCCATTTTTCTGAAGATCTTCTAGAGATTTGCTTGGAGAAAGGGTGACTTGTGTGTGTTTTGATAAAAAAATAAAAAATAAATAAAAAGAAGAAAAAGAAGGAGGAGGAGGAGGAAGAGAGGAGGGGGAGAGGCAGCCGGTGTGCACTATTACAATAGCTGCTCCGTAGCTAGACTCTTTTATTTTTATTTTCCAACCAACATTTCATTGGTTAAAAAGGAGTACGATAAATTAGGAGGGGTGTAAATCCTCGATAAATATCTTATTCCAATTACTATAGTGCACGTCAATATAAAAATAAAAAGAATTCTGTAATTAATAAATTGATCTCCACTCATTTCTACTATTTTTTAGCATAATTATTTATTATTGAATAATATTAGATATAATTATAGAGTTTGTAAGCGCCGCATAATCTTTTTAAAAAAAAATAAAATTTATTATTATTTTTTTTCATGTAAGTCATCTATATTTGCTCATTTTTTTTAAAGAGATTGTTTGATATTTGTGCTCCATATTTACCATGTGGTAAATTGTGCTCCATAGTCCATTGTATTTCATTACTTTGAATTGGCCAAAGGAGAGATCCGCTTCCACTTCCTTAATGACAGGATTACTATCCTCCTACTATCTATTTATTACTCTTTTTATATTTTGTATTTTTTTTAATTTTTAATTTTACTTAATGGTTAAGAAAATGATTATTAATAAAATTGTATATATTTTTTTTAATTTTTTTCTTAATAATTAAGGATGTTAAAAAATACATTAAAAAATGATAAAATTTTAAAATTTTAAAATATAATATAAATAATAAATAAGTAGTAATAGAATAGTAACTCAATCATTATCTAGAGGCAAACACAGGTAGATGGATAGCTTCTGGTGACTTGTTGGGCGTGAATCGAAATGAATTGCCATGCTTGGTCTTTAAAACTTTTTTGAGATTTTTTTTTTAAAAAATTATTTTGCAAATCCAGGCACCTTTTAAACACAAAAGTAATATTTCGTCTACAAAATTATCTATTTATTAGTCTTAATTTTAGTGAAATAAAATACAAAAGATAAATTAAATTAAAATTGATCTCTTTTTTTTTTATTTAAAAGTAATGCTATTTATCATCTTAATTTTTATCATCTTCTCATTATCTCATAATGTGATATTATATAATTAAAAATTATTTATTATATTTTATTTATAAATTTATTATTTAATATTACATCATAAAATAATAAAAAGATGATCAATAAATTTTTTCTTTACTTAAATGGTCTTAAACATTTTAAGAAATTTGATTGAAACATAAAAAGATTCTTAAAAATATGAATGGAGATGGTGAGAATTGACGGGGATGAAAATTGAGCGACAAGACAAGTAGGCTAATTTCTTCGTAAGGCAGACAGACACCTTTGCTGTCTTTATCCTTACTACTCCTATTTATGATTCCATTGTCTTTGTGGTTCCCTTTAGCACGATTTCCCAACTCTCCCTTCATCCAATGGAGAATTCATCCAATGGATAATATAAATAGAAGGAACAAACTACAGATAGAAATCATGCATCACCTTTAGCAATAAAATGAGATTGTGAGAGGGATTGGTATTAGATATCTCATTTGTTTTTTTTTAATTAAAAAAATTTGTTTGTTTTGAACTAATTATTTTTCATTGAGATTTAATTTTTAAAAAATCTACTTATCATTCTTTATACCACACATCAACATATGATTTATTATTGTTGTCCTTCTATTTAAACATACATATTGATGTATAAATATATATATATATTTAAAGAAAAAAATAAAAATAAAGAATCACATATTGGAATGTGGTATGGTGATTATAAGTAGCCTTTCTCAAAATAAATTCATTTTAATGAAATAATGTTAATGTATTAATTGATTGTAATATAAGTTATAAAATAATTATAAAAAATTGTAAGTATATCATTATCCAAAATTACAGTTTAATAATTTTAATTTGAGTGGCATCCAATCTTAATAATTTCTTCACTCTTACCATGAGAAAATTGAGAAGGACTTTGAGCTTCTTCTTTTTTCTTTTTTTAATGTAAAAAAAATCTATTGCGTTAATCACAAAGGTTACAACAGGTTATCAATCTAGATAACCTGGTGAATAAAATCAGGAAAGGAATCCCACCATACATTGATGTCAAATACATTCCATGCATATCTAGCAAATTTATGAGCTTCTACATTATCAATCCTATTCACATACTAAATAATGCAGTTTTGAAATCTGATCATCAGCTCCTTTATATCCTTAATAATATTGCCCATCAAAGAACTTGACTCACCTTACTCTTGGATCTCATCAACACATCAGGGAGTCACTTTTGATTATGAGCTCTCTAATACCAAGTGGAATGCTAAGTTGTAAGCCTATGAGGATGGCCAGTAATTTTATCTACGAAGGATTAACAACTTCACTTTCTTCTTTGGTAGCTAGCATTACTACTTGTCTTTGGCTATTTTGAATAATAATTCCAACACCTGCACATTTTTTGTCATGAAACATTGTACCATCTACATTTATCTACAGTGCATTCATTCGTTATAATTTTTACAAATTCTTAAATAAAATATAAAAAATAATTCAATTTTTTTAGATCTTAAAATAAAAATAATATTTTAATTTTATAGTCTTTATTCAATTTTTTCTTTCTTATTTTTTAAAATCTTATAAAACATCTTAATTTTAATTATTTTATTATTATTTAATATTTATATATTATTTTACTATTATTCACAAATTTATAATATTAACATTGAAATGAGACTACGGTGTTACCAACTCATTGGCCAAAATTAAAAAGAAAAAAAATAAATCCCCTAAAATATCAGTACATTGGTTAACCTCATTTTCAGATATACCCCTAACTAACTCTCCATATTTACACATAGACCCTTCCTATATATTCCACCCACACTCTCTTACCTCCACGGTTCCACCTTCCATTTCCGGCTCTATACAATTCCCAAACCCATCTCGCGGATCGCTCCCAAACTTTCCCGAGAAAAAGCAGAAAGAAAATCGACTACAATGAGAGAAATCCTACACATCCAGGGTGGTCAGTGTGGCAACCAGATTGGGGCCAAGTTCTGGGAGGTTATCTGCGACGAGCACGGCATCGACCACAGTGGCAGGTACAGCGGCGACTCGGAGCTCCAGCTCGAGCGCATCAACGTCTATTACAACGAGGCAAGCGGCGGACGCTACGTCCCACGTGCCGTGCTCATGGATCTGGAACCGGGGACCATGGATTCTGTCCGATCCGGTCCGTTCGGCCAGATCTTTAGGCCCGATAATTTCGTCTTCGGGCAGTCTGGAGCCGGCAACAACTGGGCCAAGGGCCACTACACCGAGGGCGCTGAGCTCATCGACTCCGTCCTCGATGTTGTCAGGAAAGAGGCCGAAAACTGCGATTGCCTGCAGGGTAATACGTTTTACGCAGCATGTTTTTTTTTTTTAGCTTCGCATTAGTTTTTCTTTCTGGCGATCTGATGGTGCTTTGCATTTGAGTCACAGGTTAGGTTTGGAACAAAATCTTTTAGTAAAAACCAAATTTCCCCACTCAAAAATTTCACCTTTAATGTAAATTATCGTTCATTGATTCTCAAATTGTAGTAATCTCGGCTCCTAATGGTTGTGTTTTATACCTCATTTGTTCATTGCAGAATATTGATAGTGTTAAAAGTCCATGTTGAATGTCTTCGTGGGTTGAATTGTGGTGTTTCTCATGGTATTTTCTCATTGCAGTAAATTGGTAGTTTTTTTTTCTGGTAAGTAAATTGGTAGTTTTAGCATAGATGATCACGAATATAATCTGTGCATGGTTCGCTTTCGTAATCCTGTGAGCTGTTCTTGGTTGATAATTAATAAGGTTTGTAGATGTAGGGTAAGCGAATTATATTTTCCTAGAAACTACCATTTGCAATTATATATATAGACTGAGTATTTTTACTTTGATTGCATTAGACCTAATGGTAGATTTGAATTGCTTGAGTTTTAATGTTTGACAGATGATACAGTCCGTATGAAAGATGCTAAAAAATCCATCTTTTGCTAAAATATTGAAGTATCTCGCAGGATATGTTAATATCGGGAAGTAGCTCAATTATAATTCATGAGGCCTAGTTTTGCATGAAACCGAGTGTTACTCTTGTAATCGTGTGATGGCAATTTTTTATTTTTTTGATGGCAATTATAATTCATGAAGCCTAGTTTTGCATGAAACTGAGTGTTACTCTTGTAATCGTGTGATGGCAATTTTTTATTTGTTGATGGCAATTATAATTTGTGAAGCCTAGTTTTGCATGAAACCGAGTCTTACTCTTGTAATCGTGTGATGGCAATTTTTTATTTTTGTTTTGTAATGTAATGTGTTCTAACCCCCTTTTTTTGGCAAATAATATATTTTTTCTTGCACAGCAAAGTTGTGCTTTAGTTTTTGCTTTGATGCTTTGAAATTTATGTTTATGGTGCTTAACAAAGTTGCACTTATTGTCCTCTATGCTGCAGTACATAAGTAAAATCTATTTTTTTAATTGGTATCAGGTGTCCGGGACAAGGTTCCATCCGTAGTAGGAAAATCTATTGCTAGAAAATATAATTTTTGGAAATATTGTTGTCAGATATCCTGACTTGAATTTTATTCTGTCATGACCCATGTGGTGATTCTACTTGGTATTCCTTTACGGCCCATGTGAAATCTCCCTCTCTCTCTCTCTGTGAGCTTATTAATGGCTTAGAATTGTGCTAACTCCATATTTTTTTGAGCAGGATTTCAAGTTTGTCATTCTTTGGGTGGAGGAACGGGCTCTGGCATGGGAACCCTTCTTATTTCTAAGATTAGGGAGGAGTATCCAGATCGCATGATGCTTACATTTTCCGTCTTTCCTTCACCTAAGGTGTCTGACACAGTTGTTGAACCATACAATGCGACCCTTTCTGTGCATCAACTTGTTGAGAATGCTGATGAATGCATGGTTCTGGACAATGAGGCCCTATATGACATTTGCTTCCGTACTCTGAAGCTTGCTACCCCTACTTGTAAGTTCAAAGTTAATATCTCTAGTCCTTGACACTCATTGCGTACTTACATTGAAAATGTGTCCTTATTGTGAATATTGTTTACCATGTTATTACTGCAAGCGATATGCATTTATTCTAAAGAATCCATGAGATGGATATGATTTGATAGCATGGCCTACCTTTCCAATATATTAATGCAGAATTGATAACATTGCCTACCCTTCCAATATATAGATAGGTCCCAGTGTGTCTCAATAATTATTGGTAATGAGTCACTAAGTAGTGGTGGTTATCTGAAAGTAGAAGTAGGTTGCTTTTATCACTAATGGTTGATCTTTTATAATCAGTTGGTCCCAAATCTCTCTCCTACCTAATTAACTACCTACCGGTTGCTATCAAGTGAACAGTTGATGAAGATGTTGTCTTCTCTTTTCCTATGTTTTTTTTTTCCCAAAACTAGATAACTTTTTTCATTGTGTACGTATTTTATATATATATTTATATGCTATGGGAATGATGGTTATATACTTATGATATATATATATATATGTTATAGGAAGATCATAGCTGACCCTTCACCTTTATTTTTGAATGATAGTTGGTGATCTCAATCATCTCATCTCTGCTACCATGAGTGGGGTCACATGTTGTCTTCGGTTCCCTGGACAGCTGAACTCAGACCTTCGGAAGCTTGCAGTCAATCTCATCCCATTTCCTCGTCTTCATTTCTTTATGGTTGGATTTGCACCCTTAACATCAAGAGGATCGCAGCAGTATCGTGCCTTGACTGTGCCAGAATTGACCCAGCAAATGTGGGATGCTAAAAACATGATGTGTGCGGCTGACCCACGGCATGGTCGTTATCTAACTGCTTCTGCCATGTTCCGTGGTAAGATGAGTACCAAGGAAGTTGACGAACAGATGATCAATGTACAGAACAAGAACTCCTCCTATTTTGTTGAGTGGATACCCAACAATGTCAAGTCTAGTGTATGTGACATCCCACCCAAGGGTCTGAAGATGGCATCTACTTTCATTGGGAATTCAACTTCGATTCAGGAGATGTTTCGGAGGGTTAGTGAGCAGTTTACTGCAATGTTCAGGCGCAAGGCTTTCTTGCACTGGTACACTGGTGAAGGAATGGATGAGATGGAGTTCACCGAGGCTGAGAGTAACATGAACGATCTGGTGGCTGAGTATCAGCAATACCAGGATGCAACTGCTGAGGAGGAGGAGTACGAGGAGGAGGAAGAGGAGATTGCAGCTTGATCTATGTTTGTAGGTTTCAGTCAGTTTGCGTGAGAATTTTTTTCCCTGTTCTGGGCCAGTTTGCGTGAGATTGTTATGTTGTGATGATGTTTCCATTCTTGGGCAGGCCAGTCAAGTTAGATTGACATGTGAATTTTGTATGATGTGTGCAGTGGCAGAGTCTAAACTCTTCCTTGAAGTACCGAACTAGTCTTATAATAATTAAATATGTTTTATATATATTTTCACGATGTATATAATGTTATGGAGTTTAACATGTATCTAGCTCGGGGCTTTATTCCCAACATGAGCCTAAGATTTTTGAAAGAAAATAATTTCAATTAGGATGTACAAATCAGATCCTAACTGAAAAATGCTCTCTTTTCTTTTTGTCTTGTTCTCTCTCTCAGCTACTTGTCTGCTGCTGTGCCATAATATTGCCCCGAACACTTCCAAGTGCCCAGCCATTCTCCGGTCGCAACGCCCACAATTTAACATTCATATTTTTCACGTCTCTCTTTAACGACCCTCCAGGTTTTTTTTTTATTATGAGGGTGTGATCTTGTTTTAACTCAAGATTATCTTCTCCTTAAATCTTTGTTATAATCTAGATCTGACAATGGATATTCCCAGCTTTTCTTTGGTGGGGAAAAAAAAAAAAAAGACAAAACAGGTTGGTTGAGAAATGCCAAGCAAGAATATTAAGAGTGTACGACTCCAAGAGATTGTTGAAGCATCACTTTAAGAGACTTGTCTGATAGTGAAACTACCCATTAAATCGTCACAGGTGAGTGGGTTTCAGAATTACCCCCATTGAATTATATGAAAATCATAGCCAAATGATGTTTCAGAAAATTTCTATCTTGGCTGCTCTCCGGCGAGTTTTTTTTATTTATTATTATTTAATCAGGAATATACATATTTTTCATCATTTCTTTAAGTTTTGAAGTTGAGATTATTTTTTATTTTTGTTTGATATTCATGCCTCCGATCGATCAAGCTATTGAGAGAGAGGAGAGAGCAGATGGTGAGAAGAAACAGGAGACAGAAAAATTGATTGTGCATATTCATTATTTTTCTCCCTTTAGTGAAAAGTTGGTGCAAGGATACTTTTTTTGAAAGAGAGTTATACCACTATATACCTTTCTTTAGTTGATAAGATATCACTAAAAAATAAAAACAAATAAAGAATCCCCCTTCTCCAAACATTTAAAATTTATTAAAAAAAATGTATTTATATTTCTTATTTTTTATATTCCCAATACATCGGGTTTTGCTACACAATCTCTTACTATTCATCTACACTCCATACTCCACATTTTTTAATATTTTTTTAAAATTTTTTTTTGAATTTATTTTTTTTTTAAATATTTCAAATTTTTTATTTACTATTCATATAAAATTTATTTAATAAAAAAAATTAAAAATAAATTTTAAAATAAGATAGAGTGTAGAGTGTTGGGAGGTTGGGAAGATTTATTGTTTCTTTTTTTACCTTTTTATTTAAATACACATTTCATTCTCCCTCCGTCTCCTTCTGCTTCTCCCCCTTTCGATCTCCTTGCTCTTCTCCCCCCATTTCTCATTTTCTTTTTTTGCTCATGTCTCCTTCTCCTTATTCCCTTTTCTCCTTCACGTCACCATCATCAGTCTCATTATCATTCACTCCTACAAGAAGAGAAGTTAGGGTGGGCAGCAAATACAAGGGTTTCGGCTCCTTAACTTAAGCATTCCGGTGAGCAAGACTTGAAGAGGGTTTCGTATTTCCTTCCATTTTCTCCTATAATGTTCCTTCTCAGTTTCGGTATTCAATATTTAATCTATTTCAATTTTTTTTGGATTAAAATTGCTCTTTGTTTTTGTGTATTAAAATTGCTCTTTGTTTTAGTGTATTATCTGGAAATATTCCTCTTTGGATCCATTGGATCCATCTTCTGCATTGTTGATTTATTATGTTGAGGCAAATCTAGTTGTTGCTCAAAGAAGTTGAGTTCAAAAACCCAATTATCAACCCTAAAAGTTCTGGCAAAAAAAATGGTTGCTAAGCCAGATAGTGGAAATTCTAGCAAATGCAAAGTGATGAAAAGTTCTTCACTTGGTCGTATCTTATGTACATGCATTATTTGACATCAAAGTTTTAGGCACAGACACTAGTTTAATTTGATGGTGTCACTTATGTACATGCACTATACATTGGCCAAATGCTATCATTATCATTTTGTCATGTATAAAACAACACATAAATTTCTCCCAGTCCTCTAAAAGTCTAAAAATAGTAGAACAAATCAGAATACATTAGTTCAAAATAAACTTCCAGTTTTAATTACATGGCCCCTGATTCTAGTCGGTAATTACCAATTGCATAATAGCTTGACATATCCATGGAGAATATGATATTCATGTCATGAATTTATTTTTTCGTTTGATCCATATCTATAATTGATTTAGTTACTTTAGAAGTTGATTAGCTAATTATGACATCTTCACAATCAGCTGCTATAATCGATGAGCTTTGGGTGTACCCACCCCTATATTGGTGCAGTTTGAGAGCACTACTCTTAACGTTGCACACAAAATAAAATCCAGGGCAACAATTCTTTACTTGTCTGAAATATAATATGGTAATTACAAAATTTTATAGAGAATAATGTTTTTATGCTAATAGGTTAATATGTTCTTACAGTTAACTATATTGTTGTTTTACAAGGATTTCTAAAATACAAAATTTTCAGGTGGGTAAATGATACTAATGACGGACAAGCTGAGCTTGCAACCAAAACAAAAGAAGCTTTCCAGAGAGAACTTCATGTTCAGAAAAGGGAAGATGAAGTCTTGAAGAGAGAGCTTCAGGTTCAAAAAAGGGAGGATAAACTCTTGAAGAGAGAACTAGAAGTTCAAAAAAACAAGGATGAACACATAAGGATGAGAAATGATATGCAGAATAAGTACGATGATATTCAAAAATAATGGGCGGCACTCTTCATGATGTGTCATAAACAATATCTGTCAAGTGTGTGGAAAGACAATTGCAATGGCACTTTTCATTGCACAATTGTGATTTTATGATTACAATTGGTGCTCGACCATTCATACAGTTAGTGCTAACTATTCATACACTTCAATCATGTTCGAAACAACCAAACAAACGTCTGTGTATCTTCACTTGATATCAACCCTGCGCCTAGAAGTATGAATTGGCCATGATGATTTACAGCGACAAATGGTGCTAATGACATCTCATACCTATTAGTCAAATAAGTCGCATTAAATGTTACGACATCTCTAAAGTATAGGTACGATGTTTTACTTTGTGTATTAGCCCAGAATATATTTTTCAATCTCAAGTCATCATCAAAATCTATAAAGGTGTAAAAATCATCATCCATATCACACATCCTCTCAAAATAAGCTAGGAGTGCCCCAACACCTTCTTTACCCAAGCGAAGGTGCCTTGCATTGTCAATGTAATTCCAGAAATCTTTTTCTGTGAATTCAAGGTTATCAAAGCCTCTGGCTTCAACTACCAATGAATTGAAGCTCTTATTAATCCTTATCTCAACTCTGTTATTCAAATCAAGTTTCCATTTAACAAGAAAATCTATATTTTTTGGCATCTTAAATATCTAGATTTGCATGAGCTCAATCCATGATTGTGGATAAGTTATACTGTAGTCAAACGCCACTCGCCATTCACCCATTGAACATTTATTTTCATCTCACATTCTGTCTTTGTTATTGGACGTGGTTTCGTGGTTTTGATACATTACTCTAGTATTTGTATGCTTTCCACCCCTTGAACAACCAAGTACAATGTATTTAACTGTCAACATTCTGGACTTCATCAACAAGCTTCACTATAGGAGCATTGGTGGCACTACCATTTACTAATCCAATATCCCTCTCAGCATCCAATTCAAAATCTTCTTCTGTCATTTAAAGAAGTTAGACAATCAAACACATGGTAATTACAAAGTCTCAAGTGTTAAAAGAAGGGAAATTTTGACAAACCATTTTGGATAGTGCAATTCAAAACTTCCTTAACATGATGCTTGCTTGAGTTCAAACTTGTACCCTCTTTATTTGTAAGAAACTCTTCGGTCACACTCTCATTCATTGATTTTGAAACTTTACCACGTCCACTTTTTGCAAATTCTTAAAAAATTATTGATATACTCGTGCTAGATGAGCCAAATGCTAGGATAATTGGTGCCTACAAAGTGTTATATTCTGATAAATTAATATGATAAATTATTAATAAAGTTAATAATCTTACTTGTACTAAAGTTTTTTTTTGACAAATAACTTGTAACAAATATAATAAAACTATATTATATTTACCTGAAAATCCCATATATATGGGTAACAAGTTGAAGAACCATTAGGATTTTGAGAGGAAGTAAATGGACTTAGATGAGGATAGGGACTTGGATGGGCATTAGGGATTGGAGGAGCATACAGAGGTGGTGTCCCAACAAATAGAGTTACAAATTGTGTTGACTTAGAACCACAATAAGCCTAAACAAAAAAGCAAAAGCATTAGTTTCATTATGCATCAACAATAGTAAGAACAAGGCTGACCAAAAAGATCTATACAAGTCAACACCTTCATAGAGGATGACCAATCCGTCGAGGATATCTTTGAGGGGGCATTATAACATCTATTATCTTTCCCTTTGTCCATCAAGCTATTTGACAAACAACAGCATACACTACTCTCAATCATTTATTTCATACAGTCGGAGAATAAACAAAAAATTATGTAAAATAATTTTAATCTCTATCAACAATAACACCTCCTTAACGAGCACCTAAATAGTATATTTTCAACATTTGCATGAAGGTAATTGATGCCTCCACAGCAAGCAACAATTATAAATTACAACCATCGTTAACAATCAACCTGTCACAAACAAGAAGCAACTATAGTTCCCAAATGCTATAAGCAGTAACTATAAATGTGTACAAGTACTTTTAACAATTTGATGCTTGATTGGTAGGTTTCAATTATAGAATATATGAATACTAAAGAAAAATACTCTCTTCGGGTGAGAATGTACCACAATTTAGATAACAAATGATTACTTGATTCTTCATTGACAACTATTGGCTGCTTAAATAAGCAAACCACTTAACAACCCACGTACATAAAGCTGAAATTAAAGGAACAATTCTGCTTCTAGTACCCGGCATTGGGTACCTGTTGCGGAACCGTGTGATGTGGCTAATACCACGTCACTTTTATATTATTATTTTAATAAATGAATTAAATATTAAAAAAATGATTTCAGAAATCTTGAGAAATCCCTGTTTTCATCTCAGAAATCCTCAGAAATCGTCTTCATTCCTTGGCCAAACTCATCCTTATTTTGCATCAACCATCTCAGAAAATAAACCTCTCAATTATCGAAAAGAACCACTTGAAATGAAACCCATGTTGAAGTTGGTGAAGATGGGAAATTCCATGTTATTGTGAGAAAATCGGCTTCTTCTTGCTCCAAAATTCTAGTCATTCCCCAACCATCTAATTTAAACAGTGTCGATATTTACTCGCACCAATCATCAACAAATCCAACTCTTAGAGTTTCTAGTTTCAACCACAATGATTTCTACTCCATGGTGAATGGTAAGAACGATATCTTCTCCTTTTTATTACGTCAACAGGGGAACTTTAGGAATTGAGGTTGAAATTAGGGTTTTGGGGAAAAAGAACAGAAAAAACCAAATTGGGGCTATTACCTCAAGCACCATGGCGTGGAGATTGGGAAGTGAAACGAATGGATCTCAGAGGCGAGAGAGAGAGAGAGAGAGAGAGAGAGTTTACAAAGTACGTTTGAGAAGGTGTGGCGTGAGAGAGAGAGGAAGAGAACTGGGGCTTACTTGCAGAGGAGGCTAATAGCTTTGCTAGTAGTACTTGTCTCGGGTGTTTCGGTGCGAGTTCAATCCTGGAGATGAGGTGAACTGGTGAAGATCATCTCGGGTGGAGTTCGATTTCTGAGAGTGCTGAGAAGCAGATGAAAAAAAAATGAGAGTGCTGAGAAGAAGAAGAACATGAGAAGAAGAAAAAGAAGATGAGAAGTAGATGCGAAAAAAAAAATGAATATAAGAAGAAGAAGATGAGAGGTACCTCTTCGTGGTTCTCTGTGGCCCTGTGGGTACAAGAAGAGCAAAAAGAAGAACAAGATGAAGAAAATCTTTGTGGGTTTCAGCCAATACGCTCTGTTTTATTTTTACACGTGGAGGCCCGTGTACGCGGGGTATACCCCTCCCAAATGCAAATAGCATTTTTGTTAAAGGAAACACAAACACACGTACTAGAACAGATGTAAACACACATACAACAGAAATAAAAATGCAAATAATCAATATGCAGAGATAAACACGTGCAACCGAGAATGACCAAGTCCCATTGACCCAATCCATGCTTCATTTCCTATTGCACGTCTAACACACACAACGTCTTCCTCGTACATGCAACGTTGTAGCCTATCATTGATGTTTGCAATTAGTAAAATAGAATCAAACTTTGATTCTTATTTGATGAATAACCTTGTAGCAGGTAAAAACTAATACTCATAACTAGAGATAGGAAGCTCTGCTTCTTGAGGAGCATAAGTTGCTCTTAGAATCAAACCCATAAAAAAAATGATCCAATACATTCATTATTCCCCCTTGATATATATACATGTATTTAGATTCAAACCCAATATGCTATTTTTTCTTGCAATAAAGTAAAAGCATGCATGACATATAAGACAAAATAAAAATGGATCTTCCCTTGAATCGAGTTATTGTTCATTATCCAAAAAAGAAAAAAAAAAATCCAATACGACTATTTCTCTTGCAAGAACAACATTTTAAATTGAAATGCAAATCCGTTGAGTAAAACAAAATTCAGATGAGGCGCCAATGGACCTTTGGGAAGAAAAAAAAGGTAATGATGTGTTATACTTTCTCGGTAATCTGTTCTTCCTTCTCAATTCTTCAGCAATGGGTTTCTCAAATTTGGGACTTAAGGCTTAGAGTATCAGATTTCGAGATCTAGAGTTTTAGACGGAGGCTGATCTTCTTTCTTTGACAAATTCGGATTTGAGTCGTGCTTCAGACGAGAACAGAATGGTGCTTGCTTTTTTCGGGTTTGAGTCGTGCTTCAGATGAATTTTTTTTTCACATCATCAGGTGTGTCAAGTGTGTTAAATTTCAAGACTACTGTGTAGCACAAGAAATTCATTTGTAGAGGTTGATAATGATATCTTCTTTTGCCAAGTGCCTACTTGGTCTTGAAAGCCACTCGGTACTTTGTCTCAAAAGCCAAACTAAAATTGCACTAAGCTGGTTATAATTTAACAGGAAAAATAAATAAAACTAAAATAAAAGCTGAATGATATTTAAAAAAACTCAAAAAAAATTTTAAAAAATTATTATTCTTTTAAAATAAAAAGGCCCCTTCCTGTGCAAGGAGGAGGGGTGGAGGGTGGACCGTGACCTCACCCATGCCACCTATGGGCGGGGCTCTGCCAATGCCACCTCTCCCAGTACAGGGAGGGTCTTTACAAAAATTAAATATTTTAATTTATTGGGTTTTTTTTTTTTATAAATTTATAAATTTTTGTTTTTATTTAAGTAACTGGCATTGAAATTTTATCAAGACACGTGGTATTGACGTGACAGTACTTCTAACAATTTTGGAAAACACTATGCGTATGAAATTTTTTATCGAATTTTTTTTAATTTTTTTTTATTTAATGATTAAATAAGTATTTTTAAATGAATATGTAATTTTTTTTTTTTTAAAAATAGTGAAAGAAAAGATAAAAAATATTAAAAAATGATTTGAAGTGTTCGGTTGATGATTTCGGTAAAAATCCTCTGTGGACGCGTCCAACTATTTTTTTTATAAGTACAGTACTTCTAACAATTTACTAACGGATTTTGACATTATGGGGCAATTTGATCGTTGTAGAGAACTCTCGATGAATTATTCATCATATTCTTTAAAATATATTACTAAAAATTATTTTTTATATTTTACATAATAATTTTTACATGTCATCTATAAATTTATCTATTTTTTTACATCATTTAAATATTATATTTTTTAATATTTTTTATTCATTTTAAATATGTTCTCTAATTACCAATAATATCTTCATATCTTTTAATACTTACAATATCTCTTCATATATAATGTCATATAATTATATCTTATTTTTAAATTAATCCAAATTTATAAACTAAATCAAAATATAAATTAACTTAAAAAATAAAATATTATATAATAAAATATTCTCAAAATATATATATATAACGAGGTTCTTGCAGGTCTACAAGGATATACAAACCAATTGGAGTCATATGCAGCTTGCTTTTATATATATATATATAGAGAGAAGGACGGTGATAAGTCCACCGCTCCCTGCTCCCACTGAGAGCTACCGTTAGGTATAATTAATTTTTTTCTTTTTGTTGTCTTTTTTACATGTATTTTTTTACTCTTTTAAATAATTTTTTAAAAAATCAGAATATTATTAAAAAAAATACTTCCTTAATCACTAAGTAAATAAAAAATAAAAAATTCACACGATAACAATAAGCTATAAGAATCAGTGGTGAGTAATGAGTATCATTTTCTTTAATTTTTTGGGTGGCACTACAATCACTACTGGTTCTTGCTAGTTATTTTGGTGTGTTTTTTTTTTCTTTTTTGCCTTTTTTACATATATTTTTTAACACTTTTAAATATATATTTTTTTTAAAAAATTACAATATCATTAAAAAATACTTCCTTAATCACGAAATAAAAAAAACAAAAAACAAAAAAAAATGCCAACAGGAGGCTTAGCATTATCCATAGACCGAATATTGGAGTCACCCCAACCAACATATAGAGAGAGAGAGAGAGAGAGAGAGAGAGAGAGAGAGAGAGAGAGAGAGAGAGAGAGAGAGAGAGAGAGAGAGAGAGAGAGAGTGTGTGTCCTGAAATGAAAATAGGAAACTCTGAAAGAAATAGGAAAAATCAACCACTAAGGAGAGAGAAATTAATTTAAAATATTTATAGCCATGAACAGTATCCACCACATGTAGAGAAATTACTGTAGCAAAATATAAAATAAAGATGATATAAAAGATCCATTGGACGTCACTTTTACACAAATTTTTTTGTATTTTAAAGGCAATTATATTTTACAACATCTATTGAGAGTGCTCTTAAAGAGTTAAAAACTCATGGAGTACTATGATTTTGGTACAAATCACATAGACTATGTTAGGGTATACATAATTGAGAACTCCATTCATAATTATTCAAAGAATGGGAAGTCTTTGGATAAAATTGATCAAGAGAAGTGTTTTAACCGTAAAGAAATCGTACAAACTGACATAATTTGATGCTATATGTTATATTGTAAAACTAATTTTATTATAAATAGATCTAACATATTATATGAAATCTTGTCAGCTTAATGAAAGAGTCACTCACAAAACTTATGAAAACCCATTAAATTCAAATGAATTTACTTGATCATCAAAATGTTCTCAATACTCCGAGATCCAAGAGATTTCAAAAATAGTTTGCTTATTTTGTAGGCGAAAGTGAAACTCTTTAGCAGTCCGGCCAACAAAAAATTACATGTTCATGGAACATGAACATGAACCGTACACATAAAAAGAATATACCTCAAAAGTTGTTTGATTCCACATTAGATGCAATTTCTTTAATAACTCAGGCCTGGGTTTGTATCAATTAAGAATGTGTCAATGGCACCATTTTCTATTTGTCGTAGAACATATTAATTGACAGCTCGTCTTTAACATTTCTAAATTTGAAGTACAACTCTACCTATACATGTTTTTATGCAGAATTGGGAATCATATACATATATATATATATATATATATATATATATATATATTGGTATGGGAATGGTTCACATATAGAAAGACAATTCTGCAAAAAGTTGTTTATTTCCATTGGCCCATATTCTTCTTGATCATAGAGATAAGATAAACTAATTAATTAGATGCAAATTTTTAATTCATTGGCACAACTATCAATTAAGAAATGTGTCAAGAAATGTTCTTTTCGGTGTAGAGCATAATGAAGAACAATACAATTCTTCATCTTTGTTTATATCATGTTTAGTTAAGCTGGTTGGTACGATATAATTTCAAATGATTTTATAGATCAATCACTTCAATGAAAAGTTACTTAAAATATGACACATCAGCTGAAGTAATTGAAGATGATACATAACAGGGCGAAGAACATCGTTTCTTCTTATCGGGTATGCATAGAAAGACAATACTTGAAAAGGTTATTTGATTCCATAGGCCCAATTCATCTTGGTAGAGATTAGAAAAACTAAACAATAAGATTATCAAGATCTTGAGAACTTCTCATGGCCAAATTAAGAATGTGTCAATGGGAAACTGTTCTAGTTGTCATAGAACATATCAGTTAACAAGTCATGATCTTTAACATATCAAATGTTATAAACTTAGGGGTTTGATTCGAAGTACTCTAATAGCCATTCCCTTATGGTAACAAATATTCTTTGAGTGAGTCCTTCCACTTAAGACTTGGTCCTATGTGGTCAAAGGTTAGGTAGATAAGGTATAATTCTTCCCTGTCCAAGCACATATGACAGCCGGCCTCCAAATAATGTTTGGATCATTAGACATCTTATTAAGTGAGACCACCTAGTTGCCTTTTTGCAAGCATTCCTCTTCCTATATATAGCAAACTGTGTTCATAAGTCTTTCACAACTCAAATCTCAATTGGTCTAATCTCCCTATAGCTAGAGCTTATCCTTCAAGTTTAAAGCTTCTTGTTGGTACAATTTGCAAATGGCCTCACGCATTAATCTCCTGTCAGGAGTTCTAGCTTTGATTTTCACTGCTGCATTGGCGTCAGATAGCAGCCCTCTTCAAGATTTCTGTGTTGCAGATGCAAACAGTGCAGGTAGAAAATGAACCTTAAACATGCATGTTAGCTTTTATTGAAATTTGCAAGCTTCACTCTACAAGCTTTAGAAGTTAGAACTACAGCTACAACCTGTTTAACACTAGGCATGCATGCTACTTTTGATTTTGGGGCTGCAATATTTCGTTACTGAGTTTTTTTTTTTCTTTTTCCTCTTCTGCTACCAAAGTTCCCGCCTCATTCATTTTCTTCTTTAAGTTCATTTTTTGTTTCTGAATTATGCCAACAAAACTCTAACTCTAATTGGATCGTCAGTTTATTCACTTGCTGGACCATTTGGCTACTTCAATTAAGTGGCTTAAGTGTTTCTTATTTCGATATGTTCTACTTCATGGCAGTGCTCGTCAATGGTTTAGTCTGCAAGGATCCTAAGACAGTTCAAGCCAATGATTTTTCCTTCAGCGGGCTTCAGATGGCGGGCAACACATCAAACGCAGTTGGGTCAAGGGTGACTGCAGTGACTGTAGCCCAACTTCCAGGACTTAACACTCTTGGCATCTCTCTTGCTCGTATTGACTACGCACCATGGGGTATCAATCCTCCCCACACCCACCCTCGTGCCACCGAAATCTTGACAGTCTTGGAAGGTTGCCTTGAAGTTGGGTTTGTCACTTCAAACCCCGAAAACCGCCTAATCACAAAGGTGCTAAAGAAGGGTGATGTGTATGTATTCCCAATTGGCCTCATCCATTACCAAAGAAATGTTGGTAAGGAAATGGCCCTTGCCATTGCAGCTCTAAGCAGTCAAAACCCTGGTGTTATAACCATTGCCAACGCTGTGTTTGGGTCGAATCCGGATATTCCCAGTGACATTCTAGCAAAGGCTTTCCAGGTGGATAAGAATTTCGTCAAGTTTATCCAGTCTAAGTTCTAGACAAGCCGTGAGAATTTCCCCTGGTGATTCTATCTGGGTGTGAATTGTTAATTTTTCATGACCTCAGTGGCATGAGTTTGTGTGCATTGTTTTTTTTTTTTTTTTTTTTAAAGTATTGTGTGCGCTTTGTTTTGCTATTCAGGAGTATTGTCATTTGAGTGATCAATTTGAATGTGTATTTGCTACATGTACAAGTTTACTAGTGGGTCTTGTTCAAGTTTTAACCGACATCATGTAGCTTGTTTACTTTTTGGTGTGAAGAAGTAGTGTTGTCAAACTTAAGGTACCCTTTTTGTCTCTTTATCTTTTGAGTTTTCTGCCACAGAATAAGGTTCTCATGGATTTTCCTTTTTATCCCTATTTTCTTCTTTCCCTTCCATGTAGAATCTTTATGTTCCCAAGTACTAAGCTCCAAAAACCCCTTTTTTCAATTTTTCAATTACTATCAAGTTATTGTTGATTGCTTTAGGAACTCGCAAGAGATGAACACATTGCATATATAGTGGTTTGAACGCTGTTTCCCATAAACTTCTCGCCAAGTGTTCTGCAACTCGCTATTTGAACTTCTTCTCACGACACCTCCTTGAACTCTTGCTCAATGCTTGTAATTTGTAAAGTTGATTCCGTAGAATTTTGTAGAAAAATATGAACGAAAATTTAGCAATATGGTGACACTCTCACGAGGGTATATGTCCAGCTTCATTCCAAGGGAGACACCGTTTGGTGATCATACCCTCTTAGAATTACAAATTCCCACAACATCTTCTATGTTGCATTGGCAACGCCACTTGATCAAGTTCTTCACAGTTCAAATAATGAAAAGAAAATACTAATATGCCGTCTGAGTTTGTCCCCTTATTTTGACCGCTTATATATTTAAATTTTTTTTTTACTTAATGATTAAGAAATTGGTTTTTAGTGTATTGGTATTTTTTTTATTTTTTAAAAATATTTAAATATATTAAAAAAAAAAAGACAAAAATAATGAAAATGGATAGAGCTGTTAACATAAAAAGTATCATGTTGACATATTTAGTGTCAAAACATGGTCCAATTAAATTGTATAAAGTTTGAGTAAAGTTCGAATCAAGCAAATCTTAAATGACACTTTCCATCATCATTTGATTATCTCTTTTCTTTTTTTTTAAATGGAAAGAGTATAAGAAATAACAACGCATCATAATAGAATAAAAGTAAGATGATATTGTAGTTTGTAAAATTTTCCATATGCATGGGGAGAGAATTACTTCGTCAACACAAGAGTCCTACAAAAGTGAATTTAGGCAATGATATGTCAATCAATTTTCTTCTAAACTGAATTTTTAATAAACCTTTTACCAAACCAAGACTTCGTAAAAAGATTACCTTACCAAGTCTTTATAAACTAAAAATTACGTAAACGTAATAGTTCAATTCTCTATTCCTGCGAGTAAAAGTCTGAGAGCCCTTTTTTTCTTAATTTAGAGAAATTTTTGGAGGGTGGAAAGAGTACATCACCTGTGAATGCGATCACATATTTTTTGCAGGACTGTTATACCCACTGTAAACTTGAGCAAAATATAACCAAAAAATATGTATTCGAAAATAATTAGTTTTCTCATTATTCCCACGATGAATAAATATAGGGCCGTGTCTCGTAATTATGGTCATTCACATTTCATCAAAATAGCTGACCACCAGAAACACAAAGATCTGTAGATATTTGATCGAACTACACAAGTCCTCAATCTGATTCGTTTAAGAAACATTGCTACCCTATGATGCAACAATCAATAAATATCCTATGGAGGGCAGCTTTGTAGCCAAGGGATTTGATAGCGAGCAAGTCCATCATGGTCACGTTTTGTGAATGCCAATAGTCCACAATTGGAGCATCATCTCATACCGGAAACCTGCTTAGCTTCAATATCCTGAAGCCTAAGAGTTACAGCTCTTTTGTGGGCTTCAAGTCCCTCAACTTCCGCCATTGCTGCCACATATGGCCCAAGCTTTATCAGACCTTCCTCAGTCAAAGATTGTACCGTCATGTACTTCAGGAACGAGTCCAAAGACACACCGCCATACATCCTTGCATACCCATATGTTGGAAGAACATGGTTCGTCCCGCTTGCATAATCTCCCACGCTCTCTGGCGTCCACTGCCCTAAAAATACAGAGCCTGCAGAAGGAATCAAGCACATAATAATTCTTTTGGGACTTGAGAAGATAATATGAAGACAGTTCTGACAAGACAATCCGACAGTCCCCACCACAATTGGGTCTTCCAGATATCATTCTGTTTCAGAAGGATCTTTGACAGTCCTTTCGCTATAATTGGGATACTCTACAAGAAAATTGTATTCAACCACTGTAATGAATTGAACAAGCAGGGGCAGAAGAAAGTCAAAAGGTCTGTGGTTCCCACTGATACATTTAGTGGCATCAAATGTAGGGTCTATAGTCTGGTGTGGAGCTAAAATCTCAGGCTACCAAGTACTAGTGCAATGTCTCAGTCCTAAGAGCAGCCATTTTATGCAATAAAAGGCAAAAGGATGGGATCATATCCAAATACCCATCCAAGAACTTTACTTAAGTAACCCCTATGGATTGGCTCAAGTGGTAAGAGCCTTGGGCTTGATGGTATGATCTCTCTAGATCTAAGCTTCAAACCCTTGGGTGCAAGCAATTTATAGGGGCCATTGGACAGGGGGAATTTTCCCTTGAATTACCCAGGGTGAACTTGTGGAAAAGTCATTGCCAAGAGCCTGTGCACCCCTGGAATAAGTTGGGACTTCGTTCCCAGACACCCAGTGCCAATAAGAAAAAAAAAACCTCCCTTAAGTGGACTGACACTGCTCAGGGAAAAAAGGTGTGGACTAATACTGCATAACCCTTAGTAGTTAGTTTCAAAGGTACTTCAACATAGATAAAGAATAAAAAGTTGAGTGCAGATAATTATGATGCCAAAATTACAACAGTTCACCTGCGTTCTCAATGAAACTCTCCCACTTTTCTGCATCCTTCACGTTAATAATCAGATGCTCAGGTGCATACATGTTTGAGAAAGAGACTGCCTGAAAAGACCAAAAAATAAGAAGTTATTTCAAACAGCAAGACATAACCAAAAACATTTTCAAGTATACACGCACATGCTTTTGTGCACATACCGATGATTATATGAGAGCGATAAATGCAAAGGATCTACATTTTTTTTTTTTTTGATAAGTAGGATCTACATATTTCATATCATCAAGTTTCTTTTTCTTTTCTTTTTTCCTAAGCCACTTGAGAAATATTCTACTAATGGTGCAAAACAAGGGGAGTACAATAGATTGTCAGCATTAAACACGTCTACAGATAATTGGTGATTGTTATATGTCCACATAAGGCTTTGTGAGTCGCCATCTATCCAAGTTATGTGCTGCACAATTTGCACTTTGTGGCATGAACCTGAAGTCCCAAAATTCATTATGAACCACATTCCTTGTGATATCAGTAATTTCTGGACCCATTCTGGTCATTGCGCTCCTTGCTTTGGATAGCTTGGCCTACCCTCAAAGAACCTCCCTAAAAAATGACTTGTCAACTTAAGAATGTTGGCTTCATGCAAAGCTAGTAGGGCTGCCAGGGCTTCCCCCCACCAAACACCCCCCCCCCCCCCCATTTTCACATGTATAGATATCTAAGAGAATATATGATCTAAGGTGATGGAGACAATCAAGATTTACAACTGGGCCACACACAGGAAAGCAATGATAAGATCGCAGGTTGCAGCTCTGGGAGTCTTTCTCAAACACACATTTTATGTATTTAAAAAAAAAAAAAACCATAGAAGTCAGACCTGTCAAAGTGACAAAAACCAAACTGATACACACATTAAATTCATTTATTCAACAGGACTCTCCGACTCTTGGAAACTTACATGGAAATGCTGGGCACAACTGTAAAAATACCCCAAAGATGCACATAAAATGGGTTGATAGAGTCTTAGAAACATCTAGTCATGATAATAGGACTAACCTCAACCATATCACGAGCAAACACTGTGTAACTGTGGCTCAATGCTTTCAAAGCAATCTCTCCCCTTGGAAGACTTTGGCACTGCTGCTTAATCTCCTTCTCTATAGCTTCTAAATCCACACCATCCCCAGTGATGACAAGAACAACCTGACTATCAGGACCATGCTCAGCCTGAAATTACGAGTCACTTAAGGCATCACAGTTAGGTACAAGCATTCAATAAACTAAAGCAGAAATAGTTTGTAGATATCTCGGGGTCCATGAAAACGTTTAAAGTGGTGGGGGAGCATGATTTGGGAGTGTTAAGGGAGCTCAATTGTCCCGTGGTGTCGCCTAAAGTAAAAAATCTGAAGTTCATTGCTTGGGCCCCACCGACAGGGGATTTCTCTAAGCTCAATGTAGATGGTGGGTCCCTTGGAAATCCTAGGATGGCCGGTGGGGGAGGTGTTGTTCGGGATGTGAATGGGCGGGTTCTTGGGAGTTTTGCCCATTCGTATGGTCAGGCTACAAATAATATTGCTGAGTGTAGAGTAGTGCTTGATGGACTTTATTTGTGTCAACAGCTGGGTTTGCGAACTGTATTAGTGGAATCGGACTCGAGTGTGGTGATGGGATGGTTTATTTCGGGGACTTGTAAGTACTGGTATTTGTGGGATTTTTGGGACGAAGCGATTTCTCTTTTGTCTTCAATGAATGTCCAGTTTAAGAATGTGTTTAGAGAAGCTAACATGGTAGCAGATTTCTTAGCTAAAAATGGGGCGAGTGGCGGAAATTGGGATTTTTTTGGGGAGGACTTTGCTTCGGGTAGATTAAAGGGGCTTATACGTACAGACAGAATGAGTATGCCTTATGTTAGATATTAGTGGAAGTTTTGAATATGGGTATTTTGTTACCACGGTATTCCTTCGCCACAAGTGAGGGTTCTTTTATAGTAATATTTGGGTGGGGGTTACTCATGGACAGGTGACCTTCAACTCTTCTTTTAAAAAAAAAAAAGGTTTGTCATGCATGTGTAGTAAGTTAACTCTCAAAAAGAAGAAAGCATGAAGTTAAAAGAGAATCCACCATCCACACCTACAAGGAACATAAAAAGGCAACAACATAAGAGTGTTTGGAAATTTAAGTTATATGGGAAGAGAAGAGAAGAGAAGTTATAGGTAAGAAGTGATCCGAAAGGACTTTAGATTGTTTTTGCTGCTTGTTTGAATGTACAGGAAAGTAAGATGTTAGTTATTTTGGTTAGGCAAACAGAAAACTTGATGTGATTGAACTTAGCTTCTAACAAAAGTTAGACTACCAACAATATAGTACTTCATAAAGCAGGATGATTTTCAGTTCTAACTAAAGTTAAGACTAGTAATAACGTAGTACTTCATTAAACAGGATGATTGATGATTTTCAGTCTTCAAGCAATTGATTTTTTCAGTCACAGTTTAATTATTTGCGAAACAAAAAGAAAGCAGCAACATCAATCTTTTCGTTATGGCATTATTTACCGTCCAATGGAGCATCCAGGGGCATACTAGTAATGTGGGATAAAAGAGTGGTGGAAAAATGGAAGATTTCCTAGGGGATTATGTGGTGGCATGCTCGTTTAAGAATGT
Source organism: Cyclocarya paliurus (assembly GCA_029856935.1). NCBI lineage: Eukaryota > Viridiplantae > Streptophyta > Magnoliopsida > Fagales > Juglandaceae > Cyclocarya > Cyclocarya paliurus. The sequence goes on from CM056951.1 coordinate 19,323,058, forward strand.
CATGGATGGCTATCAGTGGGCTTTTGTAGGTGTTTATGGGCCTAATCTTGACCGGTCTCGAAGCTTACTATGGGACGAGTTGACCGGTATTATCAACATATGGGACCTACCTTGGTGTATTGGAGGCGATTTCAACGTCACTCATTTCCCGAGTGAGAGATTGGGTGGTTCGGGTTTCAACTCACCCACGGTAGATTTTTCTAACTTCATTTCTGAACAGAATTTATAGGATATTCCTCTTGCAGGTGGTTCCTTCACTTGGTCTAGGAACCAAGATCTTCCATCTTGGTCAAGGATAGACAGATTTCTAATCTCACCAGAATGGGAGGCACACTATCCGGATCTCATTTAGAAGAGACTACCCAGGTTGTGTTCAGATCACTTTCCCATTCTTTTGAATTGCGGGGGCATTAGAAGAGGTCCAAGGTACTTCAAATTTGAGAACATGTGGTTGAAGTCAGAGGGTTTTCTGGACAGAATAAGACAATGGTGGTCTTCTTACCATTTCCATGGTAATGCTAGCTATACGCTGGCTTGCAAATTAAAGTCTTAGAAAAAGGACTTGAAGGGGTGGAATACACAAGAGTTTGGTAATGTGGAAAGCCAGAAAATTGTTCTATTGGAGGAGCTTAAGGGCTTGGAGGGTGTGGAAGAGGAGAGGGTGCTTTCTGAAACCAAACGGGCCCGCAAATCCCAAGTGATTACGGACATTGAATGGATGTCTCTTTTGGAAGAAATATCGTGGCGATAGAAATCACGAATATTATGGTTGAAGGAAGAGGATAGATGCACCAAGTTTTTTCACCAAGTGGCCAACTCACATAGGCGGAACAATGCTATAGATACTCTGTTGATGGATGGGGCGGTCTCATCCAACCATACTGAGATCTTAGACCACATTGTCAATTACTATGATAAGTTGTTTTCGGAACAATTTGAGTGGAGGCCGAGACTTGACGGGCTGGTTTTTGATGTTCTTGACCCGCAGGTTGTGGAATGACTTGAAAGGCCTTTTGAGGAGGTAGAGGTCAGGTCGGTGGTCAAGGGTATGGCGGGCAATAAAGCTCCAGGTCGTGATGGCTTCTCCATGGCCTTTTTTCAGACTTGTTGGGATGTGCTTAAAGATGATATCATGGAGGTTTTCCATGAATTTCATGGAAGCGGGCGGTTTGAGAAAAGTCTTAATGCAACTTTCTTAGCACTCATTCCCAAAAAGCCCGATGCCGTAGAAGTGAAAGATTTTCGTCCCATTAGTTTGGTGGGTGGGCTATACAAAATTTTATCCAAAGTATTGGCGAACAGATTGAGCAAGGTGATGGAAAGCTTGATTTCAAATCCTCAAAATGCATTTGTTCAAGGTAGGCAAATCCATGACTTGGTACTTATAGCCAACGAATGTCTGGAGAGTCATATTAAATCAGGAAAGCTGGGACTCCTATGTAAGTTAGACATGGAGAAAGCTTACGATCACGTCAATTGGAGTTTCTTAATTTATATGCTTGAGAGATGCGGCTTTGGCACTAAATGGTGTTCTTGGATCCTTCATTGTATCTCCACGGCCTGTTTCTCCATATTGGTGAACGGCACGTCAAAAGGTTTTTTCAAAAGCTCCCGAGGTTTGCAACAAGGAGACCCTCTTTCTCCTCTTCTCTTAGTTTTTGTGTTGGAAGCTTTCAGCAAGATGATTTCAAAGGCGGTAAAGGAGGATTCATATCAGGATTCTCAGTGGGAGAGGCAAGTTCAGGTTCACTTAACATTTCTCACTTAATGTTTGCTGATGATACACTAATCTTTTGTGAGGCCAGACATGAGTAAATTCGAGCATTGAGGGCTCTATTATTATGCTTTGAAGTCGTGTCAAGGTTGAAGGTGAATTTGATTAGATCAAAGGTAGTGCCAGTGTACCCAATGTGGAGAGTTTGGCGTCCATCTTGGAGTGCAGGATATCTTAGTTGCCCATGAAATATCTTGGCCTTCCGCTGGGCGCAGCATTCAAATCGAAATCTATGTGGGATGATGTACTAGAAAAAATGGAGAGGAAATTAGCTGGTTGGAAGCGAATGTACTTATCCAAAGGGGCCCGGGTAACTCTCATCAAAAGCACTCTTTCTAACTTACCAACATATTTCCTCTCATTATTTCCGCTCCCTGCCAAGGTGGCTCATTGCATGGAGAAACTTTAATGTGATTTCATTTAAGGAGGGATCAAGGATGAGTTTAAATTTCACTTGGTGAAATGGGCCACAATTTGCTCCCCCATCAAAGAAGGAGGCTTGGGTATAGGGATTTTGAAATCTTTCAACCAAACCTTGCTTGACAAATGGTTATGGAGATATCACCAAGAACAGGAGGCCTAGTGGTGAACCGCCATTGCTTTGAAGCACAGGGAATCATGGGGATGGTGGTGTTCTAATGAGGTGAGTGGGCCTCATGGAGTTGGGCTTTAGAAACATATTAGAAGAGGGTGGGACATTTATGCAGTACATACTTGCTTCAAAGTCGGCAACGGAGTGAAAGTAAAATTTTGGCATGACTTATGGTGCGGTGATCGGGCACTCAAGGATGTTTTTCCACAAGTTTATAGCTTAGCAAGACGGAAAGCAGCATCAATAGCAGATTTAGTTATCTTTGCCAATGGCCCTCCCCAATGGAACCTCACTTTCCATAGAGCTGCACAAGATTGGGAGATGGATGACTTTTCGGCCTTTTTTGACCTTGTGTACTCCACTCGTGTGTCAGGGGAAGGTAAAGACAAGATATATTGGCGTCCCTCTAAGAAGGGAGTTTTTACGGCCCGCTCTTTCTATCATTCCTTGAACATGCACAACTCAGTCCCGTTCCCATGGAAGAGCATTTGAAAGACAAATGCACCTCTAAAGGCAGCTTTTTTTTGTATGGACGGCCTCTTTGGGGAAGACTCTTACTATAGATAACCTAAGGAAACGTGGCATTATAGCTATGAATTGGTGTTACATGTGTAAGAAGAGCGGCGAGTCCGCTGACCATCAATTACTACATTGTGAGATTGCCATAACCTTGTGGACCGAAGTCTTAGCATGATTGGGGTTAGCGTGGGTGATCTCGGAAAGGGTATGTGATTTTTTAGCCTCTTGGAGAGGTATTAGGGGCAACTCTCAAATTGCATCCATATGAAAGATGTTACCTATTTGTCTATGGTGGTGCATTTGGAGGGAGCAGAACGCAAGATGCTTTGAAGATCAAGAGAGTTCAATGGAAGAGCTTAGAATTTTGTTTTTCAATACTTTACTCCATTGGTCGATTGTAATTGATTTTCATGGCAGGTCTTTTCATGATTTCCTTGTATCTCTAAACTAGACATAAACTTGCTCATGTATATGTCCCGTATACTTGGGCATTTTTGTCTCTCTTTTGATGAATAAAAATTTGTTTACCAATCAAAAAAAAATATTTTCATTATGAAAATGCTCCATCAGAAAAAGAAAGAGGCATTTTGATGCAAGTATGCACCTGGGAAAGCAAATCTGAAGCTATGTATGCAGGATTGGCATGTCTATCAGCAATGACCAAAACTTCTGAAGGGCCTGCAGGCATGTCAATTGAGATCATGGCTTCACTGTTCTGAAATGGAAATTGGAAAGAGGAAAAAACATTCAGAAACAAGAGAATATATAGCAAGGAAATTCACTTATACTCAGTTATAATAATAACACAAAATAGCAGCCATGAGAACAAGTTCTTGATCAACAAAAAAGCAAGCGTACTTGGAGAATCATTTTCGCAGCAGTGACATATTGATTTCCAGGGCCAAAAATCTTCTCAACCTGCAAATTACGAGAAAAAGGAAAAAGAATGTAAGAAAAATTAAAAATTCAAATTCAAAATCATATAAAACAATTTTTAAGTTTTTGTGAGTACTTTTCTATAGATCAACTAATTTTCTTGAGGGCCATGTCACAACACCACAAGTCATGCCAGAATTTAGTCCTAGAGCCATCATCCACCTCAAGTCTAATATGACTAGAAAAGACTCCACCTAATTAACATGTGATTTGTCATTTTTGCCCTTCTATCTTAATGCTTAAATATGTGTGTTTAAATTAGAAGGGAAAAATTGACAAATCACATGTTGGTTAGGTGGAGGTGTGTAGTGTAAGGCTTCCTTGTAGCATTTCTCTTTTTCCATATCCTCATCATATGTGGATCATGTACCTCTTCACTGCAACTTTCCACAAAGCATTCTTCTCATGTTGGTAATGCCAAAGTCACTTCCCTAGAAAGGCATGATTGAAAAAAAAAAAAATTCAAAGACTTCTAAACCTCCCTTAGAATTTGAAGAGCACACCTTGGCTAAGTCTACTAAATGGAATTTGAATTCTTCAAATAGCCTGCTTCATAAGAAGTCTTGCTGTAACTTCTCTATTCTATTAGCCACGCTAATAGGGAAGGAAAATAGAAGCAAGAAATATTTGATAAAGGTGATCCAGATCCTACTCCTTGAGAAAAATACATCATTTTCCAACCAGCCAATCAGAGCTCACTCTTCTTAATCACACCAGGTCAAGGTATTTCATAGGTAAAGAGGATACCTATGAAACATTAAGTTGGAAAGGTCATTTGACAGTAGACATAACATGGATTGTTAAGTTAGAGACAACCAACTAGTTTTTTTTTTTTTTTCTAAGACAGCCAACTTGTCAATGGAGAGATTTTTTAGACTTAACTGCCTAAGGCACTTTTTCAAGTACTTTATTTGCTTGGATGGAGGATTCTACCTCTCATTTCTTTTTGCAGTCTCCTTAAATTTTATATTGCTTTCCCCCCCACTTAGGGGGATTCTCTCTGGAATACTTCTTGTTTTCCTGGATGCAATCCATCATATTTTTAGTCAATTTCAATGTGGACCTCATCACTTCATGACCTAATGGGATGTGTTGATACGTCAAAATCTATCCATAGGCACTTCTTATGCATAGGATCCTCATAGTATTTCACAAGCATCAGCTTGATAAGCATAAAACACAAATAGCTTACAAGACAAGCTTAATGCACAAACTGACATTTACACCTAAAAGAAGAAAACAAAAATCCATCCTGTTCCATCGGTTTATTCAAAATGAACCACATGTCGGAATAATAAGCTATCTATAAACACTAGTTCAAATATCAAAAAGTATAGGATAAGAGTAGCTAAGGGACAAGTTCACAGGAAAATAGTACCTTAGGGCAAGATTCCGTCCCCCAAGCCATGGCAGATATTGCCTTTAAAGAGAAAAATGTTTAGACTAATTAAACATTAGAATTTAAAACACATAAATGCAGAAACATAAACCTACACATTAACACAATACTCTCAACCACAAAGGGGCATATTTTTAGGTCCTTTCAAACCTGAGCTCCTCCAGCTTTAAGGATATGAGTCACACCAGCCTTCTTGGCACAATATAGTACCTCCTATAAAGAAAATTATCAGAATTAGTATCTCCTCCAAAGAAATTCTCATCAACAGTGAACAAATACCTTGCATATGCTACCATCCTGACCAGGGGGAGTTGCAAGAACAACAGTTTTACACCCTGCAATCTGTGCTGGCTGGATTAAAAAAATGAAGTATATGTCAACTTAATCTAATTGCCATGATAATCACAATCATAAATTTATATGTTGAGAAACCATAAAAAAACAATAGATGTGATCAACTTACAACAGAAAGCATCAGAGCAGTTGAAGGTAAAACTGCAGTCCCCCCAGGAACATACAGACCTACAGATGAGATGCTTCTGGCCACTCGTTTGCATTTGACACCCTGAAAAGTCAGAACACTAAAGAATCACATCACTAGAAAGATGTGACTGTGATAACCAAGAAGCAATATTGACTGACTTTCATGTTCTCAATACTTCTCTCAGTAGATTTCTGAGCAACATGAAATGCATATATATTGTCATATGCCACATCAAATGCTTCTTTGACAACTGGATCAAGCTGCAGTTACACAGATTATATGCGTCAACAAGAAAAAAAACAACAAAACCTCCATTTGACCAAAAAAGGTGAATTACATACCACTGGATCTGGGAGCTCAGAGACTTTTTCCACAATCTTTTCCTGTTCAACTTTGTCGAACTTTACAGTATAGCTTCAGGAGCAATATAGATATCATATTGCCTCGTGACTAAAGGGGCTTCACGGTGAAGTAAAGCTTTGGGAGATATACAGAAAACATGGTGTAAAATAAAAAACATAAAAATAACAAAAAGGAGAGAAAGAGCACCAACTCTTTAACTGCAGAATCGCCTCTTTTGCGAACATCATCAACAATGGGCTGGACCTGATAGTATGCATATATGATCAATCCATCAAGTAGCTCATATTGAACCCAAAACCAAAAATAAATTTTCAGGTTATTGAAGAACATTAATTCGGAGTTTAAGGAAAAGCCAAAAGCCTACCGTGCTGAAAATGTAAGAGAAATCTATACGAGGACGAGCCTTCAGGCTTTCAACCTCAGTCCGAGAAAGTTCTGATAATCTGTATGACTTCATAGAGCACTTTATCCCTTTATAAACAAATCCTGACGCAACATATGAACAGAAGCAATCGAGGAAAATTGAAATTATTAAGACACATTGCCCACCATCTATAAAGAGAAGGCAATAAATTAAAAAATAAATAAATAAATAAAGCCTAACTCACAACGAAACCCAGAACTCCAGGAAGGAAAATGCATATTCACTTTAAAAGATTCCACCATTACCAAATCCCCAAATTCGTGAAGTAAGAAATCTAAACAGTTTTTGGTACTTTATAGACATGCTAACAACCCCATTGAACGAAGGTCAATAAGGGATTTCAAGCATTTTTTTTTTTTTTCAGGACTGCATTGCACCCATAAACTAATTACATATTTTAGAAATTAAAAAAAAATCAAAATGATAATTTTATACCTGCCGGGACACGATAAAACTGGCTTGGAATTGTTTTCCGAGCACAGATTGAGCAGGGTTTAAGCAATGAGATGTCCCGTTTAGAGCAGAGAAGCTGGCTGTCCATCACCACCTTCAATCAATCAAATATGCAACACTATGACAGTATGACACTGAAGTATTACACACAAACAAAAGAAAAAAAAGTCAATTATAAGGATTACCGAAGAAAGAGCTAGTAAACTTCAGCTTTTAGAGAACCGGACCAATTATATAGAGCCAAAAACAATTGGGGATTTCTGTTTGAGCTTGGTTTTGGTTACCTGGTGGCTCTTAGGTCAGAAAGGTGAAAATGGAGCCCTGCCTACTCGCCTCTACATAGCGGTGAAAATAGTGCATTTCTTTCTTGTCTTATTATATTTTTTTATTTTTAAGGTAGAACAAACTCTATTTATTTACATTATAATTTTGACACATGACATACAGAAGATAAGTCAACTATTGCTTTTAAAACTCTTCAATACACAAATTTCTTTGTGAGAGATAACAAAGACTCTCCAAGCCGTCTGAGAGATAACATTCTGTCCTAAAACAGATTTAACAAATTCCACATTTTGTCCTAAGATATAATTAAACAATCTCACACTCTGTGTAAAATAATGTAGATGACACACTTTATAAAAAAAAAAATCAAGAAATTGTTTTTTTTTAACCTAAAACAAAGGAAAAAAACATAAAACGTAAAAAATATATAAGAAAATAGCTAATTACAACTTGAAAAACTATATATCCACATTTTCAATCTTAAAGAAAATCAAAATGCAAACATTGATACTGTGATGGGGCGTGAGGGACACGCGCCACCCTAGAAGTACGGCGGAACGTCAAGTCTGAAGAAACTAATAGCTCTGGTGGTCACAAATTTTTACATTTTTATATGGATCTTATTCATCATCTCATATCACATATCATACATACTTCAATTTTTTTTTAATTTTTTTCAATTTTTTTCCTGTTAAATTAATTGAGTTATTTTATTTATCATCCATACACCACATATTTATTATAGAAAAAAAAAAAAAAAAAAAAAGGAGAGAAGAGTTGTGTATGGGATGCCGTAGAATTATTCTTTTTATATAGGGAAGTATTGTAGGGGTGGGTAGTGGGGCGCGAGGGCCCCAACTCTCGTTCGTCTAGCCTCGCATCTAATGCCCCTAGCAAGCTCGCCCTGCCTGCTTACATGTTTATGTATGTATATATATATATATATATATATATAATATATAAATTTATATTTATATTTTACAAATTATGTATATATAAATATATATTATAATTTGTTAGACTTGTTCATAAAATATGCATTAGTAAATTTAAAAACTATATAGTTTTTAAATTATAATCATATTTACAAAATTTAAATTTACAATTTGAATTTAAAAATATATTTTTAATCACTTATGGACCTATGAATAATTTTTAAACTTAGTGAAATGTAATTTATTTTTTAAGTAGACATGAGGCGGGACGAATTCCCAATTCATCCCGTATCGTATGGTACAAGTAGCACCCCTAAAGTATTGTAAGTGGTCCCCAAGAGTTTCCATCCAGAAGTGAAAAATCCAAGAGTTTCTATCCAGTAGGTTTATTCATCATCATATCTCTTTTATATATAAAGCTTAACTTTTCAATTTTGATAAAATTGATACTTAAATTTAGCAAACAAGAAAATCTTTTTTATATGATATGTTCTCTACTATTGAGAAATAAAACCCATTACGACTAAGGGTGGGCTCCGACTCCAATGAAGTCGGAATGCTCACCTTCAACCTTCGACCTCCGACTTTGACTCTAATCAGAATTCTCAGAGTCAGAGTCAGGAAGTCAAAGGTGATTGCCAAAAAAAAAATCAGAGATGAAGTGTTGACAGAAGCCCTTGAGACATGAGGAATAAGACAGGGGTGAAGTGGAGATCAAATCCTACAAAGTGAAGTTAAGATGATGTCTCGAACTGGAACCTAACAAAAATTAAAATCACCCACATAAGTAAAAACCAAACCAAATCAAATTGGAAAAATCACCACATCAATAAATTATATGCACAAAATACAAATCAAGCTACAGAGAACTTGTAATGAGTCTACTACTCTCTTACAAGATTAATGAAAAGAAAACAAGCAAGATATGCAAAAAAAGAATCAAGAAATTGAGCTGCTCTCCCAGCTCCGATGTGTCCATCTCGTACTGTTGATTAGATATTACAAAGACCAAGATGTAAAGATGAGATGATTCTCCTATACAATTTCATGACTCGTGGGGCTCTCTGCGAGCATCTCCACAAAACAAAAGCCCCACCTTTTCCATGCGGCGCCTCCAAATATGCATTGGCCCGTGGGCTGGAGTATTTTCATTGTGGTGAGAAGAACATGAACATACACCGTGACATAAAGTCAATGAATATCCTATTAGATGATGGAGTGACATTACTCATGAAGGCGCTTGAGCCTAGAGGGGGAAGAGAGAGATGAGGAAATGTCGAATACGTAGGCTATCATTTTGATCTATTAAAAACGGTGTCATTTTAAGTTTTCTTAAAAAAAATTGCAAAATACGAAATGAGGCTGAGGGACTTGAACGCAGGTTCTCTAAGAACCAAAACCATGTCTCAACCATTAGACCACTTGGCTATATGATGTTTATATTACAATATATAATATATGAGATAAAAATAGTCAGAGTTCGGAGCCCACGTGGGCTCCGACTCTGACTCCAACTCCGAATTTTGAAAACTTTGACTCCGTCATAGTTGAAACCTTGTCAGAGGACGAAGTCAAAGTATCAGAAATTTTGCCCACCCCTAATTATAATGAAACCCGCAACTTCATTAAAATTCATAAAACTTTATCTCATTTTTTTTAAAATATATATATATATATATATATATATATATATCAACTTTCTCCGCATCCTTTGTCCCGATTGTATTTTGGAGGTTTCGTTTTTTACTTGAAGCACCTATATTTTTTTAGAAATGATATTTATAATCGTGTTAAATTCAAGTGCATTTTCTTTTAAAAAAATAAATTTGAAATTTACATAGAAAAATTGTTTTTTTAATAATAAATCTCATTTTTTTTCAAAAGAAATACACAGAAATTACACATTCAAAAATCGTATTTTACATTACCCTTATATATATATAGACATGACCTTTAGATGAACCAAAATTTGGCTGGCTGGCACAATATCCCAGTGGTCAAATTTGAATGGAGGATGCAAAGTGAAATTTATAGATAATTTAATATATTCGAAAATGAAACTCTTTATAATGCAATGTAAAAAAATTAAAGTACTGTGAGTTGTTGGTGAAAATTATAATTTCCTTTAAACAAAAAGGAAACGAAGAAAGAAACTTTTCAAATGTGTGAATTTTGAGATATAATAATCCATTATAGATTTTCAAAATCACATGGAATAGACGCTTCAGTGATTTGTCATTTGCAAATAAAAAGCAAGGAAGAACCCACCAATCTTTACTGAGTAAATGGAGCTTGAGCATGATTACCGAAAAAAAAAATGGAGCTCGAGCAAGCACCATGTTGTAAGCATATTTACAAAACCAACTCTATATAAATATCTGAAGGCAACAGCAACATAATTTGGGAAGGGACAACAAATTGCATTAACTTTGTGACCCACATGTGCATGCATACACATGTATTATCCGTTGGAATCCCATAATTTTTTCTGCGATCAAAACCGGATACCCCAACTAGGAGTCCTAATGCACTGAGATAACTGAAACCAAAATCTCAATCTGACACATTCTAAAGGACAATACAATTGACAGTAATTTGTTAGCTAGAATATGTTGACCTATTCCACTCCCATACAACTTTGTGATGATGTGCTGAATCTGTATCTTTTAGATGTTCATCTTCATCGGGTGGGGACATTCTTCGGAAGACGGCAATCTGGGAAGCAAAACCTGGTTCCATGTCAGCAGATCCGCCGACCCCACTGAACTCGACACTGTAATTGTACTTTGCCGCTAAACCAGTCGCCCAGTGGTTGAACTGCTCTCTAGTCCATTCAAATTTGTGGTCATGGTTGCGAAATTTACAAGACTGTAAGTGGGTTTTCTCATCTGGATCCTCTTCTTGGCTTGATAGATTATCTTTCTGGAGTATCACATTGTATTCATAGTTTGGGGTTGAAACAATAAGAATCTTTGGACAAAAAGAACTCAGCACCACATCTCCAAACAGAAATGCCTGATCTTCCTCCATATGCTCAATAACCTGTAATATTTCCCACAACATAGCTGTCAATCAGGCACGCATAAGAAAACAGTTCACTGATTTAGGAAACTATAACCTATAGAACATATAACAATTTACTGTAACGATACATAAGAGGCAGAATTTGTTTGCTACTTGTCACATAGAAAATAAGGTACCCTGAATGCCACTAGTACATACTTTTAGCAATGGAGAAATAGTACAGTTAAATCGCCTTAAATTGATAGGACAAGATGAATTTAATCATTTAAATTATTATTTTATAAGTAAATAATCATTTAAATTATTCTCTAACGCTTTCTTTTGTCAGTAAATAAAAATTTTATTAAAATAGGCAAAGCCAAGTACATGGGACTAGACAGCATGTAGACCATTGTTATGATAATATGCTAAATCACCAATTATCCTAAAAGCTGAAACTAAGGTTGCGTTTGGATGTTAAACTAAGTTGAATTCTTTATGAATAGTAGTGAGTTAAAATTGTATAGTGAGTTTTGTGGGGTCCACTTAAAATGAGTTTAAATGTGTTTGGATGTTAAGATGAGTTTAGATGTATTTATGAGAAATTGAAAAAGATTGTGGGTCCCACGTGTAAAGAAGTATTGAATTGAAAAAGGTTGTGGGTCCCATGTATAAAGAAGCTTTGAGTTAAGATGAGTTTAGTAATTTGAGAGTTGAATGTTTGGATGCTAAACTTAACTTAAAATTAGACTGAACTGAGTTGAACTCAAATGAGTTTAACAACCAAACAGGGCCTAATAGAAAATGGTGAATTTAATTATTTAAATTGTATTCTTTAACGCCTACAAAGAGTGGTATATAAGGAACCATAGTGGCAAACCAATGCAATCATAGTTAGTTATATGGCAGAAAAATTCTAAATAAAACTAAACACATTGGAAATAAACAGCATTGTCATGTAGGTCAAAATTAAAGCATATATGAGAAGCACCATTCTATGCATCCAACACAAATTTGACAAACAAAACATCCAACGCAGATGAATCCATGTAAACAGATTTGTTTCTCAGATGAATGAAGCTTTTTATTTTTGAATCAAAGTTGCATGCATGTAAGGGTAAATATGATAAAATATGCACATAATTTTGACCCATTGAAGCGACTAGCAGAAAATGTATTCTAAATGTTTTCTTAAAGAATCCATCATATATGGTAAGATTTAATACTCAATCTGCAGTGTTTAGTTTGATTAACATGAAAATGGTCAAGATAACACAATGGGATAATTGCTAATCCAGTCTTAGTCCAGACCTCTGTGCTAATGTTACATTCATTCCACGGATCCATTTCTTATGCAATTACATCTAAATAGTAGAGGAGTACATTTGCAGCAAATAACTGAACTTTGAACTTCTTTCATAGAAGCATCAAAAAGAAAAACTTCCAAAGCTTTCTCCTAAATCTTTCCCTTTCTTAATCTTCTTTTTCATTTTGGTCTGCCTCCGTACTAAAATTGCCAAAGTCACAAGTGATGTACATGATAACAGCATATGCCATCTGTATAAAATGCACCCAATCATGCATACACACTAACACAACACGGGCAACATGTAGAATTTTGGAGCTAAGGCTACATAAATATAAATTCCTTGCCAAGTTCAAGTCCTAAAAAGTCAAAGATGACAAACAGTTTGAATAAAGATAATGAAATTAACAAAATCAAATCAAGCAGGGAAAAAAACAAACCAAAAAGCACAGAACACTATGCATTGTAGGTAAAATCAAGTGAGCCGAGAAGGGTTAATGTATACCTCTAAACAAGTGCCAATATCAAATCCGCATAATCGAGAATCAAAATCTGTGACAGAACCATCATACAGAATTGTAGATTTGACACATGTAATCGGCTCATTACCATCTGTAATCCTGCTTAGTTTTGAATGAAGTATCTGCAGTATTTAACACTAATCAAGATCCTTAAAATATAGCAAATGGTTAACAGCAAAGTATAGAAACATCATAGCGGTAAGAAATACAGGAATCTTTATCCACACACTTTTAATAAGGATGAAAAAAGAATATGTAATAAATACATTGTCAGATGTAGCTAACATACAGAACGCATGCAGGAAATGCACTCAAACCAAGAAAATATCTACAAGTCAAAATCAACCTTTAAAAGTTTGCAACCTTTAAACTGCCATTTTAATAGCCGAGTGTGTTGACCATACAGCATTTACATAACTGGGATGACAAGATGTTACACACCCGAACAGATAAAATTTCCTAAACCACGAGGACAATAGTTTTGGGCTACACCAAGGAAATCATTCTGGAATGAGAAACCAACAACTACAAATCTGTATGCATACCAGTAGGCCTATTATATATCACATTACTTCCCACAGGTGATTAAATAGGTTAAACCGTACATACAGCAAAGGGCAATACTTTCTTTGCTGGCTCCCAATGATGGGTAGACCTATAAAAATGTAACCACTAGCCTCGAACGTATTCGAATTGTTTAGAAGAAGATCTTACATTATAGTGTCCACATGGTAACTAGCCAAATATCTAACCAAGGAGTGACCATGACTTCAAAGAAAATTTTGGGATATAACAAGAACATGCCCTATATGCAAAACTCAGCAGCTGTAAGCGGTTCAGACCTTTGCTGCGCGGCTTAGACTCTTCTGTGAAATATCAATACCAACAATTTTTTCCAAAGTGGTTGGATAATTTAATAAAGAATCCAATAAACTTCCAGAACCACATCCAAAGTCAACCTGAAATAAATCAGAGATCAACTCAGTTTAACATATAAATACTACAAATAGCAGATGAGAAAAATTTACATACCAGAGTAGTAGCACGAGATTCTCTGATGTGTTTCACGGCATATTCAACACGCTGCTTCGAAAGAGGCGGGCTGAAATGGGCCTGCTCCATTCTGTCCTCCAGAGGTTCAGTTACACGCAATAAAGTTAGAGAATACTCCAAGCAGCAGGATTCTGCAAATTAGAGAGAACAAAGAAGATAGCACACAGCTAGTTAGATCTCATAATCAATTCTTTAAGCTCAAGAAATGAAGAAGACGACCCCGTTACAGATTGGGAATTGGTTTGAATGAAATATATCAAAAAAGCTGAGTCATAAGTTGCAACATAGCACCAAAAGTGTTATTTCTTTGTGCATTCAATTATCCATCCATGTGAAAACATACTTGGGGGGATAAAAGAATCTAAAGAAGTTGTTTCCAACAAATTTAATCATGCATACTGTTGATGCTTAGAGAAACCAATATTGATGCTACTGTCTCTTTAGAGTGAACAGGGAAGTATATACCACATTCTCCTACCCATAACGAGTAATGAGACAGAATTCTTAGCAAGAAACTACTTTTTTAAGATTTGAACTGGCTATTCACCATTCAGTGAAAGGATTTCCCTTTTAACAATGTCAGCCAACCAATGGATTACGACCAAACAATTGCATGCCTCGGAAATGATGAATCGTTCATTCTACAGAAAACTGAGTCAGCATCCATATGAAATCCAGATGAGGTGAAAAATCATCAATTTCATAATGATGAAACTCAAATTTATGTAGCCACAAGCTGTTCCATGAAATCATCCTCATAACATTGCCATGAAAGGAGAGGGTAACTCACTTGAAGATAACAATGAAAGACTCCTTGCAGAAACAACAGCAGCAGCTAAAACAAACTCTTTAGGGGCCATGTCCATTTTGAAACAAGCAGACTGACCAATGGACATCTGGGTCACAACTGCTTCAAGGTTGGGAATTACTGCTCCAGCCCCTATCTCAAAGTCAAACTCATTACTACTTTCGAGAATTTCTTTCCTATATCCACTTTCTGTCACCAATGATACCGAATAACTAATAAATAACAAGCACCCATTGGAGGGGCAGACACCAGAATCTGGACCATCAATGTTTAAAGAGAAAACTCCTTGCCCAGGCAAAGTATTTAGCATGCTAATATGGTTCTCGTCTAGAAATTTGGCACCTTGAGACTCACCTTGGTAAACATTATGAATTGATCTACACAACGCAAACTCCTTAAAAAAGTTTTTCTCACAGAATCGAATTTCAAGGCTATTGGCAGTACTGTTTAGCTTCTCTGGAGTCATATCTAGGTCCCTAAAATATGCATTCAACCATGAGAGAACTTTCAAGGAAGTGTTCTGGACAGAATCATTCTGCTTCTTAAAAGAATCTTTGGGGAAACACTCTACAATCAAATCTTGACACTTGGAAAACAGTTTTACTTCACATTGATAGGTGACAGCAGATTCCGCAGATTCCCTGGCAACAGTATCTCTAGCACATCCCTTTTCATGCTCTATCTCTTCTTCAGTTGAATCTGTAACCTTCAACTTCTTGCCACATGCTGGTGACTCAGACAGTGCTTTTATAGGAGTAGTTACAGTAGAGAAGACAGGCTCAGATAGCCTATGCTGGCGACAGAAAGTACACAGGATATCTCTTGGGAAAGAACCTCTCCAATTTGTTCTTGTAGTGAAAGACGAAGGCAGCTCTGCCATTAGTACTGCCTCTCTGGACAACTTGTAAAGTCCACACGGTATCTTACTTATGAGTGTCCTGAAGGCAATGTAAATAAAAATAATTTATGCAACGGTGCGCAGTTACCTAATAATGAAACAGCAGAACAATAGTTGCATATGCAAACTTACTTGCCACCATACTCTCTGACAAGACCCAATAACATAAAAAATTAGCAAATTAAAAAAATAGAGTATTCAAAAACAACTCCAACCTCCGGGAAGGTTTCAAGAAAATGATGATCTGACCTACAATTTTGTAATTTTCCTTCTTTTTAATCATTTACAAAAAACAAGAGCAATTAAATGGTTAATCAGGATTATCATAATGCTAAATTAGATACCTAACCCAAAGAAAAATTAACATAATGGTGACTCCAAAAAGAGAGAGCTAATAACTTAATAAAGAGGTAAGATATAAACAAACTAGCATTGGAAACATCAAACACGTCAGACAAATGGTTTGCAGTGCACGACCTGTCATTATTTTTTGGCTTGATATGGGGGAGTGACAAAGAATTCATAAGCTTTATATAGCCAATGCACCAACTATCTTTGAATTATCATTTGCAGTACTTACTGAACCTCTGCAGTAGCACAAGAATACTAAACATATGCAGATTCTTTACGATTTCGCATCAGTTTGTATCAAACAAAAATATCAAGTATCAGTGTGGAGAAGACCCTAAAAAGTTGAATATGGTAAGACAACCAACTCAGTGAAATACACAGACCTGTAATATGATTGCACAGATACATCTTCATAGAAAAGGTCTTTGGACTTCCAGGTGAATCCAATGGATGCCAAAATTGCATCACCATATATATCATGACCAGAGAAATAACTTGCCCTTGCATTTAATGGTCCTTCAAGATGAAGAGCTTCTTTTGCTGTTAGAGGATCGGATGACGGGTCCAACATGTACGAGAGGTGGGCAAAAAAGTACAATCTTGTCTCAGAAGAAGTTTTACCAACAGTCCTGGTAGAAACCAGTACAAATTAGTACCAACAGTGGGACTCAGACTCGTACATAGAAGCAACATAATAATGAAACTTCCATCTTCCTAGACCCTGCCAATACATAGTTTCCACCTACCTGGAGACCAGAACATTAGCAGCATCAGTTAAACCAAGTTTTTTGGAAATAGCATCCAGGTAATACCCAGTGGAGGAAACATCAAGAGTCACAGTTTCAACAGCCTTCTCCGATGAACATGGAATACATACAGCTTCAATCAAAGTGCTTTGTGGGGAGCCAGATGGCTGGCTAATTGAAGACTCCATTATCTCAGGAGGGTATGGGTTTTGCCTCCGAATCCAAAGCTGCCCCTCAGAAGTAGCAAGAACGCCAGATAATCTTGTTGCCGCCCTCATAATTAATGGTATAACCAAGAATGGATTTGACTCCACTTTTGGATTAGTGAATTTACAAAGATTGCTAAGCTTTGAATCGTAAATGGCCATAACAGAAACAGGAACCAAACCATTAAGATCACCTTCTCTCTGCAAAACTGCTCTAAGGTGACCACTCAGGGGATGAAGAGTTGGGAGGAACTTTACCGATGACACAAAAGAAACATGGAAAAGGTCAGACTCAAATAAATGTACCCAAGATAATATAGAATGAGTGTACTTTCAACTGAAAGTTTCAATATTTTGTCGAATTCTCAGTAGGATGTGCTTTTATTACAACATAAATGAAAGTTCTATAGAAAACATAATGAGACTGTAGAAGTCATCCTCTCTCTGAATTGCAGTTCTAAAGTGACATATCATGGGATATAAATGAACTATAACAACGGCCACAAAAGGCATAAAGCTATCATAAAATACATACATGTGTCTGTACATATACATGGGCGCTCTGAGTTCATATGCACATATGTATGTATGTATGTATGTATGTATGTATGTATACGATAATGATAGCAGAAAAGACAGGTGGAGCACAAGATTTAAAAAAAAAAAAGCATGTTGACCCAAGTTTCAATGCTCAGATTTCAACCATAAGAAGAATGTGCTTATTAGATCTAAAACTGGTTAGTATAAGAATGTGTTGTGGTAGTTAATTGTCCGCTATTCTTTGGCAGTTGAAAGTTCTAGGGCTCCATGTTGAGTATCAGATGATAATTTATTTTTTTTATAAGTAAGAAATTTATTGAGACCACGTCATTAGGCATAGCCCAAGTTCACAGTCAGATGATAAATGTTAACATATTATCTCCACAAAGGCTAAAGGGGGAAAATATGATCGAGTCATATGCACGGGCAATTATGACTGCATCAGTCATTGAGTAACAAAGCTAAGGATCCACACATAGGTCTGTGTCAATAACCAGAAAAGAGAATGAGTTGAGTCATCATATATGTAAATTTAAACTCATTGGCTTTGAGGAGTTGCAGAAAATTAATAAGAGGGGTATACAAGAAAGATCAGGTCAAAATAAGCTTTTGTTTAGAAATAATATAAATGTGATTCCCTGATTGAAACAAATAAGGAATCCACAGACATATTAAAATCAGATAAAAAAGCATTGTACAGAGTTCAGAGATTCAGATCACCAAAACAAATTGCGATGGAATAGCACAAACACTGACACATCAGGACAGAATAATGATACTGTTCCAAGCAAGTATATGAAACTAACTCCTACAGTAACAAAGTTAGATGCTCTATACTATACAACCTCCAAGCGTCAATAAAGTGTACATATCCTCATAGTAGAAAAAGGAAAGAAATAACCGAAAAAAAAAAAAAGCTTTTCATAGTTCATATCAATACAAACTACCAACCTCGTTTGAAAATAAATACTTGACACGAGCGACCAGTTCATCCCAGGCTTCCTGCTGAGTAAGACTATTTGTGGAAATTTGGATGCCTAGCTGCAGTGGAAGGAATTTAACCAAAAAAGAAACAACCAAAATTGTTATTACCCAACCTAGTTCCAACAAAAGTACAAACTTTTTTATAAGTGGTTCCAACCAAAGTAGATATCACAGTCTATTACAAATTAATTGAATCTTGCACATGAAAAAGCAGATAGAGACTATAAGTAAACACTGAAATAGCATCAAAGAATACAATAAGAAAATGTTCATAATCTAATATGCATGTTAGAGAAGCATGTCTTCTATTACATAATGTACATTCAAATGAAAACCAAAACCCCTATGATCCGTGCCACCAAAAAGAGGACACGTGGTATACGATTATAGGTAACATGAATATATAATTGACACTTCATTGCAGGCACCACTTTCACATTTCATGCTAACCTTAGGAGTGGACCAACTTTTCTGTTCTAGTGGGCTTTATTTTATGTTACAGGTTTCAAATTAGATGGAATTAATTAGAGTCCTAAATGACTTGGTGCATAATTAAGCTGGATAACAAGCAGACGATGAAGTTGACAGTGGTAAAGAAAACTAGAGTAACAACAGGAGCAGTAAAAGATTTACCATAGACACAAATACACAAGGAATCACGAAACAAAACCACTTTCCAATGAAAAAATATGAGGTATAACTCAAAAGAGCTAAAAATGTCTTCTATACCAAACAGTGTAGGGCAGAAAAGTCTTTTTGCTAATAGATATGCAATGGAAAAAGTGTATATCTATCAAACATATCCTAAGTATCAACCCATCATCACCCACCCGTGGGTAGCCCAAGTGGTAAGGGCGAACTTGTTTACATGAGCCACATGTCACAGGTTTGATTCCCCCTAGGATCAAACTGTGATTTAAGTGGGAGGCCATGGCCGTGGGTTGCTGTACTAGTCTCCCCAGGGGTGTAGGTTCCATGGGTAAGTCCTAAGGACTCTGCCGTGGGTTAGTTCCCCCATCATCATAAAATATCTCAGCACATTCCAGGAATTTCCATCTTTTCATGCAATTTTGTAGCTGTTTTGTTGATTAAAAAACCTACAGATCTGTACGTATGAAAATCCTCTCCTTTTTCTCTCAAGTGGACATTACTACATTCAAAAGCAAGGAGGAAGCAAAAGAATAAAAACAAAAACACAAAAAAAAAAACCCTCACCTCATGACCAACAGAATACCATTTTGACATCCCCCATCACCCAAACCACTTTGACCTTTTTTCTTTCTCTATTCAGGTGTATCTGATGTATACTTTTTTTTTATAACCGAGGTTGTCCGGGCCAGCTTGCGCGCACCTCGACTAATCCCACGGGACCCTGAAGTTAACGACCAGGTAAACCTCCAGTAGCCCTAAGGGGACTCGGACTGGTGACCATTGGGGAGCAAACCCAATGCCGGACCAGCTGAGCTACCCCTCAGGGTTCTCCTTGTGTACTAATAGTTAATCTTTTTATCTTTAATTAGTTCATCTTACTTGTAAAAAAAAAAAGAGAGAGAGAGAGAGCACAGAAAAACAGTGACTAGTTCCCGGGTGCATTAGTTGTATTTGACTATCAAAAGAATAACAAAACACACAAGAATCCTTATCCCAAAAAAATAAATAAAAATAAAAAGACTAAAGAACCAAGCAACTATAAGTTAAAGTTATTGCAATTAGAGGACTAAGCAAGACTTCCAAACACATGAAATGGAAATAAAATTAAATTAAATGAACTTTTAGACCTGCTTTTTACAAAGGGGAGTATAAGAAAATATAGGTGAAAAAAGAGTAGGGTATGATTTGTCATTCACAGAGAATAAAAAAGCCCAGCTTAATAGAGTAGGCTAAATAAATCAGAGTACAAAAAGTTTCATGGGCAAGAATAACGAGCAGTAGCCTGCATTAGAGATTCTGGAAAAAAATTTTGGAGACAGGAAAAAGAAAATACAGTTCACGTGTGCACTGCTGCCATCTGGTTTATTTAATGTTATTGAAGGGCCTTTGAGCATTTTTATTAGTTTTATATGCATGTTACAGTTTTGTCTTCTTATAAATAGAAGATTATGAATTAATAGCAATACGGTATTCCTATTACCATCAATAAACATATCATTTGAATTGTTAGACATGATGAGAATTTACTTTCTTTTTTCAGCATCTGAAAGAGGTGTTTCCTTAGTTTCTCCCAAAAATATAGGCTTTGATAGAGATCAAAGTATATTCATATTTATAGCACTCCCAACTATGTAAGTTCGCCCAATCACAGTAGAATCAAATTGAGGCTTATAAGCTCACTGGTGAAAAGCCATTCCAAATTTAAATATCTAAGAAAGAACCTTTGATAAATAGATAGATAAATTAGTAAACAAATAATGGAGAGTGACATATTAGTCAAATATGATAGGTTCCACCGCCATGCTACGTTATAAAGTGCATATTTTCTTCTTAAATTAACCGAGAGACTTTAGCTCTAAGATAGGGAGCAAACAATAGAAACTTCCTTTTTTATATGTTAATTCATCAAAAAAATATTCTTAATTTTTTTTTTATAAGTAAAAAAAAAATATCAAGAATATTTTTTTGATGAACTAACATATAAAAATATCAAGAATATTCTTGATATATATATATATATATGTAATTGAATAATTATTGACAGTTTATGGAAAGAAAGGCAGGTCACATCTAAGCAACAGATATAAACCTTAGAACTTAGCTGAAAGGAAAAATAAAATATAATGGATATTCCTCTAGTTCAAACAAAAGTTCCATTGTTGTACTTACAAACATCACACAGTTAAGGGATTCTGAAGCTACAGTTGGCAGCCAATGAAACAAGAAAAAGAATGGTGGTAAAGTAGCGTAAGAGGAATAAAAACCTTCTCAATAGCCATCTCAGCAGCAGATTGCTCAGCATCCTTCTTTTTCTTAAAGGTTCCTGAGACAACAGAAATTCCTGGTAGCTGCAAGCTGCATTGGTAAAGAGAGGGCCCCTTATGTGGGATGGCCAATCCTGGGCATCCATATTCGGCAGGTTCTTGTACTTCCTCTACGTTGTAGCTAGCCTCGCTACCAAACTTTTGGTATATAATAGCTTTAGGTGTAAGGGTTGCCTTCTTTGCTGCAACAGCTGAGGATCCTCCAGTTTCCATCATCTGGGTTTAAATGTATAAACTGTTAGCACAAAATGCCATATATCTCATGCATAAATGACTATCTCAAGGACGGTTTGTTAGATCTCATTAAGGGGGACTTACATATAACCTGAACTCCTAGTTAATACGGAGTATAAAGTATCCCAACAAAGTAAAAATAAGTAACAGGGATTGCAGTAATTAATATAAGATTATTTCTTATATTAACCAATAATAATGCAAAATCAATCACATTGAGCTTTGTTCCTATAAGTGAATAAACTTCCATAACATATTTAAGGCTCATTACAAAGTACCAAAACTATGATCACAAAATCCAATATCCTGAACGTCGAATTCCAACATAGAAAAGAAAAGGATAGCAATTGAGACAATCCACTACCATAGTTCTGCATCTACATGAAAAGGATGTAATAAAGAGATTATATTTAAATCCTTGTCCAATGTAGTTCCCACTCTTAGAGCAACAAAAATCCAAGAATGCATTTCAAAAAAATCCAAATTTAGATGCAAACTGAAGATATGGAAATTAAATCGTTACCCAACTCAAAAAAAAAAAAAACATGGTTACCCAACTCAAACTAATATTCTACATATGGCTCTAATCATTCAATTTTGGACTTGAATACAAAATAAAACCTCTTACACAGCATCAAAAAAAAAATTACAATGCGTTAACACCCCAAGTCCCGAGTTCCCAAACAAATTGAGAAATGAAACCTATCAAATATATAGACAAAAGAGTGAAAATTAATGTACTGAACTTGCAATAGCCAATTCCAATGCTAACATTTTACATGATGATTATACAAAAGAGGGAAAACACTAAAAAATATATTCACCGAGTAATAAGGCAAAGAAGTCACAGTTAATAAAATTCAATAGGAAGTAGACAAAAAAACAAAAGCAAAAAAAACCCAAACTTTATCTGCTGTGATTTTCGGTGCTTCGATTTTCTTTGCAAGTTCGAGTTGACAGAAGGCAATAAGTCTCAAAGGTCGCCAAGAAACTTACAGGGCGATCTTATAAGAAAAAGCAAAAAAGAAAATAAAAAAAAAAAGATTTCAGGAATAAAAAAGAAAACATAAATTTGGCTAATGGGTCCGGACTCCGGAACCAAGCAATGTACTAAAGCAATTGGAACAAGAGTAGGCTGAAAAGGGGGAAAAGAAAAGACAGACTTAATGCGGTTTCATTCAACCGACATTCCAAGTAAAAAAGACAGTAAATTGCATAGAATAAAGTGTACCTATACATGGGCAATGGGTTCCACAGAGAGAGAGAGAGGGAGAGGCTCTTGAGCTTCTGGGTTTTTAGTGTCGTGTATGTGCTTCAAGCTGGGGAGGGTTTGGTGGGGATTATGGGAAAGGCAATTTTGGAGAATCAAACGGTCTTTTAAGGGAAAGGAGGGAAAGGTCTGCCAATCAGAGAATAAAATAGTCAAAACTTTGGAAGCAAGTTCTGCATGCCAAGCCGGCAAGCCGTGCTATTTAAGTCCAATTTTTCAGGGTTTTCCATTGATTGGCTACTCATGCATAAACCTTTTTATACTCCTCTTTACTTCTCTTTATAAATCCTTTGCTTCATTATGTTATATAGCACACTTTACTTATCTCCTATATTACGTTTTTTTAAATAAAAAGATCTCCTATATTGAGATGGAGTATCTTCACCCCGAACTAGAGACCGAATTTACTATATAAAATTTTAAATGATTTTTTATATGGCATTTTATAATCTCTATTTAGGTAGTTATATAAATTGAAAGTAAGTAATTATGCAATTTCTTGTTACTAATTATAAGTGGTTATGTAATTTTATGCTAACCTAATTATTAATGCTTGAATTCTATAAAATATTAAAGATTAATAAGTTTAAGATAGTGTATTAACTATTAATTATTAATAATACAGATACTATTAACATTATTAATTTATTACACTTAATTAAAATACTCAATTATTTAAGCATATACTTAGTTAGAAAACTTAGATAAAATCACATTTAATTACTTTTTTTCTCAAAAACTTGAGAAAAGGATGAAAAAATTATCCAGACTGAAACACCCTAATTAAGACCAACTAAACCCAACCAAAACAATCCGGTCCAGTCCAAAGGTCTTAACAATCTGACCTTTTGGACCAAAAGAATCAGTTTGATCCAAAACCATCCTCAATGACTAATAGATCGGACCGATTATACCTCTATGTTCACCTAATATGGTTTGCTAATAATTGGATTAACTCTTGTTTTTACAATAGCAAATTTAAGAATTAATGAATAGTTCCTTATGGTGAGATAGCATATTATGCTAATTAAATATTATACTAATTAATGTTATGTTATGTTATATCTCACTGTCATTACACTATGTTGATACGGCATTATCCTTCAACCATTATATCAACTTTTATTTTTTACGTAATAAAGGAAAATACTACAATAATAAATTCAAATATTGGTGGTTAATGGCACATTAACATGTTAAGACAGAAAATTGGGCGAAAATGTAGTATATAGTATTTTTCCGCTAATGTTTTCTCAATAAAATAAGAAAAATGATAAATACACGTCACTTTTCACAACATTTTACACAATAATATTTTAAAATGAATGTTATTTTTGTAAAAAAATTTGTAAAAGTAACATCATTTTATCAAAATACCCTTATTTTACAATATGTGGCGTGAAATATGTTATGAAATGTATTGTGTGAGTATCATTATTCATAAAATAATGCTTATACTCTTCATCTTGACTGACTCATACTTATTAATGAAGTACATTTTAAGTGCTTTTAGATATCAACTACTCAAATGATAGTGATATAAAACATGTCACGTATCAAGTGTCATTAGAATGACAAAATTTATAATAGAATCTAATTTTGTTTTAGTAAAATAAATATTATAATTGATGAGTAAACAAAGAGATTATCAAAAAAAAACGCAAACCCTCCGAAATTATCAACTGCAGCAATCACTTTTTCAAACTACCAAAAATTTATAACCTACTACCTCTTCATAAAACATTTGATATAAATACTCTCGAATTCTAAAAATTAAAAAGGTAAAACTTGAAGAAAGTAAAAAATAAAAAATAAATTTTTAGAGAAAACTCAATAAAAGCAAATAAAAAAATATAATTACTTAAGAATATTTTTTAAAAAATAAATACAATTTTTGTTCTCAAGAAAAATAACAAACATAAAAGTGAAACAAAAATATGAAAATGGATTTTATAAAAAGATCATGTTTTATTTTTAAATTTGTTTCTTTTATAATATTTTACTAATGATTTATATTTCTAATTTGAAAATGATAATTAAAATAATTTTTAAATTGGGTATGTCAGAATTTCTTAATATAAAGTTTGGCGTAATTAAAAGTTTAACAGTAGTTTGAAGGGCTTGTATGTTTCTTCAATTATAAAATAAAATAAGAATTTTGTAACTAGAGTTTCATGAAATAAATTTTTTTCAGAAGTTTAATTAAAAATAATTGAAGAAAATAGAAAAGTGAAACAAAGCCACTTTATACCACATGGTGTGTGAATTGCTAGAGTGCTGCTGCCCAGCAACTATCGTTGGGCGTGCCCTTAGGTAAAATTTATTTTTTTCAATTTTTATTATTTTATAAAAAATCAATATACTAATAATCACTTCTTTAATCAATAAATCAAAAAAATTAAAAGAATTAAATACATGATCTATCAAAATGAGAAGGTAAAATGAAGCAGAATAATAGTATTATTCTTGCATGATTGTAGGGAGTGGTTTTGTCGAGCAAAGTGCAAACCCGAAGTGATGGAAATACTTTTAGCCAAGAGACTTATTGGGTACAAGCGATTTGACGCACCAAATCATGTACCAACACTCACATAATTTTTTTTATTGAAAAAAAAATAAAAGAAAAAAAATTTTGAGAGAAGAAGAAGGTTATTTATCTCATAAAAATCATTCCGTCTTTATTTCACACCATTTCATTAAATGGATGTCTTACATTCAATATTGGTACGCAATTTAGTAAGCAAAATGGCTTGCAAGAAGACTTTTCCTTTAAGCACTTTGATTTTCAACACAAATATCTCTATTACAGTTCACATGATTATCACGAAGAGTAAAATAATAATATTTTTATAAAATGATATTATTTTTATACTTTATTTTATAAAAATACTCAATATTTAAAACATAATTGTGTAAAGAATTATAAAATAATAATAATAATAATTTATTTCATTTTCCAAAAACAAAAACAAATTTGAGGAAATGAAGTTTGTTTTGAAATGCTCCGTTTATTCTTGTACTCTTTGCATTTTTCTGCCCATCAAGATGGCTCAAAGGCTAAGGTCCTTTTTGTGTAATTAGGAATTCTCAATTCTAAGATATTCTCAAATATTTTTTTTTAAAATATCGTTCAAATATAAAATATTTTTTAATTTCAAATATTCAAATTTTTTATCTAATTATTATCTAATGAATAATTCTATAGTACATAAACGACACGTAATTGCTTTGAAAAAAAGTGGAGTCAACTATTAAAAAATTAATTTTTTTCATGCGAGTCTAATGTTTTATTCACTTTTTTCAAAACAATTACACGACAGTTGCACAATTCATGATTGTAAATATCTTTTCTCTTATCCAATAATAACAAATTTTACAAATTTTCAAGCAAAACACAAAAACAATACAACTTTTTTAAATTTCAAAATAAAAATAATATTAAAATAAAACTTTAACTTTATAATATTTTTATTCAACTTTTTCTCTCTTATTTTTCAAAATCCAATTAAACATCTTGACTCAAATTATTTTACTACTATTCATAGAAAATATTATAAGGGTTTGTTTGGGAACACTAACTATCTCATATCAAAATTTCTCATAATTTCATTTCTAAATATCACTCAAACTCAAATATTTTTCAATTTCAAATTTTCAAAATTTTCATTTTATTATTATCTAATCATTATAACTTTATCAAATTTTCAAATAAAATATAAAAAATACAATTTATTCAAATTTTAAAACAATAATAATATTAAGAAATTATATTATAATAATATTTTAAATCTATAATATTTTTGTTCAACTTTTTCTCTCATTTTCTAAAATTAAATAAAACATTTTAACTCAAACCATTTCACTACTATTCACAAACTATTCCTATACTATTCAAAGAATTTTCATATCATCACATTCCCCAATTGTCCAAACAAACCATACCTAAAGTCCCTCAAAAAATAAGAGCATTTTC
The DNA here is from genome assembly GCA_029856935.1 of Cyclocarya paliurus. Lineage (NCBI taxonomy): Eukaryota > Viridiplantae > Streptophyta > Magnoliopsida > Fagales > Juglandaceae > Cyclocarya > Cyclocarya paliurus. The sequence continues at coordinate 19,350,090 of CM056951.1, forward strand.
AGATAAAGTTTTGTGTTTATTCTTGCCAAAAAAAAAAAATGTAAAAGAAAGGCTTAAATCAAAGATAAAGCTTATAAATTTTTCAAAATGGTATGCGCACTAGGAGGTATTTCGTGTAGCGATAAATAAAGGAAAAAGATAAAAACACCCTATGTATTTCGTTATTACATTTTTTTTTTCTAAGCAAGTTGATTTCATTAAACTAAAAAGTGATACATGAGGAGGGGGTGGGGTTCCCCAACAATCGCCCCAAAAAGCAATAGAAAATAGTGCAAAATAGTGATCGAGTTTATTTGGGATCAATTTCTTAACCTCTACCCATGTCCTACAAGAGGACGCCGTCTTATAGAAAGACGGATGTATGTTCGCAAAAAAGCGAACGACGGAACCACCGCTTGCGACGGTGGAACTTCCGCTAAAAGTGAAAAAGGTGGCGGGTGCACTGTCACATATTGTCTGGAGATGATTTTTGGATTAGTCCACGATCCCTCTTACAAGATCACTGGTTAGGGAAAGCGGTAATATAGAGCAGCCAGAATCTAAGCTGAGTCGCCGGCGACGGACCAACACAGGCGGTGGCAGCACGTGTAAGACACGCGCCACCTGAGGAGGAGGACGGATGAATAGATATGAAGGATCTAGAACCTCTGAAGCCGGTGGGGCGGCGCGTAGGCGCCAAAGCCACTCGAGGACGCGGCCGCGGTTGAAAGACCCGCACGGCAAGGACCGTGTGTGCGACAAACGCGTCGAGCAGAAACGCGATTTTCCACCGCGAGCAGGAAGATCGGTGACCAGAGAGGCTGAGCCAACGTTGCGTGTTGGTCGGAGGTTGCCGGAAAGCAATAGATCGGCGAGGATCGGCGCTAAAGAGGGAAAATCAAGGAAAAACCTAGAGGAAAAAAACAAACAAAGAAACATACAAAAGTCTCTGGGGCTGGCTAGGGGAGGAGGTGGTCGGAGCCTAAGCTCCGAACCCCCTCCACCAGGGAAAACGATGGAAAGTTTGGTCTGTAAATCTCAGAGAGAGGAAAAGGAGAGAAAACCGACAGTCCAAAAACGCTTTCTTATTTCGTTATTACATTTAATTCAAAGTCTTTTTTTTTGGCTATATTTACCACACATTTCTAAGTTGTAGTAAATAGAGTAATTTTACATATCACACCCCTAGGCCCTATCCTACTAGAATAAGGTGGTACTCTCTATCAACCTTTTGAGTTTTTCTTTAAAACAATAAAGGTTGATCCAAAAATAATAAAAAGTATCATATTTTATATAATGAGATGAAAATGAACTAAAAAAAGGTTGATGTGAAATTTCATACAAATTTACATCCTCAAGGAGATGTCAATGGAATCAGCTCCAAAAAGGATTTATTGAAGCTTTTTCCATACTGTTATTATATATATATATATAGAGAGAGAGAGAGAGAGAGGTTTTCTAGTGCTTTCTCCAACCATCCTTTATGTCAAATAGACAAACGACAGCAGCACCGAATTCCATTAGCATAAAGAAACAAACAACACCATCAAACAGGAGTAGAGTTAAACATGAAGCCCATGAAATGGCAGAGTATGATGACACAAAAAGGAGAAGATGAGCTTTTCCAAAGGTTGAGCTTCTTCTTCCAGAAAACTTTATTGCTTAGCTAAAACTCATCCATGCCTGAGTAATAATGACGGAAAACACAGGAGAAGTCCCTGGCCTCATGGCCATCCTGGCAGAGTTCTGTATATCTGTAGCAAATAATTAAAGTTTTCTCGGTTTCCAGTCATATTTATTTATTAATTTCCTATGCTTAACATGTGATAGAAGAAAAGATAAAAGAAAGGAAAATAATTTATATAGTCCTGGAATGTATAAGCCTAGTGCACTCAATTTGAAAAGTAGGAAAAATCTGGGGTTCACACGAAAAAACTAACTTTTTCGTAGTGGATCTTACTTTAAAGGAAGTAGTGCACATGACTTGCATATTCTAATACTGTATCTATCGTAGCTCTAAAAGGAATATACCCATTTATGTGATGATGTGATAAGCACATGACTTTGAGGTTAACTATACTCCAAATTTGAGAAACCTTAATGATAGAGCAAATATTGCTAACGATCTCATCGTTCAAGGGGTTGATTGCTCAAATTGAAACTTTAGGGTAGAATACAACTGAACAAATAGTTTAGGATTAAAAGGCAAAATGTTACACACATTATTTACAAGAAAATTGAATTTGTATTACATTTGAGGTTATATTTATTAGGATCAGGAGTTGGTATATAAAGGCAAAAGCACTTACATCTCTAGAGCTTGGGACGTCAATGGGCATTTTCGACCAACATCAATGGCCGATGCTGCAGCAAGGTTTAGGTCTTTAGCCTGCATCATATAGAAGAACATAAGCATACATGCTCAACTACTCATGCTGTGTACAATCATCAAAAGATTATTGGAGGAGAAATTAAAGACCATTTTCCGGCATGTCTCAAATAATCTTCCATGGCATGAAGGAACAATTCATATTAAAGAATGCATAATTAACAAAAGCTAGCACATGAATTAATGTTACAACAAAGAACTAGAACCTTCAACGAAAATTAAACTTTACAACTCTAAAGTACCACCTCATTCTTGAACACACCACCAAACTATAACTACTTACAAAATTACAATTCATCTCCAAATCCAAATTTCTGTTATTTTAGCTAGAAAAAAATGAAATAACTAGAATGTGACTAAATTCCCATTTTGTTTTGGTTTTGGTTTTGCATATCAGGCTCATTTCTCACTAAATGTCTTTCCATCCAAGATAATGACTAGGTCTCGTTGGTTACATAGATGAATGAGAAATTTGTGAATAGTAGTGAGATAATTTGTGAATAGTAGTGAAATGATTTGAGTTAAGATTTTTATGGGGTTTTGAGAAAAAAAAAGAAGAGAAAAAGTCGAATACAGAAATTAAAAAGTTAAAAAAGGGTTAAAATATTATTTTTTAATATTATTTTTGTTTTAGGATTTGAAAAAATTAAATTTTTTTTTGTGTTTTGTTTGGAAGTTTGGGAAAGTTGAAATGATTAGATGAAAAAGTTGAAATGTTGAAAATTTGAAATTGAAAAATGTTTGTGTTTGAATGGTGTTTGGATGTTGAGATGAAATGAGATGATTTGAAAGGTTTCTAAAACCAAACCATGCCTAAGTCTAATAGAAGGCAAACATATAAACTTGGATTTAGAGGGTGGAATGTAACTAGTTATAGTTTGCTGGTATATTTAACAATGGAGCTGTAATTTAAGATAGTAAAGTGTAATTTTCCAAAATTAGAGAAGGTTAGCTAACATCTACACGACATCTAGATGAGGACAATGAATTTAGACATTGATTATAGTGTGTGAGCACATTGATGTAAGAGAAGAGTTTTCCATACTTGATCTCAAAGTTACAACTAGTCTAATGTGTGTGTGTGTGCGTGCACTCATGCCTTTCTTTTATCTTTATTTCTTTCGTCATTTTGATTGAAGCTTGGCTTGTTTCTTTAGATATTAGTATGTCCTTGCCATTTTCTTCCCTTGCCCTAATGGGAGGAGCTAACACCATATGCATTAGATTTAGGACATTGGAAAATGAGAGATCAAACATAAGCACTTCTCGTGACTATATGGTGTCCATTTCTATACAATCAGGTGTGATGCAAGTACTGGTGTCACATTATGAATGAGGAATATAGATGAAATATCTATAAAGTCAATCTAGTCAAATATGCATAAGACTATACCGCTTGACTGAGCTTGGATCTTGATTAAATAAAGAGATATATCTTCTCGCAGAACACAACATAGGTTTTCACATCCCATCTAAGTTGTGGCCCACTGGATAAAGTGCCCACCTCCCAATGATTGAGCAACCAAATGAAACTGAGGGTGAAGGCTCAAGACATCTTTGAGCACATGGCCATGTCTTGTACACTAATATTAATACAATTATAATCTCAAAAGCAATAGTGTTAACTCACTTACCATTAGCTTAGATGCAAACCCACCATCATAATTTCTCGAAGAGGGTGCTGCTTCCATCACTCCAGGAACTGGATTGTAACTGTCACTGCCATTCAAATTCTGTAAGTTCTAAAAAGTCTTAAATATTAATTACCTAGATAAGATTTAAATTTTCTTAAAACTGAGCCACATTAACATTTGATGTTAGAAAGCAACATGCACTTGAAGGATATGGTTGGCCATGGGTTCCCACATCCACCAATTTCTTTATAGTCATTATAAAGGAATGAGGCTGCTCTTGGCTTGCATAGTTTTTTATGTTCCACTAGAAAAATCTCATTTGGGAGAGAAACTCAATTATACTTATCTTCTACATCTCTAAAGACAACTTCTTATCAAAAAAATCTTTCAAGACAACTATTGATCTACGACATCTCATGCTTTACTGAAGCTACTATTTCTGATGGGTTTTTATTTGTTTGATGATGTGTGATATACATTTTTGGCCTTCTTCTTAGAAAGCTTTTGGGATTGAAAATGGTAGCAGATCCAAAAAAAAACCACAAAGGTAAGTGAAAAGAAGAAAAGGACGAGTGCAGGAAACTATGTTATGTGTCTGCAAGGAACCTTTTTTTTCTTTCCTTCTCTTTAATTTTTCAGAAGTGCTACCAATTCAATTGTACTTTAAGGAAGTGCTACCTTTTCAATTTTATTTCCTTTAGCATCTAGTCACATTAAAATTGTCGTTTTGCACAAGCTCCAGAATTGATTTAGAGTGCTGGTGCTTCCAATGTGGTCTTGCTCAAAGTAGTGATACTCTCACATAGACAAATATTGAATACCTACTCCAACAGCAAGCACTTAAGAGTATCGAATCTCACCAACAGGTAAGTAGTGGACAAGTATTAAATACCTACTCCAACAGCGAGCAGTTGAAGAGTTGAATACTCTTGTCAGAGTGCTGGCAGCAATTCCAAGAGACTGACCAAGAGCAAGGGCTTCTGAGACACCAAGCATGCTAACAGCCATTGCCAAATTATTGCAGATCTTTGCTGCCTAAACAACAATGATGCTCAAAGCATAAAATACTCACAGCAAATCTGATAGGGTAAGAATTAGGCACAAGTTCAAGAACAAGCTGAGAACCATATTTCCTTCAGTTGATGGACTGTTATACAGGCAGCAGGGAAGTGTGTGCTTGTGATGAATAAGGGCAAGGGAAGGAAACCTGATGAGAATGCCCAGACAGATATAACTTGATCCTACCTTAAAAGTTTCCACCTTTCTCAGCGTATAACATTTGCCATATCTCACTCATGAATGGTGAACTACCACACAAGCAACATGAAGATTTAAGCACGATCAAGGTATTTGTTTTTAATTCAAACTTGAGTTGACCAGGTTTGGATCCATTTGATTCAATTAGTTATGCTCATGTCCATTGTCTGCATTACAATAATATGACAGATACCTTCCTATCCAAACAAACATGTATATATGGACATGCTAGAAATACTGTGTCAAAATACATATACAGTCAGTGTTGTATGGGAGATGAGAAAATAAGAGGTAGAATATGTTAAATTATGCCACAGAATCACTGCATAGAGAACCAAGTAAATTCAAGTGATCAAAATCTCCATTACTACATGAATCAGACTGAAATACTAATGCAACAAACCAACTGAACAATCTAATTGATTCTTGGAGTCTACCAAGTGATACTAAAAGATGCTTGATAGGATTAAAAATAGCTCTTTGGTATGCATTAAAAATTTGTCTGATACTTCACTTGCTTGTATAAATTTTTGTTGATAAATAATGTAATCTTATTCAAAGCACAGAGGGGTGGAACCCAAATATACAAGAGGTATACAATAGGATACAAACCAACTCGGGGAATGAATAAAAAAAAGAGAATGCAGTTCCATGAATTCTAAAATGCTGGAGGAATGGAAGCTATTGTGCGCCAGAATCAAAACAAAACTTTATTGAATTGCTGCCCCTTGATATCATTGAGGAGGTTGTTTCACAGTCACAGGAGTCATCAGAGTGAGTTTTGCATAAGGTAAAAGGTTGATGGCTTGTGAGGGGTTTGGGGAAGAGTTGATGGCTTTGTTACTGCCATTAAGTCTAATCAGAATCCCTATGTTTTCTTCTAGATCTTTGAATAGAAGAAATTGACAATTAAAGAGGTTGATGGATTCTATTAATTATGATAACAAGCACGGTAACTATAGTAGAGGTAGAAGAATGGAGAGGGAAACATGTTTTTGAGAATGAAGCCTAAGATATTGTCTTGGAATGTATGAGAGCTGAATGAGAGGACAAACTATTGAGGATTAATAACTTAGGAACTGGAAGGACTAAATTGGAGATTGTCTAGGGCTACTGTATAAACAATAAAACTAGTGGGGCTGTCAACATATGACTTGGTGTTATATGGGTGCAAGAGGGTCATGAGGAGGAATATTGCTCATGTGGAATGGAATGGCAGTGGGAAAAATTGACGTTTGTGTGGCAGAATATACTGTAGCATGTGATTTTTAAAATGTTGATGACAACTTTGAATGGGCTTTTGCGGGTGTTTATGGTTCTAATATTTTTTTTTTGATAAGTAATAATATTATATATATATATCAATAGGAGTAACCAAGTACACTGAACGTATACAAGAAAAACACCTAGCCCATACAAGAAAGCCCATAATGACCCAAAAGCCCATGAAAAAAGCCCAAAAACCCTGAATTGGAAAACTATCAATACACCTCCCCGACCCCATCCCCTAGATTCCTTAAAACTAATCTTCAACCTGAACATCACAAAGCCCTCCCTTTAGCCTTCCCTCGACTTGAGCTATCTCCCTTAGCATCGTAGTTGATTGCCCATGAAAGATTCTTTAACTCCCTGCTTTTCTTAAACTTATGGTTCTAATATTGATTGTGATAGACAACTAATTTGGGATGAGTTGATGAGTCTAACCAGTTGGTGGACCCTTCCATGGTATATGGGTGTGATTTTGACACTACCAAGCAATGTTGAAGTTAGATTTCATCTCTCACGCAACTGCATTTAAAGTGGCTCCAATTAAACATTCAATTCTGCCTAGAAAGATGAGAATACAAGGAATGGAAATAGGCAATACCTACAATTGATTTATTTTTTGTTAAATAAATAAAAAGCCACACGGTTTCAATATGAGATCTTCATTTTCTAATATCATATTGTTTCCTAATGTCTCATCCCAACAATGTGCAATGTGCAAAGTCAGATTGGCCTCAGAAGGGAAATACAACAAATTGATTTAAAAGTGTATACCAAGTCTTAAATAATTTCCTCTATCATTATTGACACATACATATACTCAATATAAACAAAATTAAAAAAGAAACAACACCAGAATGCGGTGACTTGCTGTAAAGAAGAAAACTTACTGAACCATTTCCTGCTTTCCCACAATATATTGTGTTTTTCCCCATTGAAAGTAATAAGGGTTTTGCAGCCAGGTAAGCTTCCTCAGACCCACCAACCTGGACAAATGTTAGTCTTTGTTAAGATATTGATTACTACCAGGACACAAAACTTTGGTGCCCGAAATATATACATCACTGAGGGAAAAAGTCCATAGTGTTTCCACAATGCTGATGCGTCATTTTTCAATCTTAACACCATAACTAAATCAGAATGAATTAAACATCTGGACATCAAAGGTCAAAAGTGCAATTATACCATGAAAGCAAGTGTCCCAGCTTCTGCGGCAAGAACACCTCCAGACACAGGAGCATCCAACATGACAGGGTTCACCCAATGATCTACAAATAATAAAATCTGCCAGTCTTTAAATATAGAAAAAAAAATGTGACATACAATCAAACATAGTTAAATATAAAAATTACAAGATTATTTATCAAAATTCTAGCCTCTCCCCCCAATATAAAGAATGTAAAAAAAAAATCATAGACATTGATCTCTGATTCAAATTTAATACCATGGCAAGTTTCATGGAGAGTATCCACCACTCAAAGCAAGATGAAAATTTAGTTTGAAGACAATTCTAATTTTTAAGACGAGTCTACATACGTATTCCATCCTAAAGTCATCCACACCTTTAAGATATGTCTAGATTTATGGTACATGTCGTGAAAGCTCTAATGCATGAATAATAGATTATTCAGTGGATGCGGCACTCTTTCATTCCACCCTGTAGTTTCGTAATGTCTATACTTGACGGATACTTTGTTTATATCTCTTGCTTTCCTCATAGAAAAGTGTGGTACTTTTAATATTTATTTTGAATGGTTCATGAATTAGATAAATCATATTAGCTTACCACTTGAGCAAGTAACTCAGATTAGGATTTTTTGTTGTCAACTCAGTACCCAAGAGTCATGGATTCTCAGACCTAGCACCCTTAACAGGATTGTATTCTAGTTTATGAAATTGGTGTTGTCCAAGAGTGTTTCCTAACTTGTTACATATGTAACTCTTTCGTTATGTAATTAGTTTATCATTCCTTCTATTTTCGTTCTTCCATATGGATCTTGAACGAAGTTGTGAGAGAGAGAGAGGAGAAGACATTAAAAAACTAATGAGTTCTCCACATCCCTACTCAGTGGATACACTACTTTATAGCACTATTATGCCCAACGGCCATCTGCACACATAGACGAGAGAAGTTAATTATGATAGGCAAAAGGATAAACTAACATATATAATCGACAAGTAAGAATGCAGAATGACTAGCTGTCAAGTCAAGTTAAAACAGTCTGCTTAGTACTTTAATTCACTAGTTTTACCTTTCTTTTCCTTTAAAATACATTTAGATACAGTCACAGAAAGCTTTCTCGATGTTTGTGGATCAATAGTAGACGAATCTATTAATAACCACGGTCTTAGGAGATTTCCACCTTGAAGCAAACCATTTGGTCCAGTGAACACATCAGATACCTACATAAATTTTCAGTATTTTGATTCAGTCATCAAACTCGAAAAAAATGGTGTCATTCTAATATTCACAGCAACAAGCAATGAAATAGATTTTTTTTAGAGAGAGAGAGAGAGATGGATTTATAAATTAAAACTCACATGTGAAGAAGAAGGCAACATTGTAATTACGACATCACTTGCTTCTGCAACTTCAAAAGGTGTTTCTTTTGTAGAGACTCCCATGTCAGAGAACTTCTTTAAGACATTACAGTTTCTGAAAACAATCAAATATCCCAAGTTAACTAATATCACACTTGAAAGGGCTTTACTGCTATGAACTACAAGTTCATTGGCCTCCATACATACAGAATCATTTGAATTTGAATTTGCACCGAGTGAATCATCTCATTTCGAAATGTAAAACAAATGAAATAATTAAGTGAAGTCTGACTAATTTTTTTTCCCTGGCAAGTCATGAAGAACTTAAAAAAGAAAAGAGCCAAATACATTACATGTCATGAACGGCCACTTTGTATCCTGCCTTTATTAGATTATGCACCATTCTGGAGCCCATATTTCCCAGCCCTATGAACCCAACACTCTGTAATACATCAATGGCTTGAGAAATTTGAAGTAACTCCGCAAAATGCATAACAATCTAAAAACCCGGAAGGAAAACACCAGATTTTCAGCTGGGTAAAAACATCTACCGTGGTCAATGCTAACTTGATACTAGAAAAGCAAGAATAATCAGGTAGCCCATACAATTTCAAATGCCCAATTGAGAGCATCACTAAACTTAATTGAAGACCAATATGGAACCCACCTCCCTCCCCCCACCCCCCAAGCTCAAAGGGGGTCTCCATATATCAACAAATAATTGCAGGGTAACACAGAATTGGAAGCCCAAATCACGCTTAACACTTTCAGAGTCTGATTTGTTCCTTTTAAAACATGTATCCCGGTATGAGTTTGAATTATCAAAGCCCGTAAGTAACAAAGTTCATGTTCAAACACAAAAACTGTTTCACTCACAACAAAGAAGCTGGCTTTTCATTCACGTATACTAAATAATAGTATGCCCCAGGGAGCTTGCTTTTACTCTTAGAAGTAAATCCCACCAAAGAGATGACAAGGGGAAAAAGTCTCAAGACTACATGAAACTGCGAAAAAGCAGCTGGATTCTGTAGCTTATAGTTCACAAGAATAAAGAATACACGCACGTATTTAGGTAGACGTGTACGTATCTATGTATGCATATAGACTTACTGAACATGTTTATTCTCCCACTTTAATTGTCATGTTTTTTTTTTTATCAGTAATTGTCATGTTTTTTTTTTATCAGTAATTGTCATGTTTTCTATAGGTGCCATACATATATCCAGACGAGGAACCATCAAAAAAACAATTGCCCATCAATTTCTCACATACCCAATCGAGAATCAGCACAAGTAATTGATCATTTGTATCCAAGAGCCTAAAGGACCCAGAATGGCTTTAAGGAAACGAGCATATAAAAGCTGTTAAAAGACCAATAAGAAGAAGAGGAAAAGCTCACCTCAAACTGAGATGAGGAAAAATGGCGTATCGGAGAGAAATGAAAGAGAGGGGATAAGAGTGTAGGCTTGCACTTGGAGAAAGAAAAAAGTGCTCTCGCCCTGCACATCGCCATGGTTATCTCTTTCACAGTTTCACTACGTTCTTGATGAAAACAGCTTTAATCACGATCATTGGACTGTCGATACGTTAAGGGGAGATAACAAAACGACAAAAATTATAGGATTTGTTTTCTCGTTATTTTGCTGCCAACTTTAATATTGTTTTCTTTTGTTTCGGGGAGTGGAATATCCACCCAATCCATTGCACGGCATAATGCACATTGCCTGTCGGAGTTTTGAAATTTATGATTAGAAAGGGATGAGAAGTTTATAAATAATAGTATGATAATTTGTTAATAATAAGAAGACAAGTATGAATTAAGTATTTATTTTATTTTAAGAAAGAAACGAGAAAAAATTGAGTAAAAAAGATTATGAAGTTAAAATTTAATTTTTTATTTTTATTTTTATTTTAAAATCTGAAAAAATTGAATTATTTTTTACTTAAAAGTTTGAATTATTTTTTATTTGAAAGTTTATGAAAATTGTAATGATTAGTTTGAAAAATTTTTAATGATTAATTTGAAAATGTTTGTGTTTGAATGATATTTGAAAAAAAAGATAAAATGAGATACGATAAAAACTGTTTCCAAACATTCCTTACAGCATTCTCCTTGTATTTTTCATTTATAAGTAAAATAATTAAATAATCTTCAAAAAAAGTCTTTCTAATCGATTATCTAAATAAAATGTTAAATATCTTTTTTTTGTCAAATATCAATCTAACCGTAGTTCTCCCTCTTCCTCCCTCTCTCTTTCTTTTTTTTTTTTTTTTTTGTTAATTGTTTTATAAATAAAAAAACGTAGCTTTTATATTTACAAAAAAAAAAAAAAAAAAACGTAGCTTTATAAAATAAAACATAGCTTTTTTTTTTGTTAATTGTTTGTTTCTCTCCTTCCTTTCATCTATTTCTTGTTTTGTTATTTTTCTCTCTACTTTTTTTTCATTTTTTAATTTTTAAAGAGAAAAAAATGATATTTACAATTTTAAAATATGCAAATTAAGCATTCTCTTCGAAAAAAATAGATAAATTTAAAATTTACATAAAACATTATTTAGTAGAACTCACTTTTTTACAAAAAAAAAAAAAAAAAAATGTGCGAGGCTTGCACACCCTTTTTAAAATTAAAATTAAAATTAATTTCAAAATTAAAAGTAAAAAAATATAGATAAACCATTAAAAATGCTTTTATATATGCTTGAAATTCAAACCAGAATTATGATCCCTTAAAAAGAATAATTTTCTTATATTTTTTGTTCATTCAATATATAACAACAACCTGACTCAAAAAAATCTTGTGTAAAATTGACTTAAAAAATTAAAAACAAAACAGAAACATAATAGCAAAAAAAATTTTCAAAATTATATAATTAACTTAAAATTCAAAAGCTAAAAATAAAAAATAAAAAAAATTTAAAAATCTCAAATAAAAAAAAAAAACTTTAATTTTAGATATACATATTTTTTTATGAAGGGCCACCCACCAGCCACAGGACGACCACGGAATGGTCGTAGCTGACCGGAGTCATATGATCCACGAGCCTGAATTGTTCACCTCTACATTAAACTCACAACAAATGCTCTGTCGGGGAACTTGCGCCATAATAGTTATATCCTATATGGGATGACGTTTTTGCAACATTTCAACGTTTTTTTCTTTAGCTTTATTGGATTGAATCGTTTATCTTCCTCCTTCAGCATTTAGCGGCAAAGCTATCCCTTCCCCAGCAGACAACAGATTTGGAGTCGATTAACTATAACAAATACAGATTGGAGCATTTTAAGTTTGCTTAAAGTCTCGATTTAAAGAAGACTTATGTAAAGCGATTGAAGATCACGAAGCTTTGGATCCTTTTGACTATTCTGTTTATGAGAAAGCACGTTATGTCCACTGGCATCTAAATATATCTATTGTTTGTAATCTCTGGCAAAGAGTTGAGAAAGAGATCCTGAATTTGCAGTACATGTTTCCTAGTAGTACTTCTGAACCTCATCCTACGAGAATTGTCACCAGCTAAAATGGCATCCTTTTTATCTGGAGATGGTTTCCACATGTTAGACATAAATCATGCATGGCAGAGATTGGAAATAGGCTACCCATTCAATGATCATTTTCCTCGAGAATATTTCTGGGTTACTCCCAACTGGATTTGTCACTGTGAATGGAAGTTATATGACAAAGTAAAGGTCACAACTCCTCATGGTGGCAACATTTAAAATTTTGTACCCATTCATTCAAGCATGCTCCAATTTTACAACAATGGTTAATACAAATTTGCTGAGCAAGCAAAATTGCCACGATCAAGGATTCAGACAGGGAGGCCAATGAGATATTAAATACCCAGAAAAACTCAGAGAGCAGAGGCATTTGATCCACACCATACTAAATAGATGAAAGATCTTCATATATGTTCTTGATACCTGGCCTGTCCGAAACTGATCGTATACATCGTAAAGCTATTCCAAGAACCTCCTTCATTCCCTTCTCAGCTGCCGGATTCCCCATTTCTGGAATCATCGCAGGGTCAAAACAATCTGAGCCAAGACCTTCTGCTACCCTTAACTGCACCCAATCTGTCAAATCAACCCCTCCCTCTTCACCAGAGATAACATCACCAGCACACCTTCCTGTTAAAAGTTCCAACAGTATCACTCCAAAGGCATAAACATCAGACTTGAAGGAGGGCAGTGGTTTCTTGGATGCAGCCAACTCTGGTGCACGATAGCCCAATACACCAGCATCAAGAATCTGTTCAATGGTGCCAGCTTGGGTCATTAGGCGGTGGAGGCAGTAATCAGCAATGCGTGCATTCAGATCAGGCCCATCTAACAGAATGTTTGTTGCTTTAATGTTGCCATGTGGTACAGCACGATCAAAATGGAGATAGTTTAGGCCTCGTGCAACATCAACTGCTATTTTGAGCCTTTGGACCCAGGTTAATGGTGGACCTTTTCTTCCTGGCCGATCTGAAAATAAGATACATCAGAAATCTTAAAAAAAAAAAACTAAATAAGCATGAAAAATAAAAAGTGTGAAAAGCCAAAATTGCTTGAATCCTGAAAGTTTAATGAACAAGCCATATGACCTAAGCTAAAACCTATAAGGTGCAATCGATTGACCAACAATGCTGATGTTCTAATATAATGGTTTTGGACAATGGTTATACAAGAATTTAAAGAGCTTTGGGTCCTATAGGAGCATTCATGCCATTTGGCCCCACCAAGAATGTCTTTTAAGTAGTGGAAAACAACTATTTCGGCCCAATAGGATATACAATTAATTAGCTAAATCAGTGAACATAATTAGTAAGAAACAAATCATGGGATGAGTCTAGTCGATCTTTTAAGAATACCCTGCCAATTGTCATGCCACACTGCTATATGACACGCCATGAACCAAATTTAGCACATGCTGAAATCATGCTAGCATGCCAGTCAATTAAGAACGCGTCTCTCTTGAAACAGGCAATATTACTAAGCTCGTACAGATTGTATCAACAGATAAAGTTTAAGTTTCCCACCCAGAAGAAAACTAAGGCATATGCACAGGACTAACATAGCTTTCCCTTTTGAGGAGTTTTAGGTGTAAGTTTACTGACACTAATTTGACAATGATGTGTAATTGCAAAAGGGAAAAAAGACTTCTGCACTCGAGGCAGATCTCCTTAAATATTTAAAAACCCCACCACAAATTCACAGATGAGTAAGGATACAGACAAAGCGCTTTTGGACATGATCTCTACCTTCAATCTATACTTCACTAGCTTAACAAACTTGGTATTTTTGTAATTACTTCATCTTTATTTCTTTCACCAGATCATGAAACCATGTGCAAAATTATTTTTAGGACTCAGACAAGGTCCACTACAAAGTGATCCGATGTGTGCACCAAAGGCTATGTTTAGATATATAAATTAAGGAGATCATGGGCTTTGTGCACACCCCTCATTGTAACCGTAGTAAAGATAGCTCCACCTTTTACAGATTATAATGTCCATGACTAAATACATCCTACGACAACTGTAGAATCAAAGCAAGGTAAAGGAGAAAATGTTTTTCTTTTGATCGGTAAACAGACTAAAGAGGAGAAAATGTTACCATAAAGAAAGCTTGCAAGACTTCCAGGCGAGACATAATCTGAAAGAATGAGCTTTTCATGTTGTGTGGGCCCCCAATAGTACCCTCTCAAACCCACCACATTCGGATGCCTGATGTTTGCAAATTTTTTAGCCTCCTTAGCAAACTCCTTTCTCTGTTTTGCTACCCCTTCTCTCAACCACTTAACTGTCAAGAACACCCCATTATCCAGAGTTGCCCTATACGAAGTTCCATGGCTGCTTCTCCCCAATACTTCTGCCGGGGCCCTAGACAGCTCCTCAGGTGTCAGTGTGATGGTATCATCGAGAAAATGAAGCTCACCAACCAATCGATCTGGTGACCTCACATCTAACCTTGCAAAGTGCTCAGCAATGAACGAATCCCCAGATTCTGGTGACCAAGAGAAGTGGCTAGCCTTTGATGGGGAGAAGCCAGTTACAGCAGTCATTTTCTCATCAGGACTGATTATCCCAGATGTCGATCCTTTCCGTGAAGCCACAAGATCCTCAGCTGAAACTACCAAAGCACCACCACTCTCTGCTCCAGTAAGAGCAGAGGGGTTTGGTTGAGCTTGCCGGCGAATGTCTTTATCTATTTTGTGTTCTGGTGGAGGTCTCCTTGATATACGAATGTAATGTATGAAGATAACAATAAGGATAAGAATGAAAACAGCAACCACACATGCAACTATAATTATCACTTTGACAATAGTGTTCATCGATCTCCTCTTGTGATTTTCATCTGGATAATTGGTTCCTCCAGAAGAAGCTCTAGGAAAACTTAACTTATTATTTCCAGGGTAGAAAGAAGAACTCGGGAACTTTCTCAGGTTTTCAGGGACAAACCCTGAAAGATCATTATATGAAGCATTAAAGCTTACAAGGCTGCTAGGCAAGTTGTTTGGTAAAGAACCTGTAAAGTGGTTCTGTGATATATCCAATGAGCTTATTGAGCTCATGTCAGCCATGGAAGTTGGCAGAGAACCAAAAAAGTTATTTCCAGCAATATTGAGTACTTGAAGTCCAGTCAATGACCCAAATTGATCGGGAAAATAGCCACTAAATTGGTTACGAGAAAGATCAAGAATCTGAAGATTGCTTTCTCCAGGGGAAGGAGGAGCAAACTTAATATCACCACTCAGTAAATTATTTTCAAGATGAATATCCTGCAGAGTGGGCATTGTCAACAGATCAGCTAGAAGGTGACCATTTAGCTGGTTGGAACTGAGATCAAGAACTCTAAGCTTTGGATAATGCGTGATAACAGTTGGAAGAGAGCTAATAAGAGAATTATGGGAAAGGTTGAGATAATTTAAACGCAAAAACTGAGGGGTAAACTCAGGGATCAGCCCTGTCAATTGGTTCTGACTGAGATCAAGGAATTCAATGTTCCCCCATTTTACCATCCTGGTTAAATTTCCTTCAAATTTGTTATTTGATAGATCAAGTACCGCACAGCTTCCAGTCAGCAAAGGAAGCTCACCTGTGAGCCCATTTGAGGAGAGATTAAGAAAGTGCAGGGTTGTCGACGTGATCATACTTATCGGCCCTGAAAGATGAACATGACTGTGAGAGACTCAATAATTTATATCACATAGTAGCAGTGCAGACAAGAACCATTCAAGTGAACATAAAATGTATTAAGAATTTCAGTCTGGGAAAACCAAATTAGCTGTTATAAGTACCTGACAAATTATTGGCACTCAAATCCAGTTCAGTTAATACCAAAGAATCTCCTTTCAACAGACCATTAGGAATGAACCCTGAGAATCCGTTGTTGCTGAGCTTCAGGACTTGGAGTTCATAGACAAAATTAAATGCAGGCAATTCTCCAGAGAGCTGATTGTAGCTCAGATCCAGCACCTTCAAGTTTTCAAAGACCTGTGGCTCACCTCCACTCACCAGTGATCCCTTGAGCTGATTGTGGCTAAGATTCAAATACTTGATAGTCTCAGAAATTTGCGGTAAAAATTTTTGCTGCTGTGAGCTAGAACTAACTAGCATGTTACCACTGAAATCAACGTGGGTTGCACTTGATAGAAGCAAGAATTCCACGTCCAGCTGACCATTGAGCATATTTCCATGCAAGTCAAGCAGCTCAAGACTATTAATTAGCTCAAAACCTTTAGGTATTCTCTTGTTAAAGCCATTCAAAGATAGATTTAGAGATACAAGGTTATTTAATTTTGTAAATGCTGATGGCAGTGAACCAGAAAAGGAATTACGGCTCAAGTCCATAGACTGGATTGAGGTAAGACCAGATATAGAATCCGGAATTGAGCCAGAGAAGTTGTTCCCAGCCAATGAGAGGTTCCTTAGGCTTGCTAACCTGCCAATCCCCGTTGGCAAAGACGAGGAAAACAGATTATTAGATATGTCTAGAAACTCAAGGCTTTTCAAGTCTGCAATATTGTTTGGAATCGTCCCCGTCATGGAATTGTTTGACATGGAGAGTCCCACAAGCTTCGTGAGATTTGAAAATACACTCAAGTCCGCATCAGCTGAGAGACCCAAGTTATTAAGAACAACCCCAGCAACATTTCCTCCATTACAAGCAATTCCGTTCCACGAAGTAGGGCAGCCATCAAAATCAATAGACTCCTCATTCCATGAATTCAGGACATAACCAGTGGGGTCATGCTTGATTCCCTTCTTGAATTCGAGCAGCGCCAAAATGTCCTGTGAAGGAAGCTGCCCCATGGCAGAGAGAAAAAACAGGGATGCAACTAAAAGCTTGATGAGCTTCATGTTAATCCTATCAATGGCTCCACCTTGGTACGGAGAGAAGCTCAAGAACATAAGAAAGCTTTTCAGCTACTAACTCACATATTTCAAACAGACACAATTGATTTCCAGACCACTTACTGAAAAAAGTAAACAAAACCCCCGACACAGCAGCTCTTTCTTCAATATTATGAGAAACAGCCTACAGAAAGTAAAGAAAATAGCTCTTTTAAGCTCTTAAAGAATCAAGTTAAAAAAAAAAAAAGCCGACTAAGCTGCGGAAAAGACAATAGACGTTCAACAACCTTTCTTCAGAAGCATGAGTAATCTCCACTTAGGTAAGCAAAGCCAAGAACTTAGGATTCACCAAATCCCTAAACGTATTCACCAACCGTATACTTCTAGCTCACAAACAAGTAAACGTTTGGAGACCATAGCCTCAAAAGATTGATCCTTTTCCGGGGGTCAGAAATACAATACTGATTTAGGAAAGAACAATTTTCAAGGGCACAACCAAAGCATTGAATGACTGAAACCCACTACGCAAACTGAGACACTTTCAGAGATCTAACAAAAGCAAATGCAGGATTTTCTTACCAATATCCCCGCTTGATGAACAATGTAGCTTAAGTAACTCTTCAAAAGATTCAATATTTGAAGCAACAAAAACACTTCCTTGCAGGGCTCAGAGCTTAGAACATTCTGACGATGCTATCAACTTCCACATGGATTACAGCTACAAAAATCAAACCCATGAATAAACAAAAATGCGTCTTCAGTGGATTGACAAAGAGACCGCATTGAAGACAAGGGACCCAGAGATTTTTTGGCCATAAAAGTTCAACTGGAAAGTACTTTAAGCTCTAAAAACAGTCCAAAGCCCTAATCTTTCTTTAATGGAGATAACAAACTAACCACCCTTAAAGAAAAAATGCCTTTGTCCCTTTTCACTATTCTCTGTTGACGAGACATGTGAAACTGTGAGGACCCTAAAAACAAACCAACCCCATTCAAGTTTGTTTGTATTGGGTGGATATGGGAAAAGAAGAATTATTAAAATAAGAAAGAAATTAAAAACCCTAATGCTGGTCCATTCTTTTGAGGAATCTGGAAGTGTCAGCTAGTGACAACATAAGCGGGAAAATCTTAAGTCTTTTTGGTATAATTTGGTTCGAGTCGCGTGGGATTTACCCGCCAAATAAAAAAAAATTAGAGAGAATCTCTCTCTCGCACACACACTTTCCTAGTGGACGTCAAAGGATTTATCAAATCCGCTTAAAGATTTGCGCTTTTCTAGAAGTGAAAAATGAAAAATAAAAAGTTGTGTTAGGGCGTGGGGAAAAGTGTGGTGATCAGTGACAAGTAGGACATGCCCCCCCCATATGCCCCTTTGACTAGGGCTCTTCATTTCATTTCTCCCCAAGTCCCAATAAGACACTGATACACAGAGGTGAAGTTGGTGGAGGCATAATGATATGATGTGGGAGTAAGGTGCCCATTTGGGAACAACCTGTCATTTTTTGACACGTGTGCTAGCGTACCACAGTTTGCTGTTTGCAGTCCATATCTTGGCGGGCTTCGAAGTTTTGGAGCAACAGATGGGAGAAAATACTGCATAATAAAAGGAAGGGTGCCCCAACATGCGTTGTAGTTTTCTGTTTAGGGGCTCGTTATCTATCATCCACGAGTTATCCTAAATAAAGTTTTTAGGTTTTCCTTTCTACTTCATGATCAATCACTTTTTGACATTTTTGCTCTCTTTTTACTTTTGTCAAATAGTTATCATAAATTCATAATCACCACTTCTACACCATTATATTACCACCAAAGTCCACGAGAACCGCAACACATTCGGTAGGGAGAGAGAAAATTATAGGCCTAGGAGTACATACCATCGGGGGCGGAGCTATGTTGATAGCCCCCAAAAATTTTCAAAAATATATTTTAATATATGGTTTTTTTTTAAAAATATCTTAACATAAAGATAATTTACCCTTCAAAATATTTTTAAAAATCTCATTTAGTATTTAGTTGTCTAAGTTTCTTTTTCTTTTTTTTAATAATTTTTTCATATTTACACCTATTTTTTATCATTAATAAAATCTTACATTTTCATTTTTTTTTACATCTCATAAGAGGCAATAAAATATCTTGATCTCTTTTTATAAACTATTTGGTAAATTTATAACCTCATTTTTCCTATTTATTTATACTTTTCCTTTCAAGTCTTCCACTAGCTAGCTTGTTTGGATTAGTTTTGTTAGTAAGTACATATATACTACCATCGAGTTAACAATTAGGAGTGAATGCAACAAATCTCACATAGCTATTTCTATATATATTATAGAGACTTTACAATATTCAATTTTAGATTCAACAAAATTTTTTATCTTTGTTTACTTAATTTTTATCATTTGCTACAAAAAATCTTACATGACTATTTCTATCTTAATTTTTATCGTTTACTTGAGTCCGATGAAACTCAAGTGAGAGGTTTAGATAGGTGGATTTAATAATTAAGTTTGTCCCTAGATAACAATCTTATATGGTTAATATTAAATGTCGGTGACACACTTTGTTACATTTAATGTCGGTTACTGTTCACTCATATATATGACACACTTTGCTAATCGCCCCCCATGCACCAAATCCTAGTTCCGCCCCTGCATACCATATTCATTAGAATATATGAGAAATTCTTAATCGATCTTTTATTTTTAAAAAATTCTTCTCAAAGCCTTATACAATCTTCCATGCATGCTGTCCCAGAAATTATACAAATCTTTCTTTCCTTTGACCCCTCTAAAGTAGGGTTGGGTTCCAACTCCAATAGAGTCAAAAAGTTCAACTTCAATTTCTGACTCCGACTAAAGTTGGGCTCCGACTTTTACTCTAAATCACAACAGATTCTGACTCGGATCAAAATTGTCAAAATTGAAGGGTGGAACTCCGATTGAGGTTGAAGGAAGGAAGAAAAGCCAAAAAAAAAAAATAATAATAACAGAAAAAGAAAATAACATCTTTCATCTAGTTTTGCGTTGAAATAGTATCCACACATTCACAAACAAAAAATTTAGCATCTTACAGCATGATCCCCCCACAAAAGCCACACCAACAGCTGGAGAAACAAAACACTTTCCACAAAAATTATAACAAAAAACAACTCTTTTCCTTTCCTTGAAATTCTCAATTGTATTTTACGTACAAATAAATCAATTAAAGAATTTGAAACCCAAAAAATGGAAAAATTCTAAACATCGCACTTGAAAAATTGTAGCTTTCAAACAATAAAAGTATTGGAAGACAAGGAAGCCATGGACGGATTGACGTACGTACTACTTTTGTTTGCATGGATGCTTCCTTTAAAGACGAGCACTTTTACTTTCCTTAGTGCTCAGTCGCGCGTTCTTTGTGGTGCTTGCTTAGGGGTGAGCTCTTTTACTCACTTGATGTTTGCTTAGAGGTGAGCACTTTTATTTTCTTTTATTTTTTATGGTGTTTGCTTGAGGTATGAGCACTTAACATGCTCATCAAGGTAAAGAATATTGTGCTACATCTAGGTTGCTCAACAAAGCTAGACACTTTCTTTTGATAACTAGTATTTTCTTGTAGGTTTTCCTTCAATAGTTAGTTTAGGAAAGCGCTTGTGCTTGCAATGCTCCCCTAAAGGCAAGCTCTCTTGCATTCTGCAATGCTCGCTCAGGTGGTGAGCACTTTTGCTGTCCATTATTTTTGCACGTGCAATGAAAACTTATTTTTTCCTTCAATAGTTAGTTTAGGAAAGTTCTTCTACTCTCTACAGTGCTTGGATATTCGCTAGCACTTAAGTGTTCCGAGGTTCTCGCCTGGATGACTAGCACTTTTGATCTTGGGGTGCTTGCCTAAGTGCAAACATTTTTGTTCTATGTAGTGCTCTCTTGAATGGCAAGCATTTTGTCTTTCCACGAAGCTTGCCGAGGTGGCGAGTATCATACTCCTTGTTTCTTGCCGAGTTGACAATCAATTTTTCTCTCGTGCATGCTTACTTAGGTGGTGAGCACATTTACTCTCTATGGCGCTCGCATGGGACCAAGTACTTTGCCTTTCTATGGCGGTTCTCACCTCCACACTTTTCAATTAAAAAAACCATAGGTAGGTAGAGAGAGGAAAAAAACAAGGAAGAAAAGATAAAACTAACCCGAAGTAAATGCCAACATTTATGCCCTAAATCTACCCCATCGCTCAAACCAGCCGCAAATGACCACACCAAGACGCACGCCATCATATACCGAGATAAGTTTTAAGCACGACTCCATGCCAACGAGATTGTAGCAGTCAAAACCAGTTGTTAAATGGCTCAAAGTGGTAAATGCGATGGTTGGATGGACTGGCAGTGTGACTGGTGGTGATGGTATAAGTTGGTGGAGAGGAGGAAGAGATAGTAAGAGACAGTTTTGAGTACATGGGAGAGAGTTTTGAACTATATTAATTCCATCAATAAATCAACATTTGATGTGTGTAGCCATGATTTCTGGCTCAAATTATAGTTGCTATGCGATTCTCTGGAGAAAGAAGTAAGGTCCGAGGATTTGTTGGACAAGAAACCTGGTCACACAATTTTGCTAAAACTTTGTTCATTTCAAATCTAAGAAGAATAAATATTTTTAAAGCTCAAAACTTTGACCAGATTTATAAGCCAACATATTCACATGCGCCTTTGTATCTTGAGTGTGTAAATAACTCATAATGCATGAATTTTCTACATATATCTTTGAGTCTCTATCTATCAACAAATAATATATCTTCCGGCTAGGCTTCTTTAATTTCTTTATCAATCTTCTCTGATTTTCCTCTCATTTTTTAGACTCACCTATGACAAACTTGTCCGATGAGAATGTCAGAAATATAAGGGAGATAGATTGTAATATCTCATTTTGATAAGTGATAATGGATAGGTGGCGTAGGATATCACATTTGGAAATGAGAAATTCTTCTTTTTATAATGTTCTAATAGGCTTCTAATTATATTACTGACAAATTCTTATAGAATATAGATCATGTAGCTTGGACTTTCAATTAGGACATTACAAATATATTGATAATTATTTTTATTTCTTTTTTAATCTTGAATATCTTTTAACAAATACTTCACGTACGTAAATAATATTGACTAATTGATTATTAAGTCACCCAGCTCTATATCGCCTTGACTATGAAATTAAGGTAGAACATAACGCGCGGACAACCACGACAGAATGCCGAAATTTCGATGTTGCTCTACGTAATTTTAGGGGTGTAAATTGGTTCGGTTTGGTCCAAGGGTGTTCCTTCATTTTCTCCAGATTGGACCGAACATTTACAGGGATCAGACCAGTAGCTATTAGTCTAGTTTGTTCAGTTCTATTCATTTATTTTTTATTTTTATAAATAAATTAATAAAAAAAATTATTTAAATTATTAAATTAAAATTAAGTAAATTATTAATGTAAATTATATAATTAACTCTTAAAAAAAATTTTATATTGTCAATGATAATAAATTAAATAAAAATTACATCATTAAATTATATAATTATTATATAAAAATAATATATTAAATTATTAAAAATATTTTAAAAATTTATATAGGAGTTCAGTCCGATTCAAAATTTATAGATTTCAAGACTAGACCGAATGGTTTCGATCCACAATTTATAAGATCGAGATCGACTAGTCTTCAGTTTCATCCGATCAGGTCTGGACCAAACTCCTTACGCAGTTACACCCCTGGGTAATTTATTTTCTAAACTAGTTCGTCCAAGTGGTGTAGCTAGGAATCCATTTTTGGCCGTTAATAATATAATCATTAAATAGTTTTTATAAATATGAAAATATAGTCGATATATATATATATATAGAAAAAATCTATACAATCTCTTATTATTCACACAATCTCTACACACCATATTTTTTAATTTTTATTATTTTTTCTTTTATCAAATATTTAATATATGAATAATGAATAGAAGAATTGAATTAATTTAAAAAGAATAAATTTTAAAAAATTAAAAATTTTTAAAAAATATAATACGTAGAGATTAAAAAGATTGCCTAACATTGATCATATATATAAATATATATAATCTTGATGGGTGGTACTGATATTATGTAGTAACTTTTAACCATTCACACTGATAAGCGTCTGAACAAATTCTGAAAAAGATAGTACAAGGGAAACTTTATGGGAGGCATCGTGACGAGCACAGTTGAGTTTTGATCATCACAAATGCCAAGCACAGTTATATCCACATCTTATCTTTAGTATGAGTCGAGGACCAGCATGGCTGTTTCCAAAACTTAGCCTGCCCCTGCCAATTTCAAGAAGGACTTTGCTACATAATCTCTTCTACATTTTACATTCTATATTATTAAAATTTTTAAATTTTTTAATATTAATTTTTTTTTTTAGTTTATTCTTTTTAAACTATTTCAAATTTATTTCACACTCTATATTAATAAAATTTTTAAATTTTTTAATATTAGATTTTTTTTTTGAGTTTATTTTTTTTAACTATTTCAAATTTTTTATTCATTATTCATATAATAAATATTTGATAAAAGAAAAAACTAATAAAAATTAAAAAAAATGTGGAGTGTGAAGGGTTGTGGAGATTTAGAATAACTTTAGCATACATCGATTATTTGATTTTTATAGCATTTTGAGATTTGTAAAGATATTTTGTTAGTTAATTGCAAAATCAGTGATTCAGTACTTCGATGATTCGAAATCAACACGAAATATTGATATCAAAACTAACACGTAACATGCCAATACCATATGGCAATCCTACCATTAATTTTCAAATAGAAGATTGATGGAGGCCTTGAATTACAAAAACATGAAGACTCAAGTATTAATTTTGCAAAAGTTTAAAAATTGAGGTCAAAAGTTGTTTATTTATTTTTTATGTCGGAAAACCTTTCCAAGATAGGTCCTTCGAACCTATATAGAACTGATTAAATCTCTAACTTTTCACCGGAAGGTGTGGCTTTAAAAGATTATTTGCACTCATGAAGTGTTGAACCTTGAATAATTAATACCTCAAGACCAAGACCTTCATTATTTGGGCCAAGTTGCCAACCCCTTAGGTCACAAGTCTTAAAAATTGAACAACTCAAAAGGACGTGTTTTGCAATTAACTCTTTAATTTTCATATTTGAGGACCTCGCACTTCAATTCAAGTTCAGCTACAGCATTTGTTCAAAGCATCCGGCAATGAAGATCACCAAAGATTTAAATAAAGTACTTAATTAGAGTATGCTCAAAATCTGTTAATGCAAATCCTTCCATATCTCTAAAGCCATTATCAAACACATTCGACTTGGTTCACATAACTATAGAAAAAATTTCTCTATGTACTGAGATCATTAGATTTAGTTAACAAACATGTGCTTCCACAAGCTGCAACATGGAATACAAGTAGTAGTTCGTACTTCTTTTTATCACCTCTTGGTGATAGAGAGTTTATAAATATAAACTCAAGAAAATATCCAACTCACCAGAGTGATTTAACGGCCAATTAAAAATATATCATTTCACTTTTTCCCACCTCCGGAAACATTGAATTTGAAAAATATTACGTCTGCATCCTGAACCACATAAGTTTTTCCCTCCTGCCTATATTTCCCGGCAGCCTGCAAGAAAAAAAAAAAAAAAATTGCAGTACGCATTAGTTTCCCAACTAGAAATGATCAAAAGAATTCAGTGATGAACCTCACACGTAGCACCCTCGATGATGCCACGTGGTAGATTTGGGTAGCAATGGCAAGGTGGATGTAAATATTCAAAACCATATATGTTGACATCTGAAGATTGAAGTGTATACCTTCACAGCTGACTCGCTACCAAGCTCCTTTAGATCATCAAATTTCATTACCTAAATATTATCACATTATATGCAAGTAAATATTAAGGGTCTAGTAGACACATCAACAACAAATAAAACAATAAAATCAAATATGTATCAAAACGGGAAATGTTTGGACGGTGATAAGAAGTTTTTTTTTCCCAGTTATGCTTTTAGAGGTTTTTTGTCAACTAGGCAACCCATGTAATGCCTTTTGCAATTAACGGCATGGTAAAGTAAACCATGATTGATGAAACTTCAACATCAACATTATACTAAAAGTAGGGTAACATCTTATGTTGATTTTAGCAGGTAAAGAGGTATGACAGTGGTAGTATAGGAAGAGGTCAAGGTAATCAGCTACGATGGCTCAAATGGCGGGGCAGAAAAGTAATGAAGAGAGTGTCTGGCTGCGTTAACAATGGTCAATATGCCAAAGCATCTTTCGAAGCTTGTTGGAAGAGAATGAAAAGAACCAACAATAATTTAAATAAAGACAACATAAATACATATGAGCAAGGGGCAACCTCGGCACAAATGAATCCTCTCTCAAAGTCAGTATGGATGGTCCCTGCAGCTTGAGGAGCCTTTGTCTGTCGTCTAATTTGCCAGCATTTCACCTAGAAAATGTCATTATTTGGACATTCAACCATTAATGCTTCGAAGCAATGATGAGAAACACAGTACAACAAATAAGTGCAAATCAATAAATATGGGTGATGATGGTGGAGACTCATTGGTTCAATAACTTCAGATACTGAAAGTAAGACAGATGAGAAGAAAACACTCCAACAAATAAAGTCATTGTTAGAGAACGGAGAGAGACAGCAGCAAACAAAAGAAAAGGATAATAAAACTATTTTTGTTTTTATTAAGGAAGTTACATTACCTCATCAGGTCCTGCTGTGAAGAAGTATATCAGATTGATTGCAGAAAAACCAGTCTTTATGATCTTTGGAAGGGCACTGTAGCAAAGTAAAACATAGTTGTCACAGTTGACTACGCATTTACTATTTATCTCTGCAGCATGACCAGTAATACTATTTCAGGAAAGTTGAAGACAAAACATGATGAGCAAATAATTGGAAGGAAAAACCTGATATGGTAAGAATGTTTTAGACAACTGAGAAAATTTTTGAAACTCCAGCCACTTGCAATGGTTTCAAACCCATTCCAAGATTTCTTTAGGGCAGTGAAGCATATTAGATACTGACCTCAGGAAACGAGAAGACTCCAATTCAAGATTTTCTAAACTAAGATCCAAAGGATCAGTTCAAAATACGTAACCATAATGAGTCCCTTCTCCTCCACTTGTAAATAACTATCATTAATATTGGAGCCCAATTTCATTCTCATACTGTCAGAGTCTCCCCTATATTTCTCATAGGAAAAAAAAAAAAACTAAAAACAAAACACTACAAAAGTAAGACTTGTCTTTGGTGCTCGACTTTACAGTCCGCAATCAAAGTTGTAGTGAGGGTACCTACTTCAATTTTTTTTTTTCAAAGTAAAAGAAATTTGATTAATACGAAAATAAGCATAGCCCAAGTACACAGGAAGTATACAAGAGAATGAGCCTAATTACAAAAAATAGGCATAGCCCTACTTCAACTTTGTTATGAGGGAAATAGAAAGAATTGAATAATTTATGGGGAAGTTAAAAGAAGTATCAAATATATTACTTATAAAAAAAAAAAAAAGTTAGCAGAAAGGTACAGGGTCCCTTTAAAACATAAGACAGCATAATAGCAGAAGTAATCAAATGCTAATAGGTTTACAATGGTCAGTCAGCACATGACCAGGCTCAAATTCATGTTAAGATTGAAAACACAGACCACATATTTTTGTTCCTAACATTTACGTCAAATGTTAGCAGTCATCTGTAGCTCATCCATATAAATCTTACTAGAACTAACCTTTGTAAGTTGTTCTCCTCGCAATATTTTGCTGCTTCATCTGCTGGCAAGTCAGCAAGATTTCTCTCTAACACACAGCTGAAAGGAATAATTGGTTCACCTCCGTGTTCCTGCACCCTGATAATAAATGCAATTATTAGACTCTCATTTAAAAAGCAAATCTTGAAGAAAATGAACATAAAAAAGTAAAAAAGAGGCAATAAAGAAGAGAAAGAAGAAATAGATGAATTGGCTTGCAGCTATCAAGTAGTTGAAGGAAAAAGATAAGGCAGCAATATTTAGGCCTCGTTTGGATGTTGAGATAAGATGAGAAATTTGTGAATAGTAATGACATTGTTTGAGTTAAGATGTTTTATGGGGTTTTGGGAAAGGAGGGAGAAAAAATTGAATAAAAATATTATAAAGTTAAAATATTGTTAAAATATATTTTTTAATATTATTTTTGTTTTGGGTTTGAAAAAGTTGATTTTTGTTTTGTTTTGTTTTGTTTGGAAGTTTAGGAAAGTTGTAATGATTAGATGAAAAAGTTAAAAATTTGAAATTGAATAGTGTTCGTATTTGTGGTGTTTGGATGTTGAGATGAGATGGGATGGGATGGGATGGGATGAGATGAGACCATCTTGCAATCCAAATGGGGCAGTAGACAGAATGCACTAAGTTGCTTCCTGGGAATACTATATTCCACTCACATGACTAAAAACAATACACTTTAAATAAAGTTTTGATAAGTAATACACTTTAAATAAAATGGAGAAAAAGAAAGAAAATTTGCATGTCCTCCAGAACTTTCTACAAGTTAGCAAGTTTTATGTCTGTTAAGATGCAGTAAGCTCAGGAACATGCTATATAGTACTTTGGTTTGCCTTGACAACTAACTCAGCGCAGGAACATGCTATATGAACTATGGTTTGCCTTGACAACCAACTCCACATGCATTCTTGTTGCTTGTATCTTTCATAGACAGTTAGTTAATACACGGTATACCAACATACTTCCACGTTGAGTTCCTGAACTTTAGAACTCAATAAAGGACTGCATTGGGTTGACAGCTAGCATTATACCTGTAGTGAGTGTGAAGGCTAAGACATACTAAATTGAAAGTCAAGAAAGAGGACCACATGATTACACCAAAGACAAATTATGATGAAGGGAAGTGGAAACTGGAGTCTCTCTCTTGGCATTTGAAGTTTGAATATGAAAGCAAACCAGAGGTCTAATGTAAGCAAAAGAAGATGACAAATTAGCTGCCAATCACCCCAAGAAGGTGCGTACAGCACCGACCTAGCAACTTAAAGACAGCTCTGAATCATGAAATTTATGGATAACAAACTATTCTCCAACCTTAATTCTGCAGTTAATGGATCACAAGAAAACTGATAGCCTGGACATATAGCTGAGTTATAAGTAAAACCAATTGTATTACAAGTGCAAGGGGTGAGTACAAGATATGGATAATTGCAGTGTAAAGATGTTTCATGGGCAAGCTAAAGCTTAAGACTCCATTAGGACCATGCCTCGCAGGCAAGCTAAAGCTGAAGACTCAATTAGAACCATGTGCAACATTTACAACATTTTTTTAATTCAGAATATCTTAACCAATTTTGCTGGGTTAATTCCAACCATGTTTTGAATGGGTTACATATGTCACCAAATAGCAGTATTAGAGTAGACAAACACCATACGTTTATCTTTTGAAGAGAACATAATACCTAAGTTAAGTTATGATGAGACATCTTGAGGGTATCAGATAGAAGCACACAGGCAAAAACACCCCCACAAGTGCAAGCACAAACACAAAGGAGAACACATTGCCTAGTTATTGGTGAGAAATCTCAAGGGTAACAAAGAGATGTGCACAACCAGGTGACCACAGGAGAAAAAGGGGGGGGGGGGACCATAAAAAAGATAAGCTTAAAAAAGTCAATATAACTTAATAAAAATACAGGACATACCAAGCATGAATCTTTGGCAAGAATTTGTTCTTTTTTCTTTGGTAATCTTTCTCATTCATGTTAACCTGTAGAGAAAATAGGATATAATTATGATCACACAAGATTTTCATTTTCTAAACTAAATATGACTCAGTTCATTCCCAAGAAATAATACACAACAATATATCTCTACTATGTTTTAAATCTAAGAAAATAAAGAGTGCTTTTCCTTTGTAAATGCTTGCCTGATGAAAGAGATGCTACAAGGCAACTATCTTTTCACATTGGAAAACCTTATTTAGAGAGAAATTACTAATTTAGTTTTAAAAAGCAAACAATGCCACTGTTCTATTCATGAAACATTGATTTGCGACGCAATTGATATTTCTACTTGAAAAAAGAAATTATGATTTTTTTTTTTTTTTATCAGTAAGATCTCTTATTGAATTTACTAGTATATCCTGATATTCATTAGCACTCACTCCAAGCTTATACTTTTTATTTGAAATTCACCACATGAATTTCCCCACCAGAATGAGAAGCACGTGCCTCCTTAAAGTTGTAAAATCCTTCCCAAATATGGATCATCATCAATGAATAGACAATCCATCATATTCAACAACAAATGTGCAAAATGAGTAAGTTCCACCTGTGCCCTTGTAAAAAACACATAATTGATGGCTAGCACATATCTTGAAATTGCTATATATATAAGCAATTTGCAGCCACACAAAAATTATAGGGAATCAGGAACCCAGATTCTGTTGAAAGTATAGACTCGAACATATAAAGAAAATCAACTTACTAGACAAACTTTTTAGGCACACAAAGACAGACTTGTGGTGGACCAAGGTTGCTTTATTTGGGTTGAGGTGTCAGGTGTGTATCACCTCTAGTTTCTGGCAACTTTTTTTTATAAGTAAGAATTTTAAGTTTCTAGTAGCTTTATGCCTTTGATTTAGAAGATGGTACAAGGAATCAAGAAACCTTTAATCTAGCAATGCAAACCCCCCCCCCCCCCCAAAAAAAAAAAACCCACAAGAACGTCAGTTATTTCATCTTTTACTTATCAAAAAAAAAAAAAAAGTTATTTCATCTGCTGCTAGGGAATAAGTATAACACATATTCACCTAGCTTTCCTTTATTCCAAAAAATAATTATAAGAACTTCAAATAATATCAACTGTTTTTCCATGGATAAGATTTTTTTTTTTCTCTCTAAACATTTTTCTATGGATACATACAATTCATACAACTGAATGGAATCGAATCCATGGCCTCACCCTCAACGCCTTGTTTATGGTGGGCAGGGAGACCATTTAGGCTTCTATTCGCATGACTAGTTGATGATTTTCTAGTCATATTTTTCACTCAAAGCCAAAACTAAGCAAAACTGATTATCAAAAGAGCCATCGGAACACCGGCTAGATTTCTTTTAGAGCAGGGAGAGGGGCTAAGACTTGAACCTAAGTTTACTGAGCCAAGTCCTAGGTGCAAAAAAAGAAAATAGAGATATTAAGAAACAAACACAGCTAACTTAACACCATTAAAGATTATCCTATTATTATGAAGATCACAACTCACCAAGTAAACAACAGGCTTCGCAGTAAGCAATTGAAAAGTATTTAAAATCTCAATATCAGCAGCTTTCCAGTCCCCAAGACGGACATCTTTTCCGTCCTCGAGCCATGCCTTGACCTGTAGAAATGAACACCACCATTTTGTGACATACACCATATAGAACGAATTCAAGATTCTATAACACCGTGTGCAAATAAACTTGGAGAATACAGGCATGCTTGATTACTACAGAAGTTAAAGCCTCTAGAAAATCTTAAGAGTATAATACAAAAAAATGTCAAAAAAATGGGGGAATTATTAGGTACTTGAGGGGTAGAGATGATGTGGTACTCCCATCCTATCACATGCCACGCAATTAATTTTTTTTTTTATATAAGCATCAATTTTAATTGACATGGCATCCTATGATAGGGAAGAAGTACCATGTGTTTGTACTCTGGGAGTATCTAATAATATAGTCCAAAAAAAGATGCTCAAAGAAATCAAATTTCATGCTTTAACAGTAAGCTTAATTAGCATCCTCTCAGATACTAGTGGTTCATTTAATGTTCTAATTCCCTTGGTCTCAAGTAATCAAGTACTTGAGAGTCTCCAAATGATCACACCCACTTTTTTTTTACTTTTCAGAATGCTATCCATTCATGTCAACATAGTAGGACCATGACCTTTTCTGGAAAGTAATGCAATCACATTTTATATATAGATGCTTACAAAGAGAGATAAATGTGTAATGTAAATGGTTACAAGTGAATATATATAGCTGTAAAATAAATAAACACTAAATTAATCATCTAACTCGGATTCATGTATACATCTTGTGTACTGGGGTATCATCCTCCTTTATCTTTATGGGTACCATCCTTTATCTTACTCATGAAAATTTATTTTAACTCAATCTGCAAACATCAACAGCAGTGGATGACATTGACCAATAAGAGTTAAAGCAAGACTGTGTGCTATCAAAACCTTTTCAGCTACTTCAA
The DNA here is from genome assembly GCA_029856935.1 of Cyclocarya paliurus. Lineage (NCBI taxonomy): Eukaryota > Viridiplantae > Streptophyta > Magnoliopsida > Fagales > Juglandaceae > Cyclocarya > Cyclocarya paliurus. The sequence goes on from CM056951.1 coordinate 19,381,752, forward strand.
CATTTCCATACAAGATATACGACTTGCTAATGCACAAACAGAAAGGTTGCACATTCAAGTATTGATACCTATTTTAATCTATCAAAACACAAACCTTGTCACAGAGCTCATGCTCTATTTTTAACTGCTTGTCATTGCTCCTCTTCATGCTCTTTTCAAGATCTTCTATCCTCTTTTCCATAAACTCAAGATCCTATGGTTAATTCAGGAAAAAGAAGCAAGGTTCAGAACATTTCTCGCAATGTATACATTTTATTCCAAATCAAGAAACATGGCAGACAATTCAGAAAGAGACTGACAGCAACACTACAGGGATATTGAGAAAATATATCCATTGAACATAAAAATCATAATTAGGAGCAAGAACACCGACATAATAAGAAATCAAACATAAAGCACAAATTGCAGGGATCATATTTAAATTCCATCTGGCTAACAGTTCAAGATCTGCATTCTGGTGACTTCAAGATGTTTGGGTGTCAGAAACTTGCTTATGTTAAGAGAATCTTCTTGGGAAATGATTAGGGCGTAATGCCACGGAGAGGAAGGACTTGTGGTGATTGGTTGTGTATGCCAAATATAGTAGCATGCAGACAGGGTCATGTTCTAATGGCGTTAATGGGTGTCCAGATTTGGGTGCGGAAATATTTTTTTTTATGAATAAGAAAAATTTTAGGAGTGGGAGGATTTCTCTCCTTTTGTAGGAATCAGGGTGGGTGATGGGTCCAACATCAGATTTTGGTATGATGTATGATGTGGGATCGACCTTTGAAGACAACATTCCCAAAGCTGTATCTCTTGACTAGTTGTTTAGCATATCTTGTTACTTAAAAAAAAGAAATTATTTAGTATATCTTGTTGTAAGGAGGCTTCGGTGGGCATATCATTTACAACCCTCTGATAACACTTACAGCAGAATGTCAGCTTTACTAAATCAATGTCACCTTTGTTCCTTACTCTATTGAATTCCCATGTGCTGAAGAAGGTGGCAATGATAAAATTTGTTGGATCCTCTCCAAAAGATGGACTTTCGAGATCAGATCTATAGATCACATGCTTCACCCCCATTGGCCCTTCTTTTCCTTGGAAGCTTATAAGGAGATCTAACATACTTTACTTTTCAAGGATAGCATTTATGTATGGTCAATATAGCCTTGGAGAAGATTTCAACTTTGGATACCTAGAGAAAGGCATGTCATACAAACGGAATAGTGTTGCAGAAGTCCATTGGAAAGTCATGGCAATTTAGCAATCTAGAGGATGGCCCTCTTGTGCTTAACCTTGTGTATCTGGTGGGAAAGCAATGTTCACGATTTTCAAGATTGCGAGAAGAAGGTGATAGAATTAAAAGCCTCTATAACAAATCCCTTTATGTATGGATGGTTGCTAACAATAGCTTTTGAATTTGGTTGAAGTGGTACAGAGATGAGAACGGATTTGATATATTTGAACCTGTACATGATGTAGTATATGTTAGCAAAGAACTTTTTTATAGGTATATATGCTAGTAAGAACCTTCTACTCATACAGTCATAAAAAAGATTCAGAATACCTTCTAGCCGGTCGGGCTGTCCAACCTCAAAAAACAGCCTTCCATATAAGTCGTTTAATTTACATCTCGTGCGCCTGCCTAAATACAAAACTCTCCAATCGCCCGTGCCCCTCTTCGTCTTCCACCAAAGGACCCTGACCAAACCCAGAGCTCCATCGACGGACTCAACTCCACCATGCCGAGCTCTCTCCCCCCGAGGCGAACCCATCCACCATAAATCCTTCTCCCCCCCCTTTCGCAACCACCTCGCACCGGCGTCGAGCCCTCCCCCCACCACCTCGCACCTCACCCACCTCTTAATATTGAGCAGCGGCAGAGACCTTCTCGATGAGCTTCTTGTCCTGCCGTTCCATAGCCACATCCCACATGTCGTTGCTGATGTGCTTCGGCCTGCCATGAGCGGCTTTGTGAATGTAATACTGAGCATTACCCATAGCACAGAGCATTCCGACTATGATTCCCAGAGGTAACACTGCTTCCAACCATACCCACGCCATCTCAGATCTCTCTTTCTCCCTTGAACTCAGCAATTTTTTCCGCTCTCTCTCTCGCTCTCGAGTTCTGTATTTCTGATTCAAAGTCAATTTTTTCTTACTCGACGGATTGGTGTTGTTTGTTTTTTGAATGGGCTCTCAGCTACTGATATGCCACCAGTCATAATGGTGATGTTTTTTTTTCTAAGCAAATGGTGATGTTATTTCTTATGAATTGAATTTGTGAATTAAAAATACAGAATTTTTTGATGCTCTGGTTTTGTGATCTGGATTGGATTTGTGATATTTGATGGATGTTTGGGTCTGTGATATTTGTGATATTTTGTTTTTCCTTTCTTTTTTCAAGCCCAAAAACAATGGCGTCGGACTGGTGGCGGAGGAACTCTGTTTCTAAGCGGCGGTGCTAAGAAAATGGAAAATCTCCTCTCAGCCTGGGCTTATTCCTCTTTTGATTTCAGTGTTTTACCATGTGTGTGAGTGTATTGTAAGTTTGGTATAATTTGTGACGTGGCAGAAGATGTGTGGAAGGCTGTTATACCGAGAAAAGCAGCCCGACCGCTTAGAAGCGGGACTCAAAAAGATTCCATTGAGTACCTTACACACCGTGAGTGCAATTCATTCTTAAATTCATAAATTTATCCAATCCCAAACAATTAATTAAAATAACTTTTGTAATGCTACCCATACGAACAAAAAAATCAGTTTGGGATTTTGGACTGCGTAAACCTTCTAAATTCTACAAATAACGAAGTCATAATGTCCCCATAAGTCCAAATATATACGAATCATCAACAATGATATAAATTATAACCATTCAGTAACATAAAGCAAAACTAATTGAAAATCTAGAAGTCATCTGATTGTACCCTAGGTCCTAGACCACCACTGCTCCAGAAAAATTAGAAGTCAACATGGCCAACCATTACCATTATATTTGTATGCATCAGATAGGGTCCAAAGATAATAGCTAGCAAGAGAAGCATAGATGAAGTTATCTTGTCCCCTGTAAGTGTGATAATTGAAATAATTTTTTCTTTATCGGTAAATATGAATTTTATTGAAAAAGGTGAAGCCAAGTACACGGGGCATATACAAGAGCAACAACAATGCATGGGTGTCTAAAGATACAAGGAAATCATGTATGTTCATGCCATTAAAGTCTATTACAATCGACCAATGGAATAAAGTTTGAAGAAAAAAAGTTCTCAGCTTGTCCATTGTCCTTTCACGTTCCTCAAAGCTGCGACCATTCCTCTCTATCTAGATGCATCACCATAGACATATTGGTATCATCTTCCACATAGCTGCAATTTGAGAGGTGCCCCAGAGGCCTTGCCCGCTAGCCAGCTCTAGCAAAGATATCATTCCACAAACTCCTAGCCACATCACAATGCAATAATAAGTGATCTACAGACTCCCCACTTTTCTTGCACATACAACACCAATCCAAAATAATGAGTCGGCATTTCCTTAAATTATCCAAGGTGAGGATCTTCCCTAGTGAAGTTGTCCATAAAAAAAAAAAGCTTTTAGAGGAGCCTTAGTCTTTCATATGTTCTTCCATGGGAATACTCTTGTAGAACGTGTCATTAGGGACTTATAGTATGCTCAAACAGTAAATCTCCCCTTCTTGGACGGTGACCACAACATCATATCAGTGCCTCCATTTACTTTATAGTTATAAATAAGATTGAAGAAATCTGTAAATGTATCAATTTACCAATCTTGGACAGCTCTAATGAAAGTGATATTCCATTGAGGATAACCACTAGATAGATCCATGAGTTCTGAGACCGAAGCCTCCTGTTGTCATGCAATGCTGTATGAAGTTGGGTAGGCTTCCTTAAGATTTCGGTCACCACACCAAAGGTAATTCCAGAATTTAATTTTGGAACCATCCCCAATTGCAAAGCGTGTATATCAATGAAAGTCGGTCCAACCTCTTCTTATGTTTTTCCAAAGCCCCACCCCATGTGATCCACTCACCTTATTTGAGCACCATCCTCCCCATGATCGACCATATTTTAAATCAATGATGTCTCTCCACAACGCTCCTCTTTCATTGTGGTATCTCCACAACCATTTACCCAATAAAGCTTTATTGAAAACCAATAAGTTCCGAATTCCCAGACTGCCTTCATGAATTGGGGTACAAATTGTATCCCAATTCACCAAGTGAAACTTGAATTCTTCATCTATTCCCCCCCCCCACCCCACCCCATAGGAAATCTCGTTGCAACTTCTCTAGCCGGTGAGCCACCTTGGGTCATAGAGATAAAAGAATAAGTAGGCAAGTTGGAAAGCGTACCTTTTATCAACGTAACTCTACCACCTTTGGACAAATAAATCCTCTTCCAACTTGCCAATTTCCGCTCCATTTTTTCCAACACTCCGTCCCAGATAGATTGCGACTTAAAGTAAGCACCCAAGGGAAGACCAAGATACTTCATTGGCAAGGTGGAGACTTTGCACCCCAGAATATTGGCATAGCTCAAAACTCTGGGAACATTACCAATTGGAACTAATTCTAACTTGGCGATATTCACTTTCAATCTCGATGCCGCTTCAAATTAAAATAGTAGAGCTCGCAAAGCTTGAATATGATTGTGATTAGCACCACAGAATATTTTTTTTTGATAAGTAATAATATTATATATATATCAATAGGAGTAACCAAGTACACTAAACGTATACAAGAAAAACACCTAGCCCGTACAAGAAAGCCCATAATGACCCAATATATGATTAGCACCACAGAATATAAGAGTATCATTTGCAAATAAGAGGTGGGTCATCTCCATTGTGCAAAATCTTGCATCCCCTACTAGATAAGTATCCACCTTCTACGAGACCTGCGATCATTTTACTAAAAGCCTCCATAATGAAAACAAACAATAATGGAGATAGGGGATCACCTTGCCTCAGTCCCCTTGAGCTTCTGAAAAAGCCCATTGGAGTATTATTCACCAAAATGGAGAAACCGTACGGTGGATATACAAAATTTTATCCAAGAGCACCATCTCGCTCCAAGGCTACACCTCTCAACCATATGTAGCAAAAAGTTCCAGTTTACTCGATCATAAGCCTTCTCCATGTCAAGTTTGCATAGTAACCCTAGAGCTCTTGACTTAAGGTGACTATCCAAACATTCATTAGCAATGAGAACAGAGTCAAGAATTTGTTGACCTCATATGAAGGCATTTTGGGGCTTGGAAATGATCTTCTCCAATACCGTACTTAATTGATTAGCCAATACTTTCGAAAGGATTTTGTACAATCCGCTCACCAAGCTTATTGGATGAAAATCCTAAAGCTCCACCACCCCTAGCTTCTTTAGAACAAGAGCAATGAAAGTAGCATTGAGGCTTTTTTCAAAACTACCTCGTTCATGGAACTCATGGTAGAAGCTCATGAGATCATCTTTAACTACTTCCCAACATGCCTTAAAAAAAGCCATAGTGAACCCATCAGAACCTTGAGCTTTATCACTTGCCATACTTCACACTACCTTGCAAATCTCTACCTCCTCAAATGGCCTTTCTAGCCAACTTGCTTCTTGATGATCAATCGACTAAAAAAAGAGGCCATCCAGACATGGTCTCCAAAAAAACTACTCCGATAGTAATTGTTCCTAGAAGTTGGTAATATGGTCCATAATCTCATACAAGTTCGAAGTAATACTCCCATCTACTAGTAATGACTCAATGACATTGTGTCTTCTATTTGAATTAGCCATGTGATGGAAGAACTTGGTACATTTATCCCCTTCTTTTAGCCAGAGAGCCCTCGATTTCTGTCTCCAGGAAATCTCTTCCATTAATGCCATCCTTTCAATATCCGAGGACACTTGCTTTTTGGGAGTCTTTTCTTCTTCTGAGAGACCCCTCTCCTCCTCCACATCCTCCAAACCGTGTAATTCGTCGATAAGGGTCTTTTTTCGATGTTCCACATTCCCAAAAATCTGCTCATTCCACTTCTTCAGGTCCTCCTTGAGAGCCTTGAGCTTATATGCCAGCACGTAGCTAGAATTGCCCTTTATATGATAGGATGACACCATTGTCTAACTCTTTCAACAAATCCTTCAGATTTCAGCCACATATTCTCAAACTTCAAATATTTTTTTCCTCCCTGGATACCTCCAGGGTCAATGAGAATGGGAAAGTGGTCCGAACATAACCTTGGAGGCCGTTTTTGAATGAGATCCGGAAAGTGTGCTTCCCAGTCGGGTGAAATGAGGAATCTATCAAGTCTTGACCAGGCTGGATGTTCTCTATTACAGAACCATGTGAAGGTTCCACCAACTAAAGGGGTGTCCAGAAGATCTTGCTTGTAAATAAAATAAGAAAAATCTGCCATTGCTGAACTACAGGTAGGACCTCCCCCAATGCACCAAGGAAGGCTCCATAAGCTACAAAGAGCTGCCAATTCATCCCTAACATTCCACAAGACTATTTTGAGTTTCATAAAACCACCGACTTTGGCCTACCCTTTGTCCTGCCATGACTTGAACTTCCTTTGTAGTTTACCAAGCAAGTAAGTCGCTTTAATTCCCTTTCCCATTTCTTGTTTGAGTGGCATTTTATGGCTGGATTGGACTGTCCAGCTTTGATCACAGCAAGTAGGGCCAGAAATTGATCTTCAAACCCAGTAAATGGTAGTCCTACACACCATTGAATCTCCTTGGCTTTAAGTAGAACCCAATCTGAGGCTAGAGTCCGGTCTTTTAGCGGGAGCATTGAATTCAAGGGGATGGGCTCATCCCAATGATCTTCCACTTCAATATCCATATCATCTACTACCTCCACCTCCGTATTACCATGGTCAAAAACTCTAGGTGTGAATATTACCAAGGTGCCATCCTCTATTTGGGTGTCTTGAGCTCCCCACGTCTCAAAACTACCCTTCATCGGTGTCTCCTTTTCCATTTGAGGTTCCCATGCAGATAGATCAACAATGGGACTTCCCATTATGACAGACAAGGTTGCTAGCTCATTTTGGTCTTCTTCCTCAGCTTGAGACTCCCTCTCACAGCCAAAATGAGCATTCTCGGCTTCTACCTCCTTTGGCGGCGTCATCTCTGGCAAGTCGTCGACCAGAGGCCCACCCACCAGATCGTCTGTTCCCAACGACAGAGTCTGTGTGATCATCGGCTTAATCTGGCGTTGTTCCACTGCCCCACGACCATTATAGTTAATCTACCAAGCACATATTATAGTTAATCTTGTTTAATTCATTTTTTTTATAAGTAATAAGAATTTTTATCGAATCAGGTAAATAGGCATAGCCCAAGTATACAGGAAGTATGCAAAAGAAAATCTCACTCTGTTAACATGGCAATGTTTAAAAGCCCCTGGTTTTTCCATGGCATTTTTTCAAGCTTGTTGGGATATCGTGAAGGATGATATTATGAAAGTTTTTGATGACTTTCATTCCTTCAGGAAATTTGAAAAAAGTTTTAATACAACTTTCATAACTCTTATTCCTAAAAAGTTGGGTGCTGTTGATATAAGGGATTATCGCCCTATTAGCTTGGTTAATGGAGTTTATAGGATCATCTCAAATGTGTTAGCTAATCGTCTTTGTGTGGTTTTGGATAAGATTATAACAAAGTCTCAAAATGCATTCATGAAGGGAAGACAAATCCTTGACTCGGTATTAATTGCTCATGAATGTTTGGAAAGTAGAAAAAGGATGGGGCAATCTGGAATTTTAGTCAAATTGGACATGGAAAAGGCTTTTGATCATGTCAATTGGGATTTCCTTCTTTATTTGCTTGGGAAATTTGGATTTGGGGAGAAATGGTGCTCATGGATAAGACATTGCATTTCGACGGCAAAGTTCTCTATTTTGGTGAATGGCTCTTCGGCTGGTTTTTTTAGTAGCTCCCGTGGATTAAGGCAAGGAGATCCGTTATCTCCTTTCCTTTTTATCTTAGTCATGGATGTCTTAAGTCGTATGATTAATATGGCAGTTGAAAGGGGTTTTATGTCTGGTTTCAAAGTGGGAGATGCTTCTAGGGGATGCATCACTGTTTCTCACCTTCTTTTCGCGGATGATACTCTAATATTCAGTGATGCTAACAAGGATCATCTTCGTGCTTTAAGAGCTCTACTGTTATGTTTTGAAGCTGTCTTCGGGCTTAGAATCAATTTATCTAAGTCTGAAATTGTTCCAGTGGGTTCAGTCAGCAATATTTGTGATCTGGCTAATATTCTGGACTGTAAAGTTTCTTCTTTTCCCATGAAATATCTTGGGTTACCTTTGGGAGCTCCTCATAAATCTGTGGCTGTTTGGGATGGGGTGATTGAGAAGATTGAAAGGAGATTAGCTGGTTGGAAAAAGCTTTATTTATCCAAAGGGGGAAGAGTGACATTAATTAAAAGCACCTTGTCAAATTTACCCTCTTATTGCCTCTCTCTTTTCCCTATCCAAGCAGGGGTGGTTAAAAAGATTGAAAATATTTTTAGAAATTTCTTATGGGATGGTAGTGGGGAAGATCGAAAATTTCATTTGGTAAGTTGGAATAAGGTTTGTACTCCGGTGTCTAGTGGAGGTTTAGGTGTGCAGAATTTAAAGCTTTTCAACAAAGCTCTTTTAGGGAAGTGGCTTTGGAGATACAACATCGAGAGAAATGCATTGTGGACACAGATTATAGATGCAATATATGGTAGAATGTGGGGGAATTGGTGTTCTAATGAAACAAAAGGGGCTTTTGGGGTGGGATTGTGGAAGTCTCTTAGGTTGGGATGGGGAGATTTTGTTAAAAACATTAATTTCAAAGTGGGAATCGGGACTAATATTTCCTTTTGGAATGATGTTTGGTGTGGTGATTCACCTCTTAAATTAGCATTTCCTAGTCTTTTCAGGATTGCTAAATACAAGGGGGCTGCTGTGGCTGATTCATATTCGTCCTCCAATAACATGCTGAATTGGAATGTGGAATTTTCTAGAGATTTACAGGACTGGGAAGTTAGTGAAGCTGCTGACTTTTTTGTAAAACTTTATGATTCAAAGATTGATCTGAACAGGGAGGATAGGATGCAGTGGATTCATGATAACAAGTCCAGGTTCTTGGTGAATTCCTATTACAAGGTGTTAAATAGACATGATAATAAAACATACCCTTGGAAATGTATTTGGAAAGTTAGAGTGCCCAGTAAAGTTGCATTTTTTTGCTGGTTGGTGTCATTGGAGAAAGTTTTAACAATTGATAATTTGAGGAAAAGGGGTTTATATGTGATGGATTGGTGTTTCATGTGCAAAAAAGATGGCAAATCAGTTAACCACCTGTTTCTTCATTGTGAAATGGTGACTGCTTTATGGAACGAGTTATTTACAAGGGTTGGTATTGTTTGGGTGATGCCTTTTCAAGTGGTGGATTTCTTGGCAAGTTGGCATGGTGTTGTGGGTCATGGAGTCAATAAAGCTGAATGGAGAATGATTCCTTTGTGTTTGTTCTGGTGTATATGGCTGGAGAGAAATGGGAGATGCTTCAAAGATTGTGAACGCACAGTGGAAGAATTTAGGGATTTTTTCTTTAGTAATTTAAATTTTTGGGTTAACAATCTAGTGTAAGACATGAATATTTGTAGTGTTTTCTCTTTATTTGCTTTAGCTTGTATTTAGGTGTATTCTCTTGTATACTTCCTGTGTACTTGGACTATGCCTATTTACTTGGAATAAAATCTCTTATTACCTATAAAAAAAAAAAACAATCTTGATAGAAGGACTTCTAGAGACTATCATGTTAGTAGAATGGGATAACGGTGGGATATGGAATAGTGGGGTAATTTCTAACATTTTCTTTTAACAAATATTTGCATGAAACAAAAGGAAATCATTTAGTGGATTTGGAATGTGTTCCTCTCTCCCTTTGTCTCATCTCTATCTCAAACACGCCATTGTTTAAGCATTCATAGGACGCCAATCACCCACTCATATCCTTTCCATGCCATGTCTCTTTCTCCTTCTCTCACCATATAAACATCTTGAGGACACCAACTTTAGCCTTCCATGAATTTTTTTTCATATTTTTATTGTAACACAAATCATGAAAATTCAATCAATGGAGGGATTAGCCATATCTACATAATATCATAATAAAGCTGACCAAATAATAAAACGATCAGCTATGGGCTGCAACAATTAATAAGACTCTAATCAACCCTCCATAATTGAAACATCTTTACAAGCATTTGACAAAAATCACTTATCAAAAACATTTGACAAGAATTATGGAGGTGGGACCTATAGATACCAAACTCAAGTTAATAGTAAGTGTCAAAACGTCAAAAAATATTAGCATACCTTTAGCCGCAATTCTGCACTAATAACCTCTAGATCCCTCACAGGATCTACAATGTCATCTACGTGGATAATATCAGGATCTTCGAAGGCACCTAGGCAAAAAGAAAAAAGTGATAAGGTAATATTGATTGTTAAATTACACTAGATACATGAAATATTTTTGATAAGTTACTAGCTACATAAAAATCAAAATATAAAAGCTAAAAAATAAACATATTCGCAAAATTGATATTCCTACTAAATTCCAGTATTATTGCAACAACATGCAAATAAAAAATCAATGGTACCACCCAATATAGATAGGAAAACTTATTGACTACACTTTGCTCCGCTTACCATCTGATGAGGCCAGAACATACAGGTTCACTAAGAACAAAAGTGCATCAAAGCTCTTGACCTCAACCATACTCCTAACTCGACTCATTTCCTAATCGAGCCAAGCTAAATGTTAGATAAGCTTTCTAGTAGACTCACAAACCTAATTATACTTATTTAACTATGCTTTAATATAAATAGCAATCATTTTATTATAACAAAGATTTTCTCTAATATTTATACTTATATAATTGTGCCAGGACTGGGCTTGAACTCAAGCATGGATTAGACTTGTCGAGCTCAATCTTGTTAGTTGAGCAAAGCCCTTTTGTAGTCTCACAAAGGAGTACGAACAATAAAGAAAATTGTTCTAATCAGGTAACTACACTACACACAAGACTATAGACTGAACTATATGCCAAGTCAAATACCAAGTAAAAAAACATTTCTATGCTTGCAACCCATGAATATTTCTTATCCATAGTATTCATTATCTTGTTCTTCTTCTCTCATTTGAGCTAGTGAATTACTTCATCACACATTCACCCACGCCCACACAAATCGAGTCAGCATTCATATATGTACCACTAAAAAAATAAGCTTCTTACGTAAAACATGGAAGATGCCATCAACTGCACGTATATGAGATAAGAAACTGTTGCCCAACCCTTGTCCTTCATGAGCACCTCTCACCAATCCAGCTATATCATGGATTTCTAAAAATGCTGAAACCTGGACATGAAATTAACCTGAATAAGGCGTAAGAAGTAAAAGCTCCATTTTTGTGGACAAAACTGCACGAAAAAGTGTATATATGTAGTCCATACTCAGGTTTTTTTTTATAAGTAAAAGTAAAATTTTATTGATAGAAATAGGCATAGCTTGGTAACACATGAAGTATACACAGAAAATGCCTAAGTACCATTCAGCACTAGTGAGGGATATAAACAGATCATGAAAACTGTCCTCATCACAACTAATGACCGAAGCCCAAAAAAATAAAGTATATAATAAAAGAAACTCTTCAGCTCATCCAAGGAATGTTCCTGATCTTCAAAACACCTCTTATTTCTCTCCATCCACAAACAGCACATAATGCAGAGGGGAATCTCCACAAGAACTGAGCCACCTCACAATGTAACAAAAGATGATCTACAGATTCCCCATTTTCCTTAAACAAGAAACACCAATCCATAATGATGAGACCACGTTTCCTCAAATTATCAATAGTGAGCAATCTCCCAAGAGAAGCAGTCCATACAAAGAAAGCAATCTTTGGAGGACCTTACACTTCCAAATAGCCTTCAAAGGGAAACAATGATCATTAGAGAATCCCAAGAGAGCCTCGTAATAGGATCACACCGAAAACCTATTACTCCCACCAGGATTCCAAATCAGGATTATCCTCCGTCACACTACCAAATTACATAGCATACAAGGAATCGAAAAAATTAGCAAACATTCCAAGTTCCCAATCATGAGCAGCTCTCAATCAGGTTTCTGAGTCAAATTCTGGACAAACCCTTGGTTGTGGGACACTCTCTCATATATAATGCCACCCCCACCTAACTTCCATTCTCTATAGGCCTCAGAATTTTTAATTTTTAAGGAGATTAATTGATGCAGGATAGGGCAAGGGGTGTGTGTGTTTTGTTTTTTTTTTTTTACGCTATCCATCATTTTTAAAGCTATAGATTATTCACAAAATGTAGAACTCACTTCAAAAGTCAAAATCATGGGCCTGAAATTTCAACATCCTTCACTAATGGTTTTCAGTTCCTTCACTAAGTAATTGTAGTACTCTTCCCATCAATACATTCTATGCAGTATTTACTTTCTTGATACTTAATAAAAAAATTTACTGAAGAATGCAAAACGCCAAGCCTAAGTACACAGGATATATAAAAGAGAAACACCTAATTAGAAATCTATATATCCTGGGTTCAGAGAAAGCAAAGAGAACTGCTTCTTTATTCTGGACTGTTCTTGTCACCATCATCATCATTACAGTCACAAGAAATAGGAGTTTAAATCTCAAATAAAGAGTATGCAGCATCAACAAGACCAACACAGATATATAAATACTGGGGCTAAGATCAATATAGCTCGAGGCAGATATATTAAACATGATGCATAATACTAAAAAAATTTCATGGAGTTGTAGATAATGGATTTTGGCACAAACACCTCACAAAGCCACTCGTGAAAGCATATGCTAGATGTTCCTATGCCGGGAAAAAAATCTGGCAGTACATACAGCCTTCAATAGGAACGAAAAAAAATACCAAAACACACCTCCCACAGTTGCTATTTACATGAAAAGTGCTGGCAGTATCTGTAGTTTTTATTAAGAATAAAAAAATACCAAAGACGTCTCCAAAAGTTGCATATGTACATCTCCATAAAGTATGAACAAGAGGCTAAGTCACAAACCTCGCTTTTTGGCTTATACAATTGGCAAAGCCATTCAAAACGTTCATCTGGGATGTATACCCGCGCCTCATTTGGCTCAATAGTACAGAAAGGGAAGTTTTCCGCAGGTATTGAGAGCTTTGTAAGTGTGTTGAACAGGGTCGATTTTCCAACATTAGGTAATCCAACCTAAAAAGAAAACAAAATTTCAAGGCCCATCAACAAATTATAAGTTGTAGATTACTCAGAGTTGCAATGATTTACATTTCCAACAAAATCTATAATTCAATAAAAACGTGAACTTGCAGGGACATTTCAGCATACTATGATCGGATATGAAACCAAAAGGGGCAGATATACACGAAGAAACATGTGATGAAGGGACTCAAAGACCATCAGAAGTGGAATGCAACTGAATTCCAGTTCTAAATAGACCAAGGATGAAAGTTAATAGGGGTACGGATGAAAGTCTAAAATCAGGAGATTCATTTCTTCTGTTTTTCTCCCTTTTCAGTGCTTTCAAGGAGACCAAACAGAGAGAACTAAACAATTAATTTCGAAATGGAAAGAAGACGTGAAAAAAGAAGAAGCAGCTTACAATCCCAATCTTGAGGTGAGATGAGAATCGGCCAAGGATGGGCCTCTCTACTGGTGCTTCCTTAGACTTCGAAGCTTTGGGCGGCATTGTTTCACAGAGAGAAAATGGAGATTTCTAGGATTTTGTAGTAAGCGACAGTGGGCGTGGTGGTGCCTGCAGCACTTGTACTCTAACCCTAGTCAAGTCCTCGCGTCGGCCGAACGCATGGCTAGCTCTAAACCCTATCGTATTCCATTTTCTCTCTCTTTCTTTTTTTTCCCCTGCAATACCTTTTTCCCTTCAAAGTTCAAATTTGGTCGATTATTTTTGCAGGAATTACATTTTTCCCCCCAAAAATTATTGCTTTCTTACTTCACGGTCTAAACTCTCAAAAATACTCTCAAAATTTTCAATTTATACTCCAAATAATCTAATTTTGGAAAAAAAAAATTGAATCAAAATATTATAAATTTAAAATATTATTTGAATATAATTTTTTAATACTATTTTGTTTTAAAATTTGAAAAAGTTGTATTGTTTTTTGTATTTTGTTTGAAAGTTTGAAAAAATTATAATGATTAGGTATTAGATTAAAAAAAATTGAAAATTAAAAATTAAAAAGTATTTTATACTTGAAAAAGAAGTTATAAAAATTTTTGAGATGAGATGAGATAACCATCTAAGTACCCAAACATAACCTTAAAGTATAAATTAGGGTGGACCGATGTTAGCAACTTAGACAATTTTCTTAGACTATCTCGCACCTTATATAAGGCCTCCAACCATTAAAATTGATGCTAAAACAGTTAAGATTCATACTATGTGAATTTAATACTTTTAGTGGAGTATATATTATAAATATTCTCTTTTAGTCTCTAAGTGAAAATAGAATATTCCCATATAACTAGATAATTCTATATTAATAGATTAATTAATATAATATTATATCAAACCCTGGTAGGTAAGAAGATAAAATTTTGAATTGCATTTTTTATTTGGTGAAACCCGTGTTATTTTTTATTCTACCACTACAAGATCAGCAATTCCATGAGCTTGGGCTTATGTAGCCGACATAAAAACATTTATTTCCATGTCTTCAGATACAACCCATAAAGTTTTGCCCATTCTTTGTACATAAACTCTTGTGATGGTTTCGCATAGCTTCAGCAGTTCTTTCAATTCCTGGATAAATTCTCCCGTTTATGCCTCATAAAAAGAACTAGCAGGTTGATGGATCATTACCCTGATTACATAACATAAAAAATGGTTCTTCTATTTCGAAGATAAATCAAAGAGAACATATCAAATAAAGAGGAAATATTTGAATATCAATCTCATCGATCTTATAAGTATCATACAAAATCTCATCAATCGAATCATTTTTTCGAAAGATACAAGACATCTAAGTCATACAAGTAAATAGATCTATTCATTGGAAAAAGAAAAAATGTGAACGGTTATTGGATTGATGATAAAATAGAATCCTAGGTCGAACAGTGATTTGATTGATGATAAAGAAAGATAATTCTTAGTTTAGTTCTCCACCTTAACGATAAAAAAAATGACTAATCAAATTCTATTGAGTCTGATTCATAGTGATCATTTATCAAATAATGACTCTAGTTATCAAATTATTGAACAGGCAGGAGCAATTTACTTACGATATTTAGTTGAAATTCATAAGAATTATCTAATGAACTATGAGTTCAATACATCCTATTTAGTGTAGGGTTAATCATTTTCATTTCCCATATAATGGAAACCCCTTTTCAATCCACTTAGCCCTAGTAGTTATAAGGATATTATATTTCCTCAATCTTTAAAACCAACCAGGGGTTACATTTAAATGAGCTATTTATATATCCCCTCCCCCCATAAAGTGTTGGTTCTCTCTAATCTTATGGACTCTGGCACAAATAGAATCTCTCTCTCAAATGTGTTGGTTCTCTCTAGTCCCGGCATTTAAGTTGCAGTATATGTGAATGTTGTTCTAGTTTTTTACCATGTAACACACCCCACTACTGAGGAGGATGATTTTGGATAAACATCACTCGTGAAAAAGTATGTGAAACAACCATACTTGATCCATGATTTGTCGCTCAAGATAAATGCTTTCATTGTACTCTAATATAGAATTTCTAATAGAAACAATAGGTGAATAAGAACACCAAAAGCTAATGACTTAACGAAGTTGGCAATAAAAAAGTTGTCTAGCACACAAAGCATTTGTTAGTTTAGAAGTGCCTAACGAAGAAAAATAGCCAAAATTTTGAGAAAGCGATTGATGTTATTGTAAAGTTTTGTTTTGGTTTAGAAGAAAAGAGAATCCCAAATAACCTACTAATCACCAATTGTGGTGAAAATATCCGTTTTCCCCCTCTTCTTCCCTTTGAAATTGTGGCTTAAAACTCATTAGATGCCTGCCTACTGTTAGTACCAACAAGGACCTAAAAAAGATCGCTTATACTAGCTTGTAGCATATATTTTTAACCATAAAGGGATTACAAAAAAATAATTTCACAAACTAGCGTGGCTAGCTGTAATTCGTAAGATTACAAAGTTAGTTTTATTGTAAAATAGATCTAACAGATCAGATGAAACCACATCAGTTTATAGGATTACTTTTTTATGATCTCTTTATGATTGTAGCACTCCTCAAAAGTTAAACACGTTGATGTTTTGATACGTTTTCTTAGCAGGAGCTTGACCTTCCATGAATTTCAAGAAGTTAGAACTACTAGTAAGATATTTTGATACGAAGCTTTGCATTTTGAAAAATGATATCTGCTAATCTATTATTCAAAACATTGAATCTAATAAAGTATCATGAGATAGGAAATGTACCTCTCTCAATTGTAATTTGCTAGATGATTGACTTGTTGGTGAGAGGAGAATTGATTTAACAACTTTATCTCAAATAGTTAAAAGCACCATTATGTTATAGGTGAGATCATTTGAAAAAAAAAGTTTAGTTATTATTGTGAGTCTAAAAAGGAGTAAATATTGCATTTGAGAATGTGCGAAGTAGGAAAATTATTGGACCAAGATGGTCTAATTTGGTGTTTTATTTGTTTGCCAAAATTCCTTTTGAGGGAATTTAGAACACTGTTATTGGCTTGGCCAAATGTTAGTGAAATTTACAAATTCTTTATATTACGAATCAGGTAACTTAACATAAGATTGGCTTTGAACTATATTAACTTGGGGTCTGGGGTCATATTTGGCGAGTTACTGTCCAAACGTATTGTTTATTATTTTATCTTCCGTCCAAGCACCATCTTTCTCTCTTCTCTCAATTTTCTCTCTGTTTCCACCAATATATTGGCTTTCTCTCGATTTTCTTTCTCTCTGTTCTCCTAATGAAATTTTCTTTTCATTTCCCCCTTTGTTCCTGTCGTTTCCTTCACACAATTCCTCTCTATTTCCTTTGTCTATATTTCCTTAATTGCACCCTCGTTTTATTTCACACGGCAAGCCACCACCCTCATCGTCGCACTTCTTGTTGGATATGAATCAAGGGTAAAATTATAGGACCAATTTTTCTTTTTATTGTGAATTGTTTTACTTGTGGTTGGTGATGCTTTTGATAGACAATAGTAATTGTCAATCAAAAATACAATATTGTTGGTGATGAATTTTCTTTGATAGTGTTTGTTCAGTAGGTTTATTATAGAGATGTAACACACTGCCTAATTATCCATTAGGATTAACCCTCAATCTCTCTTAGAATAAGCTTATAATACTATATTGTATTTTTGGACTTTATATATATTTTTAACATAAGAATTATTATTATAATTTTATTTATTATTCTTTTTTCTTTTTTAGTTAGTTAGGTTTATTTTACCCATTAAACTATGACACTTAGTTTCATTAGTGGTTAAGCTTGAGGGTTAACCTTGAGCGGTTTAGTAAACAAGCCAATTAGTGCTTCACTTAAGGCCTTAAACCTTTAGAATATTTTAGGCCAAGACTTTGAAGCCTTATAAGAGTTTAAGTTTTGGTGGGTTAGCCTTAGAAAGACTTGGCCCAAGTGTGAGGAAGGCATAAAGCCTTTTGGGCCTAACTTGGTGTTAGCTTCGACCCAAAGCCCATTTACGTTAAGACAAACCTTTCAAGCCCCTTTGTTGTGGATTCTGAGGCTTCTTATAGCCCAAAGCCTCCCATCAACCCACACCCAAAGCCCATGAACCATGCAACTCACTCTCATGGCCTTTTTAAGCCCAATAAGGCCCAAAGTCTCGTCTTGCATTTTCACACTTCTAATTAAAACCCACATACTCCATACCATTGGTTTCCTCAAGTTCACATTGTGCCCCACACCCCAAAAGGAATTCTTTGGACCCAAAATTAAGTTTTGAACTTGGATTAAGAGCATTGATCAACTTACCCATGATTAGTGATATTTAAACCATATTTTCATCTTAATTTTCATTTTAGTTATTTCTCACCTTTTTTATCTGAAATTTTCTTGTTTTATTATTCCATTTCATCATTATTAGATTATATTAGAACCCTAGATAAATCTCCACACATGTCGTTAAGGGCAATGATATGTCAAAACCCTAAATCTACACTTATCGTCACACATGTGTGCCCTTGTGTGCAATGGACTAAATAACCCCTAGCTCAAACTTTTTGTGCCTTTTTCTCAAGGGAATTATTGTATTTTAGCCCCTCAAAACACCTTTCTCAAGGCAGACCTAGTTGTGGATGAAATTGGTTTCAAGAACCAAATCGAATGCACCTAAACACTAGTTGCATGGAAATCGAATGGCTTGTATTTTGGTTGCACTTCTGCTCATGGCTGAGCTACCACCCCCCACATTCCTCGTCCTCCAATCTCCAAGAGCCTCTCCAGTCATCATGGTTAACTTTGTCTCAAAGCCACCCCAAATAGAGTCAAAACATATTGGTTTTTTATGCAAAACACCACTCGGCAACCACTTCTATTTCACCATCTTCTTTGAGCTGCCACTTTATCATCACATGGCAGACAACCCTCCACCTTCTACCACTTAAACAAGTCTTCAAGGAGTGTCATGATACCTACACAAATCGTCCATGGAGATAAAATAAAGATGATGCAAGAAAAAAATGAAAAATTGTCCAAGAATTTCAGCCTTCAACCCGACAGTTACTATGCTTGAGGTCATAAACTTTTTTTCATTTTTTTTCTTCTAATGATGCACCATGTTAGCACCTGCACCCTCTCTTTGCATGACAGTACTTGAAAATAAAGAGCATCATTTGATTTGAGTCACAATTCACCTGCACAAGGTGACGCACCCAAGCTGGAAAATTCAAACTCCTTCACCATTGCCCACTCCACCCAATCACCATGAACCATGGCCAGCATCCCCTCCCCTCTTGAGCACTATAAAAATCTCCTCCAGTTCTTCAATTCCTCCACATCTCTTCTTCAAGCTCATCTTGGGTTCTTGATATCTTTTCTCCCCCTAGAGTGCAAGTGAGTGGAAATCAAGTGTTCTTGAGTGTTCATGGGAAGATTGTTGAGAGTTATTGTGTTTGAAGCCTTAAAGGGCCACGAAAATTGTAAGTTTTCTTGCCCTAAATCTTAGTTTGCATATTATGTATTAATTTTAAGTATTGAAGTGATTTTTGGATGATTTTAGAAAAATATTACCATGCTTAATTCAAAACCAAGTTCATTAAGAATAGAGAGTTTTGATTTATTTCATCTAGGCTTGAACTATGAGCATGTAGAAAATCTTGTGATTGGGCTAAGAAGAGAAATATATGATTTAATTCCAGTTTTTGAAACTTTTTTTTTTATGAAAAAGATTAAGTCTGTATTTGGATGTTGAGATGAGTTAAGTTATCTATTAATAGTAGTGAGTTGAGATGATGAAGTGAGTTCTAGGGGCCCACCTAAGATGAGTTTTGATGTTAAGATGAGGTGAGATATATTTATGAGAAGTTGAAAAAGGTTGTGGGTCCTACGTGTAAATAGATTTTGAGTTGAGATGAGTTTAATGATTTAAGAATTGAGTATTTAAATATTAGAAGAGGTCTAAATTTGAACGGAACTCGGCTGAACTGAGTGCATTCAAGGAACTAAACGAGCCTTAAGAGATATCATGCATACTTAAGGACTAGTTTAATAGAGATTAAGGTTTTTAGTCATGATTAAGTGTTGGGATGAACTTGTTCACCCAATTTTAAGCTTTTAACGTGTCTTTAGGGATTATAGTGATTATTTTTAATTAAAAAATTAAATATGTATGCATTTATAGGGATCAATAATTGAAATTACACTTAAGAATTAACTAGAGTGCATGCCTCGGGTTGAGTATATTTGGACTAGTTCCACTTTGATTTTTGGAATTCCAAAAGCATAAATTATTTTAGAATATGGAAAATATGAGATCTATGACGTTTGGTTAAATTTGGAGTTCATTTGCAAATAATGAAAAATTAGGGCCTTGGTGGTAATTTTTAGAATTTTAGGGTTTTTTTTTTTTTTTGCAAATGTCCATTTTTGAAACCTTTTGATTATGAACATCTTTCGTAGTAATCCAAATTTTAACTTAGTACAACTTTGATTACAGCCGCTACGATTTTTCCAAACTCAGGTAATTTGTAAGTTAGCCTCTAGCTTACAAACCTTGAGAAATTATTTATGATTTATTGATAAATGCCACTTTCATGTTATAATTGTCATTCTGAACATGAAACATTATTTTATATGATATATTGAGTACATAACTACTTGCTTATATGACATGACATTTTTACCATTTTTAGCATATTGCATATAAATGTCATTTTTACATAAAAACTTGCTACATATGTACATGTCATGAACTACATTTTTCAATTATAGCATGAAAGTAATTTTTTTCATGACCCCAAAGGCTAGGATGAAAAATTATCTTAGTGGAACTTTTTTGTTCACTCTGAAATGAGTAAAAATAGAGTTGTAATCTTTGAATTGACGAAAAACAGTTAACAAGTTTCAAATGGGTTCTTTTTAAAGAATGCCAGAGTGAAATCAAATGTTATGACAGTTAAAGCTGATGAGTGTACATGTTATGATGTTATATTATGTTACCAAT
This sequence comes from Cyclocarya paliurus, assembly GCA_029856935.1. Taxonomy (NCBI): domain Eukaryota; kingdom Viridiplantae; phylum Streptophyta; class Magnoliopsida; order Fagales; family Juglandaceae; genus Cyclocarya; species Cyclocarya paliurus. Next base: position 19,402,488 of record CM056951.1, read on the forward strand.
CACTAAGAACAAGTCTACAGGCAACGTAGTTTTAACATGAGTTGTACTACGGTCATAACAGGTACTCATAGTGCATATGGGGAGCTGTGACGATACCGCACGTTATGATATTAATGCTATGATTAAATGAGAATTGCTAATAATGATGAAATGTTATGATGAAATTATATTTTTGACAGTTGAAGTGAAAAATATTCTCTTTAAGAAAATATGTGTCTCAGTTTTATGAAAATGTTGAGAAATCTGGATGGGAGACATACTTTTTTTTTTATCGCATGCATTTCATATTTATCATTCATCATGCATAATTTATCTTTGTGTATGTTAATTGTTTAACTTATTGAGATTTCAAGTAAATCTCATTTCTTGTGGACCCACTATCATTCCACTCGGAATTATAGAAGTTTGTATTAGGACTTGACGAAGATAGACCAGATAGGCCAGTGAATCCGATTGATTGAAGAGGAGCCGAACTTCGACAAAAGATTGGACCTCATCTTGATGTTTATAGCCGTAACCCTTCGTGCTTTAGAACACATGACACAGTTGATTTAGCCATGGAGACTTCTTAGTAATAATAATTGTACTAAGATTATGCTACCTTATGATTTGAACTAATGATGGTTATGAATGAAATTGAGATGTTTTAGTTTATTTTGGCATAAGTTTTATTTAGTCACCCTTATTCCACTGCGGTTATTGCATATTGTTAGATGCATTTATAGGATGCATTGCATATTAACTATTATGAACAGGAGTATGTAACATTGTGTTACATGTCTTGACATTCTAAGTTTTCGTTCCATCCCAAGCAGAGGTTGGGGGCGTCACAAGGGATTTTGGATTTTAGAGTTTCTTCAATATGTGCGTAGTTCTATAAAATTTGGAACGGGTTTCTTTAAAATCTGTTTAATTCGGTTTGTAGTTATATAATGGTTTGTGATTGTGAGAATGTGGTTTGTTGTTTGTAATTGTGGTCATGAGTATCTCTCTAAACAAAGTACTAGCTCATGACCTTCAATTTTTTCCTATATTTTTCTTATATCAAGCTACATTATAAAAATGAAGTCACCACAATTTACTCGTCTATGACAACAAATGTAAAAAATTAGAAAATCACATAAGAACTTAAAATAAAAGAAAATTGAAATTATGTATTTATTATGATAAACGACGCTCAGTTTAAATATAGAGAATTCATTAGGGGCCGTTTGGATTCACAAGTTTCATCAATTCATCTTATTTTCATTATTATAACTTTTCTAAATTCCCACACAAAATATAATAATAATTTTTTTTTCAAATCCCAAAAGAATCTTCTCAAATTTCTACACCAAAATATAATAAACAATTCAATTTTTTCAAATTTTAAAAGAATCTTTCCAAATTTTCACACAAAATATAATAAACAATTCAACTTTTTCAAATCTTAAAATAATAATATTAAAAAATATTATTCTAAAAATATTATTTTATATTATTCATAAACCATCTCAACTTATCTCTGAATCCAAACAGCCCAAAAACTGTTAAGCTCCAAGAACAAAATAAAATAGAAGTTGAAAATTCTTAGAATATATCTACATGGATGGCCATAATGAACTCTATTACCTACAAACCCAAAGTCCTAAAAAGGCAGCAAAAGCTTAAATCTTCCTCTATTATTTTCTTTTACTCTAGATCCAAGTGTATATTGGGCACTGGGAGCTAGCAGCAATACAAGATGGATTCACTTTCAAAAAGGGATAACTATAATTCTACCTAGCTTTACAACCCAAAGGAACAAATGAATACTAAAAAGAAGCCAGTTATATAAACTTACACTACAATGACACATAAATAATTATTGAAATCTACATTGCAAGTCTTTATTTACACAGTGTGTTATTCGGAACGCCATTACAATTTTTTTTTCTTTTGCTTCAAATGAAAAGAAAAATCAAAAGTGCTGCATAACATAGACATAATACAAACACATCTTTGCAAGTCTTTAAGAGCAACTATTGAATAAATTTGGCCTTCAATCCCCTCTCCCAACTTTAAAAAAGAATAGAAAAATAAGGACAAACAAAGATACACAATCTCTTCCAAATGCCTTGGAAAATCAAATGAGTACATGATTTTCTTTGAAGTACTCATTTGATTTTTCTTGAAGAATTGAATGTGACAATGCTTGATACCTTCTATTAGAAACATAAATAGAAACAATACAAATGAAAAAAAATAAAAAGGAGGCAAAGAGTCAAAATAAGAATGCAAACTTGTGCAACCACTTCAACTATACCAACCAACAGAATATCAAAGAATAATAACAAAATATTACAATCTGTCACAATTTCTCAAACACAATATGGTTTCACATTGATCTAGAATTCTTGAATTTTTGAAGTTTTATACCTCGCTAGACAATTTGGGTTGGGCATGTAACTGGATTTTTTAACATATGTATATGAATGCTTTGTAGTTATGACTGTTTGTACATGCTAATTGGTTGTTTGTACATTTAATTGATTGTTTGTACATTTAAGTTGTTTATCAAGTTGCATGGATATTTTGTTGTAATGTTAGGTTGGTATTCAAGTTGTTTGATTCCTTAAAGTTATACTTTTTTTAAGGATGAACACACAATTTGATGAAGACATTTTTCACTACTCTTTTATAAAGTGGTGGACAATGTATTAACAAAACTTCGATTAATAGCATACATGATAATGTTGTGCTCAAAGCATCATTAAAGGTGAAAAAATGTCACCCACTAAGAAATTCTGACAAGATGTGTCTTTCATCGTAAAAGTGGACAATCTCCTTTTATAGGTTTGGGTCAACATTAGTATTGATGTTATATGAGGGACTAACAAAAAATTCACACAAATGTGTGAGAATTTCTAAATATTATAATGAATATAAAAATGTAATAATAAGTTTTATGCTGCTGTAGTCCAAGTAGAATCATTACAATTAAGTGGTGTCATGGAGCAAGACAATGTATAAATTTTGTTTGTTCTTTAATTTTTTAATTATTTGGATTGATCATTTATATACTTACATTCTCACTTGATCTTTTTAGATTGAGAAGACCAAAATCATGTACAAAGAGATCAAGAAGGCCAACTACACTAGCGAGCACTACCAGTATCTATTGAGACACCAATCAACATAACAACAACGTATATTGACGTTGTCAACGAGGAGAAAACCACCTAGAAAATGTTAAGCTATTAGGGACTCAACTAAACTAAGAGACAACAATATGGATGACAACGTCGTGGTCACTGTTGAGAGACCTCCAAGCAAGAAGTTCGAGAAAGAAAGGAAGAGAAAGAGGAAAGAAAGAGAAATCTCAATGATTGAATTTAATGACGCCTTCACTCGCATGACCGGTGACAGAACCAAGTGCTTGATAGAGAGAAGACAATTAGATAGCAAGACGGAGAATGATAGAATTGAATTACTTGCACTTAAGAAGTAGAAAATTGAAATAAAGATTATGAAATTAGATTTTGCTGGCATGAATGCAATACAACAAGAGTATTTCTAAAATCTTCAAAAGGAAATTTTCGAGACTTCAAAGAATATGTCTTCATCTACATTTACATCTACATCTCTATCTCAATCTTTAAAAAGTGTATAGTTGTTTGTTAACACTTTTTTAGATTGTTGTTATTAAAATTAGTGGCTACCCAACCACCAAAATGTGATAAATATTGTATTGTACTGTGACATATTTTGGGTTGGGCAACAATTATTGCTTAGCTTATTTTGTGATTTTTTACTTTTTTGGGCTGTAAAGTTGGGCCTAAATTGATGTGTGGACTATCAAATAATACTTTTATTTTTTTAAGACTGTCATGAAGGGCTGGAAGATGTTGTGTTGTGTTGAAATCTGTTATGAGCTGTGTTGTATTGTGCTAGAATCTGTTATGGGTTGAAATATGGTTTTTCAAATGTTGGAATATTGTGTTTTGTGAAACTAGCATATTTGTGGATATGTTTTTTTGAAAGAGAAATACTTTACTTAAAAGAGATCTTACAAAAATAAATTCATAAATTTGCGTGACTTGATATGGTACGTTAGATTGTAAAGTTACTTTTACTGTAAATAAATTTAACGTATCATATGAAATCATGTCAGTTTGTAAATTTATTTTTATAAGATCTCTTTGTGACTATAACACTTCTCTTTTTTAAAATGCTAGAAGATGTTATTTGTGCTATAATATGTTATGGGTTGTATTGTATTGTGCTGGAAGGACTGGAATATGATTGATTAATTTCTGGAATATTGTGTTGTTTGTGCTGGAAGGAGTTATGAACATGTTTTAGTTATGGTTATACTGTGGTTTTATTTGTGATTATATTGTAGATTGTGAACATGATGGTTGTGATTGAATTTTAGTGGCTTTAAAAATACACATAAATACAATCAACCTACACGTTTTATAATAAATACAAATTTACCTAACATGTGGAACTATACTATATGAGATAGTTTGCAACATGATACTTTCATCCGTAAGATTAATAAGAAGTGTTTCATCTTATCTCATTTTATTATTATAACTTTTTCAAATTCAAATATAATAAACAATTCAATTTTTTTAAATTTAATAATATTTTATTCAACTTTTATTTCAATTTATCTCATCTCAATTCATTATCTAAATAACACCTAAATAGGTTCATCGACTGAGTCAATTCAGAACTAATGGAAAGTTGTGAATGATGGGTGTGAAAGAAGTGAATCCATGGATTTCAAACTTAAGGAGGCCATTTTGAATAGTAAAGGTGAACGTGTAATGAAATTCTTTTATTAGACCTCATTTGGTTACACAAGCTATCTCATTTCATTTCATTTCATCTCATCTAATTATTACAATTTTTCAAATCTTTTACACAAAATATAATAAATAATTTAATTTTTTCAAATTTTAAAATAAAAATTATATTAAAAAATTATATTTTAATAATATTTTATTCAATTTTCAACTTTTATCTCGTCTATTTGATTTGTGTGCTACCATAATCATTGTTATCTGAAATTATCTGAAATATTCATTATGAATTGTTACGTGCAGATTGTTAATGAATACACAAGTGGCATTTTCACAACTATATGCAATCATTCTATTAATTGCTCTTGGAAAAAATAAATCAATAAATTCTATAGAAAATAAATCATTATTTACAAAAAATAAATTATATAAAAAATAAAAAAATATCAAATTAATAATATTTTATTATTATATAGAGTTTAGATGGATAATCAAATGTGAGATTAGATTTTGAGTGGAATAAACAAAAGGCAAAATGTGTGATATTAGACAAAATATGACTAATCGCAGTGACAAACCCATGTTGGGCCCTCAAAATTTTTTAAAATTTCAAAATACCCCTACATTTCATTTATAATTCTATAAATATAGAGAATAACCCCCTAAAAAATTTATAATCCCCATATGCTCTCTAGAATTTTCTACAATTTCAATATACCTAGTAATGCCTCTCTCCAATTTTTTCCTATAGTCCCAAAATTTTGTATAATTTTTATATATTATCTATTTTCAAGGATGTGACCTCATTATAATTAATTTAAACCAAGTTTATGAGAAATAATAAATTTATTAATATGAATCCTAAAGTTTTTTGTTATACAATATTGGGCTTATCAATATAGAATCTAAAGTGAAAATAGAAGAAAAATTATTTAAGGTTGATAATCTATATAAAAAATAGTTGAAAGATTTTCTCTTCTAAACTTCATTGAGCAAGAGAAACTTTATTTAAGGTCTCAATTATATTATTATATGTTTAATGTGACACAAAAGTATCTAGATTAAACTTAATAAACTAGACTATACACTAGAATGAAAGATTGCCTACTAAAAGACCAATAGATTTTATGAAAAATAAAAATTCTAAATATTTCATTACAAAATAATTAACGGATGAAATATTATAATCATAAATCTGAAACGTATATTAAGTTTTGATTTTATAAGTTTAATTTTACACGTATGTAGCAAATTATCGAGATCTAGTTTTATATATAGTTATGATTTTTGAATTTTTATTCACTTTTTTATTTTACATAAATGTATCACACATTAGAAAGTTGGGCCCACCCTCAAAAAAATTGTTGTTTCCGCCACTAACTAATGGAATAACCAATCCAATGCCAATGCTTTTGAGTTTCCGGTTGAATTTTTTTATTTTGGAATAGAAGATAGAGGACATAAAGTGGTAACAACATTTTTTGAAGTATGTAATATTATGCAAAAATTCACGCAAATAATAATAAATACTATAAAACTTAAGCGATATACCTAATTTTCCCCCGCTCTAGAATCTTGGGGAAGAAAATCTCTACGAAATCTTAAGATGTTATTTGCAATGGCACTTTTTAGTAAAAAACGGTTAGGCCAAGGAATAATTAGTTTGGGTATATAGAACTTGGAATACATTGTTTAAGAAGAAATGCTTGCAATGGCATATTTTTCTTTCTAGCTGTAGACAAAGGTAGGTTGGTATATGCTTCTTTAATTAAAAAAGCTTGCTTTGAATTAATTATCTATGCTTTGATTACCACATAATGATCTCGTCGACTTTTCAAAAATAAGCAATTAGGTTTGACAAAATGAACAATCAACCATTGTTTTAATCACTGGCTTTGTCTCTGTTGTCCAAGATTAATCAGACATGCACAAACAAAGCAAAGCAACTCCGCGTAGCTAGGAGAGATCACAGCGGGATAAATGTTTGGTCTACAAAGAAATCTTACAAAAGTAAATTTACAAACTCGGCGCAGTTATACGAGGATTACTCATGACTGACTGCATGATTTTTAAACAAGCTTGGTGCCTCAACTACGTGTATAGCATAATGATAATGCTGATGCATACTTTCTTTCGACAAGTTTGGATTTTGGAGTATTCTGTTGTAGAATGAGCGATGATATTCACGTCAATTTTTCTGATATGAGATGCAGTCTGCTATGATAAATGCAATCATGATTTTGGGTAAACAATGAAACCAACCAACTTACCAGATGATTAGGAGAATAATAAAAAAAAAACAGAACAACCCTCAAAGGTATCTTTCAAAGCAATTGCACACAACACAAACATCATTGAAATTTGAGAGAATACAACTAAGGATGTTAGTGAGCGTTTTGCTTATGGGGTAAGTAAGTAATTAGGATACCAAAAATATGACCCAAAAAACCGAATCCAACATGGCAGCATAGATGTGTACAATTTTTGAAACACTGAAGTTCCCCTCCTTATTTACTCCCTCACTAGTAGGCTAACATGAATAACAGGAAGAAATAAAGATCATATTGAATTTAAGGGAACGGATATGAACGAATTTATGAAGCATGTAATTGAATAAAATATGTAGTCCTCACCGATCATTTAGGCTATAAGACACTATGACATCCAGTCGTGGAAGAATTCCTCTTGTTGCAGATTTTTCCTTATTCACCTTTTGTTGTCTAGATCAATTTCTTCATCTGAGCTGGGTGGTTCTTGCCTCTTTTCTGCTTCTCCCTCTTCTAAACCCCCCAAAACCTGACCAGTTGAAAAGGAACTGAAATTTTCTCCACTCTTGGTGGGCAACCAAGCTTGGTGATGTTGCAAGACATACTCCAAGTGCCATAAAACTTCCCCCATTGTTGGCTGGCTCTTTCCCTCATCGACAAGACATTTTTCTGCTATCTCCCCAAACTTCTTCATGGAATTTGGACAATAATTTCCATTCAGTTGTGGGTCAATAATGGTTTATAGTGATCTCTGTCGTTGCCACCTCATCGCCCACTAAGTGAGATTGATCTGATCTTTAGGCAAATTTGGATTTATAATAGCCCGGGCACAAACAACTTCAAACAATACTACTCCAAAAGAGTAAACATCAGATTTCTCAGTCAAATGCTGTCGTCTGAAGTACTCAGGGTCCAAATATCCAAAGCTTCCTTTGACTGCAGTACTAACATGGGTGTGGTCCAAAGCAGGACCGTTTTTTGACAGCTCGAAATCTGACATTTTTGCTACAAAATTTTCATCTAAAAGTATGTTGGTTGTCTTAACATCCATGTGGATTATTCCACGCTCTGCTCCTGTATGAAGGTAATGAAGTCCCCGTGCAGCACCGATGCATGCTTCTAATCGCTGCTTCCAACTCAATGTTGGGAAGTCATTCCCAAAGAGGTGACTTCTGAGTGTCCCATTCGACATATACTCATAAACCAAAATCATCTCATTTTGTTCTTCACAAAACCCAATCATGGAGACTAAATGCCTATGCTTGAGCTTTAAAAGCATCTCAATCTCTGTTTTGAATTCAGCAAGCCCTTGCTCAAATTGTGGGTTTGCTCGCTTAATTGCTGCAAGGGTGCCATCTTCAATCTCTCCTTTGTACACCTTACCAAATCCTCCAACTCCAATTACTAAATTTTCATTGAAGTTATTTGTAGCTGCACGAATCTCTGCTAATGTAAACCTCTTGCCAACCCTAGTAGGCGCCATAGACCCGTATGGATTTTGGCTTCCAGCTGAACCCTTGGCATCAGCAATTCTGTTTAAAATAGACAAATGAAGTGGCCGCAAACCAGGAGAGTTGCTTTTGGTATTGGCCATTTTGTTTCTCTAGCTTCTGCAGAAATAATAGACAAAAGCAATTAACACTGCAGGAATAACAACAGAAGCTCCACTTGCTCCGATTCCCATCCAAAGAATTCTATTTTTTGAATTGTGCACTGACTTCCCAGTAGAATCATACGACTCTACATAGGCAAGATTTGCATTTCGGCTCAGCTTGAAAATCTCCAGCCCTTTCAAGAGAGCATCGGTTCTTGCAGAACTAGCTGCTGTGTCAGGACCGAGTTGAATCCAAAGTGTATAAGTTCTGGATGACACAACATCAATGTAATCATGATGATATGCTCTATTCTTCCCTCCTGCTCGCAAAAAAACATCAAAATTGTCTGCCGCAGTCCTGTTATTTATGTAGATTCTGAACATCCGCTGGTTTGCTGAATTATAAATCAGCTCACAGAAATGTAATCTGATCAAATAATCGAAATCAGGATCGACTTCAAATTTCCATGACATATTGAACCTTTTCTCCAAGACTTCAGTGTTGGACATTATTCTTGCTGTTTCTTAAACAAGAAAAGGAGCCACTAAGGAATCATTCTGTGAAGCATAGGTGATACTCGAAATGTTTTCTATCTCTGAACCAGCATCTGCTGTAATCATGTAGCTGGAATCCACTTCCCATGTTCTCCAAAGATCTGAGTCTTGATTGGATTTAATCTCAGGACCTCCAACATTCAACCTATACATAGTTTGGATGCCCCTTCCAGTCAAATTCAGACTAGCACCATTTCCACCCACTTTACTGATTGGGTCTGAAAAAAGCTTATTCACCACAGGGACAATCTCAATGGCATTTATGAACCCGAATGATCCTTTGGTTGGAACGAACTCTATTACAAGAACATCCATATTGATAGGTAAAATGTACTCTTTAATAAAAAAGAACGAACTTGAATTACTTCCAGAACTCTGCAAGTACGAATTCTTGTGTGATATCTCCCCAGGAACATTGAATTCTGATACCAATTTCAATCCATTTGCCACGATACTGAACGAAGACTCATTCACATTATAAGTCCCAGAGGAGAAGGGACAGAAATGGAGCCTAACAAAATAGTTGCCCCGAATTCCTTCAAATGTATAATTTAAACCGTCAGTGAAAAACCGAGCAGTTCTGTACAGTGGTCCAAAAGTTGAACTGCCGGTGGATGCAGGAATGCCTGGAGAACTGAGGGTGAGGTTGCTGTCAGGGAGCAAATCACCAACCCATCTCCTGCCATCCACATTAACGCTAGAATTCGTGCCACAATTGATTAGAACAGACTTGGATTGAGCTTCTCCAGTCGTAAAAAAGACACAGATTATTACCAGAGACATTAGATTCAAGACTCAGACCTCCATTACCGTTCTTCCTAAAAAATATTATACTCTTTTCAAGGGTAGAGGGAAAGATTCTAATGGAATTAACTACAATCACCCGAGGTTCAAGGACATACAATCTACACAAAGAGCATAAAACTGCGGTTCCCAAATCACAATAACTACTTCATATCCTTGAAATCTAACTAGGATGCATAAGAAAATGCATAGAACAACTAGGTGTCTGTGCAACAGAAAATCAAGTTACCTTCATCAAACCCATTTGGGTATTTGCATTTCCTCGTTCATTACCGTGGGAACTCTGAACAAAGAATGATTTAGAAAACCCATGTCCAAGTCTTTATTGAATCAAACAATCTCCAGAACATATCTTACTAACATGCAGATCTGACCAGTAAAAGAACAAGACTCGGAGGGCAGAACAAAGGTAGCAATGGAATGCAATCGATTCAAAGACAACAAATTTAACTCACTCGTGAGATCGATTAAGACCCAGGAAACGAATCCGGTAAAAGAAGATGCTTGTGAGATGTGGTTATCTCTGATAAGAGAAAGCTAGAGAAAAGAAAACATGGACTGGGTTGTTTATTGGAAACAGATTGGAAAAGTTCATTTTATCATTGTTTTTGTCCTGTACTTCTACAAAAGAGTCAAGAAGCTGACAGAAAGTTTGAACTTTTATTAAATTCTAAATATAACTGTTGTAACGTTGGCATTCTTTATACAAATCAATTCAAGCTTTGATTTTTTTATTGCTGTTATATTTTATGGGTGTGATAGAGAGAGAGAGAGCGAGAGAGAGAGAGGGAGGCGTTTGGGTGCCAGAGATGGAGGGGGGGTTCCATGATTTGAGAAATTGTGAGGTGGGTCACGTGCCAATGTCTGGAAGATTATAAACAGTACAATTATTATAGTGACATCCCGAAGCTACCCCTGGTTTTCCAATTTATTAGAGAAGCTGTCTGTACCTTCTTTTGTGCCCCTTTCTGTACCAAGAGTACCCCAATTAGGTCCTTGACTCCTTAGCAGAACTTTTATATTCATCATTTCCATTAACCCATATTATTTTTATCTTATTTTGATGTAATAAAGTTTGTTATTAGTTTTTTTAGATAAATTGCAAATATAATATTAATTGCAAATATACTATTAATCTACTTCTTATCAAGGCAGATTTTGTATTTCAAATAAATATTATTAGGAGATCGAAGTAGGAGCTCAACATAAAGGGATTCATCCTAGTCATGCATTGGAGGTTTGAATTGGCTAATTACAACTTCTCTCTCTCACTCTATTTTTTATTTTGTATTTTTATATTGGAAAACCTCTTCAAGGCAGACCCTTCGGATCTATCTCTATAGAGTAAATCTCAATCCCTTACATCATACTCTCGAAAGCTTCCCTAAACGAGACTTATTAAATCGCTAGTTTTTTTATTAGGAGGTGTTGTCTTAAAAAATTGTTTGCACCCATGAAGTGTTGAATTTTAAACTTTTAAGGAAATAATACCACAAGACTAAGGCATTCACCACTTGGGTCCACCCCATGAGGTTTGGCTACTTAAAACTTAGGTTAAATTGTTGTTTAAAAAAGGGTTAGATTAATGAGATAAAATATCTATGCAAAACTTTTCATTTAATTTTGGAAACATTATTTTTCTTTTGGGAAAATTGGTTATTTTATTTATAGATTAATAAAGATATAAAATTGTGAAGAGGGAAAACACTATTATATATATATATATATATGAACTTCCCAAATAAATCAAAAAATGATGCCAACATGATGTTGACTTCTCATACATGCATGATTCCTTGATATAAGATCGTGGGGGAGAGATGCAAATATTTATAATACCATTTAATAGATAAAATTATTTTGTTGATGTACTTATCTAAGACGACAAGTTTGTTGGCATCCATCCTTTTTATGGATTTTTTGTCATTATGGTCCTTTTAAATCTCAATAATCTATCTCGCCCTGTCGTCAAGGAGTTGATTAATGCTAACAAGAATGTCACCCACCGTCTGAGAATCTACCAACCGTTTTCCATCGTTGATGGTACTGATATAGCTTGAACTTGGAGGAGGCTGAGGTTTCGAAAAAAAAAAAAAAGAATCTCTAAATTATTTAAAATCCAATATCTTGTCAGTTGAGGTGAGAGAATGATAGAGAGAGGTTGATTTGTTTGAGTTTTGTGGGATATACACGAACTATTCTCTATTAGGTCGGTTTGTGGATAAGGCTTGGTTTGTTTAAAGAATAATATTACTAAACCGTCTTATTTTGACTGCTTATATATTTATTTATTTTTTATATTTATTTATTTATTGATTAAGAAAGTGACTATTAGTGTATTGATATTTTTTAAAAAATTTTTAAAAATGGTTTAAAATACTAAAAAAATATAAATTAAACAATTAAAAAAATTAAAGAGAAAGATTTTGCCCAAGGGGCATGCCCAGCTGTCACTGGTGACAGCACCCTAGCAGCACTATTTTTTTGTCAAAACTAATGTGGCGTTTCATTTGAAGGGAGGGATGATGTGACATAGACAGAGTTGTTGAGTGTAGTAGCTAGAAAACATAGTTAGTTAGGAAATTCAATCCAAAGTTATGATTCAGATTGTATATTCAGCCATGAAATTAAAGAATAATTGCATCAAGTTGAGTTTGATTTGATGAACCAGCAACCTCCATTATTATTATTTCTAGCTAAGGATAACCATGATCTGAAATTCCCCCTGTGATAGTGATTAATTTAGGCCTCTCCCATTCGAAGAGGTCCATGTTGCATGGCTCTATGGGGACGAGAATACGGATTGATTGATTTCATCTTGGCCCTTAACATGTGCAGGAATGGATGGAGATGGGATTGGTACGTAGTATTCTCTCCATTCCATCTCACTTTTTAGCATTTCTTTTGTTCCAGTATTAATGATTAATGTTCTCCTAATGGTCGTGGTGCACAAACAATGCTTACAGATAGTATTTTGAAGCCTCTCAGCATTCTCTCGATCTCTTGATTATGAAATTATCACTTGTTTCAAGTAATTTTTATTATTTATTTTATATCTTAACACTCCCTCTCACGTGTAGACCATACTCTCCCTCAATGAATGATCCAATACGTGAAATATTTGATTAAATAGGGTGGAGTGTAAAATCAGAATTCAAATTCTAGACTTCTGCTATGATATTATGTGAAACTACATGTCCCAAAAGCTTAAGCTAATAAGAAGAGATAAATTTTTATTATTTACTCTATATCTTAACACTGATGAACTGGTCATAGGGTACAACTCTTTTACTTTTTCACAATGGTTGCCATGTGTGCTCACAATTGCCAGTTAAATTTTTGGGATCAAGCTAATCCCAAGACGATATATCGAAACACACCAATATCAAAATATTTCGTTTCAGGACTTAAATTAGAACTATCACCAAAACAAGATTTAAAACATTGTGAAAGAGAGCACTTAAATGCTCACAAACAATTGCAAATGCCTTTCTAAAAATGTAATGTAACAATAAAATGCACCCATTTACCAATCTGGGTTTTATCTGTGCTTTTTCAGCATTACAACTACGGGATTTTGCGTCCAAAGGGTGAGGGCTAAAGGTAAGTTTGAGAACTGATAGGACTCGGCAGATTCCAAGAACTTCTTGTCATACAGAAGAGGCTTCTTTAAGTATCTGAGTTCAATCAATTAGTAACTGTAGTTAGGACCAAAGCTTAAGTGAGTAGTATTAATCCAAAAGGGGGGAAAAAGGGAATTATCCTCATTTGTAGAGTTTCTCAATGCAGAGTTTATCCTATAGATAAAAGAAGATTCATACACATTATTTAAACAAAACCGGGAGGAAGAGGGGGTAACCTCAAAACATAACACATATAATTACAGAGCATGAACCTGTATAAAATATGGGCCAAAGTGGAACAAAAGAACTGTTACTATAAACAAAAAGACCTAAATCTAGTAACCTTATATCAGGCAACATTCTATATATGCTGCTCCAAGGCCAAAAAGAATATTTTGACAGGGCTATCACGAAACTCAAGTTCTTTAAGTTTCCCTGCCAATACTACTGCAATTATGTGCCATGTTACTTATCCTCCACCCCCACCCAAAAATAAAAAAACTAGGTGGCATCTCTACTACGTATCTTCCCAATATCCTGTAAAAGTACTCACTGGACGTCCCCAACAAGGTATAGATCTTTTCGGCTTAAATTTTAGCCGTATCGTTTAGCTGTTATAATAACGGTAATTGATGTTTGCCAATGACTCCCAACAAAATCCTCCAGTATCTACAGATGCAGCAGCAAGGATCAAAATGAATAATGCGGCCTTGCATCTGTTCAGCAAAATAGAACACAAATCATTAAGATGCATCCTTACTAGGCAAAATCAAAAAAGAAAACCAAGGCAATAATTTTATAGAAAATAGGTTGTGGGATGCGGCCACTAAATCAATTATCATTACCTAGTGAAAGAACAAATCAAACTGATTTAGTAGATTCTCCACTCAGTTCTCTTTTTACCAGCTTCAGGATCTCAATAATCTGCACAAATAAAGGAAATCTGGATAATTATACTAGCTTAAAATCCCAGACAATTCAACTTGAGGAGAGTCTGAGAGAAGCATTCTGACTCAATGTTTGCCTCTTGAATCCCAGTACATACAGGAACTTCAGAAACTATTCTAATTGCTAAAAAATATAATTATATATTAATATAAGAAACTTTTAAACTAATGGTTTGCAAGCTGCTACAGGATTTCTTGTATATGCTTGCAATTGCCAAGAACATAAAGGTAATGTAATCATAGGAAGAGAACCATCTTACTCCAGGATAATGCTGCAAAATTGGTGAATAATGATCAAGTCCAATGTATATTTTTTCTAGAAGGCTTGAAAGAGCATCAACTTCATCACCCAAAAGATCAACCTGAAATTTGACAAAAAAAAAAAAATCCAATCAAATTGCTACATACATAAGAAAGCAAAAGTCAAATATTGAATTCATATAAAATACCAACTCTGTTGTTTATGACTATAGAATGCCAACATTGTTTTACTTATAGAATACCAACATTCCACAACTAATAAGCTTCTTGCTTAGAATAATATGTCAAGGGCCGAGTGAGTGTACATCGTCAAAAGTCACATGTTGACTAAACATCATATAGTGTAGCGTTAGGGAACCATCTCATAACATCCCCTATGTAGTAGAAAACCGAATGCATTTGCGTATATCAGAAAATTTAGTTCATTGACCAATACATCTGTTAAAAATTTTCAAAACCATTTGCACATAAGTTCTATTAACAAGCATGGGGTAGATTATGACACTAAAACATCAAGTTGCAACAGAGCAATATGCATAACATAGAAGTAGTGTAAACTGTGTGATGCGCATACCTCAACTTCGGCCTTTTCAAGGTCAGAACATCTCCTCTCAAGCCGCTGCTTGTACAACAACCCTGTTCTTTGGAGTAAATTAGCCTTCGGGATAAGCAAACGCGACTCAGAAATCAAATTTTCCAATCTGAACACAAAGATACATTGTATAAAGAGACTTGTAAGTCAATAACCTAAATCTTTTTTTTTTTTTTTTATTAGTAAGAAAGTCAATAACCTAAATCTAAATCTCACTTGAAATCTAGCAGATGACAAAAATAAAAAGAAAATGAAAAAAGAAGAACAGAGAAACGAACAGAAACAGACTAAAATGAATCAACCCAATAGACATGTAATAGTGAAGGCACCAATAATGGCTGCACTAGAACTCCAAAAGGACTAGTCTATTTCAAACTTCCCTAGAATCACTCATAAAACCTAGTTTCACAAGTAGCAAATGAGAATTTAATACCCATGACTATTATGGGCTAGGTGTTTTTTCTTGTATACACCCAGTGTACTTGGTTACACCTATTGATATTAATAAATTTACTTATTAAAAAAAAATTAATACCCATGACTACCTTTATACCCTACTCACTATAAGTCAATTACTCATATTTCCAATGTGGGATTAAAGTCTTATAAACTCTTCTTGAATCCCTTGCATCCTTGTTAGCAGCATTGCATGCAGTGCTCCAACATCACATGGCTGGCCCTACTACAGGGCTTTGATTCCATACACACACACACACACACACACATAAATATATAGTAAGTAAAATAAAATTTTTTACAGAATCAAGTATACCGGCGTTCCCCAAGTACACAAGGATTATACAAAAGTAAACACCTAGTTACAAGTTAGAAGCTAGAACCGATTCCATATGTAATGATCCAGGGAAATCACTAACTACATCTGCGTCATACCCAGAAAGAATATCAATTTGAAGCTTCCCTATAAATAATTATAAAACCATGACTAATTTTATAACCTACCCACCATGCTGACTATTCATATTCCCAATGTCTGATCAGGGTGTTACAAAACACACGTAATGTCGTCCAAAATAGGAAGGAATATTCTAAATGAATCATGATCTTCCATACAATGGGGAATCGTTTCTTTAAAGCCCAATTTATAGGTGAGTGAAAGTTGGTTACCAAAGTGAAGAAGATGCTTGTATATACATAACATTGCGCTCATTGGACCTACCTCTTTCTAGGATCCTAAAATACTTTTAAAAGAATCATTTAACAGATCACGTATACATTCACATGTGGTTTTTTTATCAGTACGTACACATGGTTTTCAAAGATATAGGACATGTATCATACAAATTTAATCAGCTATCCACAATCTCAATAATCAAGCCAGAGAAAAGAAAATCAACATATACACACAAGTAACTACTAGCTCTGCTACTATCAATCTAAAGTTAAGAATGAAGAGTACCTCAGACTGATATTTGATATATTTTCTGTAACTCTACATTCAAAACCAAGAACTGCTTTCAACAATCCCTGGACAAGAACAATTATTGATTCCATTTGCATCTGATTCTCCCTTTCTTTGACTTTGACCAATGATAAAGCTTTCTCCTTCTCTTGGTTGATGGCATGGACCATCCTTCTCTCTTCATCAGCTCCCCTCAATTCTTCCGTTGCTAGTTCAAGCTTCTGATTTAACTCATACATATTCGCCTCATATTGTGCGATCTTCTCTAATGCCTCGGCCAGATTACCCTTCATGACATTGGACTCTTTACTTGTCTCCAAAAACAACATCTGCTGTCGATGTGTCAGATCCCTTAAATGATCAAGCTCTTGGGAAGCTAACTCAAATTGCTCCTTCTCTTTTGCCAATGCAGCCATTGTTTCCTGCAATAACTCCAACTTCTCTTCTAGTGATGCTAGTGCCTCCACCTGAAGAGAAACTCGTATTTTATTCTCGTTAACATATTTTGTGTTCAGGCAACTGACTTTCTCTTCAGCATCCTTCAATGCTTCTCTGTATATAAATCCACACAGTGCTTGTGTGATAATTGACTCCATATCTGAGTCTTCAATTTCATAACCACTTGAAAGTTCAGCACCATGAATCGCTTCATTGAAAAAAAATTTATAAATATCCTGCAGGGTGTTACACTGTAAATCTGACCCTTCAGTGACCCATTTAATTTGGCACATTAACTCCCTAAGAACACATTTATAGACATCTTCGCTAATTGAATGTTTAATATGTGCATCTAACAACTTTGCCTCAATAAGATGGTGGGATGACATTTTATCTTCAGCATCAGAAACTTGTGATGTGAGGCACTTGACTTCCTTTTTCTTATTGGAAAGTGAATCTCTAAGGTGGCGATTTTCTGAAAGAAGGGATTCAAGTCTGTCCTTCAAACTGCCAATATTGTCAGCATTTTCACTGAATGCATGTAGTGCCTTATTTTCCACAAGAATGCCATCCAACCTAGAAATGAAATGGGGAATTTTTGTCTTTAACATGTCAAACTCTTTATCCTTCTTCAATGGCATCTCTTGCCTGAGCCTCAATAATTCCCGCTTGAGAAGAAAGTACTTTTCAGTCATCTCTTGCACTTTAGATTCGTGATTTCTCCTCATTTTGGTCATCTCAAAAACCAAATCATCCTTTGACATGACCTTTAATTGGGCAGGATCAGAACTTTCTGGGGTATTATTTTTTGTATCAGAACCATGATTGCTTAAAACTTTGCATTCGAAGTGGTCAGACCTTTTGTTATTACTATATTCCTCACCAGTCTCCAAGGACATAAGGGAACTTAGATGCCCAATTTCATGAACAGACAGAGATTTAGAAATGTCATCCAATTCCTGCCTCAAACTTGAAATCTCTTGGATCTTTTCAAGCCAATTTACACTTTCATTACCACAAAATCGAGCATTTTGATCCCAAAATCTTTCTTCAAACTCCTCTTGAAGACTCCGAATGCAATTCTCAATTACCATACCTTCTATTTCTGCTTGAAACTCTCGCTCTTGCTGCCATGCACAGTGTGATACCTTAGACAACTGAAACATATCTTCCACCTGTATGTAGACATCGTCTATTGTAGCTCTTAGACCTTCAAGAATTAAATCCACATCATTCCCTCTTTCAGATACCTTATCTTGAAGAATTCCACCCAATCCCAGCTGTTCAGAGCCCGAACCAATCCTTCTTATGGAACTAAACCCTCTCATTCGGTCAATCTCTTTCTTGAGCATCTTGAACTGAAATTTAGCCGCATTTCTAAGGCTTCCCAAAGACTCTCTCAGTCTATCATTCTCTACAAAATTGTCCGAAAATTTATAATACATCCTGGGGTGGCATGAGCTTTTTGAGTTGTGGCATGTCAAAGGAGATCCCAAGAATTCCTTTTCATCCACGTCCACAGGGTGAAGATGTAGCATACCCTTCAATTCAGCAACCTCCAATTCTTTCTGAGCAATTTTCTCATCTGCCTCTTGTTTAACTGCAGAAACCATGCCCTTTATGACAGAGTCGCTCACCATCCTCGAAATAGTCAACCGATCATTAATATCTTGTAAATAAGAGTCCAAACCCTCAAGGAGTTTATCCTCCAATTTATCACTTTCTTGAAAATTATTATCGAGCTGCACCAGCCCATCGCAACAGGGAACAGCACTAGCATCCGTAACGCTTAAATTCTCCATAATATATAAAGAATTACGGCTCAATCACTTATGAGACCAAGCCAAAACTGCCAAAGTTGTAAAACAATAAGAAGAAAAATATTATGAAATTATCCAGAAATAGAAATATATCACATTTTCTTATTCTAAACTTCAACCGGGTGCCTAAGTTTCTTGTAAAAATGAGCGAAATCGCAAAAGTGGGTCTCTTTAGTTAACCAGAAATTCGAGGGAAATAAAATCAATACAGAGTCTTGAATCTTATACGTTCGATCGTCTCCATTTCTACAAACACAGAAGTGAAGATTTCCGAACTTTAGTAACCGCAGTAATTTTTTTTTTTTTGGGTATAATTTGAGTTAAAAAAAGTCTTTAGTCTTTACCAACTGTTCTTTTCCCACATATTCTCAGCAACCAAACCCACCCAGAAGCTTGGGCGCCAAAATGAACTAAAAATTTAGCTCATACCCTTTACCAGCATACTATAACCTTGAAAAAGCAGTAAAGAGAGACAGAGAGAGGGAGAAACAAAGAGAATTTGACAACAATAAGACTTACTAGTGAAGAAGATGAATCCCAGAACACACTATAGGATTAGCTTTTCTAGGAGAAAGCGTTTTCTCAGAAAATTAACGGTCTGAAAGAGTTGGAAAATCCCGAGACGACCGTTGAACTGTATGCGATTTGCTCCACAGAAGCCTGCCTCCACCTGAATGCCTTTACGGTGTGTAACTGTTAATTCTTGAGTCTTGGTCTTTAGGGCTTTGTAGGAGGAGAAACGTTTGGGGTGAGCACCGCTAGTGGTTTGGTGAGCGGGAGCGTAAAGGACATAAATCAAACCTCGGAAACAATTTATTTACGGAAGTTGCCATTTTCTTTTTGTTTCTGAACTTCATGTTCTATCCCAGAATAAATGTAAATAAAAAAAATACAAATAAAACAAAAGGAGTCAGGACAGATCTTTTGATGGAGATTACTCTTCTGGGATGATGTAACGTTAGTCTGTTCGTCAAAATACTGGCCTACATAAATTCTCGTCTCCAAAATAGAAGTTTAAGAGTGCGTTTGATTGTTGAAATGAGTTGAGTTGAGTTGAGTTTAGATAATAAAATATTGTTAAAATATTATTTTTAAATATTTTTATTGTTTTAAAATTTGAAAAAGTTGAATTATTTATTATATTTTGTATTGAGATTTGAAAAAGTTATAATGATGAGTGAGATGAGATGAGTTTGGTTAAGGAACCAAACGAAGCCGGGTGTGTTTGGTTGTTGAAATGAGTTGAGTTGAGTTGAGTTTAGATAATAAAATATTGTTAAAATATTATTTTTGAATATTTTTATTGTTTTGGGATTTGAAAAAGTTGAATTGTTTATTATATTTTGTATTGAAATTTGAAAAAGTTGTAATGATGAGTGAGATGAGTTGAGTTTGATTGGGTAACCAAACGAAGCCTAAAATTTAAAATATAAATATATATATATATAAATCATAGTCTGTTCAATATGGAAAATACTGTAGTATATAATGTTTCGAGGATTTCTACGATTTGCTTTTTGTTTTAATTTATTTTTACTTAATAATTAAGTAAATGTTTTCAAATAATTAAGTTATTTTTATTATTTTGAAAAAAATATTTGAACGGTCTAAAAAAATGTTTGAAAAAAGAGTGAATTTTTTTTTTGCCTTCCCGTAAGCATTCTCAATGAAGACGTGGGTAGCTGTAGCATGGCTCGTTCAACATTTCAACATGTTTGTTTGTATTAGGATACTGTTAGGCTTCGTTTGGATGTCAAACTCATCCTAACTCATCTCAACTCATTTCAATTCATCATTACAATTTTTTCAAATTTCAATACAAAATATAATAAATAATTCAACTTTTTCAAATCTCAAAACAACTTTAATATTTAAAAATAATATTCTAACAATATTTTATCATCTCAACTCAACTCAACCCAACTCATCTCAACATCCAAACGCACCCTTAGTTGAAGACATTCTCATTATGCAGTATTTTTTTTTTTACACCTTGCACACTTAAAAATTGAATAATATTTTTTTTTATATATAAAACCAAACAAAGAAAAAGATTGTTTCTATTTTTTGTTAATGTATAAATTTCAAATTAATGTATAATCAATAAGATTAGGAAAAGCATATATATTTTAATGCAACTCCTATCTTAGTTTTCGCCTGACTGGTTTTGTTGAATCATGAATGAAAAGGGCACTGACAAATTATAAGTAAAATGGCCTGATTAGGCATAACAGGGATCTCAATAAATAAATTAAGTTCAAATGCAAACAAATGAAATATGGATAGACTGGCCATTTCATCATGATCGGGTATTTTTTGGGGTGGTAGTTGTCTCTCGTTATAGAAGAATATGTAAAGGAGATAACTTTAAAACAATTACAATCATTATTGTTATTATTATTGTTAAATGTAGTAGGTCAAGCACAATACAATTTCAGAAATATTTTAACCACAAAGAGAATATTATATAAAAATAAACTAATAAACTGATGTGACTTGATGCAGTTTATCTGTTTATAAAATTACTTTTGTTATAAAGTAAATCTAACAGATCACATGAAACTACGTTAGTTTATAGATTTATTTTTTTGTACTCTCATTGTGTATATATATTGTTTGATGACTTAGTATGTAGGGCAGTTAAACCTTTTATGACTTTTCTCAAAAGCACCTACCTTTGCTTTTTTTTTACTGTGTTTTCCAGGATCCTAAGTTTTCTAACGAAAAGGGAGAGTAAAGGATGCCATGCATGCACACAAAAACTCTCCTCCCTCTTATAGTTTCCTTTTTTATTTGTTCAAAAGATTTTGAATAGGTACATATAATATAATGAGGACCCAATATTGGGGCCCATAAAATAAAAGAACCAATAATATATATTGGATGAATATTATTGATCATGACCAGCCATGCAACCCTTTTTCTTTTTCTTTCCCCCTTTCCTTTTTTTTCAATTTCAAAAGCATATGGCTCAACATTGACATGACAAGGTCTAGGAGAAGATAGAGAATTTATGATATTGGAATATTGTTCAAAGCTATTGAAAGTAGTCTCGTCCATTTGTTGCTTAAGTAAGAAGGAAATAGTTAATGCAATCAGTTTATGATCATTTGGATAAGCTCTAAGTTTACTCTACGAGGACTGCTATAGAGTTACATGCATAAAAGGATTCTATAAAAAAAATCGCACATACTAATGTGGCACCATGTCCCGTCATATATTTTTTTTTATTTCATTCCCCTCGTCGCCCCCCTCCCCCCTCCCTTTCCTAACCCGAGAATTCCAATCTATTGTGTCAAAAAGGACCTCCTTTTATCGACCACACCACTCAAAGAGATGTAGCAACAGAAAACCAAAGAAAAACAGTTCCATTTCAAATGCCATGTAGAATAAAAAACAAAAATTGTTACTAATCATTCACTAGATTCTTCTTCAGCCTTAGACTTCCACCCCTCACACCTTAACGTCGAGCCCCACTACATGCATCCACTACAACATAAATGAGTTTTTGTGATGGTTTGGAAATTGTGACAGTCCCCAAACTGTCACCAAAAAATATTTTCTATGACGGTTTGTGGAAACCGTCACTAAAGACAGTCGAGAAATTGTATTACGTTCGAACGTATATAAATTCACATTCGAACGGGCCCTAGACATTCGAACATTGAGGTTATTTATGTGCGAATGGTAAATTTTTAGCGCCAACGTTCAAACGTTAGTGATTCACGTTCGAACGTTAATTGATTTAATATTAAAATTGAATATTTCAAATTAAAATTTGGATAAGCTAACATTAAAAAAAATTGAAAATTGAAAATAAAAAACAGTAGATATATTAAATAATATTGTTCATTACATATAATAAAAATAAAGTACGAAATATAATAAAATTTTGAAAGCAACGCTCAGATCAATGTGTTGTTCACAAATCATGTACTGCGGAGCTCCTCAATCAATGTCGAAACCTTCTAGTTTAGAATATCTACACGATGGGCAATCTCGACGACTATCTCCTCTATAGTCGCGATATGTCTATCGATCTATTGGTCAATATGCACGGTAAGATCTGAGATCACCGCATCAACTCAAGTAGGTCGCGCATCTCCACAGATGTCGGCTGCTGACTAGTACTCCTAATATGGGTAGTAACATCGGGCCCAGACTGGGTCAGATGAACAAGATCTAACTAGGCAACGCTGACGTCGAGCATGCCCCTCCCCTGTCCAATGCTCCGACGGTGTGTGGTCATGTTGAGGGGCAGATCTGTTTTGTCAGCCACTCCTCTTGTAATACCCTGCTCCTTCCTTTCTTCTGACGTAAGCAATTACATCAGATGTGTCAGCCTGCCATCTCCCCTTTCTAGTGTCCAAGAGCCCCATTACGCGGGCCAGACCCCGATGGCTTGTTTTTAAAGATACTACGTAATTTATAAAGCTAGTCTTATATTTTAAAGTAATGTGTATTTTACATGAAAGATTCCTTTCACTATCTAAATAAAGAATATTTTAAATAACTCAATTATAATATCTTTGAAGAGCTCCAAAAATATTATAATTGTAGGGAATCATTTTATATAAATGATTCCAGTTATTTAAAATATTAGGTGATTTAAATAATGATGGAATCTTCATTTATTTAATAGTTTTACTCTTTTAAATATTTTAAGTAAGACTTCATCATTTTATAAATGATGAGAGAATATTATTTTAAATAATATTCTATCTTAATTCCTCTCAGTGCTTTTAAATAAATTAGCTTTTACGCATTTTCAAATCAGTATTTAAAGGTCATCGTAGATCATTTTATTGATTTACAGACGACGAGTTTTAGGATAAAACCCAGCCCCTCTCTCTTTTTCCCCTCACTTTTCCCTCCCCTTTCTCTCTCCTCCCGTTTGGCCCTCCCCCATACGTAGCTCCTCCCTCTCTCGTCCGAATGCTTCACGGCCTCAGCCCGGCGCCGCCGTGCGTCGGCGTGCCTCACCGCCCCTCCGACCGGCTTCCCCTCCCTCCGGCGAGTCCACCCATGCCGGCCTCTTCCTCCCACGCTCTCTCCTCCTCCTCCCACGGCAGTGCAAGCCCGAATGGGCTTTGGAGCTGATTCGTCGCCGTGCGCCGTCCTCCGGCGCCACCACTGCTAGGGCAGCCTCCCTAGCCACCGAGTGGCCTATCCCCTTGATCTCAGCCTCCCTCTCCCCACCGGTAGCCGCCATGCACGAGCTTAGGCTCCTCCATGCATGGGTTCATTGTGCGAGCCTCTAGCGCCACCGTGCGTGGTCACCTCGACCACCGGACACCACCACGGGACTCCTGAGGTCTCCCTCTTCCTCCTCCAGCAAACCCACGGCCAATAGGCCTCTCCTCGACCTCCCGGTGTTCCCATGTACACCGCACGGGTTTAGGCTCCCCCGCCGCCATCCGCCGCCACCCACGGCGAGTGGCCACCCTAGCCGGCCTCCTTAGGCCACCACGAACCCAATGGTACCACCCACGGCCCCGATCTACCACCCACGGCCCCACACTCTCTCGCACTCTCCCACGGCCTATCCTTCCTCACAGTGCACGGCCAACCACTGTGGATCGCCGTGCCAACCGCTACCGAGCCTCCACGGCTCCACTAGCAACCTCCCTTAGCCTAGCCCAAGCCTAAACCACCACTTTATGTGGTGGAAAATCACTGCACGTGATGGACCGTCACGGTATACGGCAAGATCCACCGTGATACACTCATTTCCATCATCATCAAGGTCACCGTAGGCCCCTCCAAGACCACACCTAGCTATCCAAACACTTAAACAGTCACTGTACGCGGTGTAGCCACCCCGTACGTTCCTCCGACGTATACGCTGTGACGATCAACTAGCGACGCACGGGTTATCCCGCTGATGGTATAATTCTCTATCTCTCGCTATTTATGTTAGATGCTAGCTAGTTGACTAGGTTGTGAACTGTGTTGTTGGTGTTGTGGTCTGTGCTGTGTAGTGTTGTGGACTGTACTGTGAAGTGTGGTGGTAGCGTATGTGCAGTAGTAGTGGCGTGGCGTAATGCACGTGTAAGGAGTACACGTGGAGTGTACTCCGTGTAGTGAGACGATGCACCGTATGTCGTGTGTGCCATAATGGTGACGTGGCAGAGTGTTGTAAATGGAGTACACGTGGAGTGTACTCCATTTTGGGAAACGATGCACAATACGGCATGTGTGCCATATTAGTGATATGGCGGAGCGCCGTAAGTGGAGTATATGTGGAGTATACTCCATGTAATGGAGCAATACACCGTATGGCTTGAATGCCATAACAGTGATGTGGAGTAGTCTTGTGAACGGAGTACACGTGGAGTGTACTCTATGTGGTAGAGCGATACACCATATGGCGTGCAAGCCATAGTGGTGATATGGCGTAGTTTTGTTAATGGAGTATACGCGGGGTATACTCCATGTGGTGAGACGATACACCATATGACGCATGTGCCATAATGATGATGTGACATAGTGTTGTGAATGGAGTACACGAGAAGTGTACTCCATATTGTGAGACGATACACCGTATGGCGTGTATGCCATAATGGTGATGTGGCGTAGTTCTGTTAATGGAGTATACGCGAGATATACTCCATGTGGTGAGACGTTGCACCACATGGCATATGTGCCATAATGGTGATGTGACGTAATTCTGTGAATGGAGTATACGCGGGGTATATTCCATGTGGTGAGATGATGCACCGTATGGCGTGTATACCATAGCGGTGACGTGGCGTAGTATTGTGAATGGAGTACACGTGGAGTGTACTCCATGTTGTGTGACGATGCACCGTACGGCATATGTGCCGTATTGGTGACGTGGCGTAGTGTTGTGAATGGAGTACACGAGGAGTGTACTCCATATTGTGAGATGATGTACCGTATGACGTGTATGCCATAGCGGTGACGTGGCGTAGTATTGTGAATGGAGTACATGTGGAGTGTACTCCATGTTGTGTGATGATGCACCGTACGGCATATGTGCCGTATTGGTGACGTGGCGTAGTGTTGTGAATGGAGTACACGAAAAGTGTACTCCATATTGTGAGACGATACAATGTATGGCGTATATGCCATAATGGTGATGTGGCGTAGTTCTGTTAATGGAGTATACGCGAGGTATATTCCATGTTGTGAGACGTTGCACCATATGGCGTATGTGCCATAGTGGTGATGGGGCATGGTTATGTGAGTAGAGTATACGTGGAATATACTCTATGTGGTAAGTGTTGCACCATATGGCGTGTATGCCATAACGGTGACGTGACGTAGTTCTGTGAATGGAGTACACGAGGAGTGTATTCCATGTTGTGAGACGATGCACCGTATGGCGTGTAGGCCATAGCGGTGATGTGGTGTAGTATTGTGAATGGAGTATATATGGAGTGTACTCCCTGAGGTGCAGCGATACACCGTATGGTGTGTCGCAAGGATAAGGATGGTTGCGTAATTTTTAGGGGAAGAACTTGGTGTATGGTGTCAGAAACTGTGGAACAGTGTCTCGAAATGGCTGCGAAGTATGGCTGTAGCCCAAGGCGACGGGTGTCGCCATGTGATTGGCTTATGGTCGGGAATAAGTGCGAAGTGGCTAAGAAGTATCAGAGCAGTGCAGCGGAAGCATGATTGGGCAACGTCATGAAGTGACGTGGTCCATCATGGAGTTGCGCTGTGATGACCTAAGACGTATGTGAGGTGATGTGACAAGGTCACGGTGTAACTTGGGAACAGTCTCGAGCTATATGGCGTGACGTGAAGTGTAGTTATGAACAGAGTCTCATCGTGTCAACAGTTGGGATAAATTGTCATGAGGGCCGGGTAGCACGAAGAGTCGTGCTAGCCGGGTATGAGAAGGTTGGTAAAGAAGTATGGCGTTCGCCATACGAGTCTATGATCAATGTATTACATGATAGTCTTAAGAGATAAAATGGTGAGGTACATGTATTGTTTGGTTAGACACATGTACCGGACGGATTTACCGTAAATAATGGATAATCTGTCCTATGTATGATGACGCGGTAATTAAAGCCTCAGGGTTGGCTTAGAGCCGTGTGATGTGTACGGATGATCATGAGAAGTAGAGTGAGCTAAGATGCATGAGGGTAAGGATGAAGGTACTGTCTAAGAATGGGATGCATGACTTGGTTGGTCTAAGTCGTGCGTTGGAATGTGGTTAGCAAGAAGAACAGGATAAAGGTCCTAGTGTCTTAATTCTAAGATAAACATGAGTTCATCCTAGTGAGTAAGCACTCGAAGTAGAACGTCAAGGTTGAAGGAAGTAGAGACCGTAATGGGTCTCTAAGGGTTTTTATCATAGTAAGAAACGTGAAAGAGCACGGTATAGAAGGAGAGTGTTCTCTAAGTAAAGCATAGCTCTATTTCTAGTCAGTTGCTTATGCACTAGATAGAGAATAACGTTAAGGTTATGTATGCATGTAGGTTGCCATCTGACACACGCATGAATGGACTGTACGGTATGAACGGACTGTATGGTATGAAAGTAGCATGGAGTTCAGGTAAGTGTTACGTTCATACTCTTCTAGAGTTTTCTAAAGATATGAAAAAGAAAAATAAATGTTTTTCCTTACGAAAGCTAAGAAAATGAATGGTCTCCCTTCTCAAGGGCAGACGTTTTTACGAAAAGAAGAATGAAAAGTAACGCTTTTAAAATATAAGTATGTACGGCCCCCTTTGACAGCCCCTTTTCACGCACCCAAAAGTATTAAGTGTATGCATGTGAATGGATGACTATACGTGGTAATTATTGTATGCATTTTCAAAGAAAAGACGAGGAACGAAAAGATGTTTTCGGGTTCTCGCCCCAAAAGAACGTTTTCTCAAGAAAAGAATGTTTTCTCACGAAAAGACGTTTTCCACGAAAAGATGTTTTTCCATGAAAGCATGAATGAAATGAAAGGAAAGGAAAGGCATGCTCATGCACATGAAATGAATGAAAGTCGTGACTCTCTAGAGCCACCATGAATGAATGAACGTAAGAAAGAACGAAAGAAAGGCATGAGTGTGCATAAATGTATGAAAATACGTAACGACCACATGAAATGAATGAACGGGGTACCCAAATGAATGAATGGGGCAGATTGCAATGCCGGGCGGTAGTATCTGGTAGTGCACCCAGTGCTGCATCCCTGACGGAAAGGGATTCCAACCCGTGGCCACGGGCGAATCCATCGGCCCAAAAGGCCGCTAACCCCAGCACACGAGGCGTAACAGTGTGCACTGGCCTATGAAAGCGATAAGAAAAGAATGTATGAATGCATGGCACTCTTCAATAATTGAAGGCAGTAACGGGGTAAAGTTTTACCAAAAGAAAACACGTTTTTAATTATGAAAACCCCCGTCTACTGACGTTTACGAAAAGAAAAAGTAATGTAAGAATGCACGGCACTCTTTAAGAAATATAGGCACTGACGGGAGAAACGTTTTACGAAAAGAAAACTAATTTTTAAGAAGAAAAACCCCGTCAGTGATGTTTTCAAACGAAAGCACGTATGCATGTACGTATAGTATGTATGGAATGATGAATGCATGACTGAAAACCTATGTTTTTATATTTTAACGGTATGAAGTAACGCTTACTGAGTATTCGACTTATTTTAGTTTTTATGTGTGCCCCTCCCCCCACAGGAACTGAATGAGCAGTACGCTCAGGAGGGACACGGCCAAAAGGAGAAGGGCACGGAAGTCTAGGCATGATGGTTTTAAATGTAAGAAAGGTCTTTTTATTTTAAAGATTTTATTTCCCACTCCAAAACTCTTTTATTATAAAAGTACATTTTATTTTATAACGTAGAGTCTTGCACCTGGGAAGAACTGTAAAAGTATTTTTAAAACGGACGGTAATTCCCGTCGTATTTTCTAAAATATTTTGTAAAAATACCCACCACAAGGACGAGCGTTACACCTCCGCCTAGGGTGGCACTCTTCAGACCAGTAATAGCCGGATAATGATGATTCTGTATGGGAGGTTGTCCGTGGAGATGATGCTCGCCTTGTATCGAATCCTCTAAAAAATGCACAGTGGCAAGTCGATGGGCTCTCCACATGACACTCGTATCAGGAATTGTGCGCGATTCCGACTGAATGTGGCCTTACGTGCTTAGGATCTAGATTTGTTGTAACAATAAAATGCAACATACAAAAAAAGGTAGCAACTGTATCTAGCTGAATGAGTTCTTCTTATCGATATGTGTGTGGTCTCTCCCATTGAGAATGTAGAAATCCTCATCTCGGTTGTCATCCTCAGCCTCATGATCAGTACCATCGGCCTTCGACCAGTCTACATCTCTGGCCATAGACTCAACTGGGCTAGTAGATGATGCAGAAATGCCTACATCTACATCAGATGTGCCTACAGCTATTGCAAATGTGCCTACCACTGTTGCGTCCCTAGGCTGAGCATCTTTAGTAGTCAATGTCTCAGCTACGCGACGGTAGGGGTGACAATATGTGACACGATCTGTTAACCCAATACAAACACGACACGATAAAAGCGGATTAGCGTTTAGCCTTAATGGGTTCGAGTCAAAACGGGTTGACTCGTTAAGACACGATTGCTTAACGGGTTGACAATGGGTCAACCTGTTTTAACCCGTTATGACCCGTTAAGAAAGTTAAAGTTACAATTATACTCTTATACCTAAAAAAAAAATTGTTGAAATTTTAATTTCGGTATTCTTATTGTTTGAATTGTAATTTTGGACTTATAGTTAGTTTTATATATGTTTATATAGATATTGTGATTTTAACATTTATATTAAATTATGCTAAACTTAACGATGTCAAATAAGTTAATTTTAGGTTTGTTCAACCCATTTATATAAACGAGTCAAAACGGGTTGGCACGACATGATCCGTTATGTTAATGAGTCGTATTAGGGTTTGAGATTTTAAAACGATAAGCTTAACGGGTGGGTTAGGGTTGACCCATATAATATATAATATATGTCTTGATACGACACGAACATGACCCGTTAACATAATTTAACACCTCTATGCAATAGATACAGAGTAGCCCAGCGATGACATCCACATAAACCTTGAACTGAACACCGCGTACAATCATGGTGTGAAAGGATGCATCCTGAGGCATGGAGTACATTCTCATATAAAACTCCCGAACCATCCTACCCCTCATTGTACAGATACTGCTCCATCCTCTAGTAGTGAAGACATCTCTGGGGCTATCCTGCTCCAACTGAGTTCGTCGAACTCGTTGATCAACACTTCTCATTCTGCCATAATGGTTCGAGCCCCAATCCAAGTAGCGTCCTAGCCAATTTCTTCCCTCCCTGTTTCCTAGTAGTCAAAAGATGGGCCATATGCTGAAAGAAAAAAAAAACATTAATACTATAGATGCATATTATGTATTGTAATCTAAATTGTTCAGGAAAATGTTTGAATGTAAAATAATATATGTTCAAACGTTATCCTTCTATGTTCGAACGTGTTAGGCTTTACATTCGCATGTGAATTTCCTATAAGCTAAGCATTTGAACATAAGATGAGTTACGTACGTTTGAACATGATGCTGGCAAACACACGTTCGAACTAAACTAAGTCTACGTTCGAGCAGTATTAATAAATAAACAGAAAGTTATTGCATTCGAACGTACAAAACAAATATGTTCGAACGCAAGCTCTTGAACGTATTTATAAAAATGTTCGAATGTTTCTAACCTTTCTGGAAGCTAAAAAGTTTTACATTCGAATAAATGTGAAATAGACATTTGAACTTAAATGAGTAATGTACAAACGTATATGACGTTCAAGAATATGAACAATTTGACGTTCGAATGTTACAAATGTACGTTTGAATGTAAAATATATATTCACACGTACTTTTGTTGTGTTTGAATGTACTAGAGAACGTTTGCACGTTGCAAGTTAACGTTCAAACGTGTTTGACGCTTAGGAATTTGAAAGGTCTAACGTTCGAACGTTAGGTTATAACGTTCGAACGTTACGACACAGAAATGGCTGAATTGACTCAATCATTCCCGTACAACTCAAATATAATGAAAGTGGCCAAAAGTCACTGTATGAATGAAGTATACATTTCAAAAAAGATTTCTACGATGATCATTTTGTCATTGGCAACCCATAGTGGCCGAAAAATTAAGATGAAAATCCGTCCACCAATGAGTTTTGGTTCATACCAAAACCTTCATTAAACATTAAAAAAAAATACTAAGGGTTAAAGAGGGATGCGTGTCTCTTTTATGACATTTGTGGTGGCATTTGACAGCTACTACGACGGAGAAGAGGTGGAGTGCGACGGTTTTGAGTTTTTTTATTTTTGCTGAAATGTCGTTTCGCATTCAGACGACAGCTTATATACACGTAACGTTCCAATGTTAACGTTCGAACGTCACTTAATTCCTAAGAGAGCCATCAAATGTTACTATTTGTACATTCAAATGTACGTCACTTAATTTTCGAGACATTCGAACGTTATATTTATACGTTTGAACGTTTCTAGAATAAATTTTTGATAATTTATATTAAATAATATATTATTTATAATATAATATAATACATAATTGTTGTTATATATTGTGAATATATTATCGATCAAGAATATTATTTATAATCAATATAGTAATATACATTTTACTATATATATTAGTAATATAAATATTAGTTCAATATATATTATACTATAGTAATACATAATATAGTAATACTAAATAATATATAGTATTTTTTTATTATATTATATTATTACTATACTCTTGACTGAGGATGACATGATCTTTTCTGTAAGAATTCTTGGGATAGAAAGTCAGGAAGAGAATTGGAATCTCATTTAATATATTCAATATCAAAATAAAAAATACTTAATATAGCTTGCCATCTAGCAAATATTTATTTAGCAGCTAAGTTTTTTGCATCTTTAATCAAAACTTCCTTGGCTGATTTGCAATATATTCGAAGTAAAAACTTTTGATTTAACAAATTATCTTGAAATTTAGAAATATATAATAAAATAACTAAAATTTCTTTTTTAATAGTATTATAATTATTTTGGGCATGATTCCAACATCCTAAATGGAATTGAATAATCTGTTCTGATTCGATTGATAATTTTTGCTTCATAATTCATCCATAACCAAGATCAGAGGCATCTATTTCAACAATTTTAAAAGTATGAGATGATGGAAGTCCTAAGCATGGTAATTTCTTAATATGAGACTTTATTTGTTTTATAATATTTGTATGATTTTTTGTCTATGGTTGTGTATTTTTTTTTATCTTTTGAATAATGGTTTACACAAAGGCCTAAGAAATTGATAAAAAAACTGCAACATAATTAAGGTTTTCCAATAATTTTTGTAATTATTGCTTATATTTTATTTCATCAAGAAATTTATTAGTAAATTCTATTACTCTACTAATTGGTGTAATAGTTCATTGATAGATATCATGTCCAAAGAACCTAATTTTATTTTGAAATAATTTTATTTTTGGTAATGAAACAACTAATCCATTTTGTTTAATAACTTGAATAAAATATTTAAATATTTCTATTGTTGTTCAATAGATGAGGAAAAGATTAATACATCATCCATATAAATTATTGAAAAGTAAATGAAAGGAGTAAATATTTCAATTATGATATTTTGAAATTCACTATAAGCATTTTTTAGTCTAAATAGCATAACATTGCATTCATAATGTTCGAATGAGAATGTGATTGTTGTTTTATACCAATCTTTTTCAGCAATTTGGATTTGCCAAAATCTACTATTCATATCAAAATTTGAAAATACAATAACATTATAAAGACGAGATAATAAATTTTTGTTATTGGGAATTGGATATTTAATCTATTATAATATTTTATTTAATGGTTTATAGTTAATAACTAATCAATGAACTCTTCGTTCTCATTTTGTCTATTTTTTAAAATAAATGCAGCACAACTCCATGGTGATTTGCTTTTCCTTATTAATCATTTTGTTAACAAATCATTAATTTCTTTCTTACTAAGTTCTAATAATTCATTGTTTATTTGGATTGGTTTGACTTTAATAGAAATATTTTTCTCATAAAATTCTTTTTCATAAGACAATTCAACTATATGTTGTTTTCTACTCCAGAAAATATTAGGCAAGTTGGAACATACTTCTTTTTTGACAATATTTTTAAAATTATTAATTTTTTGGATTAACAATGGTTCTTTTAATTGTTCTTCAATTCTATTGTATTTTAATTCTTGTTTTAAGAAACTTATTTGTTTTTCTTTTCTTTTAATCTTGTTTTCGTTAGAAAATTAATTTCTTTGGTTAATGAAACTTCTTTTAGAGAATTTATTTCTTTTAAAATAGCAGGAAATACGAATTTAAATTAAATTTCTTGCCCAAGTATTTTTGTAGAAATTCCTTCTTCTGTTATAGAGAAAGGATAAAGTAAAGTAAGAAATGGATTTCCTAGTATTACTTTGATATTAATGTTTTTTACAAAAATAAATGTTGTTTTAAAGAAAATTCTATTATTATATATATGTGCATTAGATAATTTATAGTTTATATTTAATTTTGTTTCATTGACTTGTGATAATATTTCTTTTGTCTTTTCAAAATATTTGAAATATATTAATTATTCTTGGATACAATTTAAATTTGTTCCTGTGTTTAGTAGAGTAATTGTTGTAAAAGAAAATTATTGATTAATAGAAACTGTCACTTCATTATACAATTTTTGAAAATTTATCCTGTCAAGGATATTGATAAGATTATTTGTTTTATCCTTAATAACTATTGTCGAGCATTCTCCTAGTTCATTATTAGGGGTATTGATATTTTTATCTATTTTTAATAATATAACTTATTGTAATAATTGTTCATTTGAAACTTCTAATTTAAGACTATATGTTTTTAGATTTTAATTTCTTGTTTTATTTCATTAATCTCTTGTTGTAAGTCTTATATTGTGACCTTTTGCTTTTCATTTTTAAATCTACTTACTATTTTTGAAAAATTATAAGGTGCTGGTAATGAAGTAGTATGATTTGTAAAAGTATCTTTTAATTTTACTAAATAATCTTTTCTTTCTTGTGGATCATTAATTTTATTAATTAAGTATAAGATAATGTCCTCATGTTTTTAATTGCAAATAATGTCCTCATCTTCCTCTTATTCACTATCAAAAGATTGTTCTGAAATGCTTGATTCCTTTAATTGATAAATTTCTTATGAAGAACTTTCTTCATCTTCACTTGACGATACTATAATGATATTTAATAATTTTTCTTTTAACTCTTCTAGTATATCTAATTCATTAATTTTCTATTTAACTCTAAAATTTGACTTGTAGTGTCTAATTTTTCTACATTTATACCAAACAATTTGTTTTTTTTTTCTTTTTATTATACTTTTTTGTATTTTTTATAGGTTTATTATATATTTGTTTATCTTTTATCTTTCTATAGGGTACTTTATATTTTTGTTTGCACTTGTTATTAGAATAATTCTTATAAATTTTTTCCCCTTTTTTATGTCTTCTAGAAGGAGACAATAATGGAGTATAACAGAACTATTCACAAAAGGTATTAAGTTTTTTCTTAGAAAATTTCTTTTCTTTCTCCATTTGATTTTTTAATCTTAAATTATTACACATAATTAAGTCAATTCTAATAATAGTAGTTACAATATCATCATTAAGTAAGATTAATAAAATCAATTGTATCATCTGATTTTACTAATGATTCTCGTATTTTTTAGGTGAAGCAATAAAAAAGTCTGGCTATGAACTTTTCCTTCCACTATGGTTGTTAATAGTCATTTTTTATCATAACTTTAGTTAGAAACACATCTTTATACCAACGAAAATCAAATAACTGATGACATCTTAAATTAATTAATAAATCACAGGTTCTTTCTTTAAATTGAATAGGATCACCAACAAAGTATTTAGTTAATATTAATATTAAAGTATCAATAGCATCTTCTAATTGATAACCGTCTTCTGTTTTTATTATTTGCATTCTTTTATTATGTTTATATTGAGATCATATTTTATTTTTATGTTCACTTGAAAGATAATGATCTACTAGCCTTTTAATTGGCCATTGAAACCTGTAGCAATAATGTGAGTGACTTGATGATCTGTTTTTCCATTACCTTTATAGACATTAGCTACCATAATCATTTCTTGAAAATGATTTAGTATTTCATATTTAGATAATCCATCTATGTTCCATTCATATAATACGTTTGGTGAAAAAGTAGATCTTACTGTATGTTCTCTTTCTTCAAATTGCATATCTGGTAGAGTTGGCCTTGGATATCAGTTGCGAGTAATAGAAATGTGTCTTTTAGAATCCCTATTTGAATACTTATTAACATTGTCTCCTCTAATCTTATTTATTTGTAAATCTATATTCTTAAACTGATTTTCGATATTGCTAATTTCATAGTCAGATATAATAGGTTAGTCTATTTTACTTAATACATTAATATGAGGTTGTTTTGAAGTAGAGGCACTATTAGTTATATTTAATTTTTCTAATTTATTAGAGATTTGTTCTAATAAATCATTTTTATTTTTAGAAAAAATAGTTTTTAAATGAGATGGAATCTCATGGGGAACAAATAAAGGGGTTTCCTTTACTTCTTTAATGGTAGAATTAATAGAAGATAATTGAGTCTCAATTCTCTCTAATTGTTTACTCATAGTCTTTGAAAATAAATTAGTATAATTGTTTCATTGGATTTGTTTTTAATTTCTATTTTAGAATTCTTATTTTTTTATTGGTGATGCTAAGATTTGAGTACCTCTTTGGTTGTACTTAATGGCTTCAAAAGGGGGATAGTTTTCATAAACAATTTGATCACTCTCTTCCCTAATCCATTGATTAGTAGTCCTATTTATGGTTGATAATTGGTTTGATTTATAGATTTTAAACCATGTAAAGAAATGTATATTAGTTTGTATTTCTTCTAAGTATTCATAATATTTCTCTTGAATATAATCTCGTTCTGTTTTTGTAAAGGTTGAGAAGAATAATAATCTCTTTTGACTATTTTATTTTTTCATATAATCTTGTTTAAGGTATTATTTATTAATCTTGAAATCTTCCTTACTAAGGGTGTATATTTGAGTATTCTCTCCAACTACTTAAGAATATGTTGGAGAAAACGGTTATTTTACTTGCTCAGGATTATAAGAGGTAGATGCTATACTAGTATTAACAGTATATATAGGTGTGTCAATAATATTTTCAGGAATAACTCCTTGGATCTGGATGTCCAGATTTAGGGATCTGGTGTCTAAGTTCTGGGATCTATTATGAGAAGCTGAAATAAGTACAGAT
This sequence comes from Cyclocarya paliurus, assembly GCA_029856935.1. Taxonomy (NCBI): domain Eukaryota; kingdom Viridiplantae; phylum Streptophyta; class Magnoliopsida; order Fagales; family Juglandaceae; genus Cyclocarya; species Cyclocarya paliurus. Next base: position 19,438,931 of record CM056951.1, read on the forward strand.
CTGGGTGTGTGGTAACTAGATGGTGCTGGTGAAAAATAATATGAAAACAATCTTCTAAAATGTTGAAAGGCTAATTGGACTAATCCGTCCGTTTTTTGGTCTATGAATTCTAAATCATCTATAGCATTGTTTTCTATTTTAGATAATGGAGTTATATTATCTAATTTCCATCCATTAGGAAGAGTAATTTGATTCCTATGAATCTGTTTAGGAATCTGTATATTAGAGTTTGGTGTGCTAGATTGTAATAATAATGTATTACCTTTTGGATTGTAATGAAAGCATGTAGCTCTAGTGTTGTTTTCATAATTTTATAATGGATCATATATACTATGGTTAAAGGGTGTAAACCTTTCATCATATGATAACTAGTTATTTTAATATTTAATATTAAAGCATGTAAAATATTAGTATCAAATGATGAAATGGAATAATTAAGATAACAATTGAAATAAATTGGGTCTTGAAACAATCTAGATTCTATCATATCAAGTAATGAGTCATGAAATTTGTAATGTCTTCTGTCTCTTAAACAGAGTAGTACTGAGGCCTTTAATCCACTTCTAGTGAGTGGTTTTATAACAACTTGTACTAATCCAATATGTATGAAAGAATATTTCTGTTTCTTATAATGTTTAATAGCATCTTTGGTTAATATTGTAATGTTTCATAATTATTGTTTAAACTAATAGTTTTTCTATAGTTTTAATAGTATAATCAGTACGAAATGATAATTTTGAAAAAAAAGTAGATTGTTTATAGATTTTATTTTTTGCAATATCAGGAATTGTCCAATCTTGTAATTTTTTTTTTATATTTAATATTATAATCTTCTTAATTGATGTTATCAGACTCTATAGATATACTAGTAGATGATTCATATTTGAATAAAGAATTCATTGAGACAAAATTTTTAAGGATTTCCTATATTAAGATCTTGTGGGACTACCCTTAAAACTCTCTAGTATAAACGGGTTGACCAAAGGATTTTCATGGCTTACCAATACAAGACTATCTATAGTCTATCATTGTTAAAAATCTGTATTAGTGAATTTTTTTCATTTTTTTTAAAGCAAGTATACTCAAATGATTCTTTATACTTTTAATTTCATTTCTTAAGAAATTACAATGATCATTCCATTCTTCGATTGTTGCTTCTCTACTTTTGAATACCCTATAGTCATTGCTTTCTAATCTTGTTTCATTAATTGTCGTTTTTAATTAAGATCATCAATTTTATCCATCACTATTTTTAATCCAAGTCTTGTATTATAATCTAAACATTTTAAATCATGTAGATTACGATAACCATCATTATGAGCAAAATAATATTCCATAAAAACAATAGATATCATAACAAATGACCGCTAGGCCAAATTGGTATTTTTATTTTATTTTTTAATTTTTTATTAATATTTTTTTATAATTTTAAAACATTTTAAAAATATATATAAAAAAATATCAATATACTAATAGTCACTTCTTTAACTATTAAGTAAAGAAAAAAAATTAAAAATAAAATAAAATACATGAAGTGTCAAAATGAGAAGACAAGTTAAATGGATAAAATAGCATTTTTCATAAAATAAATACTAATATCAACAATCAATGGCTCTGATACCAATAACATATATTATACATTAGTAAACTATATAATATATACATTACTATACTATATACATTATACTTAGATTACTATCATATATATTATATTATCTATACTATATGTATGCGATTTGCTCCACAAAAGCCCGCCTCCAACTGGCCCAGTTTAGTAGACAGTTTAGATAATATGAGATGATATATTTTAAATAATAGTGATATTTTTTGAATTAAGATGAGATGAGATAGTTTATAAAAAAATATATATTTATATAATGAGATGAAATAGTTTTGACTTTTTGGGATTTGAAAAAGGTGTGGTCCCATGATATTTATAGAGTATCTGAATCCTTGAGATTTTATACTATTCATCCACTGTTCACATCAAGTTATACCGTCATTTACTATTTTGAACTGTTCAGTCTCAATTTTGTACTGTTTATTTAAGTAGATATTTTTAAAATTTAGACATTACATACAATATTTGGATAAGCAAAACTCTAAGAACGTACGATCCAAATGAGATACAGACGTGATACTTTGGACATCCAAATCAGGCCTTAATTCTTGAGTCTTGGAGGAGAAGAAAAGTTTGGGGTGAGCACCGCTTGTGGTTTGGTGAGCGGGAGCGGACATAAATCACCCCTCGGAAACAATTTATTTACGGAAGTTACCATTGTCTTTTTGTTTGGGGACTCCATGTTCTATCCCAGAATAAATGTAAATAAAAAAATACAAATAAAACAAAAGGACAGATCTTTTGATGGAGATTACACTGCTGGGATGATGTAACCGTAGTCTGTTCAATATGGAAAATGCTGTAGTATATAATGTATCGAGGATTTCTACGATTTGCTTTTTGTTTTTATTTTTTATAATTTATTTTTACATAATAATTAAGTAAATGTTTTTAAATAATTTTGTTATTTAATTTTGTTTTACCTTCTCGGTAAGCATCCTCGGTGATGACATCGGTAGCTGTAGCATGGCTCGTTCAACATTTCAACATGTTTGTTTGTATTAGGATACCGTTAGTTGAAGAGATTCTCATTATTCAATATTTTGTATTAGGATACTGTTAGTTGAAGAGATTCTCATTATTCAGTATTTTTTTTTTTTACACCTTGCACACTTAAAAATTGAATAATATATATTTTTTTTATAAAACCAAACAAAGAAAAAGATTGTTTCTATTTTTTATTAAAAAGAAAAAGAAAAAATAACTTGATAATTGATATCAATAAATCTTTCTCTGTTTGTGTTTTGGTTTGATGAATAATTAATGTATAAATTTCAAATTAATGTATAATCAATCAGATTAGGAAAATCATATATATTTTAATGCAACTCCTATCTTAGTTTTCGCCTGACTGGTTGTGTTGAATCATGAATGAAAAGGGCACTGACAGATTATAGACTAAAGTAAAATGGCCTGATTAGGCATAAGAGGGATCTCAATAAATAAATTAAGTTCAAATGCAAACAAATGAAATATGGATAGACTGACCATTTCATCATGATAGGGTATTTTTTGGGGTGGTGGTTGTCTCTTATTATAGAATATGTAAGGGTACTAGTATTGGCTTGGCCAAAGTTAAAAATTGGTTAAAATTTAGATAATATGTACTAGAAACACTCCACATTGGATTGGCCAAATCTAAAATAAAATGGATTTTTGTTATAGTGATTGGCCAAAGATGGAAAATCACTATTGATTCACCAAATATTAAAATATTAATTTCTCACTTTAAGAAAACATTAAAATATTAATTTATCACTTCAATTAAAATACTATTTGGTTTGTAATTAAGAAATTTAGATGAATTTAATTAATATTTTATATTATTAACATTAAATGAATTTTAAAAATATAAATTTTTTAATATTAATTTAATTAGAATATAATTATTATTAATATTCAATTGGTAGAATTATAAAATGTGATACAAATAAATTAAATAAAAAAATTATTAATTTAATAATATTTTATTATTATATAGAGGGTAAATGGTTAATCTAATGTGGGGATTGAATGTAAATAAAATAGGCAAATGTAAAAAGGAGTGATATTGGCTAAAGTTTAGATATGCATTTGGCCAAGCCAATGCTAGTGCTCTAAAGGAGATAACTTTAAAACAATTAGAATCATTATTGTTATTATTACTGTTAAAGGTAGTAGGTCAAGCACAGTATAATTTTAAAAATATTTTAACCACAAAGAGAATATTGTATAAAAATAAACTAACAAATTGATGTGATTTGATGTAGTATGTCAGTTCATAAGTTTATTTTTGTATACTTTCTTTATATATATAACACTTTTATGAAGTAATTAATTAATTAAAATAAATTGATTTTGTAAGATTTATATATTTATATGTTTTTGCATTTGCTTTCTCAGACATGCCATTATCATGGAGCTCAGAGCATGAAATATATATGGATAATTCTTTTCATCTGTCACTGTTTATTGTATACACTTTATATTTTATGAAAAAATAAAAAAAAAGTTATCAGGTGTGGTGTGAGAGATAAATAGTAGCTGATGCATAGTAAAATATTATATATATATTATATATATTATTTGATGACTTAGTATACGTAGTGAAGCTTTGGAGTATAGGACCACGTACGGTCTTAAACCTTTTATGACTTTTCTCAAAAGCACCTACGTACCTTTGTTTTTTTACTCTGTTTTCCAGGATCCAAAGTTTTCTTATGAAGATTGAAGAGGGAGAGTGCGTAAAGGATGCCCAGTGCACACAAAAACTCTCCGCTCTTATCGTTTGCTTTTTTATTTGTTCAAAAAGATTTTGAATAGGTATATAGTGAGGACCCAATATTGGAGCCCATAAAATAAAAGAACTAATAATATTATATTGGATGAATATCATTGATCATGACCAGCCAGGCAATCCTTTTTCTTTTTCTTTTTTTCAATTTCAAAAGCATGTATTTGGCTCAAGATTGACATGACAAGGTCTGGAGAAGATAGAAAATTTATGATATTGGAATATTGTTCAAAGCTATTGAAAGTATTCTCGTCCTTTTGTTGCTTAAGTAAGAAGGAAATAAGTTAATAGAATCAATTTATGATCATTTGGGTAAGCTCTAAGTTTATTCTACGAGGACTACTAGCGAGTTACAGGCGATTCTATAAAAGAAATCACACAAGTTGATGTAGCATTATGTCACGTCAGTTATTTATTTATTTTTCTTTCATTCCCCTAGTCGCCCCCCTCCCCCCTCCCTTTCCCAACCCGAGAATTCCAGTCTATTGTGTCAAAAAGGACCTTCTTTTATTGACCGCACCACTCAAAGAGATGCAGCAACAGAAAACCAAAGAAAAGCAGTTCCATTTCAAATACTACTTAGAATCAACAATAAAAATTGTTACTAATCACTCACTAGATTCTTCTTCAGCCTTAGACTTCCATCCCTCACCTTAACGTCGAGCCCCACTACATGCATCCTATTGCAAGTAATGAGCTCAATCAGGGGCTATCCACTCCAGTCCCCCTTCAAGCTCGGATTGAAATGCAATATCCTGGGCAGGTCCTTGCCCTCGACAATCTTCAAGCCTTGCAACTCCACCATAAACTAGCGGTGACGTTGGCAATGTTGACACGGGCTCGAGTTTAGAACTATTCATCTAGATTCTGGCCCAGAAACTTGAGTTTCAAAATTGGGTTGGAACCTAGACCAGGTTAGCCTGGGTCAAAATCGAGCGGGAATCCGGATTGAAACTAGTTTTTAAAAACTCGGAACTTGGGTTCTAGGTTGTACCCATTTTGTTTTTTTAATCAAAACCTACATGTTATGAATATTTTTTCATGAAAAAATATTGATGCAACAGTCAAACTCTATTTATTTAATTTTTAAAATCAAAGCCTACATGTTCCTTGACTACCAATAAAAAGCCCCGTGGAGAAGAGAGTAAAAAAAAAAAAATCCATAAAATGGATGATTCATAATTTCATCGGACATAATATGCATTTTTCTTTTGAATTTCTGTCCATTTAATTGTTAGAAAGGAACAAAAAAAAAGGGAAAACTTCAAACATTCAAACCGGGGGAAAAAAAGAAAGAAAGAACGAGTATCAGGTGTATCCGGATTTTTCTATGCAAGTACCGGTCCAGATTTATTACGGGCCAGAACCCGTAACTGGAACCTGGTTATTGGAATTCCAGACCGGATCGGAAAAAAATCTGGTCCAAATAAATAGACCTACTCGAGTTGGAAAAGGGAAGGGGAAGAGACTCATGAGAGTGACATGGGAAATGATGAAAGAAAATAAATTAACTGATGTGGTACAATGCCACTTCGATTTGTGCGATCCTTCTGTCTCTATTGGTTTTCTTACTCTATTAATGGAGTATTGTTAGGGTGAATTGCCAGTCACAAATTTTTTTGAAATTGAACGTTGATAAAAAAAAAAATATATGTTGTAGAATATGTAAAGGAGATAACTTTCAAACAATTAGAATCATTATCGTTATTATTATAGTTAAAGGCATTAATAGGTCAAGCACAATATAGTTTCTGTAATATTTTAGCCACAAAAACTTTATACAAAATTAAACTAATAAATTGATGTGGCTTGAGGCAATATGTACGTCAGATTGTAAATTTATTTTTGTTATAAATTATATCTAACAGATCACAATAAACTATGTTAATTTGTAAGTTTATTTTTATGTATTCTTTTTGGAATCACGTACGGTCTTAAACTTTTATGACCTTTCTCAAAAGCACCTACCTTTGGTTTTTTACAGTGTTTTCCAGGATGCTTTTCTAACGAAGATGGAGAGTACGTAAAGGATGCATGCATGCAAGCACGCAAATATTCTCCTCTCTTATTGTTTCCTTTTTTATTTGTTCAAAAGATTTTGAATAGGTATATAGTGAGGACCCAATATCGGAGCCCATAAAATAAAAGAACCAATAGTACATATTGGATGAATATTATTGATCATGACCACTAGCAAGGCAACCCTTTTTCTTTTTTTTCAATTTCAAAAGCATATGGCTCAACATTGACATGAGAGAAGATAGAAAATTTATGATATTGGAATATTGTTCAAAGCTATTGAAAGTATTCTCGTCCTTTTTTTGCTTAAGTAAGAAGGCAATAAGTTATTAATGCAATCAGATTATGATAATTTGGGTAAGCTCTAAGTTTAGTACTCTACCAGGACTGCTAGAGAGTTAAGAGGCATAAAAGGATTCTATAAAAAAAAATCACACGAGTTGATGTGGCACTATGTCACGCTAGTTATTTTTTTTCTTTCATTCCCCTAGTCGCCCCCTCCCTCTCTTATCGGTGATCATTACCGAGTCTTTATTAACTTCGGGTTGAACACGTCGAACGGTTCCTCCCATCTATATATCTCCGATTCACGGAAATCTCCTCAAAACACAAAAATCCACTCTTACAGCAAACCACAGTAACATTCTTTCCTCAAACCGATACATCACAAATTTTCCAGCCAAGCCATCTCGTCGGGAACTGCCGGAAGAAACCTGTAAACAACCGGCAGATCATTCCCTCCATCGTCGCACCATTTCCATAAGCTCACATCCTTCTCTCTCTCTCTCTCCCCTATGCTCCGTTAAGTTTCTCAGTTTAACGGTGTCGTTTCTTTTCCACGACCACGCCACAAAGGAAAACCCCCAGCCACTCCATCGTGGTTCTTGGCCCAGCCTCAAATCTGTCGCGCTTTCCCTAAGGCTATGCTTGGATAGTAAGATGAAAATTTTTAGTTTTAGATGAAAGTTTAAAATATTATTTTTTAATAGTATTATTGTTTTGAGATTTGAAAAAGTTGTATTATTTATTATATTTTATGTATGAATTTGAAAAAGTTGTAATAATGAGATGAGATAAGATGAGAATTTTATATCTCATCTTAGTTACCAAACATATAAGTAAGCCCACGTCGGTCTCTTCTCATTTTCTCAATCTAACGACTCATGCTCCATCACGGTGCCACAGAAAGCCTAGTAACTGCCCCACCGTAGCCCAGCCACCAACTCTGGCGCACTCCATTATGCTCTCGTTGAGTCTTGAAGACTTGAACCCCTCTATCGTACGGCTCTTTGTTCCTCAAATGAATGCCTTATTATTTTCCTAAGTATATCTCTAGGTTTGTGGACATTACCAAAATGTCGTTCAACCCATTGTCATGTAGCCTTTTCCTTATAGCATAAAAACATTTGTAACTATGAAAGCTCAATTACATTAATGCCCTTTATTTCTCAAGTGTTCTTTTCAATTTGATAAAAATTTTCCTTACCTTTCCGTGAGCTGAATGCTCGTACAGTAGCCAAAGGCTGCAGTTTGATTAATATAAACCTTCAGCCTCTAAAATAAAGGTTTTGGACTTGAAAACCCCCCGTCCCCAAATATATATATATATATATATATATATATATATATATATATATATATTACTCTTACAGTAAACTAAACTTTAAGTTTTTTTTTTCTAAGCAAGCTTGCATATATTAATAAAAAAAAATACAGACGTCTAAGGAGGGTTTTTTTCACTATCGATATACAAAATAGTACTCGGAATTGTCTCTAAAGGAATGCTACCAAACAAAGAGTTTGTAGCTGCCCATTGCGCAACTGAGTGCACAAATCGATTTTGAGATTGATCTATTTTAGTAAAGCTCCAACCCTTGTGAGATTATAGAGAGTTTGCAATACCAGCCGTGGTTGATGTTATTTGCCAGATTTGCTCCTCATCTCGAATAGAAGATATCACCAATTGAGAGTCTCCTGCTAAAGAGATGGATATATAGTTGAGATGTTTCGCCATTTTGAGAGCCAACTTTGCCGCTAGTGCTTTTGCCATCACTGGGACTGTAGTATCATTTTTCTCAGTCTAGATTTCAATAACTTCTCCTTTAGAATTTCTGCTCACTGTTGAAACTACAGAGAAGGAGTTCCTAACTGCTACGTCGAAAGATATGCATAATTGGTTTATAAGAGGCTTTTCCCATTCTTTTGCCACTTTAATGCTGATCTTTTCTTCCCATGCCTGTAAATTTTCTTGATAAGAGAGATTCAATTGTTGTGATAAGCTGTGGAGAGAAAGATTCTTGTGATTGTGGACCTGTTCATTTCGAAGCCTCCAGATGAAGTCCAGAATGAGACCAGCAAAAATTTTAAATGGGTGTTCTTCCTTGGTGGTGAGACCGAGTTTTTGCTTGGAATGTAAGATGAACTGAAACCAATCATTCATTGAGTTTATCGAGAAGTTGGAGAGATTCAGAGGCCATCTACTGTGACTCTAGAGTAAACTTTAAGTATTATTACATTCATGACCTTAATTTGTAAACATGTGAGCGCGCACTTTAAGCTTGTTTTACATTTGGCTTGTGTTATTTGAGGTCTTTTTAAATGGATGATATCTAGTTAAAAAATTTACACTTTTGCAAGAAATACTTATGGAATTATAAATTATATTACTAAGTACTTATTTTGATGACTAATTTCAGTAGTAAATAATAAAATGTTAATTTTATCAAACACTTCAAATTGTTTAAGTCTATTTTATGGAATGATTTTTCACTGTTTGCTTTGATAGTTTTTAATATGATTTCCTACTAAGTTATAATTTGAAAGTGTAGATATGTTATTAGAATTTAAATTATATTAGTATTTATTAAATTTGGATAAAACTAAATAATTATTAAAGTTATTTTAATTAAATAAAACATTATGACACATTTTTTAGAAAATTTAGTGACGCATCGTACTTCGTATAGCTAACCTAGCTACGAAGTGAGATTTCGGAAGCAGCACTACGAGGTAAGTAGCTTGATCATTAAATTATGATTAACACATTAGCTAGTTAGATATATTATTATTAAAGCCAGTTTTTTGGAAGTCAATGTTTATGACTTAATGTACCATGCATGTCAGGATATCTGCAAGAACATCATTCATCATAATTTATGATCGTGTATAATTCATCATAATATAATTATGTATGTATTATGTATGTCATGCATTTCACATTATATAAGATACGTAAATTTTCATAAAATCAAATGTAAGATAAAGATCATATTAATAAGATGATCATTCAGATGCATGGTACCATAATGCGATTCATGGGTAGATGTGCAAGCCATAGACTCAAGTGTGGTCCACCATAGTATGCCAAAACACTATCAGCGGTTCCCCTTTCACACATCGTTAAATGTGTTGCCCAGTCAGTTTAGTCAGATAATTCAAGACAAGTCATGCATGTCATAAGCATATGTATAAACAGTCATGATTTAAATTCTCTCTAGCATAAAATATTTTATGAAAAACCTTACATTTATTATGTTTACGTTGTGATAGGTTTTTTACTGAGTCTTTCACTCATTTTAGTTTTATTTCATGTTTTTAACCACCCATGTAGGGGTGTACAAAATTTGGTTCGGATTGGAAAAGTAGATTGGATCAGACTGAATACTGGAGGGGCCAGCCTCGATCCCAAAAATTGTGGACTGAAGAAGTTCGATCCCGTCTTGGGGTCTATAAATTTTGGATTGGACCGAACTGAACCCCTATATATATATTAAAATATTTTTAATAATTTAGGATATTATTTTTATATAGTAATTATATAAGTTAATAATGTAATTTTTATCTAATTTATTATCATTCACTATATAAAATATTAAATAATATATGCTATCAATTAATAATAAATCATAAATTATGTGATAATTTATGTCATTATATGTAAATAGTTAATACACCATACATTCTTACATACTTTACTATTTACACTTTATTAAAATAATTAGGTAATTGTTTCTTAAATAACTAAGTTGCAAGCAAGCATAAATAATCTATGTATAATGAAATTATTTGATATTCATTAACCATATAGAAAATGTATAACATTATTAATAATTATACATATTAAAAAGTAAAGTCTAAGTTAGTAAGTAGTAACTATTAACATCATAAATATAATTATGGTAAAATATATTTTTTAATGAGTTAGTTACATAATCCACATTAAAAATTCACTTAATTTTAATTCAGTAATTTAAATAATTTTTTTTTATTAATTTATTTTAAAAAAATGAAACAAAATAACAAAATAATTGGGATGGACTGATCGGACTGGTTCGATAGCTACCGGTCCAATATGGAGAAAATGATTTTTCGGTTCATCACCCCTTGGATTGGACTGGACCAACTTACACCCCTATAGCTAGGTGAGGATGATGATGATTATGAGCAGACAGACCAGACTTAGATGGATCAAACTAATAAGATTTAGTTCCAAGCTTTTTAGTTAGTTTTTATGATAGACATTTTTCCAATTATGTTAGTTGAAGACTTCGATTATATTTTTTTTCAAGACATGTTTTATTTAATAACTATTTTTAAGAAATAGATGTTTATTTTATTAAATTATAAAATCTTTTGCTGACTTTATTTATGAAAATACGTGACATCCCTAACCCTAAGGAAGAGAGTGTTACAAGGTATTACTAGAAACACAGTCATGGTTTCTAAAGTTAGTCTTAGGAACATCTTTAGGTCTAACTCTGACCTGTTGGTACTCTAATCTCAATTCTAGCTTGAAAAGTATCATTGCCCCATGTAACTCATCCATTAACTCATCCACCACTAGAATCGGAAATTTGCCTTTGATAGTAACTTGGTTAAGGCTTCTATAATCCACAAATAGGCTCCATGTGTCATATGCCTTCCACATCAAGAGGACAAGGGAGGAATAAGGATTTTGGTTGGGTTGAATGATTCCCGAGTTCAAAAGTTCAAAAGTTCATTCACTATTTGTTCTATTTCATCATTTTAGAAATAAGGGTATCGACATGACTTTATTGAGATGAGTTTAGTTCTAGATATTAGGTTAATAGCATGGTCTTTGGTTCGAGATGGAGGCAAACCCTTTGGTTCTTAAAAAACATCTTTATAGAGCTCCAACAAGGACTGAATATCTACTGAGTGCTCGCATTTTTTTTATCCACTCAGTATTACCTTTATCATCTAGAACTTGTAACACTACTCCCTTTTTCTCAAATTTATTGCATTGGTTAAGTGAACCTTCCTCAATTAATTGGGCTGGAGTCAACCCCATTAGTTCTATTACCCTTGCTTGATAAGTGAATTTCATGGCCAATTCCTTAAAATTCCGAAGGATGGGTTCCAATTCCCTGAGCAATTAAATGCCCATGACCATGTCACATCTAGCTAATACTAGAGCATAGACATTCAAGGAAAATATGGTTTTATGTATATTTACCCTGTCCCATTTACTCTTCCCTTTGCTAGGAAGTAAATCCCCATCGTTTCTAAGCCTAGAGTATTTGTCAAGTGCTCACCCATGGCCAAAGAGACCCAATATTCCCCAAATGAACACACAAATTGAGGGTGAGTGATGCTTTTTGGCCCTAGAGAATGCTCTCCGAACAGTGATATGGCCAAGTTTTCTCTCATATATGTCTTACATGGAGGATGCCATGTGAGACGTGGCCGTTTGTTTGGAGTTCCTTCCATGGAGAAAATTTTCTTTGCAACAACAGATTTCCTGGTGCGATCCATCCTAATTGTTGAAAGAGATAGAAGGAGGAGAGGCGATTTGATAGTTGAAAGAAACTCTCTGGCTCTTTTACTTCATTTTTTATTGTAGCTGTAACCATGGCAAATGGTGTAAAACACGTTTCTCCTTTTTTTTTTTTTTAGCTAAGAGTAGGTAGTCACATGTCCAATAGTGACCCCACCCAATTTTATTAGAAAACACGTTTCTCCTTGATTGATTCTTGAATAATATTTTCTATTGCTATAGAAATTTCATCCATGCCTGGATCTATGGCTGCGTTGGGTTCTTTTTTCATGGTAGCAATCTTATCTCCAAACCTTTTATAGCTAAGGTTGGTACACGTTACAACTTTGTTTTAATTGAAGAATTAACTCCATGATTAATTCCATGATTGATAACACAGTGATCGGTGTCGCCCTAATGCTAGCTGTAACACACCAAAAAGTACTTGATAAAAATGTATTGAGAATGGCTCACTTCGAGGAGAGCACCTCCATAGAATAGAGAATAGAGGAGGAAGAATAAGATGATGGAAAAGAAAATAATGAATTTGATTTAAGTTTTTGGCTAAAGGTTTGTAGAGCTCTTGGCTCATTACATATGACCTTATTTGTTTACACATATGAGATGAGTTTGAAAAAGTTGTAATGATTAGATGAGATGATTTGTAAAAACAAATTGAGCCACAATGTAACGTCTACAACCAGGCTGCTCCACATATGGGCCCAGGCTAAAAGCACACTAAAACAACAATTGAAATAAGAACTACCCTAATAAAGGGTCTAAGCCCATTAACCCACTAACACTAAAATCCAATTAAAATCGCAATAGCTTAACAAGTAATGAAAATAACTAACTAAACATAAGATGGCCCATGGCCCGGCAAAAATGTAAGCTCTAACTACGTTGCTGAGGCCTTGTACACTTTCTTGCAGTGCGACACTCAGCATGTGCTCAATCGAGACAAACTAACAGCGTACGACTTGCAGGCCGCTGCGAGGAGTGTTCATGATAATTAGTAATAGAAAATTGTTATTTTGTCCACTTAATTTATCTCATCATTTTGATATCTCATATATTTTATTTTATTTCTTTACTTAATAGTTAAAAAAGTGATTATTAGTGTATTGATATTTTTTTTCTATTTTTTAAAAATATTTTAATATAATAAAAAAATATGATATTTATCTATTTAAGGATATTCCTCGACTTGATTTATGATATTTGTCACTCCTCCAAGAACGATAAATGTTGCATAAAACTTCCAAATATGATATTATTATTATTTTATTAATCGGCCTTACCACTCTAAACATGAAAGTCAGTAGACTTTTATTCAGACTCAGATAACATAAAACAAGAAACATAAAAAAAAAAAAAAAAATGATAACTGGGACAAGATGAAATAAAAAACAAATGCGGCTATATGTTACATGAGATTTGCCACTAATTATTACATAAGAACCGATAACTCCCAGGTATCATGTCATGTTCTGGCTTCTGCTAAAAAAGACATGGGCGGATTGCTCATGACCCCAAGCAGCATCTGGGTCATGTGCTGCTGCTCAAAACGTACATTAATCAATGGAGACAATCATAGACTGCTCTGTAAGGCCGGTTGCAGATAAGATATAACATCTCTCCGAACTTGGTCTCTTTTTATTTTCCCACTTGTTGTCACTGGAAACGATTTCTCCCATACAATGAATGCCTTTGGGATCTTGAACCTAATTTGGAAGAACGAAAGCAAACACTGAGAAATCCATCACTGCATGCTAATAATATTTCATATTCTAGTCACAGTTAATTAGATTTTGTGACTGTTGGTCATGATTTAGCATGTCAAAAACAAATTTAGATAGAAGAAAGAGCTTGTGGAATTGGGATCAGTTCTATTCTATTTGAGAAAGACCATTGATCTTGAATATATATATATATATATATATATATATACACACACACACATACCCTGTTATATTCTTTTCTCTGCAATATTGTCGAAGAATTTCACTAGATAAGACCAGCACTTCATTTTTAGCTGAGTGTTTAGAGCTTGCATTCGACCAAACCCAGTTCTTTCTCAACTGAATACATGCAATAGCCATTTCTGTGAGGCGAGCATCCGGAATTCCAACAATGGCAATGCTCATAATACCTGGATGTTGTAAGAGGATTGCCTCCACCTAGTCATGATCACAACCAATTATATATTAAAATGCCTATATATAGATTAAAGATAGAAACTGTCGAAGAAATTATGTAAAACTTAGTGAATTATATAAAGGTGGTTCGTTTAAATCATACGTACCTCTTCGGGGTAAATGTTCTCCCCTCCACTTTTAATTTTACCATTTAGTCGTCCAACAAGCCATAAATTACCATACTCATCGATGGACCCAACATCCCCAGTGTCAAGCCAGTTTTCATCACCGGAGTCATCATGAGATGCTTTAGTTGGAGTTTGGGTACCCCAGTACCTGAGCATTACATGCGGGCCTCTGGTCAAAATGCTTCCAACGTCCTGAGAAGAGCCATCTGTAGATATCTTTAATTCTACATGTGGTGCAGCCTTTCCTACGCAGACACCTAGGCCGGTTTGGTGAGCCGTAGTACTATGTTTCTTATCAGAAACAGTGTCGAGGTGTTGGCTGGAGGTTTCCATTCTTGGGTCATGAAGTGTCATGAAGGTCATTGAAGAGCATGTCTCTGTCATCCCTTCAAAAATACAACAACAAAAAGAAAAAGGAAAATTATTATATATATATATATATATTGCAGAAATAGAATTTTTAGGGTAAGAAGAAGAGCAATGTCCTTAGAATCAATGACTAACAACAATCAGACGGCTCCAATTGGTCATATTATTACCATGCAGCTGATCGTGTTCGCCTCAAACTGATGAGCTCATTTTTGGGTAGTTTTGCACAAACCCAATTAGTGGAGTGATCCACGGCCACTTAGGCGTGTGCAAAAAGAGATTGCTATACATGATCAAATCATGGTATGATTAGGAATAATAAATTCAGAATGAGAAATAGATTGACCATCATATTAAATATAAAGATTCTACGTGCAGTTATTTTTTCGTACTTTTTGTATATTCTATTGATGTGATTGGTTGTGTCATTTTTTTTAATATAAAATAACTATTTTAACCAATCCATCAATGAAATGTACAGAGAATATACAAAAATGACTGTATGTAACATAATTCTATTAAATAACGATTGAGGGACTGAAGCTAGCTAGGGTATAAGAGACACCCACCATAAGCTGTGAGAAGCTTAGCTCTTGGGAAGAACAAGACGGCATCCTTCAATAGCTCAACTGAAAGTCCCCCACCTCCATTTAATATCTTGTTCACAGTCTCCTTCCCTTTCCAAGTTTCCTTTCGCCTAACAAAGCCATGATCGATCAAACATGATCGATCAGAAAACTGTCACACATCATGATTTCAATTTACCAGCATTGACCCGTATCATGCATGCATGCACATCGAATAGAAAGGATCGAAGATATTGTGATGGGTTAAAGTATTAAACATTCCCGAGTCAAGTACTTCATTAAAATTGAACAAGCTAGGGGATTACATATATATAAGATGCATGGTTTAAACGAGACATGGCGCCTATAAAGACAATATAGTTAAACATGGTTATATATATATATATATATAAAATTGTTGTTTGCAAAATATAGTTACAACGTGGTTTTATGAAAGTAATCTAAGCACAAATGCTTATTATCTTATAACTAATAAACCAATGTAGCAATAATTGAAATTTTATACCAACACTTTAATGGATATATCATCATTCATATAAGATATATTTTTATATATAAATCTATATATATATATATATATATATATATATATATATATATTAATAGATCAAACATCCAGTACATGACGAGAAACGTCCTCAGATTTTTCTCCCAAAATTTATTCATGAATAGGGTGTTGGTTACCTGATTAAAGAAATTAGATCAGCCATGATTGCAGGGACAGTGATTAGAGCAGTCACTCTGTATTGCTCTATGGCTGCTAGAGCTGATTTAGACTCAAACTTAGGCATTATGACATGGCAACCTCCGGCCATTAGCATCGCCATGGCTGATGAAATACCACCAATGTGGCACAATGGCGCAGTATGCAAATAAATCTGCAAAACCCAACACAAAAACATTAATTAATTTGAAAGTAATTGGTCTAATTCCCAATTAAATTACGAGAAATGCTTTAGTCACAAAGTAAACCCACAAACTAAATAGTTTAATATGATACGTTAGATTGTAAAACTATTTTTATTATAAAGTAGATCTCTAATATATCAATTAAATCGTATCAATTTGTATATTTATTTTTATGAAATTTTTTGTAACTGTATCAATACTTCTCTTAAATTATTTGCTGCAACATATATCTTGAGTAAAAGCGTACATCATTCTCACTGAAACCAACAGTGGCGAGTTTTGCTAGGGATTGTACAATCAAAGCAGCATGGGTTAGGGTAACTCCCTTGGTCTTCCAGAGGTTCCTGTCGATGGCAAAACAATCAAAACAAGCATTAACGTCTAAATACCATAATGATCTTACATTAAGTTTCTCATATTTTAAGATCGTATACGAGCATCATGCATATGTTTAGACAACTTTATGAGGTATTAATAATATTATTGGAGTGATTTTTGAACAAAATGGTGACAAGTACTCGTGTAGGCCGATCAATGGATAAACAAAAGTACTGTTGTGCGTTTCATTAAAGTCAGCGTCAAATGTATTTTAACAATGTACGTTGGCTTTGGCATGACACGTTTTTATCCGGTGTGTCAAATGTATTTTAAGAATGTACGTTGGCTTTGGTACCCACCATTTGGATTTTAAGTAAAGAAAAGAAAAAATTATATTCAAATAGTTTTTAAATATTTTTATTCAATATTTTTTCTATCTTTTTTCAAAACTCAATAAAATATTTTAATTCAAACTATTTCAGTTCAGTATTACGATTAATCACGTAATTATTATTTTTTTTCATTATCCAAACATGCATGCCTTATAACTCTCTAATTTGCAAAGAGATATCAAACTGATCTATAGCCTCTCCTCTTCTTTCTTCCCCTCCCAAAGACACTCCTCATCCAGTACTTCCTCCACCCTCCCTCGTGAAGAACCTCTTTTGTAGATCAGGCAAGAAGTACTACACCTTCTCCTTCTCTAGTGTAGGTAGGTAGGTAGCTAGGTAGGTTTCCTTCTAAAGTAATGCTATATATAGTACTCTTAGAAGTTGGCCTCATTTGTTTTTATAATTATTTTCAACTCATTTTATCTCATTTAATTATTTCAAATTTTCTAAATTCTCATATAAAATAAAATAACAATTCAATCTTTTTAAATTTTAAAACAAAATAATATTAAAAAAATATATTATAATAATATTTTGTTTAACTTTTAACTTTAATCACAATTTATCTCATCTAATTTGAGAAAACAAACGAGGCAATCTCATGTATTTCCTTCGAAAAAAATGAATTTACTATTAAAAAAATAATTTTTTATGCAGATATCTAAATTTATCTATTTTTTAAAAAAAGTCTACATAACTAATACATTCTAAAACTATAAATATTATTTTTCTTCTTTCAATAATCTTTTCCCATTTTCTTTCTATCTCATTGTCTGAATCCCCCTCAACCAACCACCTCCTTGCTTTTTCTTTTCCCGTATCTACCACCCTCTGTTGATTTTAGTACTACTATTACTACTAGTAATATTACCTAATTCAACCTTCGTATCCAAAATCCAAAGAAAATCTGTAGATCATCAACATAAAATCTCCAAATTATTACGCAGAAAGTGCAATGTGTCCCTTCACCCTTTAAAAAGACAGAATTATATATCCTTAAAAGTTTTGAAAAAAAAGAGACAAAATAATATCCTATTGAATTCAGAAAATCTAAAAATATTTTTAAAAATAAAATAGTCTTTTAAAAAAAATAAGTTTAGTATTTTATTTAATTTTTTAAAAATAAATATATCTTAAAAAACTAAAAAAAAAAATTCATATAAAGATATATCTAGTTTTAAAATAATTGTTGTTTCATTTTTCGATTCCAGCGTACGTATTACGTACTCTTTTATGATACAATAAATCTTCTCAACTTTTTAACATTCTATATTTTATTTTTTTTTAAATTTTTTTAAATTTTTTTTATTAAATAATTTTTATATGAATAGTAAATAAAAAATTTGAAATATTTAAAAAAAATAAATTCAAAAAAAAAATTTTTAAAAATATTAAAAAATATAGAATATAGAATATAAATAAATAGTAAGAAGTTGTGTAGTAAAATCTTTTAAGATATATATGGTATTATTTAATATTATGTAAGAGATTTTCTAAGGAAAGTCTGTTCGCCTCGAGAATTGATACCGATCAAATCGACATGCATGCACTACAAAAGAACATTAATTAAGGAGGAAGAAAAATAATAATAAATTGAATTAAGTACGACCGACGACCTTACCTGAAGTGAAGCAAATCATAAAAGCACCCTCACGTGCCCACCGGTAGTTCAACGGCGGATCAGACTTTCCAGAATATTGCTTCCTCAGCATTTCAGTAGTTAAAACTACAAATTAAAGAACAAAATGAATGAATTAATTAATTAAGGAAGCTAGCAAGGCAACTAAAATTAATTAATTAATATTGTAAAACAGTATTAATTAAGGTATTATATATCACTAATCAGTAGTACGTAGTACTAATTAATTAAGGTATATTATTATATATAACAAATGTAGATCATGATTTATTTACCATTCCATGTATTGATGAAATCGGAGGAGGGAGCTGAAGAACTCAAAGAAACATGCCACCTCAGGGAAGGTATGTGATTGCTTCGAAGATTCGAGTACCAGCCACCTTGACAGCTCTCATCAGTAATCAACATAACTGGCCGCGCAAGCTGCATTGCAGATCTTGCTTCTTCAAAGCTCTGCATTACCAATTAATTAATTAATTAAATATGTTGAAAAACATTAAAAAATATATATTGAAAGTTTTCAAAGCTAGCTAGCTAGCTACGTACGTAGTACTTCTGGATCAGAAAAGGTACGTACAGTAGTCTGGATAGATTAATCGAAGGAAGCTAGCTAGGCTGCTCCATGCACCATGCATGTTGCATATATAGCATGATCGATCGGGTTTTTTTAGCGTTTCATGAGATTGATGGATGTGGGGGCAAATGGATGCATGCATGGCAAGGAACAAGTCTTTCTGCTGCTACATACGTACGTAGTACGTAGTCTTCCAAAACTGACAGAGATGGTAAAGCCCTGTAGTTTGCTTCTTACTGCCGATTTATTGTCAGAAAACGGGAGCCTAGGGTCGGGGAAATTGTTTAATTAACTAGAACTCTTTCAGATACAGAGTATATAAAATAAATCTATAAATTGATGTAATTTTATAAATTTATGAAATTTATTTTATAATAAAAATAATTTTATAATTTGAGTCATCTACCTTAAATGATCACATCTATTTACGAATTTATTTTTGTTTAATTTTTAGTGGTTAAAGTATTTTTTTAATTAAATAGTTGGGTTTGAATAATATAAAGTAGATTTTTTACAATATTTAATACTATTAATTTACGTGATTAAAAATAAATAATATGATATAATAATTTATATATATATATATATATATATATGGCGCCTCTTCAATTAATTCTAGTTTCTAGAATTTGAACAAAAGTATTTCTAAAAAAATCTTAGTCCAAGACAACCAGAGATTTATAAATAATGCATATATATACAGGGGCCGAACCAGGAAATGTGGTTTGGGGGGTCAACTTATAAAAAAATAATTTTGAGGGGGTCAAATACTAATTTTCATATAATCTACCTTATAAAATCACCTTTTAAAATTTAATTTTCTTAAAATTTTGAAAATTTTGGGAGGGCTTTGCTCTTTAGTAGTTCCGCCCTATATATATATATATTATATGCCCCAGTACGTAACAAATGGACTCAATTAAATTAAGATTAAAAAAAAAGAATCCTAATTAATGATTTCATGTTGATCATCAGTTTATTATTTATAACCCTATATATCATCTTAATTAATCAGTTTCATTGCGATTTCTTTCGAAGAGTTATATATATATAATTAACACCTAATAATTAGTAAAAAAAAGGAACTTGAAAATTATTTTATATATATATTGTTTTTTTTAATATGTATATACCCTGTGGTTTGATATGTTTGTGTTTTGAGACGCAAGTTTTTTCTTTGATCTTTTGTTTTCCTCCAAAAACAAAAAGAGCATCTGATCAGATCCCGACCTCGTAAACTTGGAAATTTTGATCTTAGAATTATTTTGATAGTTTTTCATGTTCAGCAAATGAAATTACATTTGAACATGCAATTCCCTGATCAAGAACAGAAAAAGCCATGCATGCATGCGTCATGCGTGCGTAGAGGATATAGGATCGAGATCCCGGCCTGATGCCCGCCGATCTACTCTGCGAGGGATATTGGCCACGCACGCATGCATGATCGGATCAGCCAGCTTCCTCCACCATGTGCAGAATCTCATGCATGCATGCAGATCATGCGCCCTGTGCAAGGGCTGAAACCAGATCATGAGGGGACTTCCGGTCCATCCCAGAAATCTTTCCAAAACTGGAAATATGGGATATGAAAAAACAAATAGATCTCAAAACCCACTATATATGTCGTAAGTACAAAGGGATAAGGACGCTTTTAAAGTCAAAAAGTACCAAAACTGGGATCTTAAATGCCCTTTTTTTTCCCCCTACCTCCATCCACCTGAGAACGTGTATCCCTCGTATTCAGGATCCGAGCAACCATTGATATCCTTAATTTGTTCTCGATATACATTATATATATATATATATATATATATTATATAGTTAAGAATGTAATATAAATAATTGACTAAGCGAGATCATATATAGATCCTCATGATGATCGTGGACCAGGAGGTCTCCAAGTTGCAAAGTAACTCAGTGTTACACGAGGACGCCCGTAGGTTGATCATATTCTAATTGATTTCAAGCGAATAGTAAGCTAATTTTTGTACGTGACAGGTACAGGTTCCCCATCTGGGCTTTTATTACTTGCTTGATATCACGTGCATGATTACCCTAAACTCAAACAATTAATTAAGGTCAATCTCCATGTTGATCATAGATATATATATCTCGATCATGCATGCTTAATATTAATACTCCTCGCTTAATCACGCTCGTTAATCACTTTTCCATGAGGCCACCTCGGGATTTTTAAACCTTGATATTATTACCTTTTTTTTTTTTTTCCTCTCGGAATAGTAAAGAAAACTCAGAAGAAGAAGTATGGTACTGCTCACCCAGCGGTAATTCAGTGGAGCAGCTATTCCTCCAACAAACGCAATGGCTAGTAACCACTCCAAGTACATATCACTGCAACAAAGTCATTCATGATCATTGCCGTTAATAGGTTGCACTCACGATCTTTATAATATTACGTACTCAGCATTCCCAAAACAATATTGGGTCCTTGTTCATAACAGATGAGAGTAATGCTAAATAGAAGTTTAGATTAAGTTTAATATAAGGATGTAGAGAGAACCTGTTGAAAGCAGAGATGGCGACGACGTCACCGGCTCCGAGGCCAAGTTCCAACAGCCCACGAGCCAGACTCAACACGTCCTCCACAAACTGCTTGCCAGTCTTTTGCCTGTTACCACTGATGGTGATCACAGCATTGCGCCGCGCGGTTGCTAGGTGTCTCAGGCAATGGCAAATGTGGCCCTCTGAGAAGTTGGCCATTATATATATATATATTTTGTTTTGTGGAAGCAAGGAGATTTGGAAAGTCTATCTTCTTCGTCTTCTTCTTCTTCTTCTCCTTGTCTGCGAAGCTATCCAAATATCAAGATCGAGAGAGCGCTAGCTCTAGCTGCCTTACTTCTGCTCTTTGGTAGTACTAGTACTACTACTACTTTGAGTTATATATCAATAGCTCGAAGGGCAGATACACCAAAAACTTGTGTGGTGAGGAACGAGTCATATACTCTCAGTGGGTCGGGCCGGGATTGCATAATATTCTTCTATCCCGACTGCGTACATTATATACACCAAGTACTATATGCTACATGACATGTGCAGTGGCAAGTGCGCCAATGCAAGTAATTACCTACCTCTCCTTTTGTCCTCTCATTGAGTGAACTAAATAATGATTGATATTCCGGGAAGCGATAATTTAGAGTAAAAAAATAAAAATAAAAACGACATCAAAAGAAAAGGACAAAAAGGAAAAAAAAAAAAAAAAGCAAGGATCGAGAGAGATTAGACATGGTCTAGCTACCAACGCTTCAACCATGCAGGAAGCAACGTACAATATTAGCGATGAAGAAATATATATGAATTAGAAGCTAGGCAGGGGTAGTTGTGAGAGGGTGAGGGTGGTAGGTAGGTTATAACCACGACGGTGCATGCACTAGTAGTGGTAGCTGTGAGCGTGCCAGTGGTAGGTGTGACTCTTTGTTCAGTGTGTTAGGAGTGACTGAACCGTGAGATCTGATCATGAGATCAGTCGCTCTCTCTCTCTCTCTCTAGATCTCTCTCTAATATATATTATTCCTTTTAAAGATCATGAGCTGTGATCTAATATTGCTCGCAATAGATATATCAATATCTACACATGATACATATAAATATAAATATAAATATATATATATATATATATATTATCGAGTAGGACTTGTGTCCCAAAACCTAATCTTGGAGTAGATATTATTTTATCAAAACGTGATTCATTTTTTTATTTTTAATTTTTTTATCATAATTTAGATAAAGAAAGCATACATCAGTTAGCTAGCTAGTATAATTATTGTCCGATGGAGATGATCATGATGATGATCTGGATCGAGTTACGAAACTTCAATTGATTAACTTTAATTATATACGTACAATATTGTTTACCCTAATTAATTAATCATAATATTAAAAATTTCATGCAAGTAAGGTTTAAAGATATATATATATATATATAAGCAGGTTTCGTTTTCATCGAAGAAAGACAGAATGCATGTGGCCTAGTTAGCTAGATCAAGTCCTTTAACAGTAGTAGTACAAGTACTACGTTTATACCTGGCGTCGTCCACGTACATGGGTCCATATTCTGCTTTGAATAATGTTTAATTAATTTTATTCTTGAAAACGACATAGAATGTTAAAGATATATGGTGCATGCATGCAGCTTTTCTCATTTGTGATTTTGACCTAAATATATATATAGATATATATATATAATTATAAGTACAACTGATCAGGAAATTTTGATCTGTTTTTCTTGCATATATGCGTATATGTAATTACTTTAAGCATTTGACAGGTCATTTGACTTCGTATTAACACAGTCTAATTAATGTCTGGCTGAATTAAATAGTTCAATTCCTATACTCAATTTGTGGTGTTAAAAGAATATTAATATTGCAGGGTCTCATGGGTGAATTATCATGTGGAGGTAGAGAAGAGTGGCCCGTGACTTGATAGGATTATGAACTTAATTGGTCCTGATCATGTCTGTACGTAGGTGAAATAGATCTAACAAAAATCTATATAGAAACATATCCACAACCAACCACAGCCATATATATATAAATTCTCAAATTATCCCCAACGTCCATAAATCCATAATACACATGAATAGCGAATGAAACAATATTATAAAACTGGTATCGGCAATTGTCATCTAACTTTCTCAACTCGATGTTCATTGTAGGTGCTGATGATCCCCGTAGTTAGATGCTGATACCCAGCTTGCGCGCCGACTTCACCGTAGCTACCAAGGTCATAACATTATTGTCGCCGTCAAGCCAACTAAGAGTAGAACTTGTAGTCATGGCTTTGATAAGTTCAACACTACATATAGTGTTGTTTGAGAAATGTTTTAACCAAAAAGATCAGATTCTACAAAAATAAATTTACAAATTGACGTGATTTGATGTGAAATTACTTTTATTATAAAATAGATCTAATGTATTATATGAAGTCATATCAGTTTGTGAGTTTATTAATTTTATGTGATCTCTTTTTGACTGTAGTACTTCTATATTGTTTTAGGTCATCGTAACTGAAGCAAGTCCCTAGGCTTGAAGCTATGACATCCAATTGATCTTGTGAGTTTTGGTTGTGAACCTGAGAAAGGAGGAAATGAAGAGATCGATTAAGACTAGTGAGATCGGGAGAAATCAAACCGCTCACTAATCAATTGAGTATGAGGATTAAAATCAATCGGCTAGTTATACAGTTAACAAGAGACTAAAACCCTAAACCCAATACTAGTCTTAAGTTCAGAGGCACACTAATCACTTTAGGCCCAGTTTGGATTTGAAAAGTATCTCATATCATATCATATCATATCATCTCATCTCATTATTATAATTTTTTCAAATTCTCATACAAAATATAATAAAAAATTCAATCTTTTCAAATCTCAATTCTACTTTTTCAAATTTCAAAACAATAATAATATTCTAACAATATTTTTTTCAACTTTCATCGAAAATCATCTTATCTTATTTCTAAATCCAAACTAGCTCTTAGTTGTCAAACTTTGTTGGCATTGAAGAATTAGGTGTAATAAACAAAAATTTTAATTGATTTTGGAAAGAAAATTAGAGTTGGAAGTTCATTTTTTTTTTAGTGTCCCACTGAACGCTCAACTACGTACGATTCCAAATACTGAAAATTCTTACTTTTATCGGAGTTGAGTTTGAATGGAATTGGAGTTCGAAGTTTTTATATAGCCCTATCTAGTGATGTATTTTTGGAATATTTCTTTTGGTAGCTGCTTGATTATTAAGAGGTGAGACAAGGGCAAGGGTTTCTTCTGTCTTTGTGTGTGATGAAAAATGATTAATTTGTACAACCTTAAAGAGTGCAAGTCTCATGTAACCATTTTGTAAAAAGTGAAGCAAACTTGGCACCCATATAAAGAAAATTAATTTTCTTCTATAGTGAATCCTACATTTTTAAAAACGAAGTGTACGAGACTTACACACCCCGTCATCTCATTCATAGTTTTGGTGTTACGAGAGTTGGAATGAATGATCTCTTTGATCTTGTGTCTCCGGATATGTCCATTTTATATATATATATTATACTATATAGCCGAATTCTGAAAGAGAAGTATTATATGGATAATTAAGATATTGCATAAAAATAATTAATTTATAAAATAATATAAATTCATATGAAACGTTAGATGTAATTATATCGTTTCAATTTGCTGGCTCGACGTACTGTTACATACTGTACCGGAGAGTAATTTAATAAAGAGTTCTCTCTCTCTGATCTCACGTATTTTGCTTCACTTCAAGACTCCACAAATGGGCCAAAACACTTTCAATTTATAAGCCCATTTGAATTCAAGGCCTGCGCGATTGGTTAAGTCCGAGAGAGGGATCAGATCCAGCAAGCTTAATCATGAAGCTGAAATCACGGCCCCCAAAAAGGATGGTTTAGCATACACGACGTCAGTTTTAGCCCAAAGTGCTTGCGAGTATGACAAGTAATTAAGGTCCGTTTGGATAGTGAAACTGCTTCATTTCATTTTATCTTATTATTATATTTTTTTTCAAATTTTTATACTAAATATAATAAACAATTCAACATTTTCAACTTCCAAAATAACAATAATATTAAAAAATATTATTTTAATATTATTTTATTCAACTTTCAACTTTCATTTAAAACCATCTCATCTCATCTCATTATGCAAACAGGGCCTAAGACGTTATTGTGGCAGTCATTAATCATGTGAATAATAACGTAACTAATACATACATACATATATACATCTATATATATATATTTTTAACTTTCTAGTTGCTTTGCAAAAGTAAGTTATTAGGAGAGAGAGAGAGATTCCATCTTTTAAGATTATTTAATACGTATATAGGAAAATGATGGGCAAAATCTTATTTACAATCTTGTTTTAAATGGATGTTATTTTTGTAAAGAGAAATGATAGTTACAGACTTGCAGTTGTGAGTGTGCAAGTGCCGTATAATCACTTTAAAAAAAATGAATAAATACAGAATTCACATGAAAAAATAATAATTTTTTAATTATAGACCCTACTCTTTTTCAAAATGACTGCATGGCGCTTGCGCACTCCACGACTGTATATAACATTACTCTTTTGTAAAATAATGATACTCTTATAATTATTTTACAAGTTATTTTATAAATACTCTCAATTTAAAATAGGGTTTTAAAAATGCATAGTTGTCTCAATCCTTAGTCGTGTGTGTGTATATATATATATTTATATAGATCTGTTATATATTGGTTAATATTCACAGTATCTTGCAGTATGGAAAGAAAAATTATGTAATCAATAAATATTTAGTAAACTCCATTATGTCACTAGGGTGATTAAATTGCACTTTTAGTGCGTAGAGTGGATGAATGTAAAGCACTTACTAAGCAACTTAAGAAAATATATAGTTTTTACATAAGAAAACATTTATATAATTAAATTAACACCCAATCGATCACAAATTAGACGTATAGTGGTTCCAAAGGAGTTATGTTTATTAATTTCTAACTATCAACTATTAAAAGAAAACTATTTACTTGTCAATTTTTTTTTTTTACTAAAATAATTATTTCATGTCAAAATGAGTCTATTTTCGTCATAAATAGTTATTCTCATTGCAAATAACTCATCATAAATGTTCATTTTTTCTTATAGTTTCAATTATTATTTCTTGACATTGAAAATTATTCTATTTCCTAGCCTAAAAAATAAAATAAAGAAAAATTTAATATTCTACACACACGCACTAACTCTCACGTATATATAAGATAAGGCTAGATATTTGTTTTTGTTTAGAATATATAATATAATCATATTGGTGGTAATTATATTTGGCACACAAAATTCTCACTAAACCCGTCCAGCCATATTTCGTCACAAAAAATCTTCACAACTTTTTATTATTCACCCACACTCCACATACCACATTTAAAATTTTTTTTTTATCAATTATTTATTATATGAATAGTGAATAAAAAATTTGAAATAGTTTAAAAAGAATAAATTCAAAAAAAAATTAAAAAGAAATTAAAAAATTTAAAAAAAGTGGAGTGTGGAGTGTGGAGTGTGGAGTGTGGTAGAGGTTGTATAGCAAAACCCATTTCGTCAAGTTAACTAACAATATATATATATATATATATATATATATATATATTTATATTATATCATGTATCTCTAAAACCACATATGTAATATCCACATAATATCAATTAATCAAAATTTGGATTTTTGAAGATACTTTTGTGGTCTTTCGAACAATGTTGTCGACGACCGATACTCTAGCGTCCTTTGATCTACTTTGTGAAGGGAGTTACTCCTTGGGTCAGACTAAGAGAAAGGCCCAAGTCGAAGCCCAGATATGAGGTTTGGGCATGGCTGAGTGTCTAAGAGGACTTGGGTCAGAACTCGGGCGCTAGATATGGGTTGGGTCGTGCACACGTCGGAAGCCCAACTAGAAGACATGAGAAAGACTTAAGGAAGAAGGGATGCCGCATTTAATGCAACCCAGAACTGTGCAGGGCGGTGCACCCTAGCATTAATGTGGCGCCGAGAGACTTAAAGGATAAGGTATGCCGCATTCAATGCAACCCAAGAATATCAAGTGCAGTTCACACCATACATTAATGGAACAAAAGATACTTAGGGAAGAAGGCTTGCCGCATTCAATGTGGCCTTTATGATTGTGCATTGCTTGGTCTTCCTTTTAAAGGAAACCGTTTATCTTGGTGTGTTGGACGTCTTGGTGGGAGGCAAATTTGGGCTTAACTGGATAGAATCTTGGTTAATATGAATTTTTTAATGAGTTTGAGGGGGTGAGTTTTTGTTATCTACCACATACTTCTTCCGATCACTCCCCTATGTTGACTAATTTTTTCAATACTAGAGAAAATATTTAGAAGCCTTTTCGCTTTCTTTGGATGTGGGGTTCTCATGACGGTTTTCTTCCGTTGGTGTGTAGCATTTGGGAGGCTCATGTAGAAGGTTGTGCCATGGTACGAATTAGTAAAAAGCTTAAGCGTTTAAAAGGTGAGCTGGTGAAATGGAATAGAGAGAGTTTTGGTCGGGTTGAGGTGGAAATAAAAAGGCTTGAAGAACACATTATTTGGCTGGAGGAGGAGGTGGCCAGATCGTTCTCTACGCAGGTAGAAAGTGAATTATTGAATGATAAACGGGTCCATTTGTTATGGATTCACCGGGAAGAAACTTTGGCTTGTCAAAAGTCAAGGATTAAATGGCTTATGGAAGGGGATTTGAATACTAGTTTCTTTCATGCTGCCATGAGGGTGAAGAAAAATAATAAAGCAGTAGTGAGAATGGCTATGGAGGATGGAAGAATTTTTTAGTCAACTGAGGCTGTTCATTCGGAGGCAGTGCATTTTTTTCAGGAGGCTTTTACCGGTACTAACGTTAATACCATCTGTCCAGAGTTTGATTTGCTACTTCCAACTGTAACAGCAGAAGAGAATGCTTCTTTGTGTAGGACGCTGTCGATAGAGGAAGTTCAGAATGCCCTTTGGTCTATTCCGAGGGATAGTAGTCCTGGGCATGATGGTTTCTCAGCTTCTTTTTTTACATTGGCTTGGGATATTGTTAAATATGACCTTGTAGAGATGGCAAAGGATTTTTTTGCGGGACAACCTTTTTCTACTTTTTTCGGGGCTACAAATTTGGTTTTAATTCCAAAAGTGGAGGAACCTGTGGGTTTTGGTCAGTTTCAACCCATTAGCCTTTGTTTGGTAGTTTGTAAAATTATGACGAAGATTATGGTTGCTCGGTTAGCTCCTATGCTTGAAAGAATTATTTCTAAGGGGAGCAGGCAGCATTCATCCCAGGACGAAGTATTATCGATAATATGGCTTTGGCCCAGGAGTTGGTCCAAGGGATTAATCGGAAGGTGAGAGGAGGTAATGTGATGTTGAAGATTGACATGGCAAAAGCATATGACCATGTTAATTGGAAAATCCTTTTGGAAGTTTTATGTCGTTTGGGTTTCTCAGAAAATTGGCGAAATCTAGTTTTCAATGCTATTTCTTGCCCATTTTATTCGGTGATGCTGAATGGTTGTACTAAAGGTTTTTTTTCAGGCATCGTGTGGACTTCGGAATGGCGATCCGTTATCGCCTTATTTATTTATTTTGTCTCAGGAAATTCTTTCTCGAATGTTGCACCAGCAATTCAGTTTGGGGCGCATTAAACCTTATCATCCGGGTGGTGTTACACTAATTTCTCATTTGTTATATGCCGATGATATTTTGATTTTTACAAATGGTGGAAAATTGTCTATTAGGAACCTCATGTCAACTTTGCATCGGTATGAAGAAATGTCTGGACAGTTGCTTAGCCCAAGTAAGTCTACTATTTTTTTCTCCTCCTTTATCAGTACGAAAAGAAGGAATGAATTCAAAGTGATCTCCAGTTTTGAAGAGGGTGCTTGGCCGAGTTTGTATCTGGAAATTCCTCTATATGTGGGGCGTTTAAAGATCAATTTATTTGATGGTTTCTCGGCTAGGATTTAGAAAAAACTAGCGGGATGGAAAAGTAAGATCTTATCGTTTGGGGGGAAGATCATTCTTATCAAACATGTGTTGAATAGCATGCCAATTCATTTGCTATCGGTGTTGAAAATGCCTAAGGCTGTATTTGTAATGATTAAAAGAATTTTTTCAGATTTTCTTGGGGGATCTTCGTTGGAAGTTAGGAAGCGTAAATGGGTTTCTTGGAGCCTGATTTGCAAGCCAATGGAGGAGGGTGGACTTGGTGTTAGAGATTTGCTGGAGGTGCAGGAGTCTCTTTATATGAAATTTGGTTGGAAGTTGCTTACGGGGGAGTCTATTTGGGCAGATTTTTTCCTAAAAAAATATCTTGGGCGAGATCACATTTGTAAGGCTATCAGATTAACAAAGGCTCACGGTTTTGGAAGGGCATAACTGAGTTACTAACAAGAATCATCCAGAATTTGAAGTGGCTAGTTGGGAGGGGGACTTTAAACTTTTGGATGGACAACTGGGTTGGGTGTGGACCTTTGCAGGATCTATGTCCGTTAGTAGGAAATAGTGGTTTGTTGGTTGCTGATGTAATTGATGACAGGGGGCCGAAAATTGATCTCATCCGAGGATTGGTTCAGTCTAAGGTTCTGTAGCAAATCAGTGTTTCTGGTGTGAGGCTGAGACAGAGGTCGGATTTGCTAATTTGGGAGCATTCTTTGGAGGGAAATTTCACCACAAAATCTGCATGGGAGATATCTAGGCAACATGGGCAACCTTGTGAATGGCGAAAGTGGTTGTGGCAAGCCAATGTGCCAAAGAAAATGTCCTTTCTATGTTGGAGAGCAAAAAGAGGAGCACTGCCGATTGATGATGTGATTCAGCGTTTGGCTATTCCTTTAGCCTCAAAATGTCACTGCTGTATTATGCCTAAAGTAGAAACGGTGCAACATATTTTGTGTGAGGGGCCGAGTGCTCAAGCGGTGTGGAATTATTTTGAAAATATTTGCCAAATACGTTTGCCGCAGATCAAGAATTGGCGAGGAATGATGTCCTTTTGGTGGCAGAGAGCAACAAAACAGACTCAAGTAGGATGGATTCGTGGAGTGCTTCCAATTTTGGTGTCTTGGTCCTTATGAAGGGCTCGTTGTTTGGCAAGAATGGAAGATGTTTCTTTTAAGGTAGATGATACAATTCGATATATAAAGTTCTTACTTCAAGATGCATCTTGTGTAGTGAAAATTTTCTAGAAAATGAAGAAGGATGACAGTTCGGTAATGGAGAGCCTGAGAATACCGATTGTGCCTATTTAGAAAAAACAAGTGAATTATATCAAATGGGATTTGCCGGTCGGCTTTGGTTTCTTTGGGATTTTTGGGAGGAGATAAAGGAGATTTCCATTGAGATTAATGCTTGTTTTAGGCACATTTTTAGAGAAGCAAATATGGTAGCGGATTTTTTGGCGAAGGAAGGAACACATGGGGTTACTAGAGATTTTGTTGGTTTGGATTTTCAGCATACACGGTTGAGCGGTTTGATGCGTATGGATAGGTTGGGGTTGGCTTTTATTAGAGAGAAATGAGGTTTATTTTTTATTTGAGATTTTTTGTCATAAGGTGTTCCTCCGCCATATGTGAGGGTTTTATAATAAATGCAGGGTAGGGCTCTCTCGTGGACAGGAGACTCTGACTTAAAAAAAAAAAAAAAAAAATTCAATGTGGCCTGAGACGCGACAAGTGGACATCATGAATATTTGATTTCCTACGAAGCAACACCCTACTACCATGGAGACCAGACCAACAGGTATGAATAGACGCCTCCGGCAATCGACAAGAAGGTTAAGATCTACACATATCTCTATTATTATTTTATCTCTTCATCTCTAACATCAAAACTAACTTGAGTTTCAGAGGTATAACGGACCCCAAGGTCCCCATCTTTACCATGCAGAGAAGAATTCGAGTACTGCCAGCGTGGAGTTGCCCAGGCCCGCGAAACACAACATCAACAATGGTGCTGTTTGTGGAATTTTCTGTTTTCCATAAATAGCGTGTCCTTCGTATGTCGGTGACAACACGCTTTCAGAGCTTGCGACGTGAAGAAGCAAAATCTGAAGCTATGGAAGGAAGACTCAATGAACAGGCTGAGACAATACAAAAACTCATGGACGAAATGGAGACCCTTCGTCGAGAGAATGCTATCCTGCGAAGGGGTGACTAGGAACCTGAAGGAGATCAACAGAGCCATCACTTTGAGATGTGCCAACCCCCCAACGTAACAGAGCCAGAGGAAAAGTGACGTAGGGTCGACCTCCAGATCCCGAAGCTCCAAAACAAGTATGATGAGGTGGCTAAGCAAATAGGCCCACCATCAACTGTGGATCAACTTCTCACCAGCGTTGAGTTGCCATACAGTGCCGAGGTTATGTCGGTACCTCTACCTCCAAGATTCAAAGTTCCATAGATAGACACATATGACGGGTTAAAAGATCACTTGGAACATCTAGAAAATTTCAAGGCCCATATGACCCTGCACGGCTTCCCTAGTGAGGTAGTTTGCCGAGCATTCCCCTTACTTTAAAGGTAGCAGCGCGAGTGTGGTTTGGGTCCCTACGGCCTAGGACCGTAGTCAATTTCACCGAACTGGCCCGTCTCTTTTTAACATAGTTCATGGCCAGCTGGAAAAGGAGAAGACCAGTGGCCTACCTCTAGACTATGAACCAAAGAGATAGTGAGAGTCTCAAGTCATACATTTCTCAATTTAACAAAGAACGTATGACGACGGATGACCAATATGAGAAAATCACCTTAGTAGCATTATTAGGTGGGGTCTGGCCTTGCAACCTCTTTATGACAGAAATTGCTCGAAAGAATCCAACTTCACTAAGAGAGTTCATGGACCACGCAGATAGTTTTATAAAAGCGGAAGACACGCTCCGAGTGCTAACTGCCCCTAAACAAACCAAGATGGAAAGAACGGACAAGAGGACAGCAGACCAAAGTAGAGGGTCGAATCGAGACGACAACAAGAAAAGGACCTATGAAACAAAGAGCAAGGGAGAGCAGATCTTGCAAGGGAAGCCCGACCCACGCATCCACTCCAACCTGACTGTAGAAATTGAGGGAGAACAAAACTCCCAAGATGAATGAAGGTGGGATTCATTACATCCCAAGAATTGTACCTACCACAAGATCCGCGGACATAGAACTGAAGATTGCTTCACCAGGAAGTGAAAAATGGAAGAAATGGAGGCCTAAATAGATCAACGTGGTAACGAGAGAAGCGAACAAAAACATGACAATTGTCCCTACTCTCAGAGAAGTCGAAGTCCTCCTCAGAAAAGTCGAAGTCCCATTCGGAGGAATTAAAGTCCCACTCGAAGGAATCACAGTCTTGCTCCAAGGAATCAAGATTCAACTTGGTGGAATCAAAATCCAGCTCAGAGAAGCCGGAGTCCTACCCAAAGACATAGAAGTCCTAACAAAAGAAGAACCATAGATCGACATAGAGTAAGTCTGCATCAGAGGAGTCCAAATAAAAGAGAACCCCCAAAGGCCAAATTCACATAATAACCGAAGGATATGTAGGGGGAGGAACCACCTCGTCGACATGAAGAGCCCATACCAAGAAAGCCAGGTACGAAGAGGTGTTCACCACCCATAAGCTATCTTATGCCGTAAGGGGTCAATCAAGAGAGCACCTCATTACTTTCAGCGAAAAAGATGAAGACAACTTGTCGCACCCCCATGATGACGCTTTGGTGGTAGCAGTACAAATTGCCAACTATCTGACAAGGAGGGTATTGATCGATAATGGCCGCTCCGCTAACATCCTATTTTGGGAAGTGTTCGTTAAAATGGAGATCACTCCAGATCAATTGCGACCAGCACCTATGCTCTTCAAAGGCTTCACTGGAGACATGATCCAACCCAACGGAGCAATCACTTTGTCTATCTTGGCTGGAATAGCCCCCAAAACAATGTCTCGCATGGTAGACTTCCTTGTAGTGAAAGCCCCCTCCTCCTGCAATGCAAATCTCGGGCGTCCATCCTTGAACCACATTAAGGCGGTAAACTCCACATACCACCTTAAGGTAAAGTTTTCGACTCCATTGGGAGTAGGTGAAATGCGTGGCGAACAAAAAATTGCAGGAGACTGCTATGCTCGAGAAATGAAGCCCAACGCAATAGTTGTCCGAACTCTCGAAGAAGACTACAAGGGGACCATCCTGCCCCCACCTCCAACACTGACATAATTGGATAGGGAAATGACACACGAAGAGGCTCTAAAACGAGCAAAGCCCAACAAAACATTAGTCCTTGTATCGGTGGACCTAGAGAAGCCGGAACACGCTGTCTGAATAGGAACCAAGATAACTACCGAGCTGAGCCAAGCTATAAGGCAACTCCTTATTGAGCATTGAGACATGTTTGCATGGAGCCATGAAGAAATGACCGGAATCGATGCATTGGTAATTGAACATCGCCTCAGCATGAACCCCGAGGCAAAGAAAATAAAGCAAAAGCGCTGCTGTTTTAGTGCAGAGAAGTACGTGACCATCGCTAAGGAAGTAGATTGCCTTCTCGTTGCAGGGTTCATCAGAGAGGTGCATTATCCTGAGTGGCTCTCCAATGTCATTTTGGTCAAGAAAACAAGTGGAAGGTGGAGAATGTGTGTGTACTTCACTAACCTGAATAAAACTTGTCCTAAGGACAGCTTTCTCCTCCCATGGATAGACGTAATAGTAGATTCGATGGCCGAACACCCCCTGCTTAGCTTCATGGACGTATAATTGGGATATAATCAGATTAGGATGAACCCCGATGATGAAGAAAAAATGGCTTTCATCACCAACCGAGGACTTTATTGTTACAAGGCAATGCCATTTGAACTCAAAATCGTGGAGGCAACATACCAGAGATTAGTCAACCGAATGTTCAAAGACCAAATTGGGCGAGATATGAAAATTTATGTAGATGATATTTTGTCAAAAGCAGAAAACCTGAGCAACACCTTGACGATCTCAAAGAAGCCTTTGCGGTACTCAGAAAATACAAAATGAATCTCAACCCTTTAAAATGTGCCTTCGGCAACGAGTCGGGGAAATTTTTGAGCTTCATGGTCTCTGAGCATGGAATTAAGGCCAACCCTATGAAAGTCAAGGCAATTGTGGATATGCCACCACCATGATATATCAATGAAGTCCAAAGGTTGGCAGGAAGAATCGCTGCTTTAAGCCGTTTCGTTGCTAAATCAATCAACCGTTGTCTCCCATTCTTCAAAGTCTTTAGGAAAGCATCGGAATGGACGATGAGTGCAGTCGGGCCTTTATTGAATTGAAGGAATACTTAGCTCATCCCTCGCTCCTTAGTCAAACCAATCTAGGGGAAGACCTAACCGCATACTTGGCAGTATCACCAAAAGTCATATTCGTTGTCCTAACTCAGAATGAAGAAGGAGTCCAGCAGCTAATCTACTACATAAGTAGGGCCTTCTGAGGAGTAGAAACCAGATATCCTCGAACGGAAATGTTGGCATTCGCACTGGTTATTGTTGCAAAACGGCTAAGGCCGTATTTCAAGGCCCACCTAATAAAAGTATTCATGGATGTCCGGCTAAGGAAAATACTGCAGAAACTTGATATATCAGGCCGAATGACTAATTGGTCGATTGAATTAAGTGAGTTCGAAATTAGTTACCTTTCCCGTACTACAATTAAAGGGCAGCTGTTCGTAGATTTCGTGGTCGAATTCTTAGACTTTCCAGAAAAAATAACCATTGCACCCCAAGGCAAAGCCTGGTAGGTCTACGTCGATTGCTCGTCCTGTCGAGCTGGGGGGAGTAGGGGTACACATAATTACAAAGTCTAGAGAAAAACTTAACTATGCAATCAAGCTCGGCTTCAAAGTCACCAATAACGAAGCCGAATATGAAGTGCTCCTAGCAGGTTTAACAATTGCCAGGTCATTAGGTGCTGCCGAGGTTGAAGTAAAAGCTGACTGCCAAGTGGCGGTCGGTCAACTAACAGGACAGTTTACTACTAGAGGAGAAAATTTGAATAAATACCTCTAATGAGTAGGAGATGAGCGTGACCTCTTCCAATATTGCCACATTCAGCAAATCCCGAGGGGACAAAATTGTGAAGTAGATCTCTGGCAAAAGCAGCCTCAAGCCAAGAGGAAATGCCCCTTCCATATCATACCACGATTCAAAAAATTGATATGCTAGCTATCAGAATCGGGATATCCACAGTCCAAATATCATCACCTCCAGAGTGGGCAATTGACTTAATAAAGTTTCTCGACGGGGGACTACTTTCGGACAACTGGGAGGAAGCATGAAAGATCAGGAAGAGAGTGGCTCACTTTGTATTAATAGAAAGGATCTTATATAAAAAATGCTTCACCAAACCACTTTTGAGATGCATATCATCTGAGCAAGCTTGATACGTGATGACTGAAATACATGAAGGAGTTTACGGGAACCATTTCGGCGAGAGGGCATTAGCGGCACAAATTACATGGGTAGGATACCACTGGCCTAACTCTCTCAAGGATGCAGAAGACTGTAAAAAAATGCCCTAAGTGTTAAGAGCACGCACCTATTCCCCATTGCCCCCTGAAGAGCTCACCTCTATCGTCTCCTCCTAGCCCTTCGCACAATAGGGACTCGACCATTCCCTAGAGGCAAGAGAGGAGTAAAGTTTGTTGTAGTGGTGGTCGACTACTTCACAAAATGGGTAGAAGCAGAAGCCCTAACAACAATTACAACCTAAATCACAAGATTCCTCTGGAAATCAATAATCTGTCGATTCAAAATTCCTCAAAGCTTTATATCAGACAAAAAAAGACAGTTTGATTGCTCCCATTATCGAGATTGGTGTTCTAAACTCATAATCAAAGCTAAATATTCATCTCTAGGTCACCCATAGGTGAATGGACAGGTATAAGCCACCAACAAGACACTACTCAACATTCTGAAGAAAAAGCTAGAAAATAAAAAAGGAAGATGGGTTGAAGAACTTCCCAGCATATTATGGGCCTATCGAACGTCAGGAAAAACCCCTACGGAGAAACGCCCTAAGTCCTCATTTATGGGATTGAAGCTGTGATCCAAGCGGAGGTGGCCATACCCACATTTCGTGTACAACACTTTGACCGAGAACGTAATGATGGAGGACTGAAAGAAAACTTGGACTTCTTTGAAGACAGACGAGAGGAAGTGCCAGCTGGATAACAACTAACAAAAGAAAAGTTGAACAATACTTCAACAGGAGTATTGTCCGATCTCGAATCTTCAAAGTAGAAGATATGGTCCTAAAGCAGACAGGAGTCAAAACGTAGGAGGAGGGAAAATTGGGTCCTCGATGGGAAGAGCCTTACCTAGTAGCAGCCACTGGAAAGCCTGGCTCCTAATTGGCTCAAGGATCAAGAAGCCCACGAATTACCTCATTGATGGAATGCCGAGCACTTGAGAAAATATTTTGTATGAAGACCAAAAATCCGCCCTACAGTGTAAGAATGCAATTTGTTAATAAAATTTCTTTGAACTAATTTCAAATGTTGCATCCTCCTATCTCCTATATGAAAGATTCAATCGTACAAGCATAGTCTCTTGATTGGCCATAAAGTACTGGCTAAGGACCAGAGCCCTGAGCTTTGCCCAAGCAATAGCCACTCGGAAAACAAGTTCCTTGACTTACCACCTTCGTGCCAGGTTGTTGCCTGCGATGTATTGGCCAAAGACCAGAGCCCCATAGCTTTGCCCTAAACAACAGCCAGTCGAAACACTAGCCAGTCCCTAGACTGGACTTGTTGGCCTTCGCGGGGTACAAGCCTAGTCTCTTGATTGACCATGAAGTATTGGCAAAGGATCAGATCCCTGAGCTTGCCTGCCTTGAACAACAGTTAGTCGAAACACAAGCCAGTCCCCAGACTAGACTTGCTGGCCTTTGCGGGGTACAAGCCCAGTCTTTTGATTGGCTATGAAGTATTGGCTAAGGACCAGAGCTTGGAGCTCTGCCCAAACAATAATCACTCGGAACGCAAGTCCCTTGAATTGTAGACCTTCGTGTTAGATTGCTGCCTGCGATGCATTGGCTAAGGATCAGAGCCCCCGGCCTCTGCCCTGAACAACAGCCAGTTGAAACACAAGTCAGTCCCTATACTGGAGTTGCCGACCTTCGCGGGGTAAAAACCCAGTCTCTTGATTGGCCATGAAGTATTGGCTAAGGACCAGAACTTGGAGGTTTGCCCAAACAATAGCCACTCAGAATGCAAATCCCTTGACTTGCTGACCTTCATGCCATATTGCTGCCTGTGATGCATTGGCTAAGGACCAAAGCCCTTGGGCTCTGGCCTGAACAACAGCCAGTCGAAACACAAGTTAGTCCCTAGACTGGACTTACCGGCCTTTGCGGGGTACAAGCTCAGTTCCTTGATTGGCCACAAAGTATCAACTAAGGACCAGAGCCCTCAAGAGGCACAAGTCAAAAGATGATCAAGAGAGACGAAGGAAATAAAATGGTTAGGTAGGAGAAACATCAAAAATGAAAAACAACAAGGAGAAGGCAAAAATTATACAATTAGGTATGCGAAGTTATTTTATTATTCATATTGGATTACAAGAAGAAAATTACATCGTAAGTTCGCAAAGCTACAAAGCTACAAAGAACAAAAAGAAAACTTGATAAAGAAGGAATACGGCCCAGGAAACTCCACATCGGCATTCTTCAGACTCTCCTCGGCAAGGAGGAGAAGTGTTTTAGTGAATCACAGGGAAAAAATCCCTTCTCCACTGCCACCATGACTCCTTATTGTTCTTGCCCTTTTCTGCCGTGAACAAGCAGGCAGTGAGTTCTGGTGCAGGTGTTCGAAGAGATTCTGATATCTAGAGAAACCTTCAGAGTTGAGTCTCGTAAGCAAAGAGGCAAGAACAAGCGAAACACAATAAGCAAAAGGGTAAGAACAAGAGGTCCAAAACTCCAACAACAAAAGATGGACGTCTTCACTCTCTAGCATTCAAACCGATGTATCCAATGACAACCTGAGCACCACTAGAGGATTTTTCGTCCACTAGGGTGAAAAGATGCCATTGGAACCATGAAAAGAAAAGGAAAAGGAAGATACTGGAACCCCAAATAAAGAGGCAAAGTCATAGCACATAGGAGAAAAGGTAGAAACAAATAGGTTGGATTCTTCGACAAAGGGAAAGATCCTTTTATAGGCAAGGTTGGCGTTTGGCATGTTGAGGTATCATAACTCCACAAATCACCTTGAGAGGCCAAGCGCCCCCTCCAAAAAACTAGAATCCCTTGGTTATCACAACTTGTCGAGTTAATGCAGAGTTGACGCATATCTACCAAAACAACGTACAGAATTAATGAAGAAGTTAATGCAAGATTAATAAGGAATTAACACACAATTGTCGGATTAATGATAGTAAAAGATGAAATAATGGCACGGAAGTCAAAAGGGCGCCATTTAATGAAGCTTCGAAACTAGAAAAATGTGAGTGCAAAACGAAGCCATAGAGCAAAAATCGAAGGGACGCCATTTAAATATGGAAGCATAACTAACACTACGTTGCCACATTTGTAAAACATAAACAGTCATCTGACACACGACTAGGCAAACAAGAAACCCGCTCAATGTACTTTGCTCGGTTTCCGGACACTTTCAAAAGGAAGGAATAAATATGTAAGATGCAAACGGTCATCTGACACGTTGCCGAGTGAACAAGAAACTTTCTTGGTGTACTCTACTCGATTTTCGAACACTTCCAGAAGGAAGGAATAAATTCTTCCCAGACATGTCCAGAAAGAATTAAGCAGAGTAACTATTGGGATTTATCTCCATCAATATTATGGCTGGCTCTGTTTCAATCAATAGTATGCTCAACGCAATGACTAGGATCATCAATGGCAAGAATGGAAAGTGGGAAAAGAAGCAGAAATTCGACTAGGATCATCAAAGCTAAAGCTATACTCATATATTAATTTTTTAAATTACACTGAAAGCCCATGAAGGCCTGAAAAAAAAAAGAGCTAAAATTATGGAGGAACATCACGGAAGGCTAGAGTCATCTCCTCTCTACCTAAAGTCTTCATATGGCAATAAGACCCGTGGTCCGGAGGGAGTGTTTGAAGATCGAAGGTCTGAAAGTCGGTCTCGGGGTCCTCCTTTAGCTGGTCTCACAAGCGCTCAAGACCTTCCTTGTACCTGTAGAACCAAGCATCATCATCGAAGGTAGGAGCTAGTTTGAGTTGAGACTCAATGAGATCCTCCCATTGCTAAGCAGCCTCCAGAGAAGACTCCAAATGGGTAACCTCGAGTTGAAGCTGCTGAGCAGAGGCCCTTTGTTTATCTCCGGATACGACAATCCCAATATATTTGTGAAACATCCGAGAACGAACCTCAATGGCATGCCTTTTCTCCTTTGCCAGCGTCTCGATTGCCTCCTTGCACTAGTTCAGCTCTCCCTGGAGGGGCTCCAACTCACACTCAAGCCTCTCAACCTCTGCCTGGGCATTTTTCCTTTTAGTAAGGAAAAGTTCAGAGTGGACATGAAAATCTTCAACCTCCTTCCTGGCGGATTCCAACTCTTGAACCTTCAATGTGATCTCCAGATTCTTTTCCTTGATCTCTAGGTTCCTCAATTGAATCTCTTTACCCCTGAGCTCGATCTCCATGTCCTTTGTTTGAATCTAGTGATCCTTCGCCCTGATGTCTCGATCCTTTTCCTCGATCTCCTTCCTTTGGGCTCGAATCTTCCAATGACAGAACTCATTGTCCTCCCGCAGAGAGTTACACTCCACGGATAGATCGTAGAGGTTTTCACTCATCTTCTTCCCCTGCAGGTGCATGAGGCTATTCAGTGCCTTATGAGCCCTAAGCTCCTCCTCAAGAGCCTCCCGATCCTTAGCAACCATCTCCACAAGCTGGTCAGCGGCCTGAAGATCGAAGAAATAAAGTTACAAGAAATGGGCAGAAGTTAGAAATAAGCTAATAGGAAAAAAAAAACACACTTACGCTTACAAATAGGAGTCTGAACTTCTGAGCTTGCACCTCAATTGATTCCGCTAGGGCCTTATCAAAGCATGGGCTTGTCTCCAGCGGCTTAGCTCCCTAGAGGGGGGAAAGGATCCTACACACACCAACGATAGAATAGCCTGAGCAGGCATGGATGGTAAGCCAGACTCCTCTCCACCTTGAGCAGAAGTTTCATCTTGGAAAGCTCGAGGAGGCATGGATTGTGAGCCTAACTCCTCCCCACCCCGAGCCAAAGTTTCACCCTGGGGAGCCTTAGAATGATCGAAACCATTCTTGGCTAGGGGGATGCGGGCGAGGAGCTATCCTACACCAAGATAACGTCTACACGACTTCGAGAATTTGCCTCGGCTTGGGGAACCATGGATTCCTGAGACAAACAGTCAACAAGGCATGAGGCAATGGTAGAAGAAGGAAGAATCCAAGCAAAGGATACAAGAAAAACTATCTGAGAAGTCAAACGAGGAGGAGTCGCATTCGGAGTGATCAGATGGATTGGCTTGGAAATTGGAGAAGAAATCACCGTCATTACTGCTGACGTGCCCAGCTCGGGAATCAGGGGAGGGGTCGGCTAAAAGATCTCTGAAGAGGTTGGGACTTCTGGAGAGGTTGGCTCCACAACCTCCTCAAAGGTCGGTTCCACAATTTTTGGAGAGGTTGGCTCCATGGCTTCAAAAGAGATAGCCTCCATAGCTGTTGCAGAATATGTACCAGGCGTGGTGTCAAGACCCGTTGGTTTGGGAACTACAGAGCAACTCAGGGGAGTCAGACCCGAGGACTTCGGAGGAGATATAAGGGGTGTCTTCAAGCATTCACCGAATGCAGCCTTCACCTAGGTGAGCCTTTCCTCAAAGGGAGTTGGCCCACTAATTGTCTCCCCGAATTGCTAAAAGTTTTGGAGAAGAGGAAGGCAACGACAATGTCATCTGCCTTGTATTCCCTAGCAAAACTTGAGAAAAAAAAAATTTACTCACAGAGCATAACAGGAAGAAAGAATTGTCATAGTTTACCAAGTCTCAAATATGTTACCTATCGGTAGGTCTTCTGTTGGGACTTGGCAGGCGAAAAAAAAGCTTGTTGTCGGTGAAAACTACTCTTCCCGCTGCGAGGGACGCTTGATGAAGATGGATGCATGGAATTCACAGGAACCCTCTGAGCAAGAACCTTTGAACCCGAGTGGGAACCCTGTAACCTTGTGCTCGAGATGCTGAGTGAGGTGCACCATACTCCCTAAAAAGAGACCACGCTAGTGGATGGAACAATGAACCAGAAGGCTGGCCGCGACTACGGGCAGATGGGGTAGTTTGGGATGGCCTAGACGGACGAGAATGAGGGCCCTTAGCCCCAGGGCAAGCAGACCCAGAGCTGCTTGCGTCTGTTCTTCGCCCCTTCCCATTGTCACCTTCTGGCAAAGAGGTGTCCCCATGTTTTTCCTTTAGGGGGGAGGGGAAGGAGGAACCATCAAGAAATCCTGACCGAGCACATGTGAACGATGGGGAAGCATTATGTAATGCTGAATATTAACATATGTCAAAAGCATATCAGACTTGGAAAGAGTGGGGTGAACCACCGCCCAAGACATCACAGTGGCAACCCTAAGTTCTTTTCTCTCTGA
The DNA here is from genome assembly GCA_029856935.1 of Cyclocarya paliurus. Taxonomy (NCBI): domain Eukaryota; kingdom Viridiplantae; phylum Streptophyta; class Magnoliopsida; order Fagales; family Juglandaceae; genus Cyclocarya; species Cyclocarya paliurus. The sequence continues at coordinate 19,481,382 of CM056951.1, forward strand.
TAGATTGATGGAGAGAGATTTGAAACTTGGCACTTTGTCCCAGATTGCTTGGACGAGGAGCTCCCAGCCCTCTTCCAGGAACTCCCTGCCCAAACTAGACACGAAGAAGAAATGCTGTTGTCACTCTTTTACCAAAGAATGACGCTTCTCCAAGGAAACGAAGCATTTCTCGGAAGAATGGGATTGGAAACTGCAGATGTTCCCGTTGAGCCCGTTGATACGATACACCGAAAAAAACTCCGGAGCTAGCAAATTAGGATAGTCCTCCGAGGAATCATCAAGGGCTATCTAAAAGGCAATACAACTAGCCATCAAAAAATGCCAGGCATTGGGATTGAGTTGTGCTGGGGCCAATCCCAGGAAGTCCAAAATGTCCCTGGCAGGGCAGCAGAATGGCAACCGCAGTCCGTTGGAGAACATAAAGGGGGTAAAGAGCAACTCGTGTTGCCAGTCCATCAACATACACCGCAGGGGTGCGAGGATTAGGAACCTCTAATATCCAGAGGGATATTGTATAACCTATGATATGCCTGAAGGTCATCACTGGTCACTGCGAACATCCACCATTTCCCAGCAAAATAGTTGAAACGAGCTTCAGTATCACCTTGGTTAGTCATGGCAGAAGGAATAAAGAGGTTAGAACTTTAAAGTTTCGGGAATGAAAGAGGATGAAGGTCCAAGGAAGAAGATGAAGGAGAGGTTTGAAATGAAAAAAATGGCAGCGAAGAGAAGTAGGATAAAGTAATAGGCTTAAATAGTGCGACGGGACGGCTGGAATTCTGAAATGGCAGTGCGAAATTCGAAGGGATGCGTCAGTCATAGTAAGTCGGATCAACAGTTAACAACAACACGTGTAGGCCACACAAACCAATCCCGAACGATGTGTGTATAAACAATAGTCTATCCAAAGAGACAACTTCAATTAATGGGGGCAGGGACAAATCATTAACTCTACTCATAGGGGAGGAAATGCATCCAGGGATCATTTTGCATCCCAATAATATGGAGAAGGTGAATGGGAGAATGCGCATGAGCATATATCACTGTCCTCTAGCATTCTAGCACGGGGCGGAGACTCCCATAAAAGCCCCCTGGTTCGAATTCATAAGGATATATAAAAAGAAACTTTTTCATAATTTCCAACCCATAAGTGTGTTAAAAATTCGTGAGGTACTGTGAGGGGAGTTATTCCTTAGGCCAGACCAGAGAAAGGCCCAAGTCGAAGCCCAGATGTGAGGTCTGGGCATGGCCGAGTGTGCTAGGAGGACTTGGGTTGGAACCTAGGCATAAGATCTGGGGCGGGCTGTGCACAAGTCGGAAGCCCAACTAGAAGACATGATAAATTCTTAAGGAAAAAGGGATGTTGCATTCAATGCAACCCGAAAACGTGCAGGATGGTGCACCCAAGCATTAATGTGGTGCCGAGAGACTTAAAGGAGAAGGTATGCCGCATTCAATGCAATCCAAGAACATCCAGTGCAGTTCACACCGTGCATTAATGGAACAAAAGACACTTAGGGAAGAAGGCTCGTTGCATTCAATGTGGCCTGAGACGCGACAAGTGGACATGATGAATATCCGATCTCCTACGAAGCAACACCCCACTACCATGGAGACCAGACCAATAGGTATAAATAGACGCCTTCAGCAATCGACAAGAAGGTTAAGATCTACACACATCTCTATTATTATTTTCTCTTTTCATCTCCAACATCAAAACTAACTTGAGTTTCAGAGGTACAACGGATCTCAAGGTCCTCATCTTTATCGTGTAGGGAAGAATTCGAGTACTGACAGCGTGGAGTTGCCCAGGCCTGCGAAACACAATATCAACATACTTAGCTAAGGCCCATCACTTGTGAGGGATTCAGAATTATTGTCATTTTAAGTTCGAACAAGGACTCGAGGGAGTTTTTTTTTTTTTTTAATTTATAATAACATTCTTTCGCATGACGACTATTGATGAAGTAGTCGATCGTGAGTTTAAAAACTCTTGTGAACAAAGAACAGGGTGTTGAAAACATATGAGATTGCTAGTGTGGGGAGTTTGGATGCATGCTTTAAGTTAGTATATTATATAAGGGAAAGAAAAAGAGCTATATATGGAGCTTTTAGTTATTAACTTTTTTAGGTACTTCTTTGTATCTTCATGTTTTGCCGTCTTATACCCATGCAAGCACGTCATTCTTGAAAACTATCATATATGTGTGCACTTCCCCCCCCCCCCCCCCCTTTTATAAACCGTTTACTGTACAAGATATGACTTTTTTTGGGATGAAAATCTTCGTCCCAAAAAAGTTTTAGAGACAAACTTTTCATCCCAAAAAACAAAATTTTGAAGGACGAAATGTGACTGACCCATTCGAAGGCATTTGAACTAATTTTTTTTAGGCACGAAATAGTTTTGTCCCAAAACAATGTTTGGATTGATAAAATTCAGTTCAAACTATTGGGTTACTATTCAGATGGGTTGGTAATTTAATTCGAATGACACAAAGTTATTTGCTCCAATTCGAATGGGGATAGTGTTCGAATGATTTCTTGTTAATTGTTTGAATGCGTTGGTTTGTGTTCGGACATAAAAAAATCCGATCGAGGTACTTGAAAACGTTTGAATGAAAATTTGTGTTTGAACATTTAGTTTGACGAACTTTGTTCGAATGGTTTATTGTCCATTCGAATGATGACAGATTTGTTCGAACATATATGCGTTCAAATGATCATACATGTATCCGTATGATATTCTGGATTCTTTAGCAGGTTGCAAGAGAGGTTCGGATGTCTTGGTTTGGACTAAGCAAGATAATGGTTGTTTTTCCACTCAATCTGCGTGGGATTGTATCCGTATTAGGGGTTCTATGATGAATGGGCATCCTTGGATGTGGCATAAGTTGCTCCCTTTGAAAGTTTCGGTGTCTATGTGGAAGGCTTGTCATAATGCCTTTAGTGTGGATGATCGTCTCCGTCGTGTAGGGGTACCGATTGTTTCTAAATGTGATTGCTGTGATGTTGGTAATTATGAGGACCAAAATCATGTTTTGTTTGGAGGGGATTTTGCTGCACGGATCTGGCGTTATTGTGGAGCTCTATTTGGGTTACCACTTCGTGGTACTTGGAAAGAGTCAGTGTCTCTTTGGTTTCGTCGAGCTTCCTTCTCTTCTCAGGTTGGTACTATTGTGGGACTTCTTCCTTCTATTATTTCTTGGCGTCTTTGGCGCCGTAGATGTGTTGCTCGTATGGAAGGTCGTCTTGAATCATTTAATTTGGTTTGGCACTCGATTGTTCATGAGATTCGCGCTATTTTCCAGGGCATTCACAAAGTTTCGAAATGCTCTACGAGCGATTCACAAATTTTACACTCTTTGTTTATCTTGCCTCTGGTTCCCCAAAGGCGTGGATCGAGTTTGGTGGCCTGGCGTAAACCCATTCAGGGTCGTTTTAAGTTAAACACTGATGGTAGTAGTCTTGGGAATCCTGGGCCGTCTGGGGCGGGTGGTATTATCAGAGATGATCTTGGTAATTTAATTCATGCCTTTGCTGTTCCTCTTGGGTCTGGTTCGAATAATAGGGCAGAATTATTAACGTTGTTGCATGGCCTTAAAGCTTGTAAAGCTTTGAGTATTGATTATGTTGAAGTTGAACTTGATTCACAAGTGGTGGTCTCGTGGTGGAAACAGCGACGATGTGGGGTTTGGTATCTGGAAGATTTTTGGGAAGAGATTCTTGGTCTTTTGGATTCTATGGTCTGTTATGTCTGTCATGTGTTCAGAAAAGGTAATAAAGTTGCTGATTGGCTTGCTAAGTATGGTGCGCTTGGTCATTATGTGGAGCAGCGTGAGATTGGGGAAGTGCCGAGTTGGCTGAGAGGTCTAATCCGCTTGGACAAACTGGGTATTCCCTCCGTACGCTGTCTTTAATCTGTCTCTTTTTTGTTTGTTTGTTCCTTAGGCTTGTTTAGTTTTTTCCCTTGTGTGTTGTTTGTTTGTCTTTAGGCTTGTTAGTTTATGGTTTTGGTTGCTTGGTTTATTTTGACACTTGGTTTTGGGTTAGTTTTTATAGTTTATCTTGTAAGCCCCCAAGTGTTTTGTTGTTACCACGGTATTCCTCCGCCACAAGTGAGGGTATATTAATAAACTTGGGACGGGGCCACTATGTGTGGGGCTACCGGCTCTTTGGTAAAAAAAAAAAAATGATCATACATGTAGAATGTTCAGACCTATTTCTAATTCATTCGAACCAGAGTGACGTTTCCAAGTTCATTCAAATTATTTTGGATTGCTCATTCGAATGACATCAGTACATGTGTTCGAATGGGAATAATTAATGATTACATTTGAATTGAAGATTTTTCATTCAAATGATAATCAATGATACAATAAATTATAATTTAAGATAAGAAAACTACATTTAAAATTTTTAATTAAAACATCACAATTGTTTATGTTGCATTAAGTCAAAATAAGTCAAAAGACAAAGTAAGAAAATAAGTTCTAAGTTGGTCGTAGCATAAAGTTCTAGGACATCATTAACCACATCTGTCTGAACATTTTTTGGGATTGAATTCCCATCTCCCTCTATAGGTCTTGTTGTTGTTGTTCTCTTAGTTACACATCCATATCCACTGCCTGACGTAATTAGGGGTGTAAATTTAAACTGGAAAATCGGTCCGAACCGGACCGGATCAAACCAGTTTTGAACCGGTCCGGTTCGGAACCAGTTCTTATATTTCATAAACCGACTGGAACCGGTCTGGTTCCGGTTTTAAAAATTTTCAAACAGAACCGGACCGGTTGATAAAATATATATAAAAAATAATATTTTATATATAAGTTTTATACAAAATTAAAATTATACAAAATATTTTTTATATATTAATATATAAGTTTTATATATAATTTATAATTATATGTGAAATTTTTATATATATATAATATAATTATATATCATATATGAAATAATTTCATATTATAATTTATAAATTATAACATAAAATGTTAATCTTAAATATGAACATTTGTAATTTGTTTGATCATATGCTATTAATATAATTATATATAAGATAATGTTATTATAAAAGAAAAGTTTAATCTTAAAAATGAAAATGTAATTGATCATGTATTATATAGCTATACTAATAGTCTAATATTAATACTATTAGTCTAATATTATACTAATGTCAAATATACATTTTAAAAGAATCAAAAAATTAGACCGGACAGGATCGAAAATCGGTAAAATCGAAAATACAGGTTTAGGAGGGTAACCGGTGCATAATCGGTTTTGAAAAATGCAAAACCGGTCATACTGGTTTGGTCCAAGATTTTGTCTAAAATCGGACCGAACCGGACTGGTTACACCTCTTGCCGTAATTGATCATCCAATCTCATTGCTTGGATCTCAATTGTTTGATCTCAAGTCTTGCTTCCTTTAAGTCCCAAGAGTTGTTATTCGATTTGCTTTGAGAAGAGGGTGAGGCTGACGAGGAAGGCTACACACAACATCCTAAACCCCTCAAATATCCAGAACGGGATTCAAGAACCTGAGAAAAGATCTCAACAATATTAACAGAGGATTCATCGGATACATCATTTTGCACGATGGAGGATTATAAATGGATCAATTTTTTTGATTTTTACTAGAGATTGGGCATGAAATGAGACCGAAAGAGATTTAGATGTACCTAGAAAATACAAAAAAAATTAAACTGACATAATTTGTTCATGCTTTGAGACTGATCCAAACACCATCGTGATCTGTTTGCGATTTAACATACAATTGGGTTTGATTATTGTTAGTAGGACTATCTTGTTCCTGCAAAAGAAAATTATATGTTACAACTTCAATTACAAATGTTGATATGTTAATATTTAATGGGGATTAGTACAACGTTGGTAATTTCTTTGATAGTCGATGAAAGATTTAGGACCTGCATGATGGTGTATCGTTAAATTTGCTTTGTTTACTTTGTTGACAATACTTTGTCGCTGCAAGAAAATAAACAACATTATTACTATATTTTTTTTCAAGCATCTAACATATAGCATAATGAAAGATAGCACCGAAAGTACTTGATATGCTAGATCTTCGTACATATCACAAAATTTCTCACATTTCTCTAGGCGCACGTTTTGGAATAGATTCAAACGTGCCTCTATTGCACTAATAAAATTTTGATAGTGTGCATGACATCTACATTTGTACATCTAGAATGCATTATTCATCAACTCATCAACCAGTATTCGATCCTCTCGCTGCCAAAGTCAAGTTCAAACTCATCCTTGAAAGAATTAGAAACGATAAGAACAAAAACAAACTACTTATAAATTAAGTAATAATTGAATAAAATTATTTTCTAAGTAATGTATTATCAGGTAATGAGTTTTGATGTAGTCTTTCACATCTTGGAGAACCTTGGCCCAAAAGGATGTAGCCATGGGTGCATATGTCCCAACATAAGAAGTAAGCTAAGATGTCGGATCTCTAAAGCCATCGTTGTGATCATTAAGAATACTTTTGCATTTGCATTTTCTCTATGCAGGCACCTCTAGTAACAACTCGACCTGGGTGTTGGCTTACAACAACTATACAATAATTAAATAATATAATATAAAAATTTATTTTATTTTTAAAACACTATTACTTAATCCATCACATAAACTCAAGTTTCTATCTAACATACCATGCTTTGGGTCTGGTGATATTTGCCCATTATCCGTGACATGTGAACTAATTGGGAGGGTCAGTAATTGATGGAGATAGCAAACTAGTTGCTTTGCATTTGGGAGGTATAGTTGTTTAAAATTGTAATAAATTATTATTCACAAAAATATTCTTATTACAATAGCGATACTTATATATAAACAACTATCATTCACTATTATTTTGGCTCGATCACTCGCCCTCATACTCACTAGACATTCCAGTTGACTCATGTTCTTCTAACAAGCCTACCTCCATTACTTCTGGTTTAATATCTTCTCTACATAGTGGAACCATGCCAAATTTGCTGAGACCAACAAATATATTGACACTTGATTCGTTTTCTAGTTATGCTTATTCACTTGTTGGATCGTCAAATTGTTTTTGTTGTCCCTCCGCTTCTGGAATGAATCATATATATTTCTTGGTACAAAAATGGTACAAATTTTTTTACATACTTAGGATCATCCAAGTAAAAAATTTGATTTTCTTGGGAAGCGAGAACGAAATGATCATCCTCATAACATGTGCGAGATGTATTGATACTCACAAAATATTCATCACTATGCACTCTTAATATAGAATTTAAGACATCCCAACAATTACACTTAAACAACTGAACTATATGTTCCCCTAAGTACGTTAACACAATGATATATTCGATGACTCCATAAAAGTCAATATTCTCCTCCTCGTGGCTTCATTAGACAACGATCCCACAATTTTGAATTTTTCTACATCATTCTCTGTCAGCTGTGTGAAATCTATATCCATGCCCTACGCATGTTGAGTATTGAATGGCACACCTGGATGGACCATATGCCAAAGCATATAGTTTACTTGAAGTATCTTCTGAATTATCACCATATCTCTGTACAACCTACATTAACAAACTTGTTTCAATTCAATAACGGTAAATAGGAAAAAATCTATTTTAGTGGTATGAAACTCGTTGAGAGAAAGATCTTGTTTAGTAATACCATATGTTCAAACGAAGCAGCGAACTCTTCTTTGTGTTTCTTTTCTACATCAGTTATACCATCCCTTCAAAGTTGACGAATTTCTTCGCTACATCAGTTATAACTAATATAATCCATATCAGTTATATTATCTTACAAGCTTTAAGTTATTTAAAGAATCATAGCCCTCGTTTCAATTGCTTCATTTCGTAAAAATGACGACAAGACGTTATCCAATGAGAGATCCTCCTAAATAGATCGAGCAACAAGTCAACGACCTTTGCAAAAATGCGACATATAAACTTAATAAAAAGTAACCTTACTGTGTATGACAACTTGCTATGATGAGTGTACCCCTTGTACAACTATCGTTGTGCGTCCTCCCACAATCTCGCAAAATTCTCATTGCCCCCATATGACTAACTAGATGTTCCTTTTTGCATCCCTCGCCCCAAACATTCTAGCATTAAGATCGCCTAACATCTCTACCATATTATCTCCATATTCATTAGTATCATTAGGTACGTCCACATTTATGTCATTGTCTTTCCTCATTTCCTGGACCTAAGCGCCAACTTTGATTCCTTAACAAAATAGTTCGCCGTGTAAGATCCAGAATGAGTATTTATGATTGATCCCGTTGACGTATAGATGCTCCTGCACCAGTACCAAATTGTGACGACTCAGATTTTTACACTTATAAATAACTTCACCTCCTGTGCATATTCATTGTAGTCCAAGTCTGTTTATCTCCTAGAAGCATCAAACTCTTATCCATTGTCTTTGTTTAATGAATAGCATATGTTGGAGGAAAGCGTGGAAGGGAGGGGCTACCTAGAAGCGAAGCTAGTGAGCCCAGGAGGTCAAAATTGGTTGAGCGAGAGATCGCAATAAAAGACTTTTGCGATTTCGTTTTTGGGGGGAGGGGGGGGGGGGCTAAGGAGCCTGTCATCCATAATCAACGAAAGGGAGGAGGCTTGATCTGTAAGCAGAAGGGGGTGGCTTATCTAGATATGATCGATGAGGTTTATTAGGGAATATCAAAGATGGGGGCTGACGATGACTCATCTACGTTTGAAATTCGGGGAGTCAATATTACTTTCCCAACAGACAATATTATTGAGTTTCTTGGCATCCCCCATGAGGTAGGTGCATACCTTGCACAACCACCAGCTGTAGGGACAGACAATGGTGATGATATTGAAGATGAGGTTCCAACAGATGATGGTCCAGCTCATGATGAGATTCGTCGCATGATGCTTGACGATTCGACTCCTCCATATGATGGCAGAAAGGTCATCAAACATGTTGATTGTCAAGCCTTATTTCACATGCTAAACTTGATTATCTCACACAATATCGATTTGAGAAAGCACAAGACATATTTCATCATCGAACGAGCTTGGCTAATGTTATGAATAGCACGAGGAGAGCCGACTACTGATCTCCCTTTATACTTCCTCATCTGCATCCGATTTGAGTCACGGTATTTGAATGGAGGTAATTTATCATATGCATTGATGATCTCCAACCTCCTAGTTAATTTAGGAGTAAATGCGCTATTGATAGAGTGGGGGCAACCACAGATTGAGCTCCTTAACAGGATAACTTTAAGCAAGAGCGAGAGTCACTTGCGGAAGACTCGCATTAATGTTGCGATCACATGCGGTGGTCTAGCTCCTATGCCCAGTTCGAGGGCTGTCACACACTTTTGATCTAGGAGATGGAGAGGATCTTGGAAAGGATCACAACTCCCATTATGGTTCTATCCGAGAGGTTGAGGGATGCATTATTGCGATGGAGAAGACCCTCGAGAATTTTACACAATAGTTTTATTTTGTATCGATTTTTTTGTTTTGTATCGAACATTGTCACTTTAGTTTTAATGGTTTTTAATTTTTTTTTTATATATATAGCTAGCTTGTTTGTTATAAAAATGACTTTTTGATTTTCTTACCATTGGGTGATATAAAAAATGAGTTTTCTTGAGAGAAAACTTTTTTTTAAAAAAAGAAAAATTCAAATTGTTATTTATCATAAAAAACTATTAATTAAAATTTCAGTTAATTATATTAATTTTCTAGGATAACATATATGATATATTTTAATTTACCATAATTAATAAATCTGTATAGGTAGATATTTCATCTTTTAAAAATGAAAATTAAAAGACTACTCAAATAATATTTTTAAATATTTGAATGCATTTTAATAAATTTCTATAACTGAATTTATTTCGATTTCGTACATCACTGTTTGAACCAATCTTCTGAACATTCAAACGATTTATAAATCCATTTGAATGTAAAATATCTATTTGAATGAGATAACAAACACACCTGCCATATTTATATAAAACTTCCCACGAAAAAAGTCATTCGAATAACTACTTCTACATTCCAATAGAAATGCCATACCTTTCAAAATGATTACAAGACGTTCGAATGGTTTTCTCTTTTGGGATGTATATTTTATCTCAGAAAGTCTCGTTCGAACATATATTTGTCTGTTCGAATGCATAAAGAACCGCTTCCATATTTTGGGATGAAATTAAAATTATTTCATCCCTAAAAATTGAATTTCTTGTAGTGGTACATGCATATATAAGCATTAGTGATAAAATGTATTTTATTAAGATATACAATTGAACTAAGTTCTAACGAGTAAGTATAAACTTTATACAAACTTGTTTAAAAACAATATAAAGTAGAGCAAGTTTTATACGAGTTTCTTGTATCATTTTACAATTCATGACCTTAATTTTATGTCCGTGAACTAATTACTACCTAATAACCTAAGCCAGTCAAGTTCCAATTGCAAGCTGAGTAACTTTGCTTGTTTAGACTGTTTCTAATGGTCCTATAGTTAGTTGTTCGTAGGGGCATGAGTGAATGTATATTGGGGACAATGCATATCATCATAGATGGCATATTTTGGTCCTATAGTTAGTTGTACATGATGGGCATGATATTAGTCGGAGTGATGGCATGGTTAGCCGGATCTGTGCATGTGATCCTCAGTTTCAGCTCCGGTCAGGTCCCTCTCGAGTTGTTTAATTCCATCTATGCCTCTGACAACCCTTTTAGAGCATTGGTAATGACTTCTCTATCTTCATCTTCATCTTTAAATTTGAAGAATCTGTCTTTAAAAAGGTCTGAATTGGTTTCTTCATCTTTATATTTTTACATAACTATAAATAGTCATTCTTCAAATATGAAGAAGCACGGTTTATTCTTCAAATATTATTTTACTAGTTTTTTCTCTCTCATACACATTAAAATTAACTTTGTAAAATTTATATTAAAATAATTTAGATACATAAAAATTTTATTAAGTTGATAATACAAAATGGATGCTAATTGTAAAATATATATAAAAAATAATTTTAGAAAACAAATAAAAAAATAATAATATTTTATTATTATTTGATTCAAATATGCATAAATCAATGTGGGAATCATTTTTCAAATACAAAATCATTTTTCAAAAGAGATAATTTTATATATGAAGATGAAGAAACCACTATCAATACTCTTAGAGTTATAGATTTTTTTTTTAACTAGTCACTGATCTAGGTGGCCGGACTAGATCATGTGTGGCCACCCTCTCAAAAATAAACTTAACAGCTACGCAACTGGCCGGTAATTACAATATCCAATCACTCTACACGGTAATAGTTAAAAAGGAGTAGTGTTGCTTGATAGAAAAGAAACACACTTCTCCTTAGAGTGGCCTAGAAGCATGCATATATATCATTTCTAAATATCATTTAAATTTCTTGAAATGAAGATGATTTTTTAAAACATGTTAGATTTGGATAATAAGATAAGATGAGATAGTTTTAGATGAATTGAATAAAATATTATTAGAATGTTATTTTTTTAAATTATTATTATTTTGAGATATGAAAAAGTTGAATTGTTTATTATATTTTATGTAAAAATTTAAAAAAATTATAATAATAAGATGAGATGAATTGTGATGATTCTTAAATCCAAACCGAGCTCATGATAGTGATAAGTATTGCTTATCTCATGATATGAAATGCCACCGCTTTGTGTAAAGTGGGTTAATCATGTTAAGATGGTAATTATATTTAAGCAAGACCTAACTTCCGAGGAAGTGGAAATTTTAATCATTTGATGAAATTCCCGACAAAGAAAAATACAAAGAAAAATGTTGGGTTTTATTTTATTAAAGCGGTAAAAGACAAAGCAACAAACGGCGAGCATTTGGACCCTTTTTCGGTTCTTTACCTACCCACCGAGCGACTCTCCGACACACTGATCTGTTTCCGTATCCATTTATCCACTCCATGTAACTATATCAATACGACATCGTTCGCTTTTTTTTAACTGATCTCGTATATAAAGGCATGGCATTCTCGCTGGTTCTTTTCTGAAGAACGCAAAAACGAGAGAGAGAGAGTGAGGAAAAATGGTGTCGTTTAGAGGAATAGCTACGGCGATCGCCATCTACGCGACGTTGATCTCCATCGCCCTCACCGGAGAATCCCAGTCCCACGAACTGCGCCCGTCGTATCACGGACTGGACTACCAGAGCTCGGCGGCAGGAGAAAAGTCGGCCCAGGAAATGAAGTCGTTCTTTGGCGGATCTTCGCCCACGTCTACCTCTTCCAACGTGGCGATGCCGAACGCCATGGATTCCAACTCGACCGACAACGACACCTCCTGGTGGTCTGGCCGCGGTAGTCATGGAGCTGATCACGTGAGGCAGGTGTTGCTGGTGGCGAGCGTAGCCTGTGGGGTAACAGGTGTCGCCTTGTTTGTGGCCTCCGCTCTACTTTATATCTTTAAGTTCCGACGACAAAGATCACCGCCGGTCCCACAACCGTCGTCGCCTGCATTATCACGTAATGATGATGAAAACAAGCTGCAAATAGTGGTTCGGGCATGACTTTTATTTTAATTGTTTTTTTACAAAAAAAGACTATTGCTTTCTATTTCTTTTTCTTTTGCATTGCATGTTAGGTTTTGTATGTCCTTTGTACGTTCCACTTTGCCTACCATACAATAATATATTTTTATTAGCCTCTTCTTTATTTTCTCTCTTTTACTTATTAATTTTTATGCTTTTTCTCCTAATATTATTATTTCCTTAACAATCCACAAGATTTTAACTATTATATCATCACACATTGTATTTTTATCATATTTATTAATTAACATAATTATAAATAATAAACTTTAGACTTTATTTAATAAGTGAAATAACCTCACTACTATTCATAAATTATTTATTATTTTTTTATTACTATTTACAAATCATCTTAAATTAATAATTTTAATTACCTAATAGAGCAACAAGCTGGATCAGGTATTTATTTAACCATGTGGATAGACAGTAGGATTTGAGAATCTTTTGCCAAATAGTCAAAAGATGACCGAAGATAATGATACTACTAAATGGTAGTAATGGGTATATTGTAATCCAGCAAAACATCATATCGTAGCATGTTCCAATCTAACACCCTTAATTTTCGGTTAGGCTCGGTATCTCCCTCCCACCAAGAAATTTTCATGCAGCTAACAGTACGCATTGTCGGTAGCTGTGGTTTGATCCAGCTCAACTGCTTGACTTAGACATATATTAATGGAACTGTATATGCATAATATATGAATTAATGTTTAAAAATGGGGATCAGGGCTTGGCTTGGGTGGTAAGGACTTTATCGTAGTGGAATGCTCACTCCAAATCTAAAATTCAAATCTTTGGTACAAGTAATTTTTAGGAGCCATGCATGCTCTACTAGTAAAAAGTCCATGCTTTACGTGGATATGAAGTTTAATCAGATTAAAGACATGATATATTTGCAATCTTTCGAGATGTAATTAGAAATCTACCCTTCCGAAAAATTACTCGATTTCACTACGTTTAGTTTATTTGAATGATCAGGATTGGCTTTGGCTTTGGATGTTTCAAATATGTATAACAGAAGAGTGCTGCTAGGGTGTTGCCCTAACCAAAATTTCATTTTTTAATTTTTTAACATTTTCTTATTCATGTTTTTTAAAATTTTTTAAAAATAAAAAATAACAATACACTAATAGTCACTTACTTAATTAGTAAGTAAAAAAAAATATAAAAAAAAAAATTAAATACATGAACTGACAAAATGAAAGGACAAAATGAGACAACATAATAATATTATTTATATCAGAAACATCTCTATTGGTTTCCACTTGAGGGTCATTTTCACAACTTTAGAATGTAAGATGCAAGAGCCAAAAGCTCTTAAACAGCTGGCAACAATGCAAGCAGGAGCCATATAAGGCAAATCTTGTACCTTGTGGACAACCAGATAACACATGGTTTGCGTATGCAGTTGTAGCTATCATTATCATAAGGACGTTTCCATTTCATTAATGGAGATATGGAGACGAAGCACTAGCATTGATTTTTCTACATGCATTTTTAAAATTATATTTTTTAAAAATTAATTTTATATACAATGAAAAACTTCTATGATTATGTATTTTTGAATTAAATAATAATAAAATATTATTATTTTTTATTTTTTTCTTAGAATTATTATTATTATTTTATATATTTTACAATTAACACCATGTGCTAAAAAAAATACCAATTCCATACATCTAAATATTACCAATTTCATATATCAAAATGACCAATTTTATCAATAAATATTAATATATACTAAAAAACACTTTGTATCATCAACTTAATACAAATTTCATATATCAAGATTCAAAATTTGAAGATGCAAATTTCATATGAGTAGGAGAGAGAAAAAACAGTAAAATAATATTTGGAGAGTGAATAGTATTTCTTCAAATTTGAAGAAATACTATGCAAAATTTTGAAGATGCATAATCTAATATAGACCAATTTAGAGAGATATTATGCAAATATGAAGATGCATAAGCCATTGGCAATGCTCAAGTACTACATCCTCCATTCATCCCATACACCATCCATTATTTAGATTTTTTGGGACCATTAGATCCTAGAAAACCGAATCAATCTCCCACCATCACTTGAAATTTATTACAAGATTTTTAGCATTTGTGCATGTGTTTTAGACAAAGTTCAGAGGTTCTTTTCCAAATTGTTGTACATCTGTGTCGAACAAAGTTATATCAAACGAGTCAAAAAGAAAAGAAAAGAACCAAAGGGAGAAAAAAAAAATACAGAGAATTTTCCAAAGTAAAAAAAAAAATACAGGGAATTTGGATGGGGGAATTGGAGTTACTCCCCCATCCAAACAAAAAAGCAAGAGGGGGGGCCCCCCCCGCTTGTGAATGTACCGTCCGGCATGAACTTAACATTCACTCTTAACGAAATCTAAAGCAGTGTGTGTAACACTGGTCAAAACCACACTGGTCAAAATCTAAAGCAGTGTGTGTAACAAGTTGGTATTGATTTTAATTCGTTGGGTGGTCTTGGACCTTTCTCAACCTCAAAAGCTAACTCAAGAGGTGATGTTTTTAGCTCACACTTATAAACTGACTACCAGCCCATTTCACAACCGATGTGGGACAACCCCAACAATCTCTCCCTCACAAATCGGGTCCTGGGTTGGAGGCAGCAACAATCCGTTTCTCCCGCAGACTATTGGGCTTGACTGTTGATGAACTTGGGCTCTGATACCAGTGTTGGGTGGTCTTAGACCTTTCTCAACCTCAAAAGCTAGCTCAAGAGGTGAGACTTTCCCTCACACTTATAAACTTACTACCAACTCCTTCCACAACCGATGTGAGACAACCCCAACATAATTCACCCAATTTTGATAGTGACAACAAAAGAAACTGAAAATTAACATATACATTTGAAAGAAGACGTGTGCTGAATCGTTTTGAACGAGTACATAAGAATTACAAGATTTTATTAGAAGCAATGAGAAGAAAAATAAATAAATAAATATGTACCTATTGGTCAAGTGGCATCCACTCTAGTTCTAGCTCTAGTTCTCCACATTCCACATTCTGTAGTTTGAGGGATACCTCCTGTTTCACCTTACCATCAACAATGTTAACGGTGCTATCATTTACCAGGGCATTGTCATGTGATTTCAGCCATTTACCAATCTGCATATTTCCAAACATCCCTGCATCTCCAAATGCTATTGCAGATGTTATCAGGGGCTGGAGATCAACCTCTGCTTCTCCCATAATGTCATCAGATGAAAATGTGTCATGATCAAACACACGCTGCAACAGGGCAAAGGCATGTCAGCTAAAATGTCATAACCTAGTTCATTTTACGTCATTAAATTATTTGCATTAAAATAGTTCTAGGCCTCAACAAAAAGCCAGTGCATAGTAGATAGCGCTCTTTCTGGCTCTGTTATTTATAAATAAAATAATTAAGATATAACTAGTTAAGGAAGAAACGAGGGGAGGGAACAGAGTAGGGAAAATTTACAAGAGAAAAGAAAGAGACAAACTTTCTAGTGAGAAGCAAAATGTTTGGTCGAGGAACAAACTGAAAATGCTTGCTTTATATATTTGTATAGGTAAAAAATAACAAGCCTACATTATCAGCATAGAGATAGAACTGAGTCTTTAAGGGTAACATTGTAATACACGCGGGGTTAATTCCCTGCACCACTAGGGTTAGCTATAAGGTGGCAGATCCTTAATTACAAACATAACCCAAAAAAAAAAAAAAAAAGAACAAATATGTTCAATACTAAACTCAATTTGTGATAATAATCGCTCCCCTAGGCCTAGCTCAGGTAGTAAATGGATGGTTGCAGATATTAGATTCAAGTTTGCCAAACAAAAAAGGGAGGCTTTGATGCATGGAGAATTCAAATAGGTAATGGACTTGAGGACTGAAGTCCACTCCAGTAGTGGTAATCAAACATCCTTCAAGGGGCAAAACAAAAGAAAACACATCTGGAAACCAGGTCCCATATGTATACTTATTCCTATAGAATGATTCCAGGTTTACAAATGCAACGTAAAGGTAGCATGTATCACGCCAAATGCAACAATAATCAATCAGAAAAAGACAGAACATAAAGAAAAAGTCACTTAAAAACATCCAGAAGAAAAAGACACAGCCAGGCTTACCAACTTCAAGGCTCCAAAACTCTGAGGAACTGACAGCATAAGTTCCTCATTCCAGACTGGATTCAAGTTGCTCTTGATTATAGTCGTCTGAACAGTCTAATATCATAGGTAAAAAAAAAAAATTATCCTGTGAACTAAGTAAGATTATCCTAAAGCTATTTAAGTGATAATGGATTCATCAAAATCAAGAATACATGGTCTGCCATTTTAGCAGGAATCTGACCGGCTGTCCAACCGGTTGAATTAGCTATACAGGTCATGTAGGCTACTCTGCTCTAACTAGGGCCAAGTCCTACCCCTCAAATATAATGTATATGTTAAAAAAAAATCAACAAAACCAAAGAGAATTTGCAGTTTCCCCAATGAAAAAAATGAAAAAGAAAGGTGACTAACCTGTTGCCCAAGAGTCAAGATTACGTAAGGATCACTTGACATCATATCTCTGATAGCTAAATCTGTACCTTTTATAACTTTGACCTTCAACAGTCCAATAAATTCTACCATGCCTTCCTGCTACACCATTTAGCATCAGACATACTGAGGTAACCCAGTAGATCAATATACAATGTCACATCAAATATCTGTCCAGAAGAAATTTTATGTCTATATTAAACACAATTTATCTACCAACTGAATCTAATCTATATGCCAAGTGTCCACGGAATAATGGTTTCTGAACAATTTTAATTTTATCTGATTGTCTCCCTCTCTTCCTAACGATATGAATTTTTATCTTTGCCATTGAAGTAATGACTCTGCTGGAAGAAGAAAAGGAAAACAAAATTTACCGATTTTTGAGAAGAATTTGATCGAAGACTGTCCATAATCTTTGTAGAAAAACTTGACTGGAGAGAAGTCGTTCTGGAAGGAAGAGACACAATCCGCAGGCTAGGTTTCAAAAATTCTTGAAGCTCATACTTAGCCCTACAAAATGGATTATATAAGTGACACCCTAAGGGCCTGAAATATACACAACAATTGAATCTGTGCCTTGTACGACAAATCTATCCTGACATACTGTTCAGTCAATTGTCAAATGAGCATCAAAGTTAGGTAGTACAAGAGCATGAGTATGGACAGGATAAAGTGGTTCAATGGCAGGTTGGACAGCAAGAAGGATGGTTATGGTAGTTTGAGTGCAGAATGCATAAAAATCCATTTTTGGTTCTCAAATAGTCTGAATCACATACAGGGTGACTAAATATATAGACATGAAGAAAGTGTCTCACAGATGGATGGCTCAAAGAATTATAAATGATATCTAACCGGATGAATGCCGCACGCTCATCATGACCGGCATCTGGTCCAGGCTTTGCATATCCTTCAGGTATAAAAGCCTCATAAATTGCATTAGCAGAAGAATTTCCTCCAACTTCAAACATGGAATCAATTTCGTCATCAGACCAATCATCCAATGTCACAGATAGAACCTAAAAAGACCAGTTTAATGTTGTTCAGTGAAATATACAAGTTTATAGATTGTATGTGCATGCGCTTGTGTTGTGACGGAGCACAAAAACTCAAGCATCAAGATAAATCATGCTGTCCATTGTTGAAGAAAATATTAAACTTGGCAATAAGAATTGAGAAGGTAAATAGACATAGACATAAAACTGGAATTCACCCAGCATAAACATGAAGATTAAGCAATTAGAACTTTTTTTTTTCTGGAACCAGTATACACTTCAAAGAAAAAAAGAGGGTCATCCCCCTCCAAACCAAAAAGTAAGATTTTTTATGTAGGAGAAACAATATCTGCTGTCCGGCAAGTATTTCCTCCCTCTCTCTCTCTCTCTCTCTCTCATGTGTGAACTGCTTAAACTCAGTTAACAAGAAAAAAAGACTGTTCATGAACTGAAAAACCATTCAGGTTGTGGGTCAACAGTTTGACTACAGGTTGACGCAGGTCAACCAATGGAATTGTCATGACGTCAAAAATATTTTGTATCCTAAATACATTATAAAAGAAGATATAATAGAGACTGAGAAACCCAGACCTTGTCAAGTGACAAACAAATGCGTCACCAGAGACTCGAACTGGGAGGTCAACTGGTCAAATCAGGCTTTTTCTAAACAATTCAAAGGTAAACCTGGGTTGGGAAGTGGAGTGGAAGACGACCAGTCCAAATTCCCAGTGCAGTTTGGTTTAAAACATTGCAGTAAAACTTGTAAGAAATGCAAGCGACCACAGTCTAAAATTCAATCTGGAATGCAGCAGAGGGGAAATGGTTTGCTCAAGAAGTATTATTTTCTAATTCTATGAATAGCATTCAGCAGATATCAATAAGTAAAGCACTCATAGCTTTAGTGCTTGACTGTAAAAGTGGATATTTCTCCCTAGCCATGCTAGGATATGACATCAAAGTCTTTTGGTCCTACTTAGTTCTTAGGGTCACAATTTCACGAAACTTGTATTTCGACTTGAAAAATATGTGCTAAAAATTGAAAAATCAATTTCCAACTTTGTCAAAATGCAATGAATCCGTTCTTCAGTATATACCATCACACATGTGGTCACAAGTGGCTCTCAACAATTGGCTACTTGTATACCATCACACATGTGGTCACACGTGGATATCAACAATGGCTACTTTTCAAGTTTTACAATTATCATGACAAAGTAAGGCAATCTGGGAGCAGTTACCTTGGATATATGGGTACCGAGGCTCCTGTGTACACCACAACATTTCAAGCATATAAAAACTCCAATATTTGCTGACCTGAAAATGCATTTAGCAACGAATTCCTCAACATATTATAGGAATATGATAGAGCAGCAATAACATGTTTTTCATGATTTTTATTCGTCTACAACACCTCATACTCGTTGTTTTTATTCTTATTGTCGAGCATGAAAGGTAACTTGTCACAATACACATACACACAGGCCATATTCATACAGTTAACAAACTAAAGTTGTTGAGATGGTAAAACTCACGCCCATTTAGGATCTGGGGCACCACAATCAGCACAATGGCGATTATCTTTCTGAAGCAATAGATCCTTTAGTCTTCTTTTACCTTAACACGCACAAGAAAAAAGCACATAATTCACAAAGTTGAGAAAGAAGATATTATTTCCATATGGGTTTAATACAAAATTCGTCCATGCTCCATATGCCTTTTTAATTGAAATTTTTCCTCCCTACATCGAAGAGTTGACACGTGTCAACATAAGCATCAAGGGTATAGAAAGAAAAGCCAGAGAATTGTTTAAAAAAGCCAAAAAAAAAAAAAATTTAAAAAGGCAAAGACCCAACAAAAACATAGGAAAAAAAAAACCGATAAACAACACAAAAAGTATTAAAAACTAAAAAATATATTAAAAAACTTAAAACTAATCAAAACTAAATTTTGAAAAACAAAATGAAAAGTTTCATAAAATTAGGAAAAAAACTATAAAAAAGAAAGAATAAAATAAACTAAAAACAAAAGAGCGAGGCATCTCCCGTGAGGGCCACCTGAAAAATTTAACAAAACCATTTTTATCATTTCAGTTTTTAGTGATTTTTAAAAAAATTTTAACTTGCTTTTAAGTTCGGTACCTTCTATTATGTTTTAATTTTGGTTTTTATGCTTTTCTGGATTGTTTACCTTTTTAAGTTTTTTCGGATTTTTGGAATGGCTTTCTTAATTTATAATACTACTATGCTTTTTAAATTTTTTTGACACTTGGCGCATATGTGTCCTGTTAAGTGACACATGTTGAATCCTCATTGGTGCTGGTTTAGCATTAGTTTCTCTAGGGGTTGGCTCATGTGGTAAGCGCCTTAGACTTAGAGGTATGCTCCCGGCAAATCTAAGGTTCGAATCCTTGAGTGCAAATAATTTCTAGGGCCCATCGGATTGGGAAAATTTTCCCTTACTTGAGGTGCACTTGCAGGAAAATTCCTTACCAAAGGCCTGTTCACCCCCGGGTGGAATTTTGTTCTTAGATACCCGGTGAAAGAAAACTAATGGAAGGTTGATGGAAGAATCAATTTAATCAAACATGAAAACATAAGGAGGAAAAAATTCAAATAAATAGTAGAGAGTCTATAGAGAGTCATTTGACTTTTAGGTAAACTAGAAGAGCCAAGTTTGTTTGTAACCCAATATACCATATGTGGCTGGCCTGTTAAGTGACACATGTTGAGTCCTCATTGGTGCTGGTTTAGCATTAGTTTCCCTAGGGGTTGGCTCAAGTGGTAAGAGCCTTAGACTTAGTGGTATGCTCTCTACAAATCTAAGATTCAAACCCTTGAGTGCAAATAATTTCTAGGGGTCATTGGATTGAGAGAATTTTCCCTTGAAATACTTGAAGTGCACTTGCAAAAAATTCCTTACCAAAGGCCTATTCACCCTCGGGATTAGTTGGGATTTTGCCACAGACACTCGGTAAAAGAAAATTAATGGAAGGGTGATGGAAGAGTCAATTTAATCAGACATGAAAACATAAGGATGAAAAAATACAAATAAATAGCACAGTCTAGAGAGCAATTTGAATTTTAGGCAAACTAGAAGAGCCAAGTTTGTATGTAACCCAATATACCATATGTGGCCTGTTAAGTGACACATGTTGAGTCCTCATTGGTGTTGGTTTAGCATTAGTTTCCCTAAGAGTTGGATCAAGTGGTAAGAGCCTTAGACAGACTAGTGGTATGCTCTCTGCAAATCTAAGGCTCAAACCCTTGAGTGCAAATAATTTCTAGGGGTCATTGGATTGGGAGAATTTTCCCTTCAAATACTTGAGTTGCACTTGCAAAAAATTCCTTACCAAAGGCCTATTCACCCTCGGGATTAGTCGGGATTTTTTCCACAGACACCCGGTAAAAGAAAACTAATAGAAGGGTGATGGAAGAGTCAATTTAATCACACATGAAAATATAAGGATGAAAAAATACAAATAAAAGCACAGTCTAGAGTGTAATTTGAATTTTAGGCAAACTAGAAGAGCCAAGTTTGTATATAACCCAATATATGTAAATTTTGGCCTGAATGCCCTTTCCATAGGATTTGTTCATCTTTATATAGAGAGGAATTTACAAAGTAGTGCCTGAAAATCTGGCTAGATTCCTGCCATGTTTCCTGGAAACATGTCTATACACTAGTGCCATATTTCCTGGCCAGATTTCCTTGAAAAATGTCCGTACAATAGTTAGTGGGTGACATGTACAACAACTACGTATTCCCTTCTTAGTAACAATATACCATATGTGGCTGGCCTGTTAAGTGACACATGTTGAGTCCTCATTGGTGCTGGTTTAGCATTAGTTTCCCTAGGGGTTGGCTCAAGTGGTAAGAGCCTTAGACTTAGTGGTATGCTCTCTGCAAATCTAAGGTTTAAACCCTTGAGTGCAAATAATTTCTAGGGGTCATTGGATTGGGAGAATTTTTCCTTGAAATACTTGAGGTGCACTTGCAAAAAATTCCTTACCAAAGGCCTGTTCACCCTTAGGATTAGTCGGGATTTTGTTCCCAGACACCCGGTGAAAGAAAACTAATGGAAGGGTGATGGAAGAATCAATTTAATCAAACATGAAACTATAAGGAGGAAAAAATACAAATAAATAGCAGAGCCTAGAGAGCGTAATTTGACTTTTAGGCAAACTAGAAGGGCCAAGTTTGTATGTAACCCAATATACCAAAAATACAATAGGGGTAGCCTCATACAAAGCTCCGAAAAAACAGAGTGAAAATGTCATCAGATAAGACATGATTGTTGACATCTAAGCCTCATGTGGAGCAAAATGGAGCACTTTGTCTTCTTACTTTCTCCATGCTGTTTCTTTACTACAGGTTAAAACCAGAATAATTACGAAATATAAACCTTACAATTTTTCAGAGTTTAGGTTTCAACATGAAAAGAGTAGATGGAATAAAAAATTATGCCATAGAAAATCTGATTCACGCAATAATGACACGTGAGAAGTGGGAAAAAGAAAGATATAAAGGATCAAAGTAAAAATATAAGTCACTCCTATCTCTACAAGGCCCTCACCTCTCCTTCACTTTCTTGTCAGATGCTAAAACACTACAAGCATAACTTTCAACAGCATGTAGGTTACAAGTTTTAAATAGGGGGCATATGAACCACAGGTAAAAGTGGTTCACACCACTATATTGTTTTCTTCAATGTTCTTTTCATGGATTGGTAACTAAAACTGTGGTTGACGGACTGCTTTAATTCCTTGCAAACTGCAACTCTGTGAGCTACCACTCTATAGTTGTTATGATGGACATACATATCCAGTTGCGAAAATGCAACTTCCACATCCCAATATCATAGTAATGAATTATGAAAGTGCCCATATGGAAAACCGTGTTTTTTTGGGGGGGGGGGGCATATATATATATTTTGATAAGTAAATATATATATATATATATATTTCTATACTCACAGACAAATTATCTTCAAATTACTTAAATTACATGCATCAATTCTTAGTATGGATAAGCCTAATCAATTACTTGGCCCACTAATAATAGTAAAACACTAGAAAGTACTACAAGGATACCTGAAATAGGCCTCCCGAGTTCCAGTGGACGGTTCATTGCTCTGCTTAAAACCCACAATCATCCAATGTAACTCAGCACTTCCAAATACTCTGGATAAAAGTGACAAGAAAAAATGTTAAGGAAAAGACCATTCTCCCCAAAAGTGATGCTGAAAACCCAACAACTCACAAACTCTGCATATTCTCAAAATATTAAGAGAAATTCTATTTGCAGTTCTAAGTGGGGAACTGCTTTTGCAGTCCCATTGATGAATATGGATAAAAGGGAAAAAAATATCATTTTAAAAAGGATATTATTGTAATTTTAAAATTTTTTAAACATAAACTGTATGGGCTTGCATGAGCAGTCCCCATTTGGGGACTGTATGGAGACTAACTCCAAAATTAAACCACATTCAAGAGGATTATCAGAGTAAAATTACGCCAAGTAGCAAATAAACTTCTTTCCATACCATAGATGTCAAATTCTTACATGAGAAATCAAAACATGCAAACATTCATAGAGTGAGACAAAAAAAAAAAAAAAAAACCTTGAGATCATTTGCAGGCATTCAAATTATGCAAACATTCACAACTACGGAAAAATTACTGAATAAGAAATTATAGGTTTCTTTGGTCTCGCTTATGAGAAAACGGACGAAGAATCTTTGTTCCTATAGATTCAGCATCCCAAACCAGAAAAAAAAAAAAAAAAAAAAAACAAATTATCCAGGCGGGGGCCAAACACTGGATTCACACACGAGTTGATGAAAAGTTTTGCTTTTTCAAGGTCCCCAATGACGGGAAATCCAGAAAGACTGGATATCCAAATATCATTTAGAATCCGAAATTTTTCTCATCAGCCGAGCGCAACTACTGCAAAGGCCGAGGGGGAAAAAAGTAGAACGCAACTGAAGAATCTTTGTTCCTATAGATTCAGCATCCCAAACCAGAAAAAGAAAGAAAAAAAGAAAAACAAATTATCCAGGCGGGGCCAAACACTGGATTCACACACGAGTTGATGAAAAGTTTTGCTTTTTCAAGGTCCCAAATGACGGGAAATCCAGAAAGACTGGATATCCAAATATCATTTAGAATCCGAAATTTTTCTCATCAGCCGAGCGCAACTACTGCAAAGACCGAGGGGGAAAAAAGTAGAACGCAACTAACTGCAAAGAGCAATCAATATTACTTAATGTGGAAAAAAAAAAACATTACTGGCTATAAGGCATAATAACGGATTAAACCGCATAAAAAATACGGGAGAGATGGCTAGAGAATGATTTAGGATCAAGGGAAGATTCATACATGGTCAAAAAGACAGAAAATTAAAAAAAGAGACCGTTTTGAAACTGCCATAAAAACAAAAAGAATCGTTTACATCAAAGGTTTCCAAACCGTTGAATGATTGTTATCATTTACAATCACGAGAAAAAGTCAGAAATAATTGAGAGTTACAAGTTATGGCAGCCTAAATGAAAGATCTGTTTGAAAAAGAGAGACAGAAAACTCACCAACAAATTTGTGGAAAGCAAATGCCCGACTCCAAATCCGAAGAACTCTAAAGAGAGAGAGAGAGATAGAGACAGAGAGAGAGGGTGGTGATGTTATTCACTTTTTGTTTCAGAACCTCTCGATTATGGACGATGGAAAACTGGGTGTTTTTGTTGGAAATATAGTCTGTCCAGCTAGGAATTGATTGATTAATTATATATTTATATAAGTTCCGAAGAGAAGTGGGAATGGTGTAAATTTGGTCATTGGAGAGTTCAAAAGAAGTTTGAAGAAGTTAAGCCAAAGCCCCATATAGACATTGAAATGGA
Organism: Cyclocarya paliurus; assembly: GCA_029856935.1. Classification (NCBI taxonomy): domain Eukaryota; kingdom Viridiplantae; phylum Streptophyta; class Magnoliopsida; order Fagales; family Juglandaceae; genus Cyclocarya; species Cyclocarya paliurus. Next base: position 19,506,397 of record CM056951.1, read on the forward strand.
CATCATCGGATTCGGATCCCCTCCAAACATAACGGCCTGAAAATCCTACATTGATCAGTTTTACGAAGTTTCCAACTCGCGCCAGCTTTGGTCGCCTACTTTAACGGTAATTTCTAAACAGCATCCTCTATATTTTAGTCTTAATTTGACGTGGTACACTAAACTCTATTTTGCATTCTTTATTTTATTTTAAAAACATTTTACATTTTTTTAATTAATATCTGATTGAAGTCTCTTTATATATATATATATATATATGTATATATATATATATCTTAATCATTGTAATCATACACATATATAAGTAAATATCTTATTCACATCATTTGATTAGCGTCGTCAATTGTTTTAAAAAATAAAAAAATCTATTATTAAATTTTTTTTTATGTGAGTCTCGTATTTTTTTTTTCAAAAGAATTGAAATTATAATTAAATATAAAACATTTTTTATATCTTTTAAAATGCTTGTTACATTCAATTTTTTTTCCCTAATGAACAATAATTCTTCTTGTATTTTTTTTAATAGGAGAACAATAATGGTTTTAACCATCTTTGAAGGTCTTCACCAATATATATATATAGAGAGAGAGAGAGAGAGAGGTGGTCGAATTGGACTTTTGGCCTTTTCCAGAGTGACGTTCAAAGTCTGAAAATGGCAGCACAAAATTAAGGTCGTATTTATACTGCCCATATTCTTCCAGCTACTGATCATTTGGTTGCGGTTGTTCTTGTCAACAGCTATTTGACACGGCCGTGTTTCGATTGATTCTTTAAAAAAAAAAAAAAAACAAATTATGGAATTTTTGAGAAAATTTTTAGAAATAGATTTTTTTGAGGTTTTGTGAAAATTATTAGGCTTACAAAAAATATATATATATTTGGATTAAGCAGAGATCTTTTTGTTATATCATGTTTATAAAACGATATATGGTAATTAGGCTTGTGGGGTCTATTAAAACGTACGATGTTTAGAGAGAAGCTTTGAGAGAGAGAGAGAGAGAGAGAGAGAGAGATATATATATATATATATATATATATATATATATATGCTCCTCTCAAGATTATTGTAAAAGCTATTTTTGTGTTTTTTCTATCATGGTAAGAACAAATGTAATTTATTTTTTCGAATTAATTTAAATTAGTGAAAAACCTGATCGCCTCATAGCATATAATCTGGTTTTTCCAATTAAAAAAAATTTGAATTCAAACCCCCAACCCCGGCCTCCCTTATAAAAAAGAAAAGAAAAGAAATAACTGAAATTAAAGAAAATTAGAACATCCGTGGATGCTATCACATATATATATATATATATATATATGTATGTATAGAGTCTCCTACAAATTCACGACTGAATAATTACAAGACAATAACGGTCGTTTAAGCAATACTAGAATACCAGACTTTTGTCATTTGACCTATAAAATGACTATGTCCACGTGGATATCACGTAACTATCTTCTTCTTCTTTCTTGTTTTTCTTCAAAGCAAGCATATTATATATTGCTTTTTATACGTTGATAAATAAGTGAGGGATAGAAGAGTGTAGCCCGGCCCGATCCAAATAGGATCTCAATTTAATTTTATATGTTATATTAGATCTATTTTATAATAAAAAAATAAAATTATGTGAGTTATTTTCTCAAATTCTTTTTTGATGGGACAAATTATTAAATAAAAGAATTCGGTGAAAAATGTTTTTATTTATTTATTTAATGTGTCAGCTTATATTTGTTTCCACTTTTCAGCTTTAATGGTGCCACCACTATATATGTATCTATGGTCTGCATAATGATTCAGGAAGATCAGCTGGCAACTATTACAGAGATGATTCGAATATTCAGTATAAAATAAAGAAATAATATAATTAAATTGTTTCATATTATATTATAAAATTATTTTTAATAGATTTGATATGTTAACGTATTTTTTATGATAAAGTTATCACTCTTGGGATAGTGCGCATGATGCCACTTCAGAAATCCACTACTCCATTATCACATGCATAGCCTCTACAAGTTGGGCACTTCAGTGGTAATGCTGGATGATTACGTGGATTGCACAAAGCCAGCTCCCATCTTGATTTCAACTTTGTGATTGACCCTCTCAATTAAGGGCAAACAAACATTGACAAGATAAGGGAGCACTACAAATCAAAACATATAGATATTCGATATCACTACATCAGAAATATTGAAGATCCTGAGTCCTAGAACGTAATTCTAAAAGTTATAGATTAGCTGACCTACTCTTGTCAAAATGCTATAAACAGTATTGGTTGATTAAAATTGCATTCCCTGTTCGAAGAAATTTATATGAAACAACCAAATTGTAATGGATGTTCATTCAATATTTATCTAGAATGACACATCTTATAATATGCTTTCTTCCCTACCTCAACTGCTGATTTGAATGAAGGAAGAAAATTGAAGCTACAATTTTTTTGGTTATTTTAAAAGTTTAAGGTGTTTCTATATTATGATCCATAAAGACAGCTTGGCAACTCTTGGGTAAGCTTAGGACTCTCAAGGACATAGTTGGTATGTAGAACAGACCCCTCAAAAATCTATGACTATGATTTGAGGAATACATGAGGACACTAGAGGATACGATTAGGACACATTTTTATCTCTCAATGACACATTTTTTTCACATTTTAAAATCTATTCTTGAGATATTGGATAGAAAATTTCAAAACAATTTTTTAGATGTTAAAAAAACTCGCGAATAATATGAAGTGATTGGCCAATACCCTCACAAGATGTTGGGGTTAGTCTGACAATCTCAGAATAGGACAATTGGGGTGGCACAAACAACTCCTACAACACTATCTCGTTTGTTTTTACAACTTATTTTATCTCATCCAATCATTACAATTTTTTCAAATTCTCACATAAAATAAAATAAGAATAGTGATTCTTTTGAGAAAGACTCATATCGTCTCATTATTATAACTTTTTCATCTACTGTTTTCACAACCACCTCGTCATTTTGTGAGTGTGGGTGTGGTTGGTTGGCTAACATGCATGATTGTTTTTTTTATCATTCTTTTCACTTTTAGGTTCAAAAATAAGAATAGTGACTTTTTTTTTAAAGACTTTAAGGCTTGGCTATTTTTAGAAATATGATTAAATTTCAGTAATAATAATATTCGTTGTCGCCAAACAAGAAGTATGAGAATAGAATAGGCATCCGCATATCAAACATAATGCATGAACTTGAGTTTAATAGTTAATATTTTTTAGTAATGATATCCATACAACATATTTCATAACACATTTCATAATATATGTTGTAAAATAAGGATGTTTTTGTAAAAGATGTTATTTTTATAAAGTTTTTTATAAAAATACCCATCATTTTAAAATATTGTTGTGTAAAATATTGTAAAAAGTAATGTATATTTATCATTTTTCAATATTTTTTAGAAGAATAAGGCGATTTCGAATTTCAAAAGAAACATAGACTATTTTATATTCCAAAGGAAGAAATTGGCATTTGGGGCCCAAAGGAAAATGAGTAGGTTGGAAATTGAGATAAAGAGAATGTTCACGATGGTTGCATTTTAAAAAAATGTGAGTCATTATTAGATAATCCCAGAATACAAATACGCAATACTCTCATTCTATTATGTATCATATTGTGATAAGAAAAAACTACTGAAATTTGAGGTCCCATTTACAGTTTTACACTCTTAAGGAAAAAGTTTCACAACCCAATGCTAGGAATAGGGTGCGAAGAACTAAAACTTTCACTTAAAGAATGAGATGTAGAATCTATTTGATTTTACCTACCTAACTATTTTATTACTTTAACATTGCACTAGCCTCAATAAACTCCGAAGAAGCAACTTCTCTTTCTAATTTACTGCAACCACACTATCTTGATGATCTCTAAGAATAAGCCTAATTCCTACCTTGTGATGGTCAAAGAAAATTGCACCATCCACATTTAATTTCAGAAAATCAGATGGGGGTGGTGACCAACAAATCACTTTTGTAACTTCCTTGCTGAACCCATTAAAGACTTGAACCTGTTTATACGCAGACTGCATGGAGAGGGCATTATTAATCACAGTAAAACATTGATACTCAACATGCTCATACAAAATCTGATTTCGATGATACCACAAAGCCCCACAAATAACAATAATTGATTTCTGAGGGGATTACAATTTTATGCTCAATGGGGTGTTCAAAAATTGATATTGTAAGCTAATTGTTTAATTCTTGTAAATGCGTTGAACTCCCAAACTGAATATTTAACAGATTTTGCTTTTCTTATTCAAGACATTCGTCGCATGTTAAGGGGCTTTCAACAGGTTCAAATTTTACATATCAGCAAGCTAGGCAATGTGATAGCGCATCAATTAACAAGGAATGCATGGAATGTTGAAGATATTGATATGCGGTGGGGATTTGTCCTTCTTTTGAATCACAAGTTGTATGACTTGATAGAAACAATATCTTGTAAGGACTTTTTATTATTGGAATGAATGATTCATTGGCTATAAAAATAAAAAACTATTTTATTACTTTTCTCCAAAATTAGAGTTGATATACTCCATTATCTATGGTAAATCATAGAGAAAAGTATTAGATCTATAAAAAGATCTCACAAAAGTAACTTATAAATTGACATGGATCAATATAAAATGTCATAAAATGAACTTTACAATATGATATACAACATCAAACCACTTTAATTTGAAAGTTTACTTTTGCAAGATCTCTTTATAAATCAAGCATTTATCAATCATAAATCTATCCAATGAAAATCATAAACACAGTTTGTAGAAGCACATCCCTTTTTAGAGTTGAGGCACATGCTTCAAACAACACAAAGTTGTCCTTCAATTTGGAGACCAACTATTATTTTTGACATATTCTATCATCAAGTCACAATTTTTCTTCGAATGAAACCTTTTTTATTTCTTTGGTTGAATGAACCTTCTTTCTTATTATGATCATTAAGATATACAAAATATAAATGGCTGATATCGGATTTTAACAAATGAGACACATTATACCCCTTTTTTTTATAGTTATGAGGGGAATATATATATATATATATATATATATAAGACTTTGCTATACATCATCTCACACACTACAATACTTATTTTTATTTTATTTTATTCTTGCTAAATTAATCAAGTTCTTCTACTCATTATCCCTATACCACATGCCTGTTAAAGGAAAAAAATAAAAAGATAAAAAATCATGTGTGGTGTATGGTATAGAGATTATGAGTAAAAATTTTCACACATACACACACACACACACACATATATAAATGGCTGGTGAGGAAAGACTAGCTGGTGGGCAAAAACGAAGTCACGTGGGATTCACATGCTGCACAAGCCCAGAAGTAAAGCCCATAAAGACATACAAGTAATCATATTCCTATGAGCTCAGGATCCACGGAGATAAGTCTAAGCAAGATACCCGCCTTGGAAGGACATTGTTAGTAGAAGGATACTCACACTGGAAGGACGCTATGGGCAACAAGATACTCGCACCAGAAGGATATAATCAGTGGTGAAATACTCGCATTGGAAGGATGCTGTCATCAATAAAATCAAGCTTAAGAACGAAACACTTCTAACTAGCAATCGAGAGTTGCGCCCCCGAAAATGGTTATGCCACTAGTAAACACATCAACCCTACAAATATCCTACCGATTTTGTGCTAAGGGGATTTTGGTATCTTGATCTTGGTTGTACGTGGAAGGCATTACTAGAAATAGCATCAACAATTTGGCATTGCCTATGGCAACTGCAATTAATATACTAGTGAAGTGAGATCTCAACACCATCAATCACATGCTCACATACAACCCGTGGCTAGGAAGCAATTACAATGGACATACAGATGAACAATAGAGTGGAGAGAAGATTTGCAGAGATGGAAGAAAGGTTGCAGATACGACATTGGAGATGGAGACCTTGCAAAGGGAGAACAGGCCTTAAAGTGAAAGGATACGGGGTCCAAAGGGGCAAAAGCCAAAATCAGAGCAAACAACGTGACGAGGAGTCTCAAGGAGAAAAAGGACCAACACTGAATGACAGGAAGATAAGAAAAGGATGCACAACAACCTGCACGATCTCATGGAGAGATATGAGGAAAGGGGGAAGCAAGTGTGAGCGTTGTCATTAGTAGACAGTGTAACACCCCGTATTTTAGTGTATTTTTAAAGAATGATTATTTTAATTTATTTAAAAAATTTATTCTCTTGTTTTAAAATTAAAGGAGTTTTGAGATATTATTTTATAATATTTTTAAGTTGTGAAAATCATTTTTAATGGATTTTCTTAATATTATTTATTGTTTTACATTTAAATTGATCTTTAATTTAAATTGGTTTATTTTTAGATTTTAAAATTCTTATTATTTTAATTGAGCATTTCATTAAATTTGAATTATTTTATTTAGTTTATGGTTTTAAAATATTTTTCGTTGGATCACTTTTGTGACCCAAGATGTGAGGGTTGGATCTCATTTCTTTTCCTTTCCTCTTTCTTTTTTCCCTTTCTTTTCTTTTTCTTCCGGTTTTTCTCCTCTCCCGCTCGATTTTCTCTCTCTCCAGCCCGATACTCTCTCTCTCTCCCTCTCTCCCCATGCCGTTCGGCTTTTGCACCCAGCCCGCCGCCGCCGACCACTGTGGTTGTCACCGCCCGGCCGAATCGGCTCCCCACCGACCGGTGACCCAGCCCCTCAAAACTCAGCTCACGTCGCGCCGCCGTTAGCCTCCACAGCTCGTTTGAACCCACGACGGTCTTCGCGTCGTTCCGCCGCCATTGGCCACCATTTCTTCACCACCTCTTCACTGGCCCTCTAGCAACCATTTAGACCCAATCCTAGCCCCGATCCGTCGCCGGAGCCGCCTCCACGGACATCCACTCCGATTTGAACTTTGTGGCCTTAAACCGCCCCTTTCCACCGCCACCCATGGCCAAAGGCCACTACCACTAGCTTCACCACCTCCCATAGGCCCTATCCTATCAATTTCAAGTCTTCGTTTGACCCCGTGTATTTTTGAGTTCACTGTGTATTTCAGCCACAGTGTTTTTACACTGTGATGTTGTTGTTTTGGCGCTTCCAGCTCTCCTGTGATCCTCCGAAAAATATATTAGCGCTGTAAGTATTTTTTCAAACATCTTTTGAGATTTTAATATATTTTTGTGCTGACTCATTTAATATTATTGTGATTGGTTGGTTGTGCCAGACTGAGTCCGAGGAGTTATGGGGGTCGGATGGATTGATGACGGAGTATTTGTGAGTTTAGTTTTATTATGATTGGATTGGTCATTGGAAATTGTTGTTGGGTTGGTACATTGCATGTGCACGCATGTTTATGTATTTATTGAAAACTGGGTTTTCATTTGTGGGAAAAAGAAAATGAGACTGTAGGGATGGTGGTAAGCAGGGATGGTGGTATTGTCCCGCCTGTGATTTCCGCCTACAGTGCTCCATTGGGTTTTTGTGTTGTGTGGAAAGAGACTGTAGGGATGGTGGTAAGCAGGTATGGTAGTATAGTCACGCTTGTGATTCCCGCCTACGGTGTACGCGTAGGGATGGTGGTGTTGTTGTCCCGCCTACGATTTCTGCCTACGGTGCACGACGTAGGGATGGTGGTAAGTAGGGATGATGGTAAAGTCCCGCCTGTGATTCCCACCTACAGTGTCCAATAAATATTTTGGTGTAAATCATTTTCTGGGAAAATGATATACTTTTATTTTTGGGCAAAAAATGAGATTTTTTTTTGCGCGTGTTGGAAAAATATCTATTTTCGGGAAAAATGATATTTGTGGATTTTGGGTGCATATTTTATCATATGCATGCATGTTGGTCGCATTAAATGTATTTTTATCTTAGAGATTGTTTGGATTATTACTTACCTGCGGTACCATTTTTGGTACCGTAGATTTTGTTACAGATGAGGACGACGAGCCTTAGGGATCGGCTCCGTGGAGAAGTGGCCTGTGGTTGCTGCTGTTTTGGTTATGGGATTTGTTTCCCATGTGTTTATATTTGGTTTTATTGTATTTCTTGAATAACTGTTGAACTTTCAGTATACTTGTATTTTTTATATTTGTATTAATTAAAAATTCTGGTACTTAGTGACTTATTTATTATTTTAGCCGCTGCGTTTTGTTGTGCACTTTTGTATGTTACACACACTTGACACTTGTCGTTGGGATGCGTGACCGTGTTGTCATCATCCTGACGTCATGATTCCTAAAACTTTTTGTACGTAGGAGTCGAGGCATCACAGGTGGTATCAGAGCAGTTCGGCTCTGGGTAAAACCACATGTCCCTTAGGTGGAGTACCAGAAAATTTTAAAGTTGTGATTTGAAATTATTTGATTTGAAGTATGTTATTTTTATGGTTTTAATTTATTGTATGTTATTATGTTTTTGTTGGTTTTACTCTACTTTAATTTTTTTTATGTCGTATTATTTTATTGGAATTTGAGTATTGCTTTTACTCTTATTTGAAATTTTATCCGGAAACTTAAGTGGGGTTGAGGGTTACGCTTGGGCAGGAAAATGGTATGACCAAGAAGGCCGACAGATGAACCTACAGATGAATTGCCGAGAGGCGATGGGAATTACGCCATGGGAGAGCATTAAATCAGATGACGGAATTCCTGCAGCAAAATTTTCGTCCACCGCAGGGAGACCAGAATAGGATGGCGCAAGTCGGGTGTACTTATGAGCGGTTCTTGGTGCATAGAACCCCTGCCTTCACCGGCGAATCGAAAGGACCTTTGAAGTCTGTGGTTGCACGGAGGCCCCGAAGGTGTTGTATGGGAGCTACATGTTGCAGGGTGAAGCAGCTAACTGGTGGAAGACTAAACGGAAACTCTTAGTGATGGAGCTGGGATCTTTTGCGGCTGTGTCTTGGCAACGCTTTAAGAAAGAGTTTGATGACCGTTTCTTCCCTATTTTTGTGAGGCGACAGCTAGCACGGGATTTCAATAACTTGGTCCAGGGGGATATGACTGTTGAGCAGTACGCCCAGAGATTTATGGAGCTCGGGCGATTTGTGACTCATCTGATAGCTACCGAAGAGATGCGGGCCGAACGTTTCCAAGAAGGGTTGCGCCCTCAAATTTGTAGACAAGTTACGTGCCTGCAAATTCAGAACTTCCAGAGGTTAGTTGAGGTGGCCTGTATTGCTGAGCGAGAGCGAGCTGTTGCGGTAGACTCCCCGACGAGTAAGAAGCGGCTGAACGTTGATGGCGAAGGGACCAGTTCGGGATCGCCACAAAAGTTTGTACAGAGAGTTGGGGCCAGATCGCACGCAGCCTCCGGTGTGCGCATGGAAGGCCGAGCTCCAGTTTGCGGCAGATGTAATAGAGCCCATGAGGGCAATTGTAGTCAGGGTAGGAGCCAGTGCTTTGAGTGTGGTCAGGTGGGGCACTTTGCTCGTGAGTGCCCTAATTGGTCCCAAGGGAATTGAGGTGGACATCGCGGTGGTAGAACTAATCAGAGGCAAGTGGTTCAGGCTCGGGTGTACACGATGACTCCTGGTAGTACTGGCGATGAGGTTCCAGAGACTCAGGACGCTGGAGTTGTGGCAGGTATGGATCTAATCTAATTTCTCGTATTGGATGGCTTGTGTGGTTTATTCTCGGGTTTTGGAAAAGTTGTGCAAGCTGTACCCTTATTCGTTGGGTGTTGTTGGTCGTGTGATTTCCTTAAGCGTGTTCTGGTTTGTATCTTGTAGCCGCCTTAGCGTTGATGTTTGACCTTGCAAATTTTGAGGATGAAATTTTATTTTAAGGGGGGGAGAATGTAACACCCCGTATTTTAGTATATTTTTAAAGAATGATTATTTTAATTTATTTAGAAAATTTATTCTCTTGTTTTAAAATTAAGGGAGTTTTGAGATATTATTTTATAATATTTTTAAGTTGTGAAAATCATTTTTAATGGATTTTCTTAATATTATTTATTCTTTTGCATTTAAATTGATCTTTAATTTAAATTGGTTTGTTTTTGGATTTTAAAATTATTATTATTTTAATTGAGCATTTCATTGAGTTTGAATTATTTTATTTAGTTTATGGTTTTAAATTTTTTTTCGTTGGATCACTTTTGTGACCCAAGATGTGAGGGTTGGATCTCATTTCTTTTTCTTTCCTCTTTCTTTTTTCCCTTTCTTTCTTTTTCTTTCGATTTTTCTCCTCTCCCGCTCGATTTTCTCTCTCTCCAGCCTGATACTCTCTCTCTCTCTCTCTCTCTCTCTCCCCACGCCGTTCGGCTTTTGCACCCAGCCTGCCACCGCCGACCACCGTGGTTGTCACCGCCCTGCCGAATCGGCTCCCCACCGACCGGCAACCTAGCCCCTCAAAACTCAGCTCACGCCGCGCCACCGTTAGCCTCCACGGCTTGTTCGAACCCGCAACGTTCTTTGGGTCATTCCGCCACCATTGGCCACCATTTCTTCACCACCTCTTCACCGGCCCTCTAGCAACCATTTAGACTCAATCTCGGCCCCGATCTATCGCCAGAGCCGCCTCCACAAACACCCACTCCGATTTGAACTTCGTGGCCTTAAACCGCCCCTTTCCGTCGTCACCCACGGCCAAAGGCCACCACCACTAGCTTCACCATCTCCCAGAGGCCCTACCCTATCAATTTCAAGTTTTCGTTTGACCCCGTGTATTTTTGGGTTCATTGTGTATTTCGGCCACAGTATTTTTATACTGTGATGTTACTGTTTTGGCTCTTCCAGCTCTCCTGTGATCCTCTGAAAAATATATTAAAGCGCTGTAAGTATTTTTCCAAACATCTTTTGAGATTTTATTATATTTTTGTGCTGACTCATTTAATATTGCTGTGATTGGTTGGTTGTGCCGAACTGAGTCCGAGGAGTTATGGGGGTCAGATGGATTGAGGACGGAGTATTTGTGAGTTTAGTTTTATTGTGATTGGATTGGTCATTGGAAATTGTTGTTGGGTTTGTACATTGCATGTGCACGCATGTTTATGTGTTTATTGAAAACTGAGTTTTCATTTGTGGGAAAAAGGAAAGGAGACTGTAGGGATGGTGGTAAGCAGGGATGGTGGTGTTGTCCCGCCTGTGATTCCCGCCTACAGTGCTCCATTGGGTTTTTGTGTAGTGTGGAAATAGACTGTAGGGATGGTGGTATAGTCCCGCCTGCGATTCCCGCCTACGGTGTACGCGTAGGGATGGTGGTAAGCAGGGATGGTGGTGTTGTCCTGCTTGCGATTCCCGCCTACGGTGCACGCGGTAGGGATGGTGGTAAGTAGGGATGATGGTAAAGTCCTGCCTGTGATTCCCGCCTACAGTGTCCAATAAATATTTTGGTGTAAATCATTTTCTGGAAAAATGATAGACTTTTATTTTTGGGCCAAAAATGGAATTTTGGCATGTGTTGGAAAAATATCTATTTTTGGGGAAAATGATATTTGTGGATTTTGGGTGCATATTTTATCATATGCATGCATGTTGGTCGCATTAAATGTATTTTTATCTTAAAGATTGTTTGGATTATTACTTACCTGCGGTACCATTTTTGGTACCGTAGATTTTGTTGCGGATGTGGACGACGAGTTTTAGGGATCGGCTCCGTGGAGAAGTGGCCTGTGGTTGCTGCTGTTTTGGTTATGGGATTTGTTTCCCATGTTTTTATATTTGGTTTTATTGTATTTCTTGGATAACTGTTGAACTTTCAGTATACTTGTATTTTGAATATTTGTATTAATTAAAAATTCTAGTACTTAGTAACTTATTTATTATTTAGCCGCTACGTTTTGTTGTGCACTTTTGTATGTTGCACACACTTGACACTTGCCTTTGGGATGCGTGACCGTGTTGTCATCATCCTGACATCACGATTTAAGAGAATATTTGTACGTGGGAGTTGGGGCATCACAGACAACCTTCTCAATATCATGGATATGCTATACAACATAGAGATAATGATGGTCTCCAGCCCACCAAAGTATAAAGTGTCACAAATAGACCTTTATAACAGCCCCAAAGATCTAGTGGAGCATCTCGAGACCTTCAAAGCCCATATAACCTTACATATATTCCAAAAAAAGATATTGTGCTTGACTTTCCCATTAATCCTTAAGGGCATGACAAGAGGGTGGTTCGGGAATCTACAGCAAGCTCTATAACTAGTTTCGAGGAAATTTGTAGACATTTCTTGACGCAATTCATGGCAAGCAGGAGGAGAAGATAGTCTAGCGCGTACTTCCTCACCTTGAAACAATGAGAGGAAGAAAGCCTAAAGGCATATCTTACCCGGTTTAACAAGGTGTGTCTAATGGCCGATGACAAGACAAAAAAAATAATGTTGGTGGCATTTTTGGAAGGGATTTGGGCCACAAATCCCTTCATGGTGAAGGTGGCAAGAAAAATGCCAATGACTCTACAAGAGTTAATGGATAAAGCAAGCAAATTTCTCAATACAGGGGACACACTTAAAGCATTGATCGATCCACCGAGGGAAAAAATTAACGACACGGATAGGAAGACGAAGGAGGCGAGCAAAAGCGAAACAAGAGGTAACCATTATGACCGAAAGAAGGAAAGAGACTCCTGCTCTCGCTCCTGCAATCAAAGTTCCCGGGCAGTACATTCGACTATGAATGTGCAAGATGTAGAGGATGCATGGGCACATAGTACTAATGACAAAAATTTGGATAGGCGAGGGTCTAACCATTATTGTACGTATCATAGAGCAAGGGGCCACAGAACTAAAGATTGTGGCAACCTCAAGCAAAAGATAGAGGTTATGCAGGAGAACGGGAAATTGGAGTGCCTCATTATTGAACATAAGCCACCACCGAGCCAACCGGTCGGGAAGTAAAGAGAAAGATCAGTAGGCAAGCACATGAGTGAGAGTCCAGGTAACAGAAAAAATACTAGAAGGGAATGCACCCCCCTCGGTAGCCCGGTCGGATCGCATTAGCCACTTGGAAAAATCAAAACTATAACAGGGAAATTCATTGGGGGTGGAGCATCATCGTCCATAAGAAAGGCCTATGCCAAGAGGGCAAGATACAAAGAAGTTTTTTTTTTCCACAAACCTTCGAAGCAAACTAAAACTGGGAAGACATATCCTTTGGCAACGAAAACTATGAAGGTCTAGAGTATTGGCATTGGCTTTATCAAAAGTCAATGCATCTTGAAAATTTGAAGAAATGTAGATAAAATCATCTACATTGGCTTCATCAAAATGAAAAAGTTTAAACTTTGAGCTACAGTATTTTTAAGTACATATTCAAATGTGAAGATGTACTGTTCATCATCAAAAGTAATATTTTATTATAAAAACTAAAACCAGCAAAAAAGTTTCCGATGCTATCTGGAATGCCTTCTGTTTAATCTTTGATTATTAATCGTTGGGCTTTCTTTAAATAGTGTAATTGAAAAAATATGAAAATAAAAATAAAAATATTATTATTAAAAAAATAATATTATATTATTATTTTGATAAATCTAATGGCTAATCCAATGTGGGGTCATGGATAGAGAGGTTTTGAAATTATGGAAAACATGTACTTTTCATCAAATTTTGAAGATGGCTTTGATGAAGCCAATGCCAATGCTCTTATACCCACACAACTATGTTTTGGTAGTGACTCTGCTCGTCGCGAACTACATTACCCATTGTATTTTGATTTTCAATAGGAGTTTAGTAGACATCCTATTCTACGATGCGTTCTTGAAGATCGGCATTGAGCAGGATAGATTGCGGCTTGCCCTTACGTCATTGAAGGGATTTTTAGGAGAAACAGTGCAACCTATCGGCGCCATTGGTTACCCGTCACAATAGGAGCTAGATTTCAGGCAACAATAATGACAGAATTTCTGGTCGTGAAAGCTAGTTTGTCATACAACGCGATCATTGGTTACCCAACCCTGAACAAGATGATAACAATCACCTCAATCTACCACTTGAAGATGAAGTTACCAACATATGCATGTGTCAAGGAAGTACGTGACAATTAAGTACTGGCACGCAAGTGTTATATGCAGGAGCTAAAAAATGGAGGGTCATAAATTTGTGTTGAGGATGCGATGGACGAAGAAAAGATTCCCCCACCTTTAGAGCTCATTGAATAAGCAATAGAGACTCGGGATGAGGAGAGTCTTAAACAAGGAGAAGCCATTGAGCCACAGGAATTGGTCATCTTGTACCCAAACCGACCAAACGCCATAGCTAGGATAAGGGCTCAAATAGAACTAGAGCTCAAAGAGCGAATAAAGTAGCTGCTTGTTGAGCATAGAGATATGCTCACATGAAACCATGAGGACATGGAGGGAATAGACTCGAAGATAATAGAGCATTGCCTCCGTGTTGATTTCAAGGCCAAAAAATAAGGTGGAAGCGGAAGACTTTAGTTTGAAAAAATATGAGGCGATAATAGAGGAAGTAGATCACTTGTTGGAAGCAGGCTTCATTAAGGAGTCACATTATCCGAAGTGGCTTTCCAATGTAGTATTAGAGTAAATGAGAAGTGGTGAATGTGTGTAGACTTCACAAATTTGAATAAAGCATGTCCCCAAGAATAGCTTCCTTTTGCCACATATCGACTTAATAGTTGATTCAACGATAGGGCACCAAATGATGAGCTTCATGGATGTCTACTCAGGGTACAACCAGATAAAACTCCATGAGAGCGACCAAGAAAATATGTCCTTTATAATAGATAGGGGTTATATTGTTACTGGGTAATTACATTCGATCTAAAGAATGCAAGGCACATATTAACGACTAGTGAATTGTATGTTCACAAAGCAAATCGAATGCAACATGTATGTGTACGTAGATGACCTCCTAGCCAAAAGTAGGGAGGAAGATCATCACTTAGTGAACTTAAAGGAGGCCTTTGCGATTTTATGGAAGTACAACATGAAGCTCAACCCATCCAAGTGTGCATTTGGCATGGGTTCACGGAAATTCCTATGCTTCATGGTGTTGGAAAAATGGGTCAAGGCCAATTCAGAAAAAATCAAGGCAATAAAATAGTATTCCCATGATAAAAAAAAGGTGGTACACCGATCGGAAGGGAGGGTGAACTGAAGAGATCCCAGGAGCATATTGTTGTACAGGACTACCGAGAGGACCCCAATGGGAGAAACCCCATTCGCAATGACAAACAACAATGCAACGGTAATACTGGTAGAGATCAGTATGCCAAGTCACTGAGTCCAACACATCTGGAAGGAAACAAACAAAGAAGGCTTGGAGTGGAATCTCGACCTACTGGAAGAAAAGAGAGAAGAGGGAAAGGTGAGAGTAGCAACTTATAGAAGGAGAACAATAGAGTACTTCAACAAGAAAGTCAAGCACTGAGCATTCAAAGTTGAAGACCTAGTGCTAAGAGAAGTCAGGACGACCACCAGAAGACAAGAAGATGGAACACTCAGGCCCAATTGTGAAGTGTCATACGTTGTTGTAGCAAACAACAGAACAAACTCATACCAATTGGAGGATAATGAACGGAAAGAGACTGCCACACTCTTGGAATTCAGAGCACCTAAGCAAATATATTACTTACCAATTGCATGCAACTTCAATATGGAATAAGAACATTTTTATGAGTACGTAAATAGGCAAGAATTTTTGCCAAGTCTTAACTTTCGCACCCCCCTTGGGTGAGAAACCAAGTGTTAACGCACATGCAATCGACGTTAATACTTTCAATAACAGTTGGCGACTAAGGTTGACTCATGCATGCGACTGAGGTTAGCCTTCACCTAAACAACAATTGAGAGAATCTCCCATTCTCTTAGCATGCCCTCAAGTGTTAATAACATGCATGCAACCAAACACTCGTGCCAATAGTTGGCAACCAACGTTAATGCTTGTACATGCGATTGGGGTTAACCTTTTCCTAAATAGTGGTTGAGAGAGTCTCTTGCTCCCCTAGCACACCAGTCAGGCAAGCAACTAAATGTTAGCAATGCACATGTGACCAGCGTTAACACTCATGCCAATAGTTGGCATCCAACGCTAATGCTTGCTCATGCGACTAGAGTTAGCTTTCACCTAAACAACGGTTGAGAAAATCTCCCAAGCTCTTAACACACCCTTGGGTGAGCGATCGAGTGTTACCAATGCGTAAGCATTTGGGCACTCGCACCAAAAGTTGGCGTCCAAGGCTAATACTCATGCATGAGACTGGGGTTAACCTTCGCCTGAACAGTGGTCAAGTGAGTCTCCCATTCTCTTAGCATGCCCCTCATGCAAGCAACTGAGCGTTAATAATGTTCATGTAATCAGGTTTAACACTCACACCAATAATTGGAGACTAAGGCTAACGCTCATGCATGCGACTGGGGCTAGCCCTTGCCTAAAAAGTGGTTTAAAGAATCTTCAACTCCCTTGGCACACCCATCGGGCAAGCAATCGAGTGTTAACAACATGCATGCGGCTGAGGTTAACACTTGCGCCAATAGCTGATGTGAGGACCACGCTAATGATAGAGGACAAACTACATTTTAAGAGCAAAAGGAAGGCGAATAAGGGAGGCTTTCCTTGTCGAGTGAAAGTCAAATATGACCTTCCTTTAATTTGGTGGAAAATAAGGTAGCGATGATCTGCATATTGCAAATATTCCAACAAAAGGGCGAGCGGCACCATCTAGAAAGCCTAGCAGGGACACCTCAGCACAAGGTGTAACAAGGACTTTCACGCCGTGTCGGGCAAGCAAGTACTCTAATGAAAATAAAGAGCTGAAGAGGCTAGTAGCTCTGGCAAAAAAGACTTACTTGCCCAAGACAAGCAACGGTCAAGAAAAGACTGAGTATATCTGGGAGCTTTCTAGGGTAACACAGAAGTGCTTAGAAGGTGGCAGTGTCATATGCAGAAGCCCACACTCTATTTGAAGAGTCACATCTAGAATGAGTCTGCAAAAAAGATTACGACTCGACAGACCATACTGTCTGAATCTAGAGATATGGTCTAACACCACGTGGGCGACCCTTAGTCAAGGAGAGACTATGAATTGAACCTAAGGCAGGCTATAAGCACGTGTGAGCCTTGTCCTTACAGTCTGTCTCTGTCATCCTGTAGTGGGATGATCGAGATCAATGGGCTCCTATTTAGGCATATTTAGAATTAGAACAACACTTGGTGGTTCCCTTTTATAAATGACTTAAGGTAAAAGTCAAAATCTCACTTTAGAGATACTAAAGATTTTGAAACCAAAATCTTTAAAAGAAAAAAGCAAGTGACTTCAAGGGAGACAAAGAAAGGAGCAATGCAATGCTGTAATTCTAAGGCAGTGAAGTCGGTTAGCTTCTAAGGCAATGCTAAGAAAGGTGAGATAAATATTATGGGTATGTCATGTGACTTACATTGCATATTCTATAACCTCCTCCTTTCTGATCATGAATTACTAAATTGTTTTGCCATTATGTTTATGAATATTTTTACCTTGTATTTTTTGAGATATTGAATATAACTACTTTCGAATTAATTCTGTGTGATATCCATATGTGTGTAACCTTATCATGTGTTGATCATCATAGACGGATAGAGAGAGTCCTTGGACCATTCCTATTGTGCTTTGCACGAGTTTCATATAGGTAAAGAGAGTCCCCATGATGACTGGGGTTGGGTGGTATCGTGTTGGCCACACCTGGTGGATGGTAAAGAGAATACCCAAGGGCATATCATGTGTCGTGTCTTTGAGTTGGTTGGCCAGGTATATTTTTTTTAAGTGGAACATGAATATCTTTGTGTGAGTGTTGACCTGTTCTGGACAGGTGGGTCAGCTTGCATGTTGGTTAAGTGGGAGTGATTTTCCTGTTGGCCTTTCAAGCAACCGATGTCTATGTGACGAACATCTATGTGATGAATATCATGAGTTTTACAAGTTTAAGAAGAGGGTGAATCCTTGCATTAGTGATACTTACGTATAATGAGTTTTGCACAGAGGCTGACTACTTAGGTGGAGATTCCATATCATACTTATATAATTGTGTTTTATTTTGAGGCTGATTCCTTGCCATGTTTGTGAATACATGTGCTTTTGCTTGAAAGGGTGATTCCTTGTTAGGGGTGGGCTCTGACTTTGACGGATTCGAAAAGCCCACCTTTGAACTCCGACTCCAAGTAGAATCGGAGGTGAGTTTGGGCTCTGATCCGAACTCCGAGTTCGAAACTCTTATTAGAGTTGGGCCAGCCCAAGGCCCAATTCTATTGACTTTTGGCCCAATTTTGAAAAACTTATTAAAATTAAAAAAAAAAACTAAAAACCAATATTAGCCATCCAAGTGGGCTTCAATATCGAACCATTATAGAAAAATACTATGTAACAAATTTAAAAAAAAATCAAAATACAAAGAGAAAATTACATACATTACAAAACAGGAGAGGAAAAAATGCACAATAACAATCACAATCACCAAAATAGGAAATTTCTTATATTACACTACAATCACAATTAGAACCTAAATTAAAAATGCAACATTCAATTAGCACAATAACAACCAAATGCAACATTACACCCCTGCACAATAGCTCATTACACCTACCTATATTAAAGTCAACCACCACAATCACAACCAAAGTCACCAACTTACAACACATTACACCCCTGTAAAGTCCACCACCAAAGTTGGTAAACATTACTCCCCTTTAATGTAAACAAACTCACTAGCAAGTTTGCTCAACCAATTTACAATTTATCAAAATTAGAAAAATGTTACAATGTAAAAGAAAAGAAGAAGAAGAAGAAGAAGAAGAAGCTACAATGTATGACAAACAAAGTACAATAAATAACTCTCGGCACCAAACTTCGCCAACTCCAAGCATTTTGTATTGATTTGTAAATTAAAAAAAGTTAGACATTACACTACTTAGCCAAATTAAACCCTATGAAATTCGTGCTGACCTATGTGCTCTGTCCCCCACCTAATTTCATCGAGGTTTCTAGGAATTTCATCTCATAATATCACAAGAAACTCTAAAAAATGAAAAATCCTAAAAATAAAAAAATCCTAAAATAAAAAAATATGGAAAACCCTATCCTATTCCCAAAATTAAAATCAACTAGAGCGGGTGTCAGTCAGAGCTAGCGGAGGTTTTGCACACCCCTATTCCTCGCGATGCACTAATATATTTATTCATACTTTCGTTACATGAAACTGTACATTGAATCTTCATAAGCATTGTCTCTCATTAGCGGTTTTGTCATAACTACCTAACCTACTTATGGTTTCATTTATCGAAATCGTAAATTTTGATGCAGATGTAGATCTAGGAGAGATACTCGAGGAAGAATGACAAATTCTGCATGAGCAATAGACACGAAGGCAGGTCTCCGTTAATAGAGATTTTGTTGTTTTGGATTTATATGACTTAGTCTGGCAACCAACTATGTTTGGTTTGCCGTATTTGTCTTTATGGATCAAACAATTGGGTTTGTCTTTTATATTTGGAGATGAAGTGACATATGGATATTTGGAGTACTTATCGAATGAATTTATTTACGGCTTAAACTATACAACTAGCACTTAACCTTTACTATGCCGCTATGATTTTATATCGACCATTCACTTACACATGCAGTTCCTTGTGAACATTGCATGCCTAATCTGATTAGAATCTTGGATGTTGCCGACCGACTGGTGCCCCTGGCACCACAGATCCTCGAAAGGTCCTTTACCAAAGAACGGGGCGCCACAGCTAACAACCAAGGCTAACGCACACAAAGGCAACTGGTGTTGGCCTTCACCTAACCATTGGTCAAGAGAATCCCCTGCTCCCTTTGCACGCCCCATGGGCGAGCAACTTAGTGTTAACAATGCGCATACGACTAGGGTTAACACTCGCTCAAATGATTGGCGACTAAGGTTAATGCACGCACATGCAATCGAGGTTAAACTTTGCTTAAACAGTGGTCTCCTTCTCCCTTAGCTCACCCCTTGGGCGAGTAATCGAGTGTTAACACATTGGCCAATGGTTGACAACCAAGGCTAGCACGACCTTGATTTCCAACGTGAATCTAACAAGCGAAGCCTGGCCAAGTTTAGACTTGATTTTTGCGGCCAAGGATAGCACAACCTTGGCGACCAATGTCCATTACAAAATATATCAAACAACACTACAGCTAGTGCAAAAAAAGGGAGGAACCAACCTTGAGCCTAAGCTGGTGGGCCACCATTAGGAGGAAGAGAAAAAGGTTGAGCAAAGAAGGTGTCGAGCATCACATTAGCTCTCAAAGAATCCAAGATGGCCAAAACTGATGCATCAGGGAGGACATTGTGCAGCTCTAAAGACCTAAAGTCTTTCTCTGGATGAGCTAGCAAAAACCTCCTTAATGTCCGGAGACCAAGATTGTACCCGACTCTCCATGCCCGATTGCGAACTTGAAGGGCTGCAGATAGTTAGGGGGAAAGGTGAAACCCTGCAGTGAACAACCTAGCTTAGTTATGATAGGCAAATAGAAGATCAACACAAACTAGTGGAAGAGTTATGTACTGGGGAGAGGAATTGGTTAAGTTCCTTGGAAATTCGGGTGACCAAGGGATCGAAAGACCCTTCTACTTGGGTGGTAAACGGAGTGGGCGAAACTTGGGAGGAACTGAAAGCCTCTAAATGAAAGCTAGACTCTTGAGGAATGGGGCGAAGATGTTTTAGGATGCTACCCACACCCTATAGGGTAGGGCTACCCCCTTCCCGCAACTTGCCGCCCATGTCCTAGAATCCACCGCAGTATCCCGGAGGCCAGGCCCCATCTGTCGACCCCCCATCCACAGCCAGAATGGAAAAAAAATTCAAACAAAACACAAAAAAACCCACAACAATAAACAATACACATCAAATCCACAACACAACACAATACACAACAATAATAAAAAAATACAAATCGAATGATTCGAATTAGAAACAACCAAAAAAACCTAAACTACTAAAAAAACTCACGAACTCGAAGAGGAGGATGATAAGTAGCAGAAGACGGTGACTGCAAGAGGGAGAGAGGTTAGCAATGGCCATAGAGGATAGAGAGAGAGAGAGAGAGAGAGAGCTTCTGTGCCGGGGGGGATTTAGGGTTCGTTTTGGTAACAGAATTCCTTTATATGTATACACACACACACACACATTTTGGGTTGGGTTTAGGCCCAACCCAGGGGGCGGGCTTGCCTCCAAACGATACAATAGGACAACAAGATCCTTCAGGTATTGGGCAAGAACTGAGCCGGAGCCATGCCCAAGTAGTCCACAATGTCACGAACTAGGCGACAGAATGGGAGCCTCAACCCCATCAAGATAATGCCAATGTAAAGTCTGAAATGTTCGGTGACCCCCTCTGAGTTGATAATGCCAACTCAGGGATGCCTTAGCACTCACTCATGGAGTCCAATTCTACCTAAGTGGTGGTAGCAGTCTAACAGCTCCCTTTGAAAGCGACGGGTTATGAGGAGTCATCTCCATGAGACTTGTTTGATGATTGATGGGAATGAGAAGAACATAGAGCATTACATGAAGGGTTTTTGGGAGCCATTAAGGAATGAAGTGTGAAGTACTGAAAGATGGAAGAGCTTGATGATGGAGGAAAATAAGAAATGAGGAAATGTGATCAAATGCAAAAAAGGAGAAGTAAAGAAAGAACATTGTCAGTGACTACCTCAAAAGGACATTGTCAGTGGTGGGATACTCACACCAGAAGGACGCTATCAGCAACGAGATACTCGCACTAGAAGGATATAATCGGTGGCAAAATACTCGCATTGGAAGAATGTCATCAGCGGTAAAATCAAGCCTAAGAAGGAAACATTCCTAACTGGGCATTGAGAATTGCACCCCTGAAACGGTAACACCTCTGGCAAACACCTCATAAATATCCTACCAGGTAAGTGTTAAAGCATTCTAGTTTTCTAATTACTAAGAGAAATGGTTCTCTCTCTAACTTAACCATCAGAGGTATCCTCCTTTGAGTTCCCCGAGACTTTGTCTTGGTTGCAGGTCACAGAGCACATGGTAGGCATCACCAAAAATTGCATCAACAGTGTATAACAAAAAAAAATAGTAATTTTGTATCACATTACAAAAATGACTACAATTTATATATACCCCATTTGCGATTCAAGACAAGGGATTGACATGGTAGGCTGAAAAGAACAATATTTTTGGCGTCCAAGCTTGCGAATTGAGTCCAAGAGTGAAGGTTTTGTATTGGGAACTCAAGGAAAATGTAGATCCTATTTTGGGTTTTGAAGGAAAAGGAGTGGATCCATTTGTGATTCGAAGAAAGGAATTTTGCATTCTAGGGCATCAAAAATAACATGTAGCTCCCAAGATTAGAAATTACGACCAAGAGTCAAGAAAAAGATTCAACATGGGAATGACTCTAGTTTTAATTCTTGAGCATAGAAGCCTAGCTAAACATAAGGAACGTGTTTCACACCACCAACTAGTCAAATGACCTACAACAAATCAGAAGGCGACACTGGTCGCCAGGAAAGCTCTAATGCCTAAGTTAGAGGAACATGATCTCAATATATGTATATAAGCAAAAGTCAGAATTTAGTGTTGCCTTTAGGTATTATTTATAAGGGTGTTGAAGACATATATAAGTACTAGTGATTCCCTAATAGGCGAATGAGATAACCAATCCTGACCTACTTGATGTTATCATATCACACGATTAAGCCCATGGGTCACATGGGCTCTTGGATGGTGCGTCCCCGAGTCTCGGGCCCATAGGCTAAGACCTGCCCACTAGTCATGGGCTTATCACCCAGGGACCTAATTATCTCTTCCACTAAAAATTGCCATAATTTGTACTGGAGTAGGCAATATGAGCCAGGGCATCAGAGAGGATGATTGGGTGAGAATTTTGCAAGTTTCATAGGTGCAGAAGTTATAAGAACAAAACATCAAGCTCCAATGAAACTTCTGTTCCTATCCAAAAATGGAACAAAACAAATCCTAATGTAATTTAAATTAAATCAATGTCATATTGTTGTCTTTTTTATTATCGTATCGGAATCAACAAAAAATAATAAATCCAACAAAATAAATAAAAGCTTTTGTGGGCTGACATTCTTCCTTACTGCAAGTCTCCAAGATGTTCCCTTTTCTCTGTTCCATGTGTTAGAGTCGTTACTTAACAAGCTCAGCCCTCCAATAACTGCCAGTAGGAAGAATTGGGTAAGCATTGGCCAACTTACCCAATTCTTTCCTAATGACTTGGACATGCTCGGAAGCACTGTAACTTCCTATATATACATACCAATTAAAAATCCTTAATGAGTATAGTTTGAAGTAATCATAGATTGCCAAATGCTTTGACCTCAAGGCCACTCAACCAATACATTAATTTGATACAGCCAAATACCAAGATCCTCTACCTGCCATACCCATGAAAACTTCAACTCAGACTGAAAAAGCCAAAACAAAACAAAGATTACGCAATTCTAAAAGGGAATGATCTCTTGAAGAAAATGGAACTGCTCACTTGCACAGAGTTTACAATGTACACAGAGTGCAAACTGCACGAGTCCATGACACTAAAACCGCCGCCGGGAGAGGGGGGAGGACGCCATGTAGGTAGAGGCAAACCTCAATACCTTCTCATTGCAATACAACTGTATTTAACAAGCAATCCCGTTTAAAAGACCGGGATCCAACTCTGTTCTGAGTCCTTCAGATCCTATATCTACCAATACCAAGATAACTGTACAGACCAAACCTAAAATCCCACCTAGAATCCCCCGGAAAAACCTATCAACTAGACCACAAAAAAAGGGGTCATATAAGATAAGGCACCAACAACCTTCACAAGAGGATCCCATTGCCATTGCTATAAACGGGACCATCATGCAACATGATAGTGTGCTTAGTCGCACTTCCATTTTGGTACACTTTGAATTTTGAGGTATCATTTCCTACTCCATTGGGAACATTCCTTTGGCTCCCATATCCTTGTAAGACAGCATCCGACTCCCTGCATGCTGCTGCTATGAGTCCTAAATTTGGCATGAGAATGAGAGGAAGTTATTGTTTAGTAACTTTGATGCAAAAATGGGAACATATATAGTAGAGGAATAAATGCACATAGTATGAACTGGTGTCAAAGGTAAATAAAAAAATTAAAAAAAAAAAAAAAAGGAGAATTCCATGTACCAAACATGTCTTGACATCTACAAATGTGATAGGATAGTCTATGATAGGAATTTATTGATGAACCTCACTGGTTCCCAAATACGATGGTGATATTAGTTTTACGTTTAAACTGATATTATAAATCTGCTGTAAAGGCAGATATATTCCAACTTAACTCAAATTAGAGAAAAATTGTGTACTTAGTTGTAATCAAACAATATTTCAGGCACAAGCCATTGAAAAGATTCATTTTCTATGATCAAAAGCATCCAACTTATAACGTGCGTCTTCGTTTATGATAATCCCATCACAAATTAGCTAAAATATTATTACCTAGGAATTTGGATATCACCAGTAGAAATATTTAGCAACTACAACATAAAAGTTCGCACAAGAGGTGATCAGACTAAACATAGATTACGGAGAGATCTCTTCTCCAACAACAAACAAGGATATTTCTTTTTTTCTTTTTTTTTTTGTAATAAGTGTTGTAAATTGGGCCGTGTAGGCCAAATCTGTACCTGTTGATCTATCACATGCTCATCCAAGAATGCCTGAATTGGGCTCATTAGGCACAAGCTTGGCCTAGCTTAACCTGAAGCCCAACTAAAGCTGGACTGAAGTAAAATGATAATTTTACTCTAGTGATCATAATTTCCTAAATCATTAAGTAATTTCCTAAATCATTATTGATATTATTGCTGATATCAATAATACTCCTTTGTACACATTTTGGCTGGCCTTAACCAAATACATTCGGGACATGTTTCCATCAAAGCAAGAGAGGAACACATTCTCAACCATCAACTGATTCATCCAGATATTTCCAGATTCTTATTTCAAATTGAGTGGTAATCACATGTATGTTTATTTGTGCCATGGAATTGGTCAATTTGATCCTTCAAATGCAAGATGCACATTTGTTTCTGTTGACATAAATTGCAATAAACTTGAATTATTCTGACGCAATTAAGCAATGGAAGAGGCATTAATAGGGCTTATATCTTTTTATTATTATTATTATTATTATAGGTATTAATAGGGCTAGATTTAAGCCCTATTTCATCCATTAATAGGGCTTAAATCTAGGTTTATCACAATGCATGTGCACCCAAGAATGTTATATTTATTAGTCCACAAAAATATTACTTACACATAAAAGGTATGACAAACAATATCATTGTCTTCTATGAAGAAAAGGGACACACACACACACAGGAGTGGCTCTAGATGCTTAGTGCAACAGATTTAGTTCAGCCAAGATATACCGGGCTAAGATCAGCTGTAACTTTTGCTTTGGGCAAGCAAAACCAGAATGTAGTGAAGTATAATCTCTTAAGCATTTTTGGTCCTAGTAAAATCTATTGCAGTTAACACATACTCCTTGGGAGTAGTAGCAAGTATAGCAACTGTCGCATATCCTGACAAAAAACTCATATCCCGAGTCCCTGACCAAAAACTAAGTGCATGTTATTTCAGTGTATATCACATTCAAATACAACAGGAATTATTTCTTGTAACAAATTCATGACTGAACAATGTTAAGTGGATGTATTGGAAAAGGCAAGCAAGATACCTAAAAATAAAGGAGAAGGTTTTCCTGGCCTTGATTTAAATTCAGGATGGAATTGCACACCAATAAAGTATGGATGATGAGGTAGCTCGATAATCTGTAACAACACCTCAAATATTAATAAAGAGCCACCAGTATGTACAACTCCCTACAGTCAAAAAGTAAATTTCAGTAACTTTGATAAGTATACCTCCATGCGGCGACCAGTTTCATCTTTGCCAGCAAAAGAGAGGCCAGCTTTTTCAAGGCGTGCTACCATATCCGGATTGACCTGCATGATAAAGAATTATCCCCCGTGCTAAAATAGGTTGTCAAAAGAAAAACTAAATACACTGTGAATCCCACAAACCTCATATCTATGTCGATGTCTCTCATCAATGAAGCTTCTACTTCCATATCTAGCATGAATCCAATACCATGAAAGGTTAGCTAACCGATATATCTTATCCAGCACACCGTACTCATCTATAATTAAAGTTAGAACTCTCCAACTTTTCTCATGACATCTAATTATGTATCTGACAAAATTTGCCACAAACATACCATGGACATACGTAATCTGCAAAACATATATATACATATAGACATGTGTCAACAGAGATGTGTGTGCGCACAGGCGCATTTGTATTTATGTGAATAAAAGTAACTAAATTTTAGATTCAATGACAGCTCCTACTGTTATATGATTTTTTTCATTTTTTTTGAAATATGACCTTTAATTCACAACCTTAAAGTTGTATCAATAAATCCTTTTTTATATAAAAAATAAATTATAGCCAATGTTTAAACATTCTACTTTATGACCGACAACCCATCTGCATATGAAATCAAACAATTATATAAACGAAAAATATTTGTACAGGTTTAGGGTGTGAAAGACCCGTGCAAAAAAAAAAAAAAAGTGAGACCCACATGGCAAACTCACTTTTTCATGGCGGGCCCCACTTTTTTCTTAAAGGGTCTGCGCGTGGATTGCACACCTTGGGCCTGTATCTAACATTACTCTATACAGTGTGTGTGTGCGCGCTCGTGCGTGCGTGTGCATAAAATATCACTTCGTAGAGCTCTACTTACAGTTTTGCAGATTTGCAGTCCATAACCTGGAAATACGTCCTCCTTGATCCGAGACGCATGGTGCCTCCCATGTGTGTTTTTGAGCCCTGCTTATAGTACAAATATCAGAAACAGGTTTTATAAATAGAGATATCACATGCTTAGTTCCTAGTTTAATCACCAAATTGAATTATTCAATCTCTCACTCTCTCTCACGCACGCGCGCGCGCGCACATACACACTCAAATTTAACATTGTTCTTTTAGCTCAATACAAACAATGGAACAGGTCAACCCTATTTGTACTATTCTTCAAACCACAGACACAGAGGACATAGAATATGACCTCAGGCATAAATATAATGCAGGGATTCCTGGTATTGGCATCAAATTCAGTGCTGTTAGCATCTTGCAGACCAAGAACTGATCGTGCAAATTCAATGACAGCAATTTGCATTCCGAGACAAATGCCAAGAAATGGAACTTTGTTTTCCCGGGCATACTTTGCTGCAAGAATTTTCCCTTGCACTCCTCTGTCACCAAATCCTCCAGGAACAAGGACACCATCCGCCCCCTGAAGATAAAGGCTAGTCAGAGGCTAAACAGAGAAGTTGACCACAACATAATAAAGGAGAGACCTAAAACATATTGAAATAGCTGTATCAGCTGACTAGTTCAAGGCAAATAAACAAACCTTCAACAACTTCCAAGCAGCTTTATAAGCATCTGGATTCTGAAACGAGAATTTGTTGTCATGTTGTAAGATAAAGTGCAATTACACACACACACACACAATGTGAGAATTGAAACTTCATAATAACCTCTTTCACAGTTGCATCTTCAAGGTCAGCAGATGGAACCCAATCTACAAAGAGTTTCTTGCGATGGAAAACAGAAGCATGAACAAGGGCCTGTAGACAAATTACTTCTTATATAACCAGCAACATTATACTTGCTTGTCCACCCGAGCTATGCATGTCATATCTAATGGAAATGAATATCCGCATGCGCACATGCTCTGTCACATTCATATGCATAAACTTGCACAAAGAGATCTTTTAGAAATTAATCTAGCATAGTAGGTAGGCTGGAAAAATTAGTAGTCGAGCATGAATATAGGTACAAAAGAAGATAATGTATTTTTGTTTTCAAAAGCAAAGTTTACTAGTATAAAGAATAAAACAAGGACCAGACAACACTATGTACCAATTTATTGGACATATTTCCAAAGATGACACATTAATTATTTTCCACAAACTACTCTTACCGCTTCATTTCCATTTGGTAGAGACTTATTTTGTCAATAGGCTCTTATCTAAACACTTAAAAATTACTTTAAACCTGATGCATGTACTTATTCGAGAAGTAAAGTGAATCACAAATAAGGCAAGACATCATTGACAAAAAACAAGATACATACAACCTGATCCTTGTGTTAGACAAAAACATCCCTAATATTTTTATAAAGCTCTTTCCATATGGAACTTTGCAACACTCGAGACTAAAAGATCATGGGCATTCGAACATATAGATCTATGAAGATAATGAACAAATCTGCTGGTTAGTCAATTTTTTTCTTCTTCACCAGGCGAGCAACCCCAAGATATTCACATGCATACTAGAGCTCTCGATTTGTTTTCCTTTTCCTTTTGTTGCTTTTGTCACACTGCATCCTGCCTTAGGGCTTCCTGGACCATGACTAACCCAGTGTCATCATTGTTCAACAAACACCCATTCATGAGTGGCCAAATTATTCATGTAGAATACCATACAGTTAAAAACCTGAAGCTGTCTTTTTTCTTTATCCCTTTCTTTAAATTTAACCATGACTTATAATGGAATCATTCTTTTCAGTAAACTGTGTTCTGCCAAGAAGGGTGCAACTTTCTTTTGGAAGTTTAAAAAGCCTCATTAAATAGAAGATGTGCCCTTTCAGATTCTTAGAGAGTGCAAAAACTGGAAAAATGAATCTTGTACAGCTAATTCCTTCAGTTCAATATCTGGCCTTTTTAAGACAGCAAGACACATAATAAATGCTCAAGGCGGATCTAGAAATGCTAAAAAAGTAACTTCTAGGAAAATATAGTGACTCAGATGCATGGACTCCAAATGCATGTGCGTTTAGAAACTATCTCTATTAACTACATATTAGAGCACATGAAACTTCCAGCTCAAATAATGATCAGGAGTTATTAAGTAATAGATAATTGCACCTTCAATATAGAGAGGTAGGAATCGGAAAGGCCTGTGTACTTCCCAACCACGGCAATATGGACCTGCCAATTAGTTGACATATAGAACTAAGCACCAATAACGATTAGAACAAAACTCGAGTCTAATTTCTCCAATTGCATGGTAGACTCACCGGCTCATGCAAGTTATCGCAGATCTCAACCCTACAAGTCCATTCCTCTAATGCAGGCTCCCTAGATACACTGCCATTATGGACAGCGTTGCATAAGAATACTAGGAACTGAAAATGATGTCGTGTGATGCACATGCATGCACCAGCTCAAAGTTAACAATAAAAAAAATTGAGCTCATCAGACAAACCCCAGAAGGTTTAGCACTTTGAAGATTGCTTCATGGGCCTTCTGATCCTAATTGAGAAGAAAACATATCCAGACTAGTTGTAAGTAATGGCAGTTACATACTCAACAGCAACATTTCAAGAAGTGCCCAAGGACTACTTACTCTTAAAAGCAAAGGAATATGCCAGATGTTGGGTACATCATAGAGAGTGATGATGTTTTCCTCCTAGAAAACATGTGGTTTGGATAAATCAGACTCTTGCCAGGTACATAAATAAACATCTCAACTTGCACACAAAGTTTTCATTTTTAAAATACCGCAACATGGCAAAACTGAGAGAGTTTCACTTTTACATTCTGCTCAAGTGCCTGTCAACACAATTAAATAAAAATACCTTGAGCAAACCCAATAAAGTAGAAACAATGAAATAATATAACTGTATATGTGTGTGGGCGCGTGTGAGTGCCCACGAATAGGCAAATGTACAAGAGAGAGTGGGAGACCGTTGTACTGCGACAAGCTAAGATATGTGGTGTCAAGCCCAGGCCTCTTAGTCCCCGAACACTGTGCTGGGTTGGTTTTGTTTTCTGAACATTAAGACATAATTCTCTAGTTATTAAATTAACAGAGTGATTTGTTCTAGTAAAATGAGAGTGCACACAGACGCTAGATCAAATTTCATGTAGGGTGAGCAGGAACATCTAAGAAGTCACCTGTTCACCAACAACATTTAGAACGGGCACAAGGCTGACATGAATCAAGCAGAAGTTTCCAGCCCCTAAAATAAGAAGTATATATGAGAGAAATCATTTGATTATAATATCTAACAATTGAGGCTTGAAACATGTTGTATGAAGCTGAATAAACAAAGTTCTTACCTACACGGTATGAGAATTGACCTAATGCCTCAATAAATGGCATGGATTCAATGTCTCCTGCATCAAGGCAAGTTGTTATTATCCTTGAAAAACAGAGAATTAGCTTGTGCTTCCAAAAGTCGAGAACCTTGTTTTTACCGTACCTATAGTTCCACCCAATTCTATCACACAGACATCAGCTGGACCTGCCTTCCCATCCACTGGTACAATTGCCACACGCTCAATCCACTCCTGAATGGCATCTGTGATGTGAGGGACAACCTACAGAACACAAGAATATTAATAGACTTAGGGCCATGCATGCATAGCTAAGTTTAGAACAAAAGTAAATGGATTTATTAGCAAGGGTAAAAGAACCTGCACAGTTTTCCCCAGATAATCTCCCCTTCTCTCCTTATCAATAACAGACTGCCATACAAGAAGAAAAGACACTAATAACATCACTGACTGGGTTTAATAAAGCAAAATAATGATCTTGAGTATCTCTATAAGCAGAAATACAATTTAAATATGGAGATGAGTAGTTTGGCCAACTTGCCTGGTAAATCTTTCCAGTGGTGATATTATTATTGCGTGTCAACTTGATATCGAGGAACCGCTCATAATTTCCAAGGTCCAGATCCGCCTTTGAACACCAAAGAAAGTCATGTTTAATACTGTTATAGCCAGTTCTAATGAATCTTCCATGATTTCCCAAACCTAGTCCATTTAGCCCCAATTCATATGTTCCTTCTATTTTTTGTTCAAAACAGCATGCTTTAATTAACATTTCAATCGTTACGATTTCTGCAGAATAAAATTTAACATTTGATTGCCTTCATTTTACATATCATTGCTGTCAATAAAAATAAAAATGAGATTGATCCATTGAAATGCAGTAATTGTTTTTAAAAAAAATAAGTGCAGTACGATTTAGTGGAGCAACCAAATCACCTACCAATATGCCTAGTAAAACAGTATTTAATAACTTCACCACCATCATACATTCCATTTAGACCAGAGAGGGAGCCGAACTCACCAGAATTATAGACCCGGTTAGAGAGTGTTGAAGCAAATTGGAGAAAACATAAAATAACATTGACAAATAATGACCACAGAAAAGGCAGTTTTTATACCTCACCACCATCGTCTAGCACAAAAACTTCCCCGTGCTCTAAAGGGGACATTGTTCCAGCATCGGTGTTCAAATAAGGATCTGAATTGCAAAAAAAAAGGGAGCCGAAACCTATATTAAAAAGTTGAACAAACAAAAAAAAGAAGAAAAGAAGAACAAGAGACAACAATAATATAAAAAGTACAAAGAAAAAGATGTCCAGAAACGAAACACAAATTGATGTATTTGTGTGAATTTGCCAACTTCAGCTCTAACAAAAAAAGCGAAAATTCAAATGGAGTTTCAGCAAACTTGTAAGACAGATTCCTACTTATAAGAAATTTATACACTTGTAATCCACTCTCTTCCTTTTAAACGAAAAATAATTTAAAAAATCGAGGCTATTAGAAACATTTGAGGACAAGAGACTGAGCTTATTCCAAAAGTTGACAATGTAGCGATGAATGTTCAATAAATTGATAAGGGAAAAAAAGAAAAGAAAAGAAAGTCATTTTGTCAAGAAAAAAGAACACAGAGAGAGAGAGAGAGAGAGAGAGGACAGCGGAAGAGTATATCCGTTTGGCAGCTCAGAAAACAAAAAAAGCGGAGCTGACCTGTTCTTCTACTAAAAGACGATGAAAGAAGAAACAAAAGCAGCAGCGATGAAGAAAAGGAGAAAAAAAAAATTCAAAGAAGCAGCAGAGACCAATTTTGATGGAAGTAACGCGAAGTCCGCATGCCTTGAGAAGTAGACCAATACTACTTGCGGTGACCCCTTTCCCTAGACCACTAACAACTCCACCCGTCACCAACACGTACTTCATTTTCCGTTTCCTTGCCTTGTTTTAGTTAAAACCTACATAAATAAACACAAACAATGAGAGAAACAGAAACAAAAACAGAACAGGACAGAACAGAACAGCATTTCGATTTCGTATCAAAAACTGAGGAAGAAGAAAATGATGGGGACCTCTGTTATGTTCAACTGAACCCAACACAGCCAACCCAGTACTGAAAAATGGTTTCTACTTTGCAGAGCAAAACCAAAGGGAAAGGTGATATCTTTATCTCATCTGTAATCTGAGTATTCGAATACTTGGGATCTTTGAACGTTATATGCTCTGTCACTCTCTCTCGCTTTATCCAAAAACAAAGGTGGCAGCTGGCGAGCTGCCAAGAGCGTGAGAAACAAATACACGAACTCAAACAAGAGTGAAGATACGGATGAGATGAGAATGGGAAAAACCGAAGGAATTGAGTTCCAGAGTGCTTACCATCTGTGGCTTTATAATGCACTGGCAGAATGCACAAGGGAATTATCACCGAATTAATATATTTAACAAAAAAACAAATATATGTAAAAGGAGTTCACCTTTTCCTTCCCTACAAGAATCTAAGATATAAATATGTATTTATTAAATTAATGATATACATATAGAAAAAAACAACGCCTCCAATGAAAAAGCCAACTGCGCATGGGGACGGACAAACTCAGAGCATGAGTCACTTTTCTTTCGGTTTTCTCGTTGAGTTAACTCAGTTTTGCGTAGTTTTACGTCCTGTATACTTTACTAATGTGCTTGATTTAAATAATTATTTTATATTAAAAAAAATATAATATGCAGAAAATACACAAAAATAATTCAACGTAGCATTTTTCATTTTTGTTTCTTATTTTTCTTTTCTGTTCTTTTCTTTTTCCCTCATTTATGATGACCGAAAGCAGAAACAGAACAAACGGAGAAAGACTATCAAAGACAAAAACTCTCAATATCCAGAAACGGATGAGTTTTCAGATTTTCACCACCTAATATATTATCCATTCTACTCTTCTTTTTTCTTTCTGGACCTTTTATATTAGTTTGTAATCACACAAGCTAAACCAGCAGGTAACATAGAAAAACTACATTATCCATAGTAGTTAGGTTACATCTTCTGACTTTTTTTCATTAAAATTTATACTTTGTGATTTATTTATCTTATCACTTTGGTTCATCTTTCGCTTTATCTTTATCTTTGATAGCTTAGGAGTGAGGGGATTTACACATTGTATTTTTTTTTTTTTTTTTCTGGTCATCAAATTGGGTTTGAACTTTGATGAGATTAGTTTCATAAAATAAGATGAATGTAGTGGTTACAGGACATTTAAAAAAATGTCATTTCTCTACTCTATTTAAAATAGACATTAATAATATTAGCATCATCTGAAGTTAATTTAAGAGTTGAAATTTATAAACGTACAAGTATCGTGTACTCCTTTTAAAAAATGTGATTAAATATGAAATTTAAATGAAAAATTAATTTTTTAATAATAGACCTTATTCTTTTTCAAAATAAATACGCGATACTTTCATAATCCATGACTGTATCTAAAATTACTCGAATAGGGTATAAATTTCTTTTTCCTCCACAAATGCTTACTCTATATATATATTGATATAAAAGAAAAGTTTTAGGAGACAAATCCTATATACAACCAAAAATCAAATATGCATCATATTTTAGCTCCTAGACATTGGTCTTAGTCTTGTTTGGATGTAGAAACAGTTTCATCTCATATCATTATTATAATTTTCTTAAATTTTTACACAAAATATAATAAGCAATTTAATTTTTTCAAATTCTAAAAAAATAATATTCTAATAATATTTTATTCAATTTTTAATTTTCATCTAAAATCATCTCATCTTATCTCATCACCTAAACGAGATCTTAATCTAGGATTTTCTAATATTAGCTAGCTTTTTAAGTTCCGGAGCAAATGATTTCCAAATGAATAGAAGCGATAGTTGCAAGAGGCCGCAATGCCAATGCACCTACAACAATTCTGCAAGACTGCACGCAGGTCATGTTATGTGCTTCGCAATTTGGCATCAGAAGCCGATATGTTTGGAAAACATGTTTCACCTAAAATTTTCATCTTCATCTCATCTCATCTTTACATTTTTTTTAATCTCTATACAAAATATAATAAATAATTCAACTTTTTCAAATCCCAATATAATTTTTTCAAATTCTAATTCAATTTTTTCAAATCTCAAAACTAAAAAATAATATTTTAAACTTTAAAATAAAATACAAAATTCTTATCTCATCCTCCAAACATAATCAATCCATCGATGGATCAGAAAATCTCTAAAATTAATAAGACGTGTGAAGATAAAAAAAAAAAAAAAAAAACACAACAAGACAAGTTGAACAAAAGATAACGACAAATACTTTAAATAAAAAGGATTACATGCATAAAAATAAATCTATAAAATAACATAATTTGATATAGTATGTTAGATTATAAAATTATTTTTCTTATAAAATAAATCTAACGAATCACATAAAATTACGTCAGATAATTCATTTTATCACTATTGCACTTCTCAAGGAGTATTCATGATTAATAGTATATGCATGTCACGTGGAGTAGTTAAGAAAGATAGAGACTAGCAAGTGGGGTGATGTCAACGGAAAGACAAGAATGAATTCCTAGCTCTCCTAACAATACATAGAATTCATTCGAGTATGAATCTCTAACTCTAATTTACACATGATATGTTGTTAGTAATTAATGCATGTTAATTTTGTAACGAGATCTACCTACCCAACCACTTAAAAATTAGGTTTTTCTGTTGAATATTGGACCCACCGCTAACTGGTTGAGCTTACCTTACCATGTAGTCCCCCGCTTCCCTGTCCCGTTTATTTATTACGTCGACTCCGGAGCCCATGACTACAACCCCTAATCTTTTTCTGTTTCACTTCTTTTCTTTCTTTGTTTTTGGTGTAATTTTTTAGGCGAAACTCTTTGCTTTTCTCTAGAGGCCTAGGCTAATATTACTATATTTAATTCTAAAAAAAAAAAAATTGCAAAATCGTTATGGGGGGCATGGCCTCTTGGCCCCCTGTGGATATGCATGCATGATTCATGTTGACATGGTCAGCCTCATATAACTATCGCCACGACCTCCGGTCGACACAAATACTTTTAATTATTGTAACCTGATCTACACAATTTTTTTAAAAAAGAAATCGTTATCAATTCATATTAATGATCCACTGATTTTGATATCAACGAATTTAAGTATTTGATCATTAATTATATAAGCCATGACTAGTAGTACTGATCAGTCAGCTTGTTGCATGATGAGTACGTACTGTGGAAGGAAAGGATATTCTACGGGGTCATGAGGTTTTTCCTTCCTTTTCAGCCTCGCTACCACTTTCCGAAAGCACTGATCTAAAAGGGAAAATAATCGAGAAAATGGGGACAAAGAATGTCATATTATAGTACTAGTACTGGTCAAAGCTGATCACAAAGGATTTTTTTTTTAATTTTTAATTATAATAATAATAATAATAAAAGAGAGAATGGAAATTAGAAATCTGAAAAGGATAAAGCTGAGACCAACCGAAAGGAAATCAGGAACAAAGAATCCGTATGTTTGAAGGAAACCACCAAACAACCAACCTATGTCCATATTCATGACTGGATTAATATTATTCAATCATTCATTGTTCGACTAAACATCCTCGATCGATCCATGGGTACAAGACATCATGATCATGTATGCGCCTGCCTGCCTGCCTATGGATTATTTATATTGACTTCCATATCTATATATATTTAACGAGATCCAAGTTCATGTTTCAAACTGATCATCATGATCATGTACTAATCTGATCTTTTCATGCATCTGATCATCCCTGGCCATTTGCATTGCCATGCATGCACCTTTCTTTTCACAGACACAGAGAATATGATGAACAGCTAGCTAGCTTTCTTTTGCGTTTGCCCTAAAAAGTAGAGACCATTTCAGTGGGGTTGCTCATGTTTTAAGCTCAACATGAGACATAACTAAGGTCGACGTTCCCACCATTTTAATTTCTTGATCTCGATCCCTCAGTTTTTGTGAAAATTAGTAGTTGGCGCTAATATATAAAATTGTTAACAAGAGATCATGATCATGTTTATAAGTTCAATAAATCTTCCCAACCTCCCAACACTCCACACTCTATCTTTTTTTAAAATTTTTTTTTAATTTTTTTATTAAATAATTTTTATATGAATAGTAAATAAAAAATTTGAAATATTTTAAAAAAAATAAATTCAAAATTTTTTTTTAAAAATATTAAAAAATATTAAAAAGTGTGGAGTGTGGATGAATAGTAGGAGGTTGTGTAGCAAAACCCATTCCTAAAATAAGACTATATATTTTTGGAGTACTACTTTGACCAAGACTTAAACTTTGCCCATGATATTGCTCTGGTAACAACAAGAGCAATCTCAATCTCATGGTGTTGCTGCTTTTATTCTTTTTCGGCCGGCGGCCCATGGGTGTACTCGTTATCTTTGTAACTTCTGATGATTGTGAAATGAAATAAAAATTCCTAAATTTGTCGAGAAAAAGCAGGAAGTTTTATTTACAATTTACCTTCGCACCATTTAGTCTGATCTCCCTCAAATAACAACCCTCTAATGAATGTTTGCCACGTAAGGCTCTTACTTCTCAACTTATATATCTACATAACAGTTGATAAACAGACTGAAAAGAACAAAATTTCCTAAACCCTCCCTCTTTACACCCCCCTTCCCCTCGAAGCCCCCCTACCGGCCTCTCCCTCTCCCTCTCCGGTTGACCCTCACCTTTTCTTAGTGCAAGCCCATCTCCACCATCCTCAAGTTCTCTCTCTCTCTCTATCTCTCTCTCTCTCTCTCTAAACTATAAGCTTCTAGGCAAAAAAGTTTGTCAACGGTTTGGAAATTAGTGACACCATTTGTATGTCAATTTTCATCTTTTTACTTTTTTTTTATAGAGAAAATCATTAATGGAGGTTTTGGAGTATTTTGGACAGCTTCGTAATGGGTTCAATTCTTCTTGCGTTTTTTGCAAATCTATCCAACAATTTTCTACAAGTCCAAGGTTCAAAAAACAAAACAAAACAAATGTAAATGATCAACATTGTAAGCTTTTTTTAAAATTATCAAGAGAAGAAGTTTGCTGAGAATGAAGATAGAGATTTTATTGAGAATGAGGAGAGGGAGAGTTTGCAGAAAGAAACCTTTGCTGAGCGTGAGGAGAGAGAGCTTGTAGAGAGAGAGTGTTTGCTGAGAATGAGGAGAGAGAAAATTTGCAGAAAGAGACAGCACTGAGTGTGGTTTTATCAGATGAGATCAACTTTATTACATTTAGTGTAGAATTTCATACATGGCTTGTTTTTATTGAGGGTTGTTAAATGCCCAAAAACAGTCGAACTGTTTCAAAGAGGACCTCTTTTATTTATTGAGTTGTTAATAAGTCTCTATAAAACCCTAGCTAGCTATTTCCTTAAGTTTTTTTCCTCAAATTCGGACCTCCTACAACTAATTATATATGATTGTTTATCACACCAACCGTTCAAAGGGGTCTCTTTAGTTCCAACAGAAAGCTGGTCGGATAATGTAAAATATCCAAGAAATTAAATCTATATAGGATATATATTTCCCATAGATATTTATAGTTTTAATTACTAGGCGATTAAGACATATGGCATCTACTGCCAGTACTCGAATTTACCGGCCTACCCTGCAAATTATATATAACTTTTCTCTTTGTTGGATAGAGAAATTACTCACCACCTTTAATTATTTCTTCAAGATAATTATTATTAATGTTAGAGAATTAATAATTAAGGTGGAAAAGGGGAATATATGCATGCATGGAAATTAAGAGCAAGAATGAGGACATGATGATCAATTATGTGGGGGTGGCCCAAAAACCACCGCTCCTAGCTAGCTTGCTGGGAGCTACCGTTAGTTATAGGATATATATTTTTTCTTTTTCTTTTTCATGTATGTATTTTTTAATATTTTTAAAAAAATTATAATATTATAAAAAAATACTTTTTTAATTATTAAGTAAAAAATTAAAAATTAAAAATAAAATTACAATGGTAGCATGGAGCGGTGACAGTAGCATTTTTCATGTGGTTATGGTGGCATGAGTTTTCTTTTTTCAAGTAGTCATTTTAATAAAAAGCTCTCACACGAAAACCCTAAAAAAAAAAACCCTAGCGGCCGCTCTCAGCGGAGGGGGGAGGGAAAGCTTCGGCTTCCTCATCCCCCCTCCTCTCCTCCCTCTCTACCGTTTGTCTTCGTAGGTTTATTACGGTTATTTTGGTGTTTATTTTGATTTATCAGGTTTCGGCCGAATAATTGGGGAAGCCGATCCGAGCCTCTCCGGTGGATGTTCTCCTTCACGCGTACCACCGGGAGATCCCTCGCCCGCCAATCATGCATCCTCCCGCTTTGGGCGCCATAAGGAGCGGCGTGTCGCCCCCACGCGCGGACCAC
The DNA here is from genome assembly GCA_029856935.1 of Cyclocarya paliurus. NCBI lineage: Eukaryota > Viridiplantae > Streptophyta > Magnoliopsida > Fagales > Juglandaceae > Cyclocarya > Cyclocarya paliurus. The sequence goes on from CM056951.1 coordinate 19,544,959, forward strand.
AGAGAACGCGTGGCATACGCGAGCCACCGCGTATCACACCGCGTCGGAGCCATGTGCGGCAGCTCAGGGCCCAGTATACCGGCGCTGTCTTGACCGGCCGTTCGGCTTCTCCCCAGCGTGGCGCGTGCCCCCCACGCGCCACCCCGATCCTGTTTGGTTTCGTCTGTTGTTGGGTTCTGTTTTGTAGTGTATTTGATTTGGTTTGTGGTTGTTTTTTGGTTTTTGCACCTCTGTTGAGCCCTGTTTAGGGGTTGTTGCAGTGTTTTTTGTTTGAGTTGGTTTTTCCTGCTTTTTGCCTGTATTTAGTTTTCTGCATTATTAATAGAAATAGGCTAGCGGACTCTTTTGGAGTCCATAGCCGTAAAGTCCCGCTCCTCCTTTGGGAGGAGACGGTGTGGTAGGACTCCTCCTCCTAGGGAGGATGGGAGGTGATAGAGCTTCTTTTCTTTTGAAAAGAAGTCGTTTTAGGCTCTGTTTTTACAGAGTGTGATTCTTTCTGACAAACCTAGTTTGATCAGAAAGAGTTATAGAAGTTAAGACAAAGTCCGTCATAAAGAAATTTATGTATGGGGTGCTTTAGAGCAGATGCGTAGGTTGACTTGTAGTCTGGGTTTTCCCTGTATTGATAAGTCACATTTGTAACTTCGAAATTCATTAATGAAATGAAGTCTATTTTTCTAAAAAAAAAGTAGTCATTTTAATAACCCAATAAAAATTATTTTCTATTTTGTTTTAATTTATTATTTTTACCATTTAAGAGACACGCTGGTGATTTGCTCTAAGAGGAGGCCAGGCCGGACGACAGATTAACATGACTCAAACTAATAATCTCTGATCAGTGTGTTGAACTCATATTGTGATATATAAATATATATATATATATATAATACCTAATTGATTAGAGCAAAAACTAACTAAATGTTTACAAGTAATTAATTGATCCAAGTTAAATATAACTAGGTGGGTAATTTTATTTCACTTAAATCACCCAATCAAGGAATTAGCTCAACCCTAGGAGAAAATTAACGAGACTAGCTAGCTATTATTATCTAATTGATGAGAATGTTTTCCTTCTAAAAGGAGAAAAATCTCATTTTAAAAAGAAATTATAGCGGTGTTTGTATGTTGTCTAAACATTAATAGATGACGTGTTTTTATGTATTTAATATTATTTTAGGTATATATGTACCCGAAAAATGAATTTTTGCAACCATTTATACAAGAAAGTATAGACTATGCGAGATTTAATCTTTATAAACGTTTTTAATGTTACTTTATTTTTATCATTGTATTTATAATTTGTCAAATATGTATATATATATATATATATGAACAAGTTAATTTATTTGATTAGAGATGAAAAATATAAAGATTCATTTGGGGAAAACAAACAAAAATTATGCTAGTATATATATATATATATATATATATATATATTTATATCAAAAACTCTATGTGCAGTCACTTTTGTTATATATATATATATATATATATATATATATATATATATATATATATATACAACTTCTTCTCTTCTTTCAATTTTTGATAAGTTCATAAATTTTTTTTATCATACGGTCTAATGTAGTACTAATTCGATACGAAAATACGATGATGTATATATATATATATACTTTGTGCGAAGCACGACTAGCATTTTCTATAGGATGTCTAAGAATAAACTAGATAAGGAGATGATCTTAAATATATAATATTCTAGAAAATCGTATCACATTCATTTATAATAATTCTCAAACATAATTAGATTTACTCATAATTTGGAAATCCAAATTCAACTGGTACGTACCTAACATCACACTTTTAAAAAGTATACTGTGGAGATCGAGAAAAAAACATTAGATCCTTCGAACCAAAAACCGACATTAATACGGATGATAAGGACTAAACATATGCTAGAATAAAAGGGGATATGATCTTGTTCGGCCTGAACTACAAACATATGCTAGAAACTATACGTGACCAAATAATTAAGGCCAATCAAGTCTGCCTTCAAAGTTTGCCGACAGGCCAACGAGAAAGATGCACGAACCGGTTAGACACTAAAGAACATATACATATAATTAAAGAAAAAGTGGCATATGATTAAGACGGCCATTGAGAAATGAACAAAAAATAAATAAATAAATAAAATCAATTAAGCAGTACCCGTGGTATGACTGAATTCCCTATAAAAGATAAGGCGGAGACCAAAAGCTAGCATGACTCTAAGCACCATCACGGGTACGTGGTGCCGCCTCGATGCCATCGTCGGCATCGATAATTAGTACAGGATTAATACATAATTAATATTAATTAAGTATGGTAGATTTCCCTAACTTGTTTGTTTCTCTATGACAAATAATTAAGGGATCGAGATGTTAGCATATCGACAAATAATTAAGGGAGATGTTAGCATATTGAGATTTCCACGTAGTACCCAAAGTGAGACCACGTCAGCCTTGTATTGTCGCCACATATATAAGCCTTGACTTCATACATCAATACTTCATGTCCCTTACCTATTCTTTAATTAGGATATGCTAAATCTTTGATACCTGTTTATCTACAATTTGTTGGGTTTGTGGAGCCTGGTTTGTTAGTGTGTCAGCTTAATTTGATGACTCAAGTACCCGACAATAATGCATTATAATTTTTTGACGGATTTTCAAAGAGACCTAATTGATTGTCACTGTTTGCAATTAGAGGAAGCGTCAGGCAAAAAATTTGAAAATTACTCAAGCGAATAATGCAAAAAACTAAAAATTAAGATTTCCACCATGTAACACATAAATATATACTTAATGAATAATATAAGAGTTTTGATGATTCTGAATAGTAAAATTTCGTTTCAATTAAGTGTATTTTGTGATTCTTTAATACAATAAAATCTTCTTCAGTTTTGTGAACGTATGCACATTGACAAACCACGTTAATTTTGTATCATTTGCTTGATGTGCTTGTGTTTGCTTTTGTTTATCTATCATCATTTTCACAACAAAAATCTACTCTTTATATATTAGGATAATAAATAGATAGTCAAATTCATTTTTTTCAACTTGTAATTACTTCAACGTTATATATTTATATTTATATTTCGAAATTACTTGATTTCAACTTGTAATTACTTCAACGTTAAATATTTATATTAATATTTCGAAATTACTTGATAATGATGACATAATTCACCGGCTGACATGGCGCCACTGCAAAATCTGCAGCAATACATGAGTAGCTAGCTGCACTTCGTCTTCACATAGATTATTTAGAAATGAGGAAGTCGCCCTTTGGATGTTTGGCCCACTGGTTCGGTTGCTGCCGGAATTATTTTTCTGTTGACTGTTTGGTTTCCGAGTTCTCCAAGGAGAAATGAAGACTGGGCAGCAGGCAAAGAGTCGTGGGTGTGTGTCTCAGCGTTTGTCTGATGTTTTTTTTTTATTCTCTCTTTTTTTGTCGTTTTACGGGAACTGCACGGGACTCGAGGAGACGAGGTCACGGTTATTGTCCGTTATGACAGTTTGCCTGTTTGCCATGTTAGGCACACGTGCTTCTCCCGTTTTTGTTGGTTACGGTGGGTTCTTCTTCTCGACGGTTGAAACTTGAACAACGTTTCGAAGCAAGCGTACGGCGACTTCTAACTACCTATCCCAACCACTGCCGACAATATTTCTTCAATTATATATTATTATATCTAAATATATATTTTAAGGCAAGCATTGTCTGTTATGGTGGGCCATCCGATTTTGTCTCCATATAACCTTTTCATCAATAATTTTGATTACATAATTTAAGCGTTGAAATTAGGTAAAAATTATTGTATTTTTATAAAGGTTCCTTTAGCTACAGAAATTATTTTATCTTATTTTATTTTATTATTATAATTTTTTTTAATTTTTATATAAAATATAATAAATAATTTAATTTTTTTAATTTTTTTAAATTTTTTAAATTTTAAAATAATAATATTAAAAAATAATATTTTATTCAATTAATCTAAAATTATTTCATCTTCTTTCTATCTAAATGATACTTAAATCTATTCGTACGGTGAAATAAAATTTAAATTTAGGCCTTAGGAGTGATTAGAATGTATTAAATTGGCCCCAACAATCATTCTTTATTATATTTTTTTACTGTCATATCACTTATTTTTCATGTAAGACAATTAAGGTAAAAGATATATGATTAGATTGCAATGCTAGGGTTTTAAAAATGTATTCATTTAAGTCTAGAAAGTCGATGATCGCCGGATAACACTTCGCTGCGACCACCTCCTAGAAGCTCTGGTCTTGACATTAATCTAAGACACTGCATGGCCTTTACTCTCCTATTATTTATGTCTAGCTCGAAATAAGACCAACCTTGTGATCAACCTCAAAGACATTGTTCTCTACATTCAACACTCTTAAACGAGTTTTAATTTACAATGCACCGCGATCTAGACGAGCATATATATGAAATTTTGTCGTAGTGACTAGCCAACTAAAATCAATGAAAACGATATTTATTATATAGTATGATAATAAAATTATATCAAATAGTTAAAGAAAAAGTTTTGGTGTTTTTAATGAAGTGGCATCATTACACTTATTAATAAAAATGTTATATAGACGTCATTGTTACAAAAGAGATGGTGAAAGTAATTTAAGAGATTCTTTGGGGGAGCCAATAGAGATATTAAAGGAGCAAATATAAAAAATGATAAGGTTGTACGAGGAGCACAAAAGGTGTCAAAACATGAAGGAGAAACGTGTACTATGGAAGATCTTAGAAAGATCTACCCTCGAATGATAACAAATAATTGCTTTTAAAATTCAAGGATGATGAATAATGATGTTAGAGTAAATGAACTATTATCCTTATTCACATCAACAAACACTTTAGCAGCAACAAATTTTTCCCAACAAGAGAGTTCTTCTAAAACACCAACTACCTTCACATTCAAAAATATATTAGGATGATCACGTTCTTATCTTTATTCTATTTTCTCATTGTATTTTCATATTAGATAGGATTTATGTAAATCAAACTCTTCCTTATCATGTATATTCAATTATTACAAATATGTATTATCTTGGTTATAAATATACAACAGGCAGGCCACTTATTTGTGTGCAGCCATTTCAAATCATATCACTTATCTTACATGGTACCAAAGCTTTTACGCTTAATTGCTTCTGTAGATCCTACAATGACCACTCCCACTTCCGATGCTTTCACTATTCCATTCAATGCTCTCAATCTTGCTTCTCTCATCTCAGTTGGACAACTCAAGCTATCTACTTTGGGTATCTCAATTCCAGCTTGTCCTACGTAGCTACGATCTCATGGGTATCATTGATGGCACTGAGGCTTGTCCTCCCTAATTTGTCATTGACTCCACAGGGAAGCTCATTGACATGATCAACCATACATTTGCCCTTTGGAATAAAAAAGACCAGTTTTTGTTAAGTTGGTTGAATGCCACTCTCTCAGAAAATGTTTTGGCCTTGGTATATGGCCTTTATTCTTCACAGCAGGTGTGGAACTTTCTTGCCTCCCGCTTTGCTTCTCAATCACGATCTCGAACCAACTTGAAGCTCCAACTTCAATCCTTTTGGCAAGGTTTCAAGACGTTTAGTGAATTTTTACAAAGTATTAAACTCTTGGCTGATCAACTGGCTATTGTTGGAAAGCTTGTTGATGATGACGATTTGATCACCTACATCATCAGTGGTTTGAACACCTCCTATTATGCATTTGTCTACTCTTATTCCTTTGCCACCTAAACATCATCTCTAACATATGATGAGTTTCAAACTGAGCTATTGAATTATGAAATGTTAGTTTCTAACCATAATGCTAGAAGTAGGTAAGATGCAAGGTCCTTTGCACTCTATTCTCACAAAAAAGAAAAATGGCCCTTACAAGCCTCAACGCCACAATGGGAATCCAAAACAGCTTACTCACAACAAATTAGCCACCCTACAAAGACCATTGTAGATTCAGGTGACAAAAACTCAGATAATACATTCTTTACTGGCAACCGTGCTCCTTGTCAAATTTGTGTGGAAAAAGCGGACACCAAGACCTAGATTGTTTCAATCGCATGAACTTCACATATCAAGGACACCATCCTCCATTACAACTTACTGCCATGGCTGCTAAACAATTTGGTTTAGGAGAAGAACAAACCTGGTTTGCAGACAGTGGTGTAATGCACACATCACTGCCGACCTCAACTACCTTACCATCACTAAACCTTATAATGGAGGTCAAGATGTCGCAGTTGGGAATGGCTCTAGTTTGTATATCACATCCACGGGTTCCTCTACTATTTGTCATTCCAAACTTCATTTAAATAATATCTTACATTGTCCTAAAACTGCTGCTAATATGTTATCCATTCAACTTTTTACGAGAATGGTTGTTGGTTTGCACTCACATTCAAGTTTTTTATGGTGAAGGACAATCTCACAAGGCGGATTATTTTACAAGGGCCCAGTAAAAATGGTCTTTATCCCATCATGTTTCCAACTTCTGCCAATAAAGAAAGCCTATGATGCCTTCCTTGGAGTCTCTACTAGTTCTTCCATTTGGTACCATTGACTTGGTCATCCAGCTGTTGTTGTCTTACAAATGTTAAAATCTAGGTGTTTTATCTCTATGTCTAGTGGTATCAATAAATCTTCTGTATGTGAGCCTTACCAATTAGCCAAAATCAAGACTCTCCCTTTCTCTAGTTCTTCACAGATGTCTACATTTTCTCTTAAAATAATACGTTCAGATGTTTGGTGTTCTCACATTCAATCATAAAGTGGCTGTAAATTCTATGTTACATTTATTAATAATTTTTCTAGATTCACATGGATGTATCCCATGTATTCCAAATCTGATGTCTTTAAGCATTTCTTACAATTCAACATGTTTTGTTGAACAATAGTTTGATAGATCCATTAAAGCCTTACAAACTGGAGAGGGGTTGCTCCATAGACGTTTGGTTGAAACGGACCCTTTTTACTCGCACACTCTCATTTACCTTTAACCTATTGGGTTGACTCCTTTAACACAACTGTCTATCTAATTAATCACCTGCCAACTGTTGTTCTTAAGCACAAATCACGATATGAAGTGCTTTTAAATAAAACATTAGATTACTCACTTCTCGGGACATTTGGGTGTGCTTGATATCCTTTATTTCGACCTTACAACAATCACAAACCCCAATTCTGATCTAAAAAATGTATCTTTCTTGGATACAGTTCTAATCACAGAGGCTATCATTGTTTAGATCCTCTCATCCATAAGGTTTATCTCAGTCATAGTGTAGTCTTTGATGAAACACAATTTCTTGGTTTAAAGTCTACTTTGCAGGGCTCATTTGTTCAAGAATCTGCTCCAACAAGATCTACACTTCCTACACCAAACATGTTTGTTAAGGTACCAACTCCTAATCCTCTTTTGAATTCATTTGCCTCACATATTTCCTCTGCCACAATTCCTATTGACCCCATGGTCTCTGAATCTATGCATGAAACTAGTTCACCTGCCTCTATTTTGCCTAAGCTTGCATGCTCTCCTGTGACATCATCTCTTATCCCCTCTAATCATCCTATGCTTACAAGATCTCGTACTGGCCATTCTAGACCAAAATCTTTTTTTGATTACCAGTTGTACAACACTCATTATCCCTTGTGTAGTTTACAAACCATTGTTATTCTCACTGCTCATTCTTCATTTCATCGGGCTATTAAGCAACCTGAATGGCATAAGGCTATGATTCTTAGTATTGTTGTTCACTATAACTGGCCCCTCCGAGAGCTTGATATCTCTAATGCATTTCTTCATGGCACCATAACTAAAGAAGTGTACATGGAACAGCCTGCTGGATTCGTTAACCCTCAGCTTCACATCATGTTTGTTGACTCAACAAAGCCCTCTATGGTCTTAAACAAGCCTCCGGAGCTTAGTTTCACAAGTTTGCACAAGCTTTGCAGAATATTGGCATCACAGAATCTCATGTTGACAATTCTTTGTTTGTTTTTCATTGTCACTCAATACATATCTTTCTACTAATTTATGTAGATGAAATCATTACAATAAGTATCGACTTTAATCTTATTATGAGACTCATTAGTTCTCTTAAACAGTAGTTTGTTGTTAAGGAGTTGGGTTCCTTGCACTACTTCGTTGGCTTAAAAGTTCATCATGACTCTACTGGTCTTTATTTGTCCCAGTCCAAGTACATTGTTGATTTATAACATCAATTTTGCAAGACTAGTACGTACCAAGTCATGCACTAGTCCATGGCGTCAAGATCTAAACTCTCACAAATCTCAAGGGATCCTATAGATAATGTTACCACCTATAGAAAATTGGTTGGAGCCCTTCAGTACTGTACTCTTACTAGATTAGAAATTTCTTTTTCAGTCAATCAACTATGTCAATACTTGAATTCACCTACAACAAAACATTTCTCGGCTACCAAGCGTATTCTTTGATATCTCAAGGGCTCAATTTATCACAGTTTATTTCTTGGCAAAGGTCCTCTCACTCTCAATGCATTTAGTGACTTTAACTAGGCAAGGTCAGCGGATGATTGTAGATCCACAACTGGGTATGTAGTATTTCTTGGCTCTTGCTTAATTTCCTGGAGTGAAAAGAAAAAATTTGTGGTTTCAAAATCAAGCACTGAATCAAAATATAGATCAATGTCAATGGTGACTGCCGAGCTTTATTGGCTAAGAATGCTTCTTCAATACCTCCATATTTATCTTTCAATAGCACCAGTTCTCGAGTGTGACAACCTTGGGGTACTGTCATTGGCTGCCAATCCCATTTTTCATGCAAGAACCAAACATATTGAAGTAGATTATCACTTCATTAGAGAGAAGGTCTTAAACAAAGATATCAGTCTTCGCTTCATTTCCACTCAAGCTCAGATTGCACATATCTTCACCAAGGGCCTAACAAAGGATTGGTTTTTACTTCTTAGGGACAAATTGGTGGTTCGTGCACTCCCCATCAGTTTGTAGGGAGATGTTAGAGTAAATGAACCACAATCCTTATCCACATCAACAAACACTTCAACAGCAACATATTTTTCACATTCATATATGTTGGGATGATCGCATTCTTATCTTATCTTTGTATTTTCATATTAGAGAGGATTTATATAAACCAAACTCTTCCTTATCACGTATATTCAATTATAATAGATACGTATTATCTTGGTTATAAATATACAATAGGCAGGCCACTTATTTGTGTGCAACCAGTTCAAATCATATCACTTATCTTATAAATGATTAGGCAAGTAAATTTTTCATTAGGATGTAGGAATTGAGAAATTAGGTATATGGAATTGTTATTCATCATCTTGTTGTATTATATTTATCAGCCAGTCATTTGATACCACGTTAAAGGATGTAGAAATCGAGAGATTATACATCAAATGATTGTAAAACTATTTTATATTTTACTTATATGTAAATTGTTTAATGTCACGTCAGAAAATGATGAAGTTTAAAATAATGTTTATCATAATTTTTCATTAAGCACAAAAAAGTACTAGATTCATAAAAAGATCCTACAAGAGTAAAATTCACAAATTAATGAAGTTAGATTTGAATTTGATATCTTATATCTACTTTATACTAAAAATAGATTTGTAATCTAATTATATACCACAACAAGCCTATCCTTTTGTGATTCTCCTTTTAAAAAACCTCTTTGTAAACAAAACATTTCTTTTAAACATACTATGATAGAAATGGTACTAATCTACACGTTAATTTATGGAGATCCTCTTGATGGAGTAGTAACTCATTCAAATAAAAATAGGTTAAATTCTCAACAGTAGGAGTGAATCAGCGTAGGACATGACTAACCAAAGATTATATTATGAACATAATATGATGGAAAACTATAGATCTTGTATTAATGTCATGTTTCGTAAGTCTTTAAACCAAGTTCTAGCAACTCAAGTAATCAAGACTTGAGCCTGCAAAAATAGGATAGAAGACAACTGAGAGAGGGAGGCCTTGGGGCTACGGAATCTCCAATGCCTAAGACAATAAATTCTCTTGAGACTTTGTAAATAAGTGAGAGAGACTAGGGATCCTAGAGAGTTTCTCATACATGGAACTTGCTATTTATATCATGAGTCTGGGGGACAGATTGTGTCTGCCCCATGGAGTCAATGTCCTTCGTAATGTTCCTTCCGTCAGAGTCATTTTATGCGGAGTGGCTCTGCGACGATGTCATTAATGTGGCATGTACCTCGGGCAATGGTACCATTAATGCGTCGTGGTTCCCCAATTTACCTCACCTTGTTGGCGTCCTGGGTGGTCTGTTGATGGCTCCCCTATCAGGGGATCGAGAGTCCCTCATACTTTCCTCCCATTACGCAGGCAAGCATTCAAAAGCTAGACACTATTCGAGGGGTCTAACGTCGGCAAGTCTCATCCCCTGCAACACATTCCTTCATGCAAGTAGCATCCAGAGGAGCCTACCCATGGGCCGGCTACCCTTCTCAGGCCAGTTGAGATAAAGGGACAAAATCCCTTTATAGTTACCCCGCTGATTCTCACTGTACTAGTACGGTGGAAATTATTACTAATCTTGAACCTGCCTTGCTATTGAGGTCAAGATCCCTCTGCTGTCGTGCACACGGTTTCGAAGTTGGAGGAGGTTCTCTTCACTTGGCTACCCTAGTATCTTTTCCCTTCCACTTTTACTAGCGCGTCTTTTGATAACCTTGATGGCATTTTTTCAGTTATATCAATGTCGAGGGCATTAGGCAGCTCTTCACCTTCACGTCATTTTGTGGTACCAATTCTTGGGATTCGAAGTGTCTCATACTTTTCCCTTCTGCCATGGGGCGAGGGAGATCAATCGTTGCCTTCCCCCTATATAAATGTGATTTGGATTAGAGTCTCATTTTCTTTCATTGCAATTTAGTCCTCCTGCCATTCTTGTACTCTCAACTTCTTCTCCCTTATGCTTACTCTCCTTTCTTCACTACACTCTACTTTTGTGTTAATGGATTTTGAGAATCAACCCAACTCATGACTTCCGGTGGGGGAGATACTGATGTTGGGCCATCTTTTTAGGGCCGTAGTTGGCGTTCCAATGCTCAAGCAGCGATGCTGGCATCACTGGCCCTAACTTATCCGGTGCCGAAATCGGTGCCCTTTGAGGTCCCCAGCCCACATAAGGGTGCTATTGATGTTAAGGGGCACTCTACTCTAGTGGCCTTCTTTCCTTCCATGTTTACGTGTGGATTGAGATTCCTTTCCCAAGCCTTGTTTGTAACTTGCTGGATCACCTTGGTCTAACCCCTTCTCAGCTTCATCCGAATGTTTGGAGGCTTCTGATTTGTTGCAGTATCATCTGGCAGCGTGCCTTTTTGGAATCGAACCCAGAGCAAGCCGACCTCACCTGTCGTGAGTTCCTCCTTACACACAAGGTGCTGCGGCAAAAGGGGAACACCTAAAATTTTAGGGCGATGCATGCCCTCGTTAACCTGGAGCCACAATATCACAAGGTGAATGACTAGTCTACGAAGTTCCTTTTTGTGTCTAGCCACGGGTGATAGTTCCCAGTGGGTCAGGTGAGTCATCGCAAGTTTCCTATCAGGGTAGACTGGGGAAAGGTTCTGGAAGACAAGGCGGTGCGCCCGATGGCTACCCTTGCTGAGTCGCGGCGTTTTGCCATCGTTCGGGATTGGGTACAGAAGAACTCTAGTAGCGTCTTCTCAGAAGCCCTCCTTTCCGAAAAAAGCCTAAGAGATTCTCTACCCCCCTTAGCCATGTTCCTTTTGACGACAAAGTGATTATTGCCCAGTCTCAGGTCAGTCCTACCCGAAAAGCAACCCTTGGACCCAAACCGTCTACAACATCCAAAAGGAAGTCACCTTCCGCACTTCGCCCCACCTCCATGACACAGTTACTGGAAGTAGCAGCCGCCACCCTCTCAATGTCAGAAACTGGTTGTCGTAGGCATACGAATACACATAAGATCTATAAGAATCCCACAGACGGTGCCACAATTAACACCGTGTTTCGTACGCATTTGGGACAGGTTCCAATAACTCAAGTCTTCAAGACTTGTTCCTAGAAAAATAAGAAAGAAATCAATTAGGAGAAGTCGACCTTGGGGCTAAGGAGTCTCCGATGCTAAAGTCAATAAATCCTCTAGGAAATTTGTAAATAAGTGAGAGAGTTTAGGGATCCGAGGGGTCCATGCAATGATCTGGCTACACGGGCAGAGCACTAAGTGGAGGTGATTCTTTTCTAAATGTTATAATCGGCTCTGGTCCAAGAGATCTGTGTGAAGGTTTGCCCGCTCAAACGAGAGCTCATGCCGAAGAGGTTATTGAAAGGAGTCATCGAGTCGAGGTGGCTGCACAAACGTCTGAGGTTGAGGGCCCAGTAGAAGTTATTTCTCCTTGGGCTTGGCTGGAAATGGAAGGGAGTCATGTGGAGGCTATCAGCTAGGTCGCCAAGCATTTGTCCGGCTTTTCTATAAGGTTCGGCTATTTCATTCTCCATCATTTTCCTTTCTTTCACTGTTTTCTAATTTCCCTTTATTGACTGTTGTGTGTCGGCCCTTCTTGTTGTCAAGGTCCCTCTCAGCTAGCAACCTTTATTGTGGGTGATCAGGAGGCCATTGAGCAAGAAAATCAGGACCTTTGTACGATGACCCAAACCACCCTTTAGTGTGCTCGTGGTGAGAGGGAAGAGAGGGAGCAGCTGGAGCAAGAGCTGAAGAGGGTATGGCTTGCCTTGAAGGAGGAATGTAGGAAAAACAAGAATCTTAACCGCCGCCAGAACGAGCTCAAGAGGGAAGGGAAGGAAAGCGGCTAGCGGTCGGAGCAGCTTGTTACAGATATTTGGGCAATCTGTCTTGGGTACAAGAGGTCGCCTCCCGCCTGGACAGGCAGCTGAAGTTGGTCTCGAGCATTCACGATCTAAAAAAAGGGGCATGGGTGCGCTTAAGGTTGTCGGTTGATGCGGGACCACATCTTGGGTAGTCTGCAGCTACGTTCGTGGACTTTTGAGAAATATTTTCCGGGCCTCGACCTTGCCCAGATTTCTGTTGACGAAGCAGCTTTGTGTTTAGCTACAAGTTGGGAAGGAAAGAGATCCATGATGCCTTCTCGAGTCTTGTCTCTCGGCCGTGCCCAAGTCTGCTGCTTCCGAGTCGAGTGATCTGCTCCCAGAGGTTGATACTCCTAAGGCCGAGGCCTGACTTCGCCACACCTTAGCTCCTTGGTGCCGCTGCTGCTCTTTTATTTTGTTCTTCCATTTCTTTTCTCTTTAGTGAATGTATATACCTATGGGTTGTTGCCTACGACTTGTATGCACTTGGATCAATGAAATTCATTCACATTTTTGTCGTGTTAGGCTGCTTGTCTTTACGATGTTTTCCTTTCGTGCTTTTCTTTATTTCTTTCTTTTGTGGCCGGCCTGGGGAGTTTTGCCTCAGGAAATTATGGGGTTCCTGACTACCCCGCCGACCGTTCGTTTATCTGTTAACGCTGCCTTTGTTCGCCTTTGTTAGGTAGTTGCCCTCTCGGGGCCTTTAGTGACTTTGTTTTTTTGGGCTTTGGTTCGCTACACCTTACAACTTTATGTTGTGACTTGCTATTTGTAACTCTACGGCTTCATGTCATAGCTTGCTCTTTGCAACTCTGTGACTTCATGTTACAGCTTGCGATGATTAATGACATCACCATTTATTGATTGTGTCTGGCTATTTGTCTTTGTGAGTTTTTTTTTTTTTTTTGTCAACCTAGGGCTTTTGCCGCAAGAAATTACAAGCTCAGCATTAGGCAGGGATGTTGTTGCCATACAGGGCTTCACAGTTCACCTTGCCAGCGCCTTGCCTATTCCTGACGGCCCCGCAGGCTGACGGCTCTCCTGCCCATACTGCTTTTGTCCACCTTTGTTAAGTAGTCGTTCTCATGAGGCTTTTTAGCAACCTTGTCTGACGAGGCCAATGTCTTTCCATCTTTTTCCTATACTGATTCCTTCTTTTCGCCGTCTATCTTCTGAGTTTGCTTCACCCCTCCTAGTCCTTTTGTTCTTCCATTTTATGTAACAGTGCTTTACTTTGGCATGTAAGTGGGCCTCCTGGCCTATGTCACAATGTGCTTGTTGCTTTCTGTCATGTTTCTGATTTTCGTATTCTTTGGTGCAATATTCGGGCGATTAAAGGACCTAGCCAACTCTCTACTGGGAAGGTGTCAGGACACCCCAGGCCAACCTGCCCCTTTAATCCCCGAGTAGGTAATACCTTATGGCAACCATGGGCTGGCTTGCTCTTTATTGCGATGAGAGTCGAGGTAAGTGTTCAGGTAGCCGAAAGATTGGGCCCCTTCTCCTCTGTAGAAGGGTCCGAGCGGCCTCTGGCTCAACTTGCCCCTATTACCTTGTTGGGAGGTAGTTTGTTCGGGCAGTTTGAGACTGAACCTAGTCCTGCTCGTTGATATCGGGTAGTTCATTATTTGGCCTTCGAGGTGGTTCATCCATTGCTTCGATGTTTCATCTTTAGAGATTTCGTTCATGTTGGGTGGTCGAAAGACTAGGCCCACACTCCATTAGGGAGAGGTCAAGATGCCTCAAGTCAACCCGCCCATTTAATTCCCTAAGGAGATAACTTCTTCGGACAACCATGGGGCCAGTCGGCTCTTTTTCCGTGATAAGAGTCGAGGTAAGTATTCTGGTCGCCGAAAAGCTAGACCCGCTCTCCTCTACGGGAGGGTCTAAGCTGCCTCTGGCCCAACTCATCCTTGTTACATCTCGGGGAGGTAATTTATTCAGACAGTTTGAGACTAAACCCGCTCTCGCTCATTGACATCGCAGGGAAATGTAATTTTTGGGTCAGGCCGGCGTTGAACCCACTCTTCGTTCGCAGTGGAGGTTGGGGTAAGTATTCGGACCATTGTGGGGGTTGGATCCGTACTCCTCTGCGGGAGGGGTAGAGCAGCTTTTGGCGTGACTCATCCCTTTAAGTCCCATAGGGAGGTAAGTTTTCAGGCAATTTGCGATTGGACCAGCTCCCGCCAGTTGAGGCTTACGAGGAAGGTAAGTCTTTTGTCTTTGGACACCTGAGGACTGACCCGCACTCCACCACCGGAAGGATAAGACAACCTTTAGGCCTACTTTCCCATTGGTGTCCCACGTGGGAGGTAAGTTTGGATAGCGATATAGCTGGTCCACTCTTCACCTCGATAAGAGTAGGGGTAAGTTGTTCGAACGGCAGGGGGCATAACACATTCTCCATCGCAGGAGGGGTAGAACGGCTTTTGGCCTAGTTCTCCCCTTTGGTCCGGCTGGAAGTACGCTATTTAGGCAGTTGAGACTGAACCTGCTCCCGCTCGCTGATATTACAGGGAAGGTAAGAGTTGGGTTAGACTAGCACTGATCCCACTCTTCATTGCGGCAAAGGTCGAGGTAAGTTATTCGAGAATGACCTGCTCTCCATCACAAGAGGGGTAGAGCAGCCTTCGGCCTAGCTCTCCTATTTGGTTCTATGTGAGGTATGTTGTTCGGGCAGTTTGAGACTAGACCTACTCCTGCTTGTTAACGCTCGCAAGGAAAGTAAGTCTTTGTTTTCGGGCCACCGAGCGTTGACCCGCACTCCACTATGGGAGGGATAAGGCAACATTTTGGCCTACTTTTCCCTTTGGTATCCTGGGGGGGAGGTAACTTATTCGGACATCAATGTGGTTGGCCTGCTCTTCATTGCGACAGGAATTAGGGTAAGTTATTCAGGCCGCCGAGGGAATAGGACCCGCTCTCCATCGCAGGAGGGATAGAGTTGCCTTCATCCTAGCTCTTTCCTTTGACCTCACGGGAGGTACGTTATTTGGGCAATTTGAAACTGGACCTGTTCCCACCCGTTGACCTCATAGGGAAGGTAAGCATTGATTCAATGATGATTTCATTCTTTACAAATTTTGTTAGTCGTAGATCATCTTGTCGGTGTTTTGTTGACAACACAAAAGTTCGAAGTAAATGTGTTGTATTATCTTGAAAAATTATGTCTTTCATTAAATAGCAAGAATTTTCAAAAATGACACATTACAAAATAAAGGGAAACGAAGCCTTCAACCATGGAGCGTTCATTCGTTCTACCTCTACCTCTGGGGCCATGCACCTTCCCACTCCTCCTCAAGCCCGGTAGGGTGAGTCACAGACTAAGGCTGACCAAGACCCTTCAAACGGTGCATTTCCTACTCCTTCCTGGAGGTGTCATCCGGGGTAACGCCCCATCCTTCTGCTTCAGCTCTTGGACGTAGAATTCTCTTACAAGGACCTGTTCACCTCAGATTTCTCCCACTCTGCGGGGAGTTGGGAACTTCGTCTTGAGATGGTAGGTCGACATGATGGCCCACAAGTTGCTGAGGGTGGGCCTTCCGATGATGGCATTATACGAGAACGGGGTTCTCACCACTAGGAAGTCGACCATGACCAAGGCCGTACAGGGGGCACTGCCAGCGATGACCAACAGTGTGATGATTCCCACAGGATGAACCATACTCCCAGAGAAGCCTTTCAGTAGCATGGGGCTGGGTGCAGCCAGGCCGCATTTATTCCCATCCTAGTGAAGGCTTCTAAAAAAGGATGTCCGCAGAACTCCCATTGTCGATGAAGATTCTACAGGTCGTGAAGTTGGCGACAAGCATAGTCACTACTAGCACATCGTTGTAGCAAAGTACCTTCCTGGCTAGCCTTCACAAAGGAGATGATCAGGGTTGGTTCACCCCTTCGGTGTTTGGCAGGATGGTACTCCGCAGAGTACACCTCATGGTATCAGGCCCACCTAACGAGTGCTTTCCTGCTTGAGGAGGAAGTGCCCCCACCCGCGAATCCTCCCACTATGGTTCAGATTTCTTCGAGTGGAGGTCCCCCCGTGGTGGCAAATGGGGGTGATCTTGCTGTGGCCCTAGCGGTGGTGGTCATCTCTGGGAGCACTTTTCCCTCTTATGTCGGTCGATTTAGTCCACACTCCTTTCCCTCAACCTTCCCATTCTTTCCTGGTCCAGTCTCCTGGTCGGGGGATAGTGTTGCTTCTTTCGCTCCGCACGTTCCCTTCTCTCTTGCTAGGAGAAACAATCCTCAATGTTATGTGAGGTGGACTTGTGGTATGTGCAGTAGCAGCGTGCAATGTCATTATCTTCACGGGTGGCGGAGGTGTCGATCTCATGGATGGTGAATGTAGGCCTGTTGAGCCAAGGTCCTGGTCCCCTCCTCGGAGCTTCCTCCCTACTCTTATCTTGGGAACTCTTCTCTTGCTTCTCGTGGGCCTTAGCCCTAACTGAGCCTTCACCTTCCTTTCTACTCACTCTAGCTTCTTCTTTCTTGGCTCCGTCAGGGCCCGAAGAGTGTCCTCGGTGTTGATGAAGTTGTCAGCCTAATCCATGAACTCCTACAGCATCACGGGGGTCCTCCTCACCAGTTCAGCCATAAATTAGGATTGCAGCCAGACCCCTAGTAGAAGTGCCACCAAGGTTATTTTCTCATCTTGGTTGTCAGTGGTCATGCACTGTTTGTTGAATCAAGTTAGGTAGGAATTTAGGCTCTTTTCCTCCTCCTGCTTGATTGTAAGAAGGTACGCTGTTGAGTGCCACCTTCTCCAACTCAACATGAACGGAGTCAAAAACAATCTAGCCAGCTCACCAAAACAATCCACAGATCTGGGCACCAAAGACCCAAACCATACTCCTGTTGGCCCCTTCAGGGTCAGCGGGAATGCTCTGCATGCCACCTCGCCAGGGAAGCCATACAGCGTCATGTGAGCTCTGAAAATTTCCAAGTGCTCAAGGGGGTCCCTCTCTCCATCGTACATTTCCATGGCTGGGATTCTAAACTTTGGTGGCAAGGGCACGGCCATCACCTCCTCCGTGTAAGGCAAACTAGTACTCATGAGCAGTTGGTCCACCAACGACGACATACCGACCTTCCTTGCAATCTCATCATACTTTCCTTTGAGACTGTGAAACTTGTCCTGCATGTTCTTTCGCTCCTCCTCCCTATTTGCGTCAGCCTGTGTGTTCTGGGATCCCATGTGTTCGCTATCGCTAGGCTTTACTTCCTCATCCTGCACCCGTTGAGGTTTTCTTAGTTCCTCATTTTCCTGGCGAAGCGTTTGCACCTCGTCAGTCAGCTTTGTCACCCATTCCTCTATGATTTTCAGCTTTGTCCGGAACAGGTTGTCGTAGGCATACAAATACATGTAAGATCTATAAGAATCTCACAAATGGAGCCACTGTTAACTTCGTGTTTCTTATGCCTTTTAGCCAGGTTCCACCAACTCAAGTCTTCAAGACTTGGGCTTGCAAAAATAGGGAAGAAAGCAACTGGGAGAGGGCAGCCTTGGGGCCAGGGAGTCTCTGATGCCAAAGTTAGTAAATTCTTTTGGAAGTTTGTAAATAAGTGAGAGAGTTTAGTGATCCGAGGGAGTTTCTCGTACTTGGGACTTGCTATTTATACAATGAGTTTGGAGTGACAGATCGTGTCTGCCCCCATGGAGTCCATGTCCTTCATACTATTATTTTTGTCAAAGTCATTTAATGCGACAAGACTCTGCGACGGCGTCATTAATGTGGCGTGTAGTTTAGGTAGTGGTGCCATTAATGCGGCATGATTTCTAAATTTGCCTCACCCCGCTAGCATCATTGGTGGTCTGTTGATGCCTTTCCTATCAGATGATCGAGGGTCCCTCGTACTTTCTTCCCATTATGTGGACAAGCACTCAAGAGCTGGAATCTATTCGAGGGATCTCCAAGTCAGTGAGTCTCATCCCCTGTAGCATGTTCCCTCATGCAAGTAGCGTCCAAAAGAGCATTCCCATAGGTCGGTTCAAAGATTCTACTTGCTTTGGGATGGGCTTTTGGTTCTTATCCCCTTAATTACTATTCTCAAGCCTGCTGCGATAGAGGGAGAAAATCTCCTTACATCTTGGTTCATCTTCAACAAGAGTAGATCGGTGTTCGTTTCCAAAGACTTTCAAAGCATCATTGAAACTTGCCAATTCAATATTAGTCTAATTAGTATTTTAATTGACATAATATATATGTTTTGCTATATATAATTAATAAAAAATATTATATACTTAATTTCTTTTTTAGATTTTAGGTGAAGTACTATTTTTTAAGCAAGAATTTGAATACATGTATGTTTTGGATTTTTTAAAATAAAAATAATGAAATATATTATAGGTTTTTTGGGAGGTGATAGAGCTATTACAATCTTTTTAGGGAGATTTTAAAAAATGCCTTTTCAATTTAATAAAATGGTTTAGGATAATTTCGTACAATGATGATGAATTGAAAATGGGGCCGTGGGGATCAAGAAATGAAGGTAGGTTGGAGACAAGGGCAGATAATGTGGGGGCATAATCTGTCATATCTTTTTCTGGTCTTAAAATAAAATCCACAGGAAAAGAAAAATATCTAAAGGAAAAGACCTAAGATCTAGGGTGGTGTTCCCCACATGCCACGTCCCACCCCTTAGAAGACAGCATCACAGACATTTGTGAACTTTCATAACATATATATCAATGTTGGGGGAAATTTCTTTTATTTTTTTTTTAAAGATAATAGGATAGGAGGTCCCTACGTCTATTTCAAATCAATTAATTTAATACAGGAAAAAGGAAAACAAAAAGGACAAAGACTTGACTTCACCTATTTCTCACAAGGAAAAGTCATTTGAAATAGTTTTGATATAGTTTGATAAATAGATTATAATAATACTATCGAAAATTACAATGAATGAATTTGTGTTACGTATTACTAGTTTGAACTGATTGAATGAGACTTTCACTATCTTTTTTCCACAATCCTTAATTAGGATAAGCAATAAAATAAGAAGATAGCAAGCGAGAAAAGTGCGAATCATCGAAAGATGATTGCCAGGAACTGTGGTGGCATGTGAGGACCACATGCCACACTAGGAGAGTAGAGGTTGGTTGAATCTAAGAGATTCAAAGCCACTAATTCCAAAAATATCGCGCGTGGTGGTGATAGACTTGCCCTGGTGTGGCAGTTTGGGCCTCGCTTGAGAGGCACATGCTACTCTTTTCGACGATTTTCTTCTACCATCCGAAGGGTCGGCAACTAGCGAATATTGCGGTACAACATGTGGCAGTCGTGGGTAGCCAAAAAGCGGTAGATCGACACTGCTCTTTGTTATGGTTGGAAAACTAAGAAAAAATGGAAAAAAAAATTATGGTAGAACAGCATCTAGACTACAAAGACAGGAGGGAGCCAGCCACCCACTGGACGAAAAATGTAAGATTTTTGAACTTTCTCTGTAGAGTTTTTTCACTGGAGAGAGAGCACTAGCTTTTTCGCTGAAGAAGAAAAGAATTGTTGGGGGAAACTATTTCAAGTTTTCATTTTGTTTTGTACTCTCTACTCATCACCTCTTCCACTTACTTAATTGGTTTTCTTTGTCGTGTGAATCCCTTTGCTCATCAATGCTTTCTAGAAAGAAAAAGAAAATAAAAGTAATTATAAGATAGTGAAAAGTAATAATAAAATAAATTTTTTAATATAAATGAGTTGAATACCTTTCTTTTTTTAAAAAAATAAAAATAAAAGTTAAAACTTTCCAAGAAAAAACAAAGAAATGTGGGGTTCAAGATGTCTTGAAGATGATTTGTGAAGCAGTTTAATAGATGAATAACTTAGAATTACTGATTACAAATTGATTGTTCAAGTACGTAGTTGATTGTTCTAATTAAGAGCTAGCTAGCTAACTATCAACCAAAGAGATATCCAACTCTATCTTTATTGAGGATGGGGGAGATCAGAACTAGTTCTTACAAGAAAGATGAATGAAATTAATTGATCTTAGGGACCAGATTAAGGCAGATTTTTTATGGGCGGCCAGAAAAGTCTATGGTGGGGCGTATGTGACATTATAATGGCCGAGAAGTGGTGATAAATCTTACTTTCCAGCATCCGCATGCAAAACAAGAGGCAAAGAAAAAAGAAAAAGGGTTAAAAAAAACAAAGATCAAAAGTAGGAAAAAAAATTGGAAGGGGGAAGGGAAAAGAAGAATGAAGATGCTCCTCTCCCTCCTTCCCAATGCCTCAAGTTTTATTAATTATCATCTCTACATATTATCGTACACCACACTTATTTTTATTTTTATTTTTTTCAATTTTTTTGTTTTATTCTCATTAGACTAATTAAATTATTCTACTCATCATTCATACACCACACATTTTATAAGAGAAAAAAAATAAAAAATAAAAAATTATGTATAGTGTGTGGTGTGTGGATAATGAGTAGAATTTTTCATGTATATATATATATATCCATAAGTATAACAAATTAACTGACCAAAGTATTTTGAGATGAAAAATGCTAAAGCTACAAATTAAAGAATTTTACAAAAGTAAACTCATAAATTGATTTGTTTTGATGTTGTACGTCAGATTATAAAATTATTTTTGTTGTAAAGTAAATCTAACAAATTACATGAAATCACATCAGTTTATGAATTTATTTTTATAAAATTTCTTTATCACTGTAGCATTTATCGTTTGAGATATACTTATATTAAAAAAAAAGGAACAAGTTAAATAGCATATACCGAGAATCATTGTACTCTTGACTTTATCATAAAAGCATACGTTCTTTCTTTTCAATAGAATTTCTTGAGTTGAATTATATATGAGATTTCCATGCAAAAATACATTTTAAAACATTTAACTACTCTAATTCAAAATTAATACTACAACAAATACTGGTTTTTTAAGTGATTGTGGTTGAAAAAGGTGTAGCCTTAGTGGGAAAAAAGTTTTTCTCACCAATTTGAGTCGTGAGAGACTCATGGCCAAATAAATTGGTGCGTAAAGTTTTTTTCTCACAAAAAGCTCAATACTTGAAAAATGCCTATATTTTTCCACAAGATTAGTCGCGGGAAAAAGATTATTTCACCATAGGAAATATAATGACCTTTGGTAGTAAATCATGGAAGAAAAGTATTTCCAATAAAATAATTTCGTGGCAAATAATATTTCCCACAAACAAGTTGTTTCCCACAAATGTCACCGCAAAAAGTCATTTTTGTCACTGCAAAAAGTTGTTTCCCACAAAATATTGCTCTCCGGACGTGATCTTGTGGCAAAAGATTTGTTTTTTTCCTATAAATATTTTTCGCATCATCAATTAAGTATTTGCCACAATAGTATATCTCAAAAAATAAAAAAAACTCATGGGAAAAGGCAGAATTTGTTGTAGTAATATAGCTATACTTAACACGATATGAATAGTACTTTTCAGTAACAATACAAGCTCTATCTAATATATCTCTAAAGATTATTGTTACTATTGGAATCCCTTTTATGTGCAATATTAATGAAGAGATTTCAGCTTTAATTTGCTTCTGAAATTCTTTAATCTTTCTCCCCACTAATTAATATATATAATTGATTCTCAATCAAAGTATTAAATATTTTGAAACATGCAAATATATCAGTACTCATCCTTATTTGAGCAGGCTAGCTGCATATACATGATTCCAACATTATTAGGACAATTATCAATAAAATTATAAGTAAAAGATTAATCTGAAACCATCATAGATTGAATATTATTAGATCACTTCCAAACATTATTTTTTATTTAGTTGTAGCTAATTACACGAAGAAAGCTCTATATATGATGCCTGGCTAGTTAATAGGAGATCTTCACAAATATTAATCCAAATCAATATATTTTAAGCCTACAAGTGAATAATGATTAAAAAAAATGCTTGTATTAGGGTGTTCAAATTTCGTGTAGACCTTTTGAAAAATTATGAGACCCACTATAAAAAGTTAATTTTTTTGTGAATTTCACTTTTTTTAAAAGTCTTGCACGGGAGTACTTTTATACCCTGAATTTATATGTAATATTGTTCTTAATAATTAACTTGATTTTCCCTAGAAATTCTAATTATACTATCTACTTTGAATCTTTTAAACGACCAAATTAAGGCTTATCTTCCTAGGCTAAATCTATGTCAAACATTCGTAATTGTACTAATATTACTATCAAACATAACAATTCAACTATATTTCTACATTTTGTTTTTGTCTATTATATATAGAAAACATTACTACTACATGAACAGTAATTTTTGAAAATAGCACCTATCTAAATTGTGTCACATAAAAACTAATACTAGATTAATCCAATGCGTTAATAGTATTGCTCCAAATTATCATAAGATTCCTTAAACGAGAGCAATAAGGTTGTAAACAAAAAATAATATTTGACAAGTCGTTCGAGATCAGTTCGGTCAAACCCAAGTTCGGCTCGATTCCTTTATTATATAAACATAAAATTATGATTGACTACAACTCGTATAAAATTCAGCTCAACTTGACTCGTATAAACTTGTATAAAATTCAAATAACTTCGTATTTATTATTTTTCTTAGTATTGTCTCTTATATATTAATAATGAGAATATTTTAAACATGATTTAAAGATATTAAAGGATCAAATCATATTCCTAATAATAAATATGTTACTTGAATCTTTATGAATATAATCATTTATATATGTATATAAAAACTTTATAAAAATATCAATAAAAATTTAAATTTTTTTTGTTAGAATTTATTGATAAAATTATAAATTACAATATAAATAATTTATTTTATCTAAAAGAAACCAAATTTAAATATGAAATAAATTATTCATTATTATATATATATCTCTATATTAATAACGACTCGTATTCAAATAAAAATTACTTAAACTGCAGTACTGTTTTAAGAGAGCAGCTTATAATTTAACTATTCGACCAAATTACAATGAGATATATTTTGCACTGATCTGATCTGGCACATCAAGTAGTACTACTACTTTTGATAATTCCTGATTTTTCATCCTAAAGTAGTACGTACTACGTACTACTCCCAACTAGCTGGACATAGACGACACCACCTTGAAGTTTATATAAATATATATATATATATATATATATATATATATATTTATATATTGGAACAAATCCTGGAAGTTGCGTACAGATACAAGCTGACTAATAATCATGGCCGGTGACAACACGACCATGATCTATATATATACATGATCCATTAACCATGCATGCAAGCAAGAAAATTAGAAAAAGATTATCGCGACCAAGATCAATATTATGAAGGACACGTACGTACGTGCATCATTCGTACGAAGCATCTTGACAACTAAGATTAATTTCTATCTGCCGCGAGCCAGACTTTCATCTTATTTCATTATATCTCATCTATGTAAACAAATGAGATCTCTTTTTGTAATCAAGCGTCCATACCTGATATGCATGTGCAGATGATAGGATACAAGTTTCATATCATAGTCATGGTAAAAATTGATATATTGAAAAATTATAAAATCAAATTTTATTAATTACAAATAAAATTATGAGATATTAAGAAAAAATATATTATCCCAATTACCAACTTAATTATATTAATAAATAATAAGAAGATAATCTAGGACAAGCTAGCACTACGACCCCTGCGGCCTCCCCATGCACCCACCACCAACCCACCCACTTGTGTAAATGTTTTATTTAAGCAGCATGTAGGGTGCCGCATTAGACTCTACTCATGAAGCCACCAAATCATGATCATCCTTAACTCACTAATTCAATACTTATCTAGTTTATTAATGCATGTAGTACTTCTTTATATAGTTTTCATCTCTTGTACTTGTAGTCATGACTTTAAATAAAGATTACCAAATTTTTAATGAAAACTGTAAAAAAGCATGATATAGGATCATACCATACCTCATGTTAATTAGTAATCCATCTTGGAAAGCGCCAGAATTGGATAATATTGGAGAGATTTCATGGGTCGATTAGTCAACTTCCTATCACATGACCGACTTTGATGACTTCTAATCTCTTCATGCGCTTGTTTTCTTCGAGTCGGCCAATGGCTTTATAGAAATTATAATAGATACTTATAATTTGGGCATCCAATGTATATAGGCGCATGCATGCATGCGACAATGAAAGCTCAGATCATGATCCATCAGCTGGTTTGAGTACTACTGGTCGGTCATGGTTGCTTCAACGTTTTTCGTGCAGCCAACGACCAATATTTTGCATGGTCAGCTTCTTGAGCTAGCACCATCCCTTGCGAAACTTAAGGGACCGCTCGTGAATCTCGAGTCTTTAGTACTTCTACCTACCTACCTAGCAGCTTCTTTGTCCATGCAGTTAGGTATCTGCCTAATGATATAGAAAGGAATTAAAAAGGGAAAACCTTTTCCGATCAATGCATGCAAATAACCCTTGCAGTACTATATACATATATTTATCTGTTTTTAATAATTTATAGGTTAAAGATACTGATCATGATCTCCCATAACTTTCTAAACCAGCCATTAATATCGGTGTGTACAAATACAGTAGAGTAAAACCGACGAATCAGATCTTGTTTTTCCACAATAAACAATATTAGAGATTCCAGGCCAGCCCGATTTGTCAAATTCATGACTTCCTCCTCAAGGTGTTAAATCATGTCTTTTCACTTGAACTTGAAGCAGAAAAAGTTGTAGAGGAGTTATCGACGGAGTTGAAAGCTCATCATGAATATTGGTTCGGTAATTTACATGTGGCTCTCAATAACTCGATGATGGGGCACGTGCAATGAAAAGCAGGCCAAATTTGACACATGATGCTGGCTAGCTATTGGTATTTGTCCTCTATATATATAGAAATATCCCACGCCCCAAATTCCTGTAAGATTGGGGTTCTCATAAACGATGATAGAATTGACATGGAACTTCTGATATATTCATATATATATTAGGCTGATTCAGTAGTAGTACTTGAATAGCGAGGAAAAATGATATGAACTAAACCTTTCAGCTTCTAATCAGAAATAGACACATATATAGCTCCAAGGTGTTTCCGAGTCACAAAGTTGAACAATATGGGGCCCAACCGGAATATTGATATGTATTTATTATGTTCTTGATCATTTATCCTTTGGATAACATTCAACCAACTCTCTCTCTCTCTCTCTATATATATTTCTCTGGAGGATGAAGTTTTATGTGATAAGGGCGGCAAGGATGTCTTGTCACTGATGACAACGCAGCTTGAGTTGTTTTAATTCGAAGAAGTGCCGTGCTTGAGTTGTTTTATTTTGTTGGGTCAATTTTTGATCTTTTGTTTCACATTATATATATCATACATATGTATGTATGTCCCTAAGATATATGGAATAACCTTGTACTGAGAAACTATCATGAATAGGAAAGAAGAACAAGAACAAAGAAGCTGGTGGGCGTGAATAATGATGGAGTTTTTCTAACGACCATACCTAACCCTATCTGAAACTCTGAAAACTGTATAAATAAGTTTCTGTAGGTAGGCCA
Organism: Cyclocarya paliurus; assembly: GCA_029856935.1. NCBI lineage: Eukaryota > Viridiplantae > Streptophyta > Magnoliopsida > Fagales > Juglandaceae > Cyclocarya > Cyclocarya paliurus. The sequence goes on from CM056951.1 coordinate 19,571,342, forward strand.
TGTGGGTTGTGATACTTGTATAGTCTTTGTAGGGAATCAAAGTTAGAAGATAAATTTTAAAATTTAAAATTTACAAATCAAATGGTATTATAATTTAAATAATATAGATAATGTACTCTACATACCGATTTGAAAATATAATAATTCATGAAAAGATAGGTTCTAAAGATGCGATAGTTGGAAGAGGAGACTAAAAATTAAAACAGAAAAAAAAAAAAAAAAAAAAAAGAGGAAAAGGAAAGGCTGCCAATCAATTTTTAGTCTCCATGTGTGGCTTGGTTGTTTGTTTTTTCTGTACTTAAAGTTCTTACACTTTTGAATCGAGAGGCACGAGGATCAGTAATGGAATAATATTATAAAGGTGATCTAACGGTAGAGCATGAAGGTAACTAAGAAACAAAACACAAAATAAAACAAAAAATGCAGCTTGTTAATTTTCTATTCACCTGCAGTTGAGGTTTCGACAAAAGCTGGGATGGATAATCCACATGAGGTGCCAACTGCCAAGTCTCAATATGGGTATGGAGGGGAGAATATATACTAAATATATACTGCTCAGTTATTTATTTACAACCACCAGCTCGGAATTAAAGACAATATAATATATCTGAGCTTAAAGTTTTCCAAAGAAAAAAGAAGGAAAAAGAGGGGAAAAAAAACTCAGACTGGTTAATTAGTGTGCATGCTTACACAATCCCCTTTATACATTAGAATGTTTTAATTTATAAGTTCACATGCATGACATGATGGCAGAGAAAATTTTAACTTTTCTTTTTCCTTAGAAGATTCCCGATCAAAGAAATTTTGTCGCATTATATGCCACTGATCTAGAAGAAAACTAAACTCTTGTTATTTATGTATCAACAGATAACGTGGTTTCTGCCTGAGGTAGCAATTATATGGGCACGTACCATTTTTCTCCTAAGCAAAAAGACAAGCAAAGGGAAGAAATTTCTTCTAACAGGCAGAAAAAGTTGATGAATTTAGAGGTACCATGCATATCATATAATTAAAGCTCTAAATCTTTTTGTCCTGAAAAGAAAGGGTTGAAGGGAATCGATAAAGGGGCCGGGGTCAAAGAATTGAGGGGGGAGGAATACAAAGAGAAATCAAAGATGCTAGCTAGCTAGCATCATTTTCTACACATGAAAAGAACATTATGGTAGATGTCAGTCAATAAGGCACAAACACTCATGTTCCTTACTCTAGAACATGGTTCACGTTGCAATGGACACGCCGGCCTCGGCGGCCTGACTTAATGAAAGTGAAAGAATCAAAAGGCGAAGAAAAAGAATGATTCCTGTGCCATTTTGATTTGGGTAGTTAGGGTGCCTTTTTTTCTGCTTCTATTCATGTCTTCTTGGCACCCTAAATATAAAAAACTGGGATAGTTTTTGAGATCCACCTAAAACAGATTTTCCTTAAATCAATGGGAAAGAGAGACAGAGACAGAAAGACAATTAGAGGGATCTGTTCCTAAAGTGAAGACAAGCACTGATAGTGATGGGTAGCCTTCATCTATGATTTCATATACATACATACATACATACATACATACATACATACATACATACATATATGCATGTGCAAGCTGTGGATCATGATCTGAAGGGCCATGTGATCAGTATCATATGCATGCATGTGCTGCCTGGTCAAATGGGTAATCAGCCGACACAACACGTGGCCATGATTCAGTTTTGTTAATGTCATCTGGGAGATGAGCAGGCTATACTTTAATGTATTTGTGTCTGTGACACAGAAGTGAGAGAAGTGAATTAATGAGTCAACAAAGGCAATTCGCGTGGCTTGAAAAGTCACGGTAGTTGTGGAAGTTTTTCGGCCAGAGGTAGTTATGGATGCTCTCTTTTCTTCTCTTTTCTTTTAAGTATGAGGGAAAAGTAAAAAGATGGACGAGAGCGGAAAGAAAATTGAAGAACGAATTTCCTTTTTCGAACATTAGATAGAATAGAAAAGGTGAAGGACGAGGAGGTGGCTGCAGATTCAACATCTAGGTCATCGTTTTTCATCCTAAATAAAAGGAGAAGAGAGAGATACAACGAAATTTACATGAGATTTGACAATTTTATCTTTTCAATTTGTTAGACATAAATTCAAATATTTGTATCAATTTGACTGATACTTTCTTAATTCTACTACATACAGTCATTTTTGTGTGCTCTTTGTATACTTCATTGATGTGATTGGCTAAAACAGTTATTTTATATTTGAAAAAAGTGACGAAATCAAACACATAAGTAGAGTGAGCAAAGAGTATATAAAGTGACTGTACATAAAATGAAATGAGGAGAATTATATTCCCCGAAACATGCAAGTAGTTTAAGCAGCATCCATTTAACACAAACAACTTCCGAGTAGTTATAATATATACGCCATGACCGAACTCAAAGACTTCTTTCAGGTGTGCATATAAATTAGAAGAAGAATAAGTTACATCTATTAATCTCCAAAGTCAGTAATGCCAAGTGAGCCATAAGATTGACAAAAGGGTAAGGCCTTTAAGAGCATTGGCAATCCAAAGTTGGGCTAAAATCTCAACTTTTGACTATAATATCAACTTTTGACTATGTAAAATTCATATTAGATTAGCCATCTTATAGGCAAAATAATAATATAATATTATATATTTTAATAATATTTGACAATTTTTTTTTTTATATTTTACAAATAAACTTCATATATTTTAATAATATTTGACAAAAATAAAATTATACAATAAATAGAAAGAAGGGAAGGGTAGGTGCTCAATAATAGAAACGTATAGATAGTGTCCAGCCCAAAGATAACATCCAACAACATATCTGATCAAATGTTGGGACCTGAATATCACATTAGAACTTCTATGCCTACACCACTCATTTCCATACTCTCACCCCTCTCCTCCTTTTATTTGGTCTCACATATTCATTTCTCATTATCTATAAATAAATAAGTTACCCCACAAGCTTATTGGGTTCTCACAAATTGTCAATAGGCATTATAGGAAAGCGATTTGTATCAATTTCTATTTACAAATGGATCCCCCTAGTAAGAGCTTTACTAAACCGAGCCTATAGGGAAAAAAATGAACTTTAAACCTAAAAAGGATGAAGAAGGATTATGGAAAAAGGTCTTACGTATTCAAAGATCTTATGCTTTCATATTGAAAAAAATAATCTTCGATTATATTGACTGATCTGGCGATGAAATGCATGCATATTTCTTATGTCAATTACGTAAATAAATGTGACTGAATATGATAAAAGTGAAGACGGGGAATAACATATTTTATATGACACGTAAGAAAGATCTATTGGCAAACTTGGCCTGCCACGAGAGGACCAGTCATGTTTAGCTTATTTCAAATATATTACTGCAATTAGAAAAAAAAAAAAAAAAAAATCGACTCTTTTCATGTAGAAATGCAGGAGGGATCAGAACTACCACCGCCCCACTATAAATAAGTAAATAAATAACCATAACTTGTGCTCTTGAAGATAAAAAGGATCACATTTGCTGCATTGGCTCCTCAATATAAGCAAGTCCAGATCGTCAGACTATTATGCCAGCGGCCCAATCAAAGTGACTCCCACAGAAAGCTGGAAGATTAACAAAACGATACCTACAAAACAAAGCCTAATTTGAAATGAGAATGAGGAAGTCTCTGATGACTGATTAACATTGTGCACATCACAAGGAAACTAAATGGAAATGAAAACAACAAAACCAAGGCTATAATATTCCAGGGACATATTATTAAAGCTCAGAAGATCATCTTCGTATCCGAAACAGAAACAGAAAACAAAGCATGACAACGTGAGTAGCTGAGAATGAGCAATAATTTGAGAAGTCATTTTCATATTGAAAAATATGATTTTGGAATACATCGGTGAAGGAAAATCATTTATTGAATGTCATCTAAAATATCTAGGCAAGCTACAACTGTTGCAGCCACAGAAAGCTCTTCTACCCCAATGCCAGTATATCCTATCACCACAGCTACAGTCCTGCAAAACTTTTTTTTTTTTATAAGTAAACGATTGTATTAATAAAAGTAGGCTTAACCCAAGTACACAAGATGGTATACACGAGTTAACATCTATCTCTGAAAAAGAAAAGGAAATAAGAAAGTCATGAAGGCCAAGGCCATTAAAATTTACAGCTATGGCCCATAAAAATAATGTTCTAACAAAAAGTGATCTAAGTTCCTCTAGAGAGCGTTCCTTGTCTTCAAACGTCCGATTATTTCGCTCCTACCATAAACACCACAAGATACAAATAGGCACCATTTTCCACAGCTGTGATTTGTGGAGCACCTCCTAGATTTGTCCAACTAGCCAAGAACTCAACCACTGTGGCGGGCACGACCCAAGCTAGCTCTAACCTGCAGAACACATCAACCCATAGTGCTCTAGCAACCTCACAATGCAGAAGAAGATGATCCACAGTCTCACCACTTTTCTTGCTCATACAGCACCAGTCTACTATGATCACCCCCCATTTCCGTAAATTATCCATCATCAAAATCTTACCCAAAGAGGCTGACCAAACAAAAAATGCAACTTCAGGAGGCACCGTATTTTGCTAAATCTTCTAACATTAGAATTGATTGTCTTGTGATTGTGTGAGAAACTTATAGAAAGAGCAAACCAAGAATGTGCCTTTACCTGCAAGTATCCACCACAACCTGTCAACTCCTTGAATGTTCGGTCTCATGGAGTATAGAAGATGAAAAAAATCTTCAAAGCTACCAATTTCCCAATCTTGGGCAGCCCTACTAAAATTCATGTTCCATTGGACTTGATACTCAGATATCATGATAATATCAGCCACTGAGCTTCTTTTTCACAAGCAATCTTGAAAACTGAGGGGAATGAATCCTGAAGGACATTAACACCACACAATAGGTCACTCCAGAATTTAATTCTAGAACCATCTCCTAACACAAGTCTAGGTGTGACGAGTGAAAAGCCCCCACCCTCATCTAATATGCTTCCACTCCCACTCCATAAGCCCCACTCACCTCTTTAATGCTCCAACCCCCCACACACCTCCATATTTGAAGTCAACCACCGACTTCCATAAGTTTCCGGTTCCATAATGTATCTCCACAACCATTTTCCAAGTAAAGCCCTATTAAAGATCTTCAAGATTTCTTATTCCCAACCCACCAGAAGAAATTGGGGAGCATACCTCTTATCCCACTTCACCAAGTGGAATTTGAATTCATCCCCCATACCACTCCAAAGGAAATCATGATGCAATTTCTCAATTCAAGTCGTCACACTTGCTGGAATTGGGAATAGAGATAAGACATACGTTGGTAAATTAGACAAAGTGCTTTTGAGTAAGGTGATCCTACCTTTCGACATGTACAATCTCTTCCAACCAACCAATCTACATTCAATCTTCTCAATCACTATATCCCAACTCGATTTAGCCTATGATGCTACCCCCAGCAGAGTCAACCAACCAAGGAAAGGTGACAAAAGTTCCCTTACCTTGAAGACCAAGAGCAGAGAAAGCGGAAATAATCATCTGTTGGACCATCTCGGGTGTAAGAGTAGACGAAAAACCAGCAGTAGGCTGCTATCCCTAAGTAGGTACAGCAGCTAAATTGGCTTGTGCAGCAGTGTGAAATACTTGGCCTTGTCGATTTTGAGGTCGCACATGACAGTCTTTAATGATATATCCCTCCTTGCAATAATTGCAAAATTTCCTGCTGCAATGTTTTGCAATATGTCCAAATTCTTTGCAATTATAACACTGTATCTGTGTCTTGGATCTTCATTTCCCTTGAGCAACATATGCTACATTAACTATCTCAGTTGTCCCAGTTTCTTGCATGAGACCATGTTGAGTAGCAAGATGCTGTTCTTCTCTCAATAATTCCCCCAAGCACACATCCAGGGAAGGAACAAGACTACGGTTTATCAAACCAGCTCGCGCAGTCTCAAATTCTAGTCTCAGTTTCATCAAAAATTGATCCCTTTTACTTTCAGCATAAACAACTTGCAGTGCTTCTAATACTCCCTTAGGAACTTTAGAATACACTATCCTAGAATATTCACTCCATAAGTTCAGAAATCCAGAATAGAACTGTTCAATAGAGAGATTACCTTGTTTATAGTTGGAAATCTCTAACTCAAGTTGAAACTTGCGTGCAGTATTATCTTGATAATATACTCGTCTAAAATAATCTCATATCTCCTTAGCAGTAGTAAATGAATTGAGATTGTTGACCATATGGGGTTCAACTGAACTTAATAGTCAAGAAATAATCTTGGCATCTTTGCAAGACCAAGTATCAAATTCTTTGGGATCAGTAGGAGCCATAGAAGACCCATCCAAGTGACCCCATAATTCCTTTCCTTTCACAAACATTCGAAATTGAAATTCCCAGCTTCCATAATTCTTTCCATTAAGACGGATGATGAAATTTTCACCTGACATAATTTTCAATAATAGGAGAAACCAAGAGCACCAAAAAAAATATTGACCTAAAATATTGAGAAACAGATAGTACCAATATCACTACTAAGTCTGAAAAAAATAGATTAATCCAGAAAATTTCAGAAACTTAGAAAATAGCTCCAATGCCCCTGCTACGTCGCACCTCCCAGTACTCTTAGACAACTTGAACCGAGAATTTCAGGGACAAAGAATCACAGACTTGCCGAAAACCGGAAATCACTCTCACCCAAAGCTGCTGAGAACCCCAGTCACAAAACAGAGAGTGCCGAAAATTATAGAGTGCCGAAAAATCCCTTTGAAAAACCAGAGACTACCAAGAAACACCAACCCAGAAAATGGTTCAAGGTTGCCGATGAACCAGAGGATGCCAATGAACTAAGAAGGGCCAAAAAAAATGGTGGGATTTGAGCCAGAGGCTGCCGAGAAACATCAACCCAGACCCACGACAAGCAATGGAACCCAGAAATTGCTAGTCTGAACAAGCAGTGCCGACACAAGCAATGGAACTCAGAAATCACTAGTCTGAAACCCAGACAGTGCTAACACAAGCAATGGGACTACACCCGAAAGAAAATTTGCCCCAGAAAAATCTAGGGCTCTAATACCATGTCAAAATAGGATTCGATATCCTCCTTCTCCAGGTTCTCCTTATTATATAGAACAAATATAAGGCTGGAAAACAACCACTAAAGTAGTTCCCTAAAACATTCCCTAAAACAAGGCTGGAAAACAGCCACTAAAGCAGTCAATAAAGACAACTACATGGTCCTACTAAATTATGGGAATCAAAGTGTACAAAATTAAAATTGTATGCTTATCATCTATATCTACATCTACTGCTCTATTTACAGCTACTAATATTTATCAATATCGTTGACACACACAATGTTGTATTTCCTTCACCTTGTGTAAAACCCAATCAGAGACACTATACTGACCTAGCAGAAAGCAATTCAAGGGTACGAGCTCCCCAACCATGTCTATCTCATCCCTGGGTGTCCACTATGACTTCAACGGCACCCCCATCTCTTCCTCAACACAGCTGAACCTACCATCCCACTCAAAGGGGTCGATTATAGGCACTAACATCTAAGAAAGCCCCTCTGTGACTCTATCTGTATTCTCAACTTCAGTAAACAACACATGGGACATTTCCAGATGTTAAGCAACCTTCGCCAGCAGGAAACCACCTAGGTCTCGAGTGAGGACTCTCTCCCTTGCTGTCTGTCCTGATTGGGCCTGGGATCCAACGTCCGACGGTGTAGCATCAACGAGATCCCTTTCTGATTCTACCGCCATCAACTCACTCTCTATCAAGTTCTTCGTCTGGGCCACCGTTGACGGTTCCACGACCATGGTCTTGTCTGTCAGGACCTTTTCCAGCAAGGTCAGGTGACTTTCGCCGGTGGAAGGCCCAGCCACGCCCCCACCTCTAACTCTCCACAAGGGTTGAATACCCATTATGGCCTTCCCTCTCTATCTTCCCCCATGGGCTGAAGCCCAGCTCGTGGGCCCTCTGGCACCTTTGGGCCACCTACCCTTTCATTCTCTTTTGACGACCCTACTGCCCAAGGCTCAGCAGATCATGCCAGATCCTTTCGGTCCTTATTAATTCCCACAGGTTGAAGCCCAACTTGACTACCCACAACCATTTGCTTATTAGGCCCAATATCATTTCTAACTGCGTAGCCTAGGCCCACAGCCTTATCCTCCTCAATGTAGCGTATTAGAGCAACCACTTTCTCCTGCAAATCTGTTAGTTGGGATTGCATGTCCTTCAAAGTATTGTGCACGCCATTGCCTGCCAAAGCGACAACGGGCCTACCACCACCACCCTTCCAATGCACACGAACTGTACCAGTGGTTTTTCGAGCCATATCAGTCCCCTAACCTTGTTGCATTTCACGATGGTTTGCTGTTGAGTTCTACCACCGCCGACCTCGCCACGCATATATTGTTCTCGGGACTGCACCGGCACCGTCGTCTGCACTAGGGACTCCTTGTACGACCAACTTTGTGTTTGGGTCCCCACCCCTGACGGTCTCTATGATACTCTGCTCGTCTTACGAAACGCGATCCCCTCCCTTAATGCATATACCATCCTCCTCAAACCCTGCCCCTCCATATCTTCCAGTATAAAAATAAAATTTCGCCTTCCACCCCCACCGTACTCTACTAACGCCATGAAACGGCAATTGGCATTTGAGCACACAATGAAACTTCTGGCACCCTCCCTTGATGTGATGTAAAAATCCTTCATCCCCCCCCTTCAAACACTCCTCCAATGCTTTTGCAAACCATTGCACCGTTACCATCCCAAATCTCACTTCCTTCACTATCTTCCAACTACTTTTTTTTTTTTTTTTATATCAGGGAACCTCTCCAAGGCAAGGTTTTTCGGACCCACCCCTACAGAGTAAACTCTGGTCCCGTGCACCGCACCCTCGGAAGTTTTCCCACATGGAACTAGTTAAATCACTAGTTTTTAACCAGGAGTATAGCCCTAAATGATTGTTTGCACCCATGAGATATTGAACATTGGACCTTGAAGGGAGTGATTCCCCAAGACCAAGGCCTTCACCACTTGGGCCAACCCCTTGGGGTTATCTTCCAACCACTTGTTGTTATGAGCAAGGAGCTTCCTTCCTCAAAACAAATGCTTTCGATTCTATAACTAGATTTCTTTTGAACCCCATCCTACTCTGTGACCCCTACAACTCACTGCTCAGTCGTGATCTCACCGCTTAATCCCACCAGGCCTCATTGGAGTTTTTGGTTGTAAAGAAACGTTTGTTGTACGAAGAGAAAACCTTTTTCTACTTATAGATGCCTTACAAAACTTGACTGACCTCTTAGGGCCTTTCATACTCCATAAGTATGGAAAGAAGTACTATAAGCTTCAGACTAGGTTCGGACACTTTAAAAGTTCCTCTCACTTTCCTGGCCCTATCTAGCCAGCAACCAAGTCCAATGAACCGCTCAATCCAACTTTGATTTGAAATATTGGAAGGGAATGAGGGACAAGAAAGACAAAAGATAGGAAAATTATCTCCATATTTTCCTTGTTTAATTAATAAGGAGATAATTACATTGTTTATAAAGTGGAGTGACACACTCTAATATGGAAATAAATATATGGGAAACAAATGAAACCCAATTCTAGAAAGAAATCCAAATAAAATCAGCCGCATCTACACTTCGAAGTCGGAGGAGGATTGAAGAGATTATGGCATTATCATGCTCACCAAGAAATGACCCAAAATTGGATCTTGGTTAATTTGAGATCAGAAGTTTAGTGGATAATGAAACTAAGAAAGGCAAAGAAAACTGCATTTGGGGACAAACTCAGATGGATTCAATGAGAAGTTTCAATGGCCAATGCAATGGGGTTTGTGGAACTAAGCATTTCTTTACAAATGCGCCTGAAAATATAAGCTGACTGCTTAGTGTAATAAATTTTAACCTTTGGGGATACTTAATTCTACTAAGACCAAACTTAATTATGCTTAGTTTATTTATGTTGATGCAAGTATGGATTGATGTTTCTTCCTTTCTTATTCTCACTTCTCTTTCTAAAAGTTTTGTGTTCATCCTAATTAAAGCATTACCAAAGTCATGGTTTTCACCTTTTAAGGAAATCAACTAATCGTTAATTTTTTAAATTAAACTCTTGTCAATAGAGTAATTCCAATGGAGAATTTTATTTTAGGGCTCACAATGCTCAAAGCTAATGATCTAAGTGTTCACATTAACTAGAAAGTCTAAAAGAATATGATATTTCGATGCAAAGCAGAGGAAGGTCTTCTTCCTGTGCTGGTCTCGCATTTTCCAGACATCAAAAGACAATTTGTAGAGAATGTGAAATGACAGATGAATTTGAAATAAAAAACACTTAGGCCGCGTTTGGATAGTGAAAGTATTTCATCTCATCTCATCTCATCATTACAATTTTTTTAAATTTCAACACAAAATATAATAAACAATTCAACTTTTTCAAATCCCAAAATAATAATAATATTCTAACAATATTTTATTTAATTTTCAACTTTCAACTCAACTCATCTCATCTCAACTCACTATCCAAACGGCACCTTAGTATTCCAAACCCTTTTCATTACCATTATTGAAGACCTTGGCTACGTAATTTCTACACTTTTAACAATCCAAATGGAGCACATTGTCTTCCATAAATTTGTAAACAACCAGTAGTATAACTTCACCACGTAAGCCCTTAAACCATTTATTCTGGCATTTATATAAGCAGAGAAAAATCAACAGCAAAGATGATGAAGCATATTTTTAGAAAAAGCAAAACATATCACTGCTTACCTTAGGCATAGAAAAAACTGAAAAAGGTCCTCACAAAGACAAGGAGGGAAATGAGTGTCCCTCCAAAAAGACATGCTCGGAGAACCATTTCCCTCTTCCATGGGCTCAGCAAAGTGAAATAGCTAAGGGTCGCCTCTAGAAGAGATTCTCCATCCAAAAAGTAGACCTGATAAAATTATTACAATTAAGAGAAACAAATAGTATGGTCATAATAGGCCAGAATACAGAACATCATTTTGGTCTTCCTTGAAAATGATCATTTTGGGCAATGCTCTCAACAAAGTAATTATCAAAAATGTGTTTCTGCACATCTTCAGACAAGTCTATAGAGGGATATTGTTTACCAACTTCTCCTTTTGGTGATATTAGTTCACAACCTAGAATGTAAAATGAAAACCTTCTAGTTAGAGGTATTAATGATATATAGCCTAATTGATAATTTACATCATGACAAGATCTTGTTTAAAATCAGAAGAGTACTTTCCCAAAAGCAGGGGAAAAGAGTGAAAAACATGCACCACTAGTCACCAATCATATCTGTAACAGCTTAATGAGATTGATAATTGCAACTAGGTATTTACCCACCATTTGGATTGAATCCCATAAACCTGATTGCCATGATCACCATCATAATCCCATCTCTAGTTACCTCTTCCACATCCGCTACTCAGATCACAACATCAATCACTTCTCCCAAACCCATCAACAACGTGCAATTGTCACTCCATCACTATTACCAAATTTTGAACCACCATTCCATTCTTCTGACGACCCAAATCAAACCTATTTCAAGCCCCCACCCCCCTCCCCCCCGGGCCCCCATCAACACTGTCACTGCAACTGACTTCCAGTCCTCCCATCTCCGATGAGAAAGACATGAACCAATTCCCACGATTAATAAGGCTTAAAAATCATCCAAATAAACACACATCTTTCAAGCACTAAAAGGAACACCGATCTTTCCATAATGCCACATCAAAATCCAAAACCAAAATTTTGAACAATCCAATTAATTAAAGCAAAACCAAATCCCCAAAGAGTTCAATCAATTGATGGGTGTCAATTCTATAGGCGTTTTTGTAATTTGGAGTCTTGCTGTATCCACTTACAGTATTATGAGAGAGAGAGAGAAGATGAAGATGAAGATAATGATAAAAATAAAGATCATGAGAAATAAATCGTTCTTAACATGTTTTCAACATTAATAGGATACTCTTGAGTTTTAACTAGTATAAGCAAGTATGACATAAAAAAATTTCTGTATATTTTTCATGACAAGTATTGGAAATGGGATATATTGCCAGTTATTTTGCACTAAAACAAGCCACATAGAGATGTGCAATGTCCAATACCAACTGAGGTCAGGTTCCCTAAGATATACAACTAAGAAACATCAATATCCAACCAAAGAGCATATTAAATTAACCCATGGGAATCGGGTCAAACTACTAAATGAAACAAACTCTCCTTATGCATGTATAGACCAAATATGTGACTCTCAGAAGCTGACTTGAAGCCCCAAACACATAGAAGAAAGTAACCACAGGTTACAACCATATGCAATATGTAAAAATGGGTGGAGGGATCACCAAGATACAACGCAGCATAGATTCGTGAAAGACCAGCTTATTATAATGTTTTTTTTTTATAAGTAAGACCAGCTTATTATAATGTTATCGCTATACAACACCTTTATAGGCTCAACAATTCCTTTCCCTCAACAAATTCCACCTCATGCATAAAAAGTACAGATTTCACATTTTTTGGGTGAGAGTTATGCCAGTAGACAATGTTGTGATAATGTAAGATCATCTCTATCTGTGGACAGCGGGTGTGGATGAGTTAGGGTGGTGTTGGTGGTGGTGCTGTGACATTGTTTTTCTGTTTTATAGATTTTAAGGAATTAGATCAGCAAGGTCAACCCAAGACAAGTACAAATCTCATATCATGTTTGGTTGACTGAAAACCGCACAACATATATACCTCTGCGCTTTTGCTTTAATGACCTCAAACCATATGACTATTGCATCACCTTTGTATGGTCAATTCAAAAGCTTAATTTCATTTACCTAGCTTCACCTTTGTGTCAGTGTTTTATCTAATGAAAGTACAAACTAAGCAACCCAATCAATCTACTAGTGCTTGATGTTTATGGCAAAGTAAAAACTTAATTTCATTTACCTAGCTTCACCTTTGTCAGTGTTTTATATAATGAAAGTACAAACTGAGCAACCCAATGAATCTAGTGCTTGATGTTTATGGCAAAGTCATCAAGGAAATATGGACTTTAAAAAGTCAGAATTTGACAACCAATTAGTTATCAAGACTTTAAGCCTAATATAATTAACTGTTGTACCAAACTATATTAGTAAATAACCTGTTGAAAAACATTTTGACAGATAAATGTGAGGGTGTGTGTGTGTTGAAGCGTCTAAGTACAATATAAGATTGATACAAGTACTTACTGGCAAGCTATTGAGAAGAGCTAGTGTTAGAGATACATGGAATGTGCACATCAGAACTCTTTCAAGTACATTTGGAAGACTAGTACCAAAACGAAAGGCCCAACGAGGTTGATAAGAAGTTATATGAACCGAACTTGCCATGGATATCACATCACCAACAAAAACAAAAGTCCCATGACATTTGGCTTCCACAAGATCAGAAACCTGAGAAATTGAAAAAGAATTTCTTCCAAGTTGCATGCACTCTGGGGAAGATGATCTCAAGTATGTGATCTCAACCCAGCTCAAACCTGGCATCCAAAGTGGACTTAAGCACGACTCATCCTAGGGACACCATCCAACATAAATTCAACAGCATTAGCCAGTGTATGAAGCACTTCCTTGTTCCAAGCATATAAGACTTGAAAGTAGGAGAAAAGACAATCGCTTATTCAAACATTTCTTTACCAGAGAACATGTGCAGCTGCTTCCATTGGTTATTGTTGCCCATCCATCACCACATTTATTAAGCTTGACAATGTCCTTAGCATTCATGCAGTGGGTATCCTGTCTTCTCTTTGGATGACCATCTTCACTGCTACCACCATCCGACATTCTCATATCAAGACAGGGGATTTTTGTAAATGCAGTAAGATCATTAGGACAGGCAGATTGGTTGTCAACTGACAGAATCTTCTCGGGATCTTCTGTCATGAAATTGGGGACACAATATCCTTTTCTGCCAGTAACTCTCCCAAAGTCTCCATTGTATTTGGAATGATTTGTAATGCGAAGTGACACTTCATCTATTAAAGCTGTCATCTCCATCCACTCTTGTGCATTATGGATGCGAACACCATCCAACGATATAATTAAATCCCCAGGAGACAAATACTGAGACAAAGGCGATGTAGATAATAAATCCAAAACCTATTCCATATGATCGTTAAAAAGGGTAAAAATGTGTCAAAGTCAGCCACAAACACCTACTAATATATATAATGTGACACAACTAAATGCTGTACCAAGGGACATTCACTATGGATGTAGAAGGGACACAAGATCAAGGGCAGGAGGAATAGCACCAATCCACAACCTGCACAACACTAAAGAAAAAAGCTAAAAGGTAATCAGCATTAGATTTGGTAGCTTATGAACTAGCTAAAAGATGAAAATCATACAAATCCAGAAATGAAATTAGAAGTTTAGAACCAATTACGTGCATAAGCCTCATTAAATTTATTTTTCTAGCATAAGATTTTCTGCATACTTCTGAAACTTGCAAATTTGATGCTGTCTCTCTCAAAAAGCCTTTTTTTTTTTTATAGATAACCAAAGATTTTATTATAAAACGCAAAAGGTATCTTCCAAGTCCAAGAGTTCAAGGGAAGAAGAGAAACACCTAACTAGACATAGAAAACTAGACATGAAAATCAGGAAGTCTCAGCTCATTAAAATCGATTGAATCTGCCCCAAAGAAACATAGAATTGAAAAAGATAGTTTATAGCTACCCCCCCGGGACTTTCTGCTCAGGACCATCAAACTTTCTGTCAAGTCTCAACACAAATGATAGCAGATGATGTGACAGTATCAGGAGTCCAATTCTGATCAACACTCCCACCACCACCACTGTATTTCACATAAACAAGAGCAAAGGTAATTTCCAGTGTCAAAACATAAGTCGTCTTCAGAGTGGGTTAACCTTGTAAAGAGTCGGGCTATCAAATCGCTTCAATCTCATTATGTGCATCTTTGATTGCATACTAGTTGTTAGAATAAGGCCTAGATTGCTCATAATAGAAATATAGCAACTGAAATTGACACGCACCGAAATTACAGGTTACTACGATTTAATAAAGCCTATAAAATATCATATGATCTTTTTCTTTTTCTTTTTTTTGTTAAGTTCATATGATCTTTTTTGTTAAGTTCATATGATCTTACCACTGCATTGTGCCAAACACCAGCACAATATACACGAAGGGCAGTAAACTGTGGCAATGCTTGCAGCAACTCGTAATCAAAAGCCACCAGAGCACCAGGAAATAGACCTGCAATAAAAATGGCAATGTACTCCATCTGCATGCCCTCACTGCTTTCCATTGAAACATTGCCAACAGCATGAAGAATGAGAATCTAGCATTCCACATATTTAGATATAAAGTTTTGTAAGAAATCAACTGCCATATCTTGCTCCATAATAAGTTCAATCATGTGTGTAAGAAACTGTTTATTACACTAGATTTCCAAAAAAGAAATGGAAAGAGATTGATGACTACTACAACTTAAGATTCACCAAAGACTCAGATCAGACTTTCTCAACACAAAACATTATTTTCCAAGCCAGCAACTAGACAATTCTTCTTGGAAGTGAGAAAAATAAGCATATCAAGTTGTTTTGCAGACAAAACTTAATACCATTTACAGAAATAAACCTCCATAACCCACCTTACTGACCCTAGTGACTTGGGCAGGTTTTGCCAGAATAATAACTACATTTTAATTTAAATTGATGACTAATTGATTTTACTCTCAGAATTAATGTGAGCATTCAACCATATATTTATATGGAAAGAATTGATAAGCCACAAGTAGAGTTTCTGCTATAACTAACCCAAACTATGTGATACTAAGACAATCAAAACTCCGTTACATTTTAAGAGTCCAAATAATGCAGGAAGAAGGCTTTGACACTGAAAATGACGTATGAAAAAAGTTGTGATACCACAGTGGATGTAGAGTTTCTGGAAAGCAGCTTGTATTAGGGTTTCGGGCAAGTTAGGGCTAGGATTTTGACATGAAAAGGGCTAGGGAGTACAGTTTCAAATGGTGCAAGGGAAGGATACAATTTGGAGATGAAACAAAGAGGAAAACCTTAGGTTTGGATGTTGGTTCTTAAGATGTGAACAACAACCCAAGAATAGTGTTTGAACTTTCTTGGGTTGTTTGGGAGCTATCTGATGAATGAGTAGCTGGGGTTCTTCACTATTGGATTTGAGGAAATAATAAACACAAAATAAGACCAGAAATTGGGAATAAATTTGCTGGAAATTTAAAATGAATTTAGAAGGAAGAAATAGGAGACAAATGTAGGCAGTAGGCATCAAACTTTGGCAAGTGGGATGAGACACAAAGTTCTCATCTCATCTCATCATTACAACTTTTTCAAATTCTCACACAAAATATAATAAACAATTCAACTTTTTCAAATCCCAAAACAATAATAATATTAAAAAATAATATTTTAAACTTTCATCTAAAACCAAAATTTCTCATCTCACTATCCAAACCTACCTGTTTTCCTGAGTATCGCACTTGGGTTTTCTCACACTCAGGAAAAGGGTTGCATCACACAATCCCCAAGAGCAATCATAGCTGGAAATTTCATAGCCATCTTGTTCATTGAATAAAAGCCGTTACATTAATATATATATATATATATAGATGTCTAACACCCATCCCCAATCCCAAAACCTAATAACTAGAAAACCTCACAAATAAAACCTAATAAGATAATAAACCCAAAACAAGATTCAATGTACTGATAATCGACAAGCTTAGAATGTTTTTTCTTAATACTGATTCAATTGGTCGATTGTAATAGATTTTAATGCCATGAATATACGTGACTTTCTTGTATATCTAGACTTTTTCCCGTGTACTTAGGCTATACCAACTTTTCTCATCAATAAAAATCTTCTTTACAGATAAAAAAAAAGCAGATCCAATGCCCTAAACTTCATTCTATACCTAAATATATGAAAATTTGAAAACACTCCAAACTCCTATAATTGAGAAAATAGAATCAAACAAAACCAACTTCTCACCCTTTTTTATCAGTAAATAATACGACCTTCTCACCCTTACATCACCAAACCCCCAAAGCCTTGAACAATAAAAAATAAAAGACACACAAGATCCATAGCTTGAGACTGTGTAATGCTTAGGGCATGCCCCTCATTCATTAGTTTATCCATTGCTTTGATGGCAAAGAGTTCCATTCTAGCTATCAAAGAGGACTAATAGAGGACAAAGGCACATTTCTGTACTTCTTTGTAGCAATAATTACATCAAAACTTGATGGCAAAGTGTTTTTTTAATAATTTTTTGTGACAGTTTATAACCTAATTAGCTTTGTCTACTAGCATTCGGCCCTATATTTCTATAAGAGATGGAGGGAAAGAAAAGGGTAAAATAATTTTCAAATGATACCAGAGGTAAATAATGTCCATTACATTTTGAAATTATCTCATTTTACAATACATGGAAAAATATAGTGCAACTCAACACTGATTTTCTTCATCCATATTTCTTTGACTAACTAAAAAAAAGCCTATCGTTTTCAATGTTGCACGTCAGATACTTATAACAAACGGTATAATGAAAAATTCCAAAAAAAAAAGGAACGGAATGAAGCTGACCATGCAGCGGCAAGAGCATGCCCAAATTCGTGCACAGTTACAGAAATCAAGGTAGAAAGAAATATATAGCCAGCATCGGCAAGCGACATGCTCAAACCAGAGACCTACGTAAGCAGAAAATAGGACAGCGTCGTTTTGATTAATAATTCAGCATCAGCATCACAGCAACAAGAAGTTAACAACGACAAAGGAAAGAATCAAAATACTAACTGAGGGAGAAAACCCAAACAGTAAGGCGGTAGAAAGATTTCCGAGCTTTGTGTTTGGTGGGAACAGAAACAGGGCTTTGCCTAATTCCCAAAGGAGGATCTGGTGGGGAGAAAAATTAGTGAGCTGAGAACCGAGACATCATTCGTCAAAGAAAAATTGGAAGACAAAGATTAATTCTTAAGCAAAG
The DNA here is from genome assembly GCA_029856935.1 of Cyclocarya paliurus. Taxonomy (NCBI): domain Eukaryota; kingdom Viridiplantae; phylum Streptophyta; class Magnoliopsida; order Fagales; family Juglandaceae; genus Cyclocarya; species Cyclocarya paliurus. Next base: position 19,589,405 of record CM056951.1, read on the forward strand.
GAAAAGGGCCTGTCTGGTAGAGACCATACCATAGTAACGCCAATCAGTGCAGTTAGGCCAAAACCGATCCCAATGGAGAACCATACTCTCAAACTCCTGTACGAATGAATGCGAGGCACAGTCAGTTAGTCAATACGTAATTGACAGTTTTCACAAAGTTCTCTAATACTACTAATACGAAGACAAACAAGGATTAATAACAACAGTACGATGCAGGGAAGATGCAGGGAAGATGCGAAAACCTGGCATGTCTCCGTCCAAAACGGAAAAGGGGTTGATTGAGAATAGAGATTTTATAGTCGCAGTACCTGTGGGAGTGGTAAGACATTCATATTGTCAATTGTATCACGGAAGGAATTTGAGATAAATTAGAGAGAGAGAGAGAGAGAGAGAGAGAGAGAGAGTGAAGCCTGAGATACTGACCAACAGGAAATGGTGTTGGAGAGGTTGGGGGTGGTGGCGACAGTGTTTGCACGCAAAGGCAGGAGGGAGGGAGTCTGAGATCGAGTGCGTCCCCTCCCAAACCTTCTCACTCGTCTCCCTTCCATTTCAATTTTCCATCACTACAATTTCAGTCCAGTTTACTCCCCACTCCGTCATCTTTCCTCCTACTGTCCTCCTTATACCTTGTTTGTCTAGTCTGCTTCTTGACTTTGAGCACGATAGCTGTAAAGCAATTTTTAAAATTCCATTTCAGTTATTATATACACACACTAGCCGTGGAAAAAAATTTTGAAGATTAGTAATGTGCACAAAGGTAAAAAATAATATAATTTTTTACATAAATTTGATTAGTGAATAGTTTGATGCAGAAGCAGAAATGAAAATTTTAGGATAATAATAGGTCAATAAAATATAATAATTACATGTTGTTTTGATAGTACACAAAAGAAAAAGATTAGTTTAAAATAGACCATAGTTTCATACAGGTTTGGGGGAAAATTGATCATTATGTGTCTTCTTCTGCGGGATTAATTGAGAGCACATTGATTTTTTTGTGCCACTGTTGCTTGAGTTGATCAAGGTCTGCACCAAGTTGAATCACTAATTCTATTTGTGAAGTCTGTGTTGCAATGTTCTCTAAATATAGCAAATGTCCATGCATGAAATGAATTTGATGCTTGTGTATGATCATTAAAAAAGTAAAGAATGTAAATACAGAAAATTCAAAGCATGGTAAATACCACAACCCAACACTCAGACAAATTAGAAACGAAAGCATAGAAACTTGTTGAGAAAATTGAAAAGACACAAAAACACTTACATGTGACCATAAAGAAGAGGATTTACGATCTAGGCAAAAGAAAAGAAACAGTCTCCAGATAAATCCAAACACGAATGAAGGGTTTTAGAAGAAGGAGAGAAAAAGCTTGTTCTCAGAGAGAGAAAGAGAAGCTTAGTTGAGAAAATAAAAAATACCATAATGCAACACTCACATAAATTAGAAACAAAACCATAGAAGCTCGTCGAGGAAATCGAAAAGACACACAGAGACACTTACCTGTGATTGTAAACAAGACAATTTACAATCTCGCCGGGAGAAAAAGAAACAGTCTCCAGATAAAATGAAACACCAACGAAGAGTTTCAGAAGGAGAGAAAATGCTTGATCTCGAAGAAAGTAGCTTCGATGAGAGACTGAAATGAAAAATACAAGAACCCAACACTTTGTCGTCCACATTCACATCAACCAGGGAAACAATCTCATCACCCTAACAACGTCCCATCACGAGATTGTATAACAAACCAGCAAAAAAGAATCAAATCCAGTTCTTGAAGAACCAGTTATACAACCCAGACAAACGAGAAACAACAACAACAAAACCCATACTTGGTCACCCACGAATGATATCACACTATATGCACCAACCAATTAACAAAACACAGGATCACAACCATAATTAAATATAAAAAATAAAACATTAAAATACTCAGTCAGACAGACTAATAGAAACAGAAGGCAAAAAGAAAACAAAACACTAAAGGACTCGGACAAACAAACTAATAGAAACAGGAGCAAAAAAAAATGAAAAGTGAAAGAGATAGAACACAGGATCATAATCGTAATTAAACACAAAAATGAAACATCATAACCCTTCCCATCAACCAACCAAACCATCCCCTCACCTTGACTGACCTATACCGCAATTGAAGCACCTAAAGGAAAAAAACACAAAACTTTAATTACATGGAACACCAACGTAAGCGTTTGATACAGGGGCATAAACGTGATAAAGAAAAAAATAGATGAACAAAAATCATTGTTCATTAGCAGATAGTTGCTTTTATAATAGAATAGATATACACGCATGTGTATAAATATAAATATATATAATATATATTCTTAAACATGTAAACTGATAAATAATACTAATAAGATATGAAAAAATCTACTTATCATCTTCACATTACATACTATACATAATTTTTTTATTTTTTTCTCTTATCAAATATGTAGTGTATGGATAATGAGTAGAAGAATTCAATTAGTTTAGGAAGAATAAAACAAAACAAAACAAAAATTAAAAATAAATAAAAATAAGTGTGATACGTGGTGCGTGGGGATGATGGATAGCATAACTCATATTATGTGTGTGTGTAATTCTATTTAGAAATCTTATTTTCAGTACATCTACCACACTATTAATATGGAAACTCATATGTAGCAAAACTCATATGTAATTATGTATCAATGTGTTTGTGTGTGTCTATATATATGGGGAAGAATTGGAGAATATATACATTGAAAATATAATTAAAATAATAATATTAAAAAATACGAACTTGAATTGAGACACACAAAAAAATACAAAAATATACAAAAATTATTAAAAATAATGAGATTTAAAAGAGAGAGAGAGAGAGAGATAATGATGAAATATATTTAAAGTTACAAGAAATTTAAAGTTATATAAATTACTTTTAAATTTTAAAATTACATAAATGTCATTTAGATTGAAATTTTACAAAATGTCATCAAAATTCAAGAAAAACACAATTTTTTCATTAAAATAGTCTGAATAGAATATAGTCTCAAATGATAATTATGGTTGGAACAGACTGAAATTTAAAAAAAAAAATAGAATGAGAATGTATAGTATACCGGATATTACACTAGAATGAAAAATCTAACTGTTCTAATTGCAATGAAACGGAATTCAAAACTATGTTGTAAAGTCCTATGGAGTGTCTTGGAGAAAAAAAAAAGTAGATTCAATTACGAAAACTTACAAGTGTGTCACATCTTTTTCTATAGACTTTACAAACTTAAGAGTGTAAATTATTTCGCTTGATTTTATGAACTTTTATAATTTGGTTTCAACCTTTTCATTTGTTAACAAAAATGGTATTTCTTTTATAATGCTACATATCATACCCACATTTTACTTTTATCCTACTATATAAAATGTGACATTTTTATATCGCTTCTAATAGTTGGAACAATAGAGCTACTCAATAGTAGTACATTTCTCGAGGAACTAACCAACTCCATTGAAGTGCCTCTTTCTTAACTGCTCTCATTTTTCTTTGTTATGAAATTTGGCTTGCTAGGAACAAAGTCAAATTTGAGGTCATTCAGGATAGCACTATTGCTATTGTTCATAGGATTAAAACCTAGTTGAGAGATCTTAGTCCTTTTTTAAAACTTAAGGAGATGCTTGGGAAATGAGATGAAATAAGAAATCTATAAATAATAGTGAAATAATTTGTAAATAGTAATTAAATAGTTTGGTTTATGATGTTTTATGGGGTTTTGAGAAAAGATAGAGAAAAAAATTGAAGAAAAATATTATAAAGTTAAAATATTATTAGAATATAATTATTTAATATAATTTTTGTTTTTGAAATTTGAAAATTTTGAATTATTTTGTGTTTTATTTGGAAGTTTGTAAAAAATATAATTATTAGGTAATGATTAGATAAAAAAGTTAAAAATTTGAAATTAAAAAGTGTTTGTGTTATAATGATATTTAGAAAAGAAATAAGATGAAATGAAATGAAACCATCCCATCTTCCAAACAACCGTTAAAAATCTTGTTTCTAACTCTAATGTGTCTATCTTAGGATCTCTCCATATTCCTTGTACTACGATTAGGACTAAGAGTCCTATCTAGGTTAAATGGATCCTACTCCTCTTAGTTTGCTTAAATTAACAGCAATGGTGCCTTTAAAGGCAATCCCAGACATGCAATGGGGGCTTTTTCGTTCTTCTTATGGTTCTTTTTATTGCTGATTTTTATTGTTTTTTTGGAATTGGGCACTAATACATTTGTTGAATTAAAGTGCATTGAATATGAGTTTTACTTTATGCTATCATCTTAGTGTGAATGAGCTTATTGTGGATAATGATTCTCTTACTGTTAATTGGTTAAATAATGATCATTGTTGGATATAAATATTTTCAGTAAACAAGGAAAGAACTCCAGCCGATTAAAGGGTTAGACCACGCACCATATGAGTTTAGGAATAAAGTCAACAACCAATATATCTCTAATATTAGGATCAATCCATAAATATAAATCCTAAAAGAGCATAACTCATCTGGAAACTTAACTAACCGTATCTCAACAAGATTCGAATCTATGAAGATAAGCCCAAGCAATATATCCATGTCGGATAGGTGCCATCAACGACCAAATTGTATTAGAGAAGGTAACACACCAAATTGAGCACTAGGATTCATAACTATGGAGAGGTCTTGCCATATTAGTCCACCTCAACCTTTATAAATAGACTACTAGGTATGTATCGTAGATTTATAGATTCATTGGTTATTAAAAGAGCATCTCCCATTAGTTTTCCCGAATCTTCCTTTCTGGTTGCAAGTCATTAGGGTACGTCTTAGACATACAAGAAATTGCATCAATTTTCTGGCACTATCTATGGGATTATAAAGTGTTTTATGGCTGCCTGCAACTATGCATTCTCATACAATCCACAACCAGGAAGCAACCACAATAGAAGGAGCAAGCGCTAGGATGGAAAGGAGGTTCACAGAGATGGAAGAGAGACTGGAGAAGATGACCTTGGAGATGGAGGCATTGCAAAGGGAGAACAAGACCTTAAAGCGAAAGGACGTGGGGTCTGAAGAGGGCGTAGGCAAAGATCAAAGCAACCAACTCAATAAGGAGTCTCAAAACAAAAAAGGGTCGACTCTGAGTGACTAGGGAGAAGATAAGAGGATGCACGACAGCGTACACAATCTCATGGACAAGTATGAAGAGATGATCAAGTGAGTGGGAACGTCATCATGAATCGATAACCTGCTTAATTGCACAAATCTACCATATAATGTAGAGATCATGGTGGCATCCCTCCCCCAAAGTTTAAAGTCCCACAAATCGACCTCTGTGACGGGTCTAAAGCCCTGATGAGCATCTAGAAAGTTTCAAGATTCACATAATCTTGCACGGGTTTCCAAGAGAGATTGCATGCCGAGCCTTCTCGTTAACCTTCAAAAGCGTGGCAAGATGGTGATTTGAGAATTTGTAACTAGGCTTTATTACTAGCGTTGAGGAGCTCGGTAAGCAGTTCCTAATGCATTTTATGGCCAATAAACATAGGAGACGGTTGGACACATACCTCCTCATCGTGAATTAGCGAGAAGACAAAAGCTTGAAGGTGTACCTTAGGTGGTTTAACAAGGAGTGCCTCACAGTAGAAGACCAAGACTATAAGATAACACTAGTGGCACTTTTAGGAGGAATTTAGCCGAGGAGTCCCTTTATGACGAAGTTGGCGAGGAAGATACTAGTGACTTTGTGAGAATTTATGTATAGGGCGAACAACCTTTTCAATGTGGAAGACAAGTTGAAAGCGTTGATCGATCCGCGAAGATCTGAGGTAGAAAAGGTAGAGAAAAAGACGAATGAGGCGAGCAAGGGTAACAACGGAAGGGAGAATGAAGACAAGGGGAGAAATGGTCATTACGAGTAGAGGAATGACAAAAGCTACTACTCCCACAGTCAAGGTTTCAGGATGGCTCCAAATGTGTAGGGGAACGAGGATGGGCAGACACAGCAGAATGACAACTAAAACTCAAACAACTGAGGCACCAATCGCTATTGTGTCATAGAATGCTATGTACAATAATTGAAGAATGATGGCATGAACGTTCGGATCGCTAAAGGAAAAGAGGTTCAAGAAATGGTCATCAACCACCGAAGCTCATCGAGCAAGGATTAGAGACTAAGGACGAGGGGAATATGAAGCAAGGAGAGAGGTCGTTGAGCCCTTGGAGTTAGTAACCCTATATTCGGACCAACCTAACGCGACAATGTAGATGGGCACATGAATGTTGCTGGAACTCAGGGAGTAGCTAAAACAGCTTCTCATCGAGCATAAAGATGTATTCTCATGGAATCATGAGGGCATGCTTGGCTTAGATGCGAAGGTGATAGAACACTGCCTTTGTGTTGACTCAGAAGCCAAGAAATTACAACAAAAGTAGAAAAGTTTCAATGTGGAGAAATACTCAGCAATTGTGGAGAAGCTGGAAGAGCTCTTAAAGGCAAGGTTTATTCGAGAGGCTTATTACTCGGAATGACTCTTAAATGTCGTGTTAGAGAAAAAGATAAACAACAAATGAAAAATGTGTGTAGATTTTACTGAGCTGAACAAGGCATGCCCAAAGAACATTTCCTCTTCCATGGATCAACCTAATAGTAAACTCAAAAGCAGGCCACTAGATTTTGAGTTATATGGATGCCTATTTTGGTTACAACTAGATACTATATTACTACCAAGAGAAAATATCCTTCATAATGAACAATGGACTCTATTGCTACCAAGTAATGCCATTCAGCCTGAAAAATGCAAGGGGTGATGTATTAGGGGCTAGAAAATTGCCTTGGCTCCCATATGACTAACCCAAGATATGGGGGGGGTGAATTGAATTGGTCTAAAAAAATTAACAATTATAAATTAAACACACAATATAAATTTTAATAAAATACTAAGCAACAGTAAATATAGAGAGTAAGGGTAAGAGAGATGCAAACTCAGTATTTTAATAAGCTTCAACCCCATTAGCTACATCCTCGCCTCAAGTTACTCTTTGAAGATTCTCAAATTCACTATTCAACTCCCTTTAGATATAGATAGAAACATATTACACTTTTGAATAATATCGCTTCAAAGATTCCTTGTAGGATACCTTTTACACTTACAATTACCATACGAGTGGTGATATAGTTATTCTTTGTGTAAAACTTCTACTACACTTACAAAGATTACACACATTTTTTTTACTGTTTATACAATAGATGATAGTGGGTAGTTATCAGAATACACTCCTCAATGAGTGTAATGAAAAGTACATGGCAAACTATATCTTTTTCAAAATGAACAAGAGTTAAGACTCAATGTTTAGAAAAAAAAAGATCAAAAGCTTTTGATGAATGAATGTTGTAAAGCTTGTAGTTTATGTATTTTTAAAGATCTCAAATGAGCTATTGATAGGCATATAAGATTTCATTTTCAAATTTAAAAAATATTCAAATGTAAAAAAGGAGCATCATTTATTTTTCAAAGGTTTCTAACAAAAGTTTCTCCTTTTGTAATTGTAAAAAAAAAATCATTAATTTTTCAAAATTTTCTAATAACAACTTCTACTTTTCGCGTATGTCAAAAAAATGATCAATCATTTTTCAAATTTCAAACTTTCAATTATATTATACACATGAGAAAAATGCAAATTGTTGTATCATAAAATAAAATTATATTTTAGCCTTAAACCTTTTATGAATCTTAAAAAGATGTACAAAATTACTCTAAGAGTTTCATTTGTAAGCTTATTCCCTTTATTGTTTATGCTTAATTTGTTGATATTATTAGCTCCATTTTGTTGATAACTTGAAACTCTTTTATACTTGAATTCGTTTGTTATTATAAAATCTAGTAGATATAGAGTTATATGATGCTTAGAACTTTGGATTAACACATATGTTCAAATAGTAGATCAAGCAAAATATAAAGGTCTACGTAGATGACTTACTGGTTAAGAGAAAAGAGGCGGACCACCACCTAGCAGACCTTTAAGAATCTTTTGTTGTATTGCAAAAGTATAAGATGAAACTCAATTCGGCCAAATGTGACTTTAGCATGGGATTAGACATGTTTCTAGGAATCATGGTGTCAGAGGGAGGAATCAATGTATGTTTGAAAAAAAAAAGTTGAGGAACTATTTATACGATAGATGAAATTCTTGATTAAAATCATCTCAATCCAAACATGGAATTAATAATTAATTCTATAATATTTATTGAATTATACTTTGAAATGATATTGGAAAGCGTGACAAGACAAGATTCAATGCCTTTTCTTTTAAATTATAAAAATAAGAGATGATAATAATTTTACGAGAAATGTCACTTTTTATTTTTAATTTTATTATTTTTAAAATTTTAGTATTAAGTCTACCTACAAATTTTATATTAAAATAAGAAAAATATTATTTATATTTATAATTTTATTCACATAACTATAAATATTGACGTAAAGTTGTTGAAATAGTGCAAATTCTAAAATTAAAAAATTGAAGTTTGAATTAAAAAAAACTAATAAAATATAAGGAATACTGAATATGTATAATATTATGTATAAAGTTGTACATATATTTAATACTATTATATCTGAAGTTGTACGTATATTTAATACTATTCTTAAAAAAATTTACGTGCATATATTTTATAATGGAGAGAGTTATATAATAATTATATTACTCTAAGGGATATATAAACCTTTTTTTTAAGGTATAAAATTTCTAATTAGATTTAAATGGTGGTTTGAATTCACAAATCACATCAACTAATCTCATCTTTATCATTATAATTTTTTTAAATTCATACATAAAATATAACAAATAATTCAACTTTTTTTAATTTCAAAATAATTTTTTTAATTTTCTACATAAAATATAATAAAAAATTTAATTTTTTTAAATTTAAAAAAAAATATTTTTTATTATTCACAAACCATATAACCATATAACTCTGAATCCAAACCATCCTAAAGATTTTACTTTTCAAAATGCTACCTGTCGTTTGCCGACGTGGATATGTCATACAAACTCTTCACGTTTCTCTCTCTTCCCCCGAGCAAAGCGGCATCAACCGTAAGACCAAGACTTCGGACAAGAAGCCAAGAATCGAAACCCATCAAGATATTGCAGATCCCAGACCCTGGCAACAGTCTGCCTTCCCCGACACACAGCGAGAAAGAGAGAGCGAGTTGGAATCGATGATACTTCTGCAATCTCATTCAAGATTTCTCCTTCAGACGTTGCTGAATCGAGTTCAGAAGTGGGTTTCCTCTCTCTTTCTCTAAATCAAATTTTATACGGTTCTCTCATTTATCTTTCGGAATTAGGAGAGTGCTCTACGTACACCTGTAATTCTTGAATTCACATCTTAGGTTGTCAATGTCTATGAAATCATTGTTGTGGCCATTGTTTACCATTTCCGAAAAGAATATAACCCCATTCCTGTTACTAGGCCTCATAGTTGGTCATCACTTATGTTCATAAACCTCTTTTTTATTACTTTCAGATATATGATTGGAGTCTTTTCTGGCATCCCTACATTTATTGATGGGCATAATTTTTCATCGCTTGTAATGATATTGCCAACTTGTTTCTACTGCTTTGTATTCATATCCGGCCTTCCATTTTCCAGTCAAGTGGATTATTTATTAATTCGAATGGGTTTCTTTCATATTGAAAAGATTAGTTGCCAGAGGTTCAGTAAAAAATTCGTCTTGTTTGCTTAAGATGATCCCAATCTAACTATTAAAGGACAGTCACCAATAATCAAGATCTGGGAGAACTTTGGAACCTCGTAAACTAACGTATGCATTGGTTTTCAGGAGAACAAGGGTCTAATGCGTGAGCTCTCCTATTTTTATTTTGTGACAAATAGACCCCACACATGCATGGATTTTTATTTTATTTTATTCTAATAGTAGTTTTTACTACCCAATTCGATTACTAATTGATAGTTTCCTTAGTTGCTGTGATCATGCTGATGCTTGTTCCAGCACTCATTCATCTTTTAGCTTCTTATCTAGTGGTCACTTGAAAAAAAAAAAAATGGAACTGAAACTCAATTTTTCTTTGCCATGATGGACTTGCACAGCATGCTGATTTCATTATTTTCCTGCAGTGTTGAAAAAGGAGTTGAATTGGATTACCACTGGGTTGAGTTTAATGATGTTCGCTACCATATTCAGGTAATTGGACCTATGAGCCTTTCAGTTTAACATTTCTGTGGAAGAAAGAGCACGATTATGAGTAAACTTGTAACGAAGAATTTATATTAATCAATTTTTTTTAGCTATCCTAATATTTATTTGAATCTGGTGGTTTTGTCATGTGGGGTACGAGTATCTAGTTTTTTCATCTGTATGCCAAAAATATATTGTAGGTGTCAATGAAGAATTCACACGTCTTGCTGCTGTCAGTGTTGTTACCTACCCCTCCCCCAGATGCCACCTTCTTTGGTGGACTTCCTTTTGGAGCTATTGACGCAATAAAAGCTGCATATGGTGTGGTTGTACAAATTCTTGATCCTCCAAGGGATGGATTTAATCTCACTTTGAAACTGAATTTGTCCAAACTTCCTCCAGATGAAGGTTCAACGAGTTCCTTTTCTAAGGTCATTATTAGCTTGCTGTTGATATGCTGAAGCATTTAGGATCCCTTGTTAAACATCTCCATCATTGCTCGAATTTTTAAGATTATGCCTAAAATATTTCTTTTACTTCCTGATTTTTTTTTAAACCAAACTTTTATACCTTTCATTCAATACAAGGGTAATTTTTGTGTCAATTATCAGTTACAACGAACTTATAAGTGAAATGTTTAGGAGTTGTAACTGAAATTGTATGACATGTGGGAAGAAGTTAAAAATGTTTGGAACTATGTCTGACTGTGCATATTGTAATATTTATGCAGTCCATGGAAATCAACATATGAATTAAAAAGACTATTCACAGTTTGATCATGTATGTTGTATGGACCTTATTCCTCTTGTATTATTTCTATGGGGGTTGATTAATTTGTATTATTCGGTTCTTTTGCTGAACTGATTCTGGATTTTGTTTCTTTTAGGCCTTATTAAATGTTTTCATTGTGATGGTTTTAGCGGCTTATGCAACATGTTTTGAAAAGTAAACTCCTCTCCCATTGGATTTGCCTCTAAACCTTGCCCCAGCAGAAGACTGGAAGAAATCAATGAGCAAGGATTTTCCTTAACTTGCATGACTGATTAAAATATCCATCTATACTTCTAGGCTTTGATGTACAGCTAAAAATTTCGATTAGGTTTAGGTGATTATCTGCAAATAGCAGTTCCTTTCTCAATTGAGTAACATTCGTTTGCAATATATACTCCTTACCATATTCAGGATGTCACTCCTCAAGTGAATGCTTTGTGAGCTATTATGCTCTCATATAAATTTAATGTGCAACCAACTTGAAGACTAGGTGAATACAAAAGAGTAGCGTATAGCGTGTGAATTTTGTTTTGGATGTCTCTCATTGGCAATTCACTGTGCCTGTTCTCCTGGGTTAAAGCCAATTTCTCAAGTTAAAAAATTATGCTTGAGGCTAGAACTCAGCGCTTATTAGAATTATCCTCCACCTTTGTTTTTTAAGAGTATAATACCTCATATTGAGAGAGCATAGGTGGTGAATGAGATCCCACTTTACTTGAGAGGGAGAAGTTTTTACTCTTTATAATGATTCCAAGGAACTTCAATTTTACCATTGACTAGCTCTGTTGGAGTATGGCTCAGATCTGGCTTGGGCTTGGGGTGTTACAAATGGTATTAGAGTCCAACAGGAAATGTGGGACTTGAGCCATGTCATCTATGATGGAATGACTTCATGAGGACATTAGGAATTTAAGGGGGAAGATCGTAATACTCCATATGGAATGAGTATAGGTGGTGAATGAGATCTTACATTGTTTGGAAATGAGAAGTTCTTGCTCTTTATAATGATTTCAAGAGGATTTGGTTGTATCATTGACTAGTTTTTTTGGAGTATGGCCTAGATGTGGCTTGGGCCTTCCTTGGGGAGTTACAAAGTGGTTGTAGGAAACTCTCTCTCTCTCTCAATGACATGAAAGGAAGATGATTACCCTGTAGGACATTCCTTTTTAAAAGAAGATACTAAGGGAGTTCTTTCTTTGTACACTTGTTTTACCCTAAACACTTCCTTTTTCATTTTTGGTTCTTAACCCCTGGCGAATGCACAAATGGAAAAACACTGTGCAAATATATATTAAAAGAAACAAAAGCAGAAAGTACAATATAGGAAATTATTCTGTAGGTTATCATGAACATATTATTTCTTTCGGTCAAGATGTAGGGTGTCTGAGCAGACAGAAATTCTTAACGATGAAATCAAACAAGCCATCATGTGAAAAATTCGAGTGTGCCTTCACCTTACATGTAGAAATAGCTTATAACAGATTGTTTGATATAAATTCAGTGAATTATATCTTTGCATAAGATTGTTTTGAACCATAAAGGATAAAAAAATACCTTCCATTAATTCACTTATTATTTGTGTATTCTGTGGCTGAGTTACTATTTTTTGTTTTTGATGTTATTAATCTTTTTCCTTGTTGATGTTTTGCAGAGTACAGACATGCTCTTTTGGTTAAGATTGCATCTGTGAGGGAAACGGTCCTTGGTGCTCCATTGAGAGTAATTCTAAAACAACTTGCTTCAAGGACTGTTGCTTCTAATGTGGACCGGCTTGTTGCCATTCTGCATAGGCCAAACGAGTCGTTTTTCCTTGTTCCTCGGGTAAAAATATCATCTTAACAGGTCAACATATTTTTGTTGCATAATTTTTTTTCTTCCCTAGAACTTTGAATGATATCATTTGACCTTCATGGGTTTACTTTTAGAGATGTGGTATTAACTAGAAAATTACTCTTTACTCTCATTCTCCCCTTGACAGTGAAGAAGGCATGGCCCTGTGTACTTGGGCAGTGCCCCCCACCCCATGCTGTGGCGAGCCCTCTTCGTGAGGTAGGGAGAAGGGGACCCCCACCCTACGGATCTCTCCCACCCTGTGGGCCCACAGTGGGGCAGTGTGTGGGGGTGGGGAAACCCTTCCCCCTGCTCCGTGTGCCCGTCCTGAGGGGTAGAGGAGGCCCTCTCCTTCCCTCAGTAGGGGAGAAATCCTCCCATCTCACTCCCCCACAACTAGCTGGGGGAATCCTCTCCCCAACAGGAATTTCTTCATTTATTATTGTACTTTTTAAATTTCGTATGGTTATCTTTGTTTTTTGACCCGTAGTATACCACAAGTTAATCATTATCCATGTTGATATCACATGACAAAAGCTTGGCAGGGTTTTTAGAATCAGCCAAAACTTTGGTTTTGATTAGGAAGAAAGTCTTATTAATGAATACATCTAAGTACATAGCGTCTATACAATAGATACATTTAACTAGAAAGAGCAAAAGTTTTATAGAAGTCTTGAAAACTAAAGTTGGAAGAACATATGTATGCTGAAAACCAGTGATAAATTTCCAGGAATTAGTCACTTAAACAGTATTTGATGGTTTTAGTGGTATCCAAAATACTTCAGTCTTTTTGCAATCAAGCATGAATCTGATTCTTATCTCGGGGGGCCAAATCATAGATATAAAATTTCTTGTAGAACAAAAATTATAACAGAACTCAAAAGTGTACATGAAAATATATCTGGTCAGCTACAAGCGCAACCAACTTCAATTGGTCCCTGATATATTAATGAGTAGATTTAAGTACTTGAAAAAAAAAAGAGTAGATCTAAGTATACAGGGTCTATACAATAGATCCCCAATGTTTAGCCTATTCTCAAACATTAGGGTCCACAATATCAAATTAAGCACTATCAAATTAAATTCAATATTTAAAACATGTGATTATCTGAGTTACACAACATCAAGAACCAAAATTCACTGTATTCAAATATGCACACTTTGAAATTCGATTCAAGTTTTCTCAATTTAATCATAATTAAATAACCGATCAAAAAAATTTAATCATAATTAAATAAAATTACTCGATTGAATGTTCAATTCCAACATCCTACATAACACAACCATCAATTTTGTTATCTACCCAAATCATAAAAGTCTCTAATTTTGACTTATTAGTAATCAAAGATTTAATTTAATTTTCTTCAAGTCAAAATTTCGTAACTCTTTTGACTTATTGAAATCTTAAACTCAATTTTTTTATCTCTCAACAATGTAACTCAAATTAACTAAAATTGACCCTATAAAATGAAATTACACATCAACACACCTCCATGTATTAAATTTGGAGAAAAAACAAAAAATGTCAGTTGAATCAGGTTAGCTTAGGGGTCATGGGTTACAGGTTTTTGGCTGTAATTCGTATTTGCCTTGATGAGTGCTGTGGTTGGAACTTGGGGTCTCCTTGCCAGAAAAGCTGGTCTCTGTTTCGGTAGGTCAACATTGGCCTAAAATCATCTAGTTGGTGATCTTTTGACAAGGAAGGCCATATTCTTTCTTCCATCATCTGGCGTTAATGGTGGAGGAGGGGTGGCAGCTTCTTCTCTCTTGATGCAAGGGTTTTTTGCCTCTATATGTAGCATTTTATCTAGGTTCGGGTCTCTCCTGGAATTGCAAAGATACCTCTAACTATTTATTAATTAAATCTACTAACCTCATTATCATCTGGAGTATTACACAGACCCCATCTCCTTCCAAAGGTGATACACTCTAACTCTAGTTGCATCAATAATAAGTTTTGATAGAACATTTCTGAAATTCAGTTTTTTTTTTGGCGTAACAGAGCATGTTGTAATTTTGGTGTCATTGTGTATATTTTCATCACATCCAATATTCTATGTGAAGGTCCATACTTAAAACTTGCTGACAGAATGTTATAATGTTGATTTCTAACAGATAGAAAAGGTGACAGTGGTGTTTCCTATGAGATTTAAAGACTCCATAGATATTGTTCTTGCCACTTCCTTCCTACAGGTACAATAATTTTTTAATCTAAATAACTGATTTCATACAAATGCCGGTTTTGTTTTTTGGAAAACTATGAGTGGACTCTCACCTTTTTGTTGATGGTCCTATGAGGGCCTTTCTCATATGGAATTTATTACAATTTATACATATGCATGGTGATTCTGTTGCTCACACTTGCAAGCATACTGTTATTTGTAGTTTTTCACTTCCAAGTTTGTTTATAATATAGGAGTTTGTGGAAGCAAGGCGTACAACTGGACTCCATAATGCTCCTTCTTGTTTGTGGTCTGCATCTGCTCCTCTAGAACTGAAGGGAGCTCCGGCTGAAGCATTATTGGCAAATGCAGGATTTGTTACATTTGGTAAGTGTAGAAAAATGGATAGAGTTGGTTTTTCCTTTACTTTCTCACCATAACAAACGGCATTGTTTAAATGATGCAGTTATCTTCCCTCGTCATGTAGAAGGCAAAAAGCTGGACCGTACAGTTTGGAGTTTATCTACGTTTCACGCTTATGTTAGTTATCATGTTAAAGTGAGATTTCTTTCACCTAATCTGCCTGAATCTTGCTTCCTTTATCTTTGATTTTTTTTTTCACGTGCTTGGAAATTGTGAAATACATAAAAAAATAATAAAAAAAGTGATACGTGTCCCTATATTATTTGCAATATTTATGGAAAAGAAAGCAGTAAAGCACGTTCTTACACAGTTTCCACTTGCATGTTCAAACATTTTAAATGAGATACAAACTGTGAATGATTTTGGGTAAGGGTCCTGCTAGGGCCACTGATAGTTGCCCTGAGGATTCCTACCGATAAGTGTAAAATGTATTTTTTTTTTTATTGTGTTTTTTTTCAGGTATTTTTAAAATCTTTTGAAACATTTTTAAGAAAAAAAGAAAAAAATTCACAAATTAATTTTAAAACACTTCCTTAACAATGAAGTAAAAAAGATGATAAAATAAAAATAAAAATCGGTAGCTTTTGTTGTGCTGCATCCTTGGTGGATGCAGCATTTTCCTTTGGGTAAATGTAAATCTAGTGAGTAGCTTCTGCTGGAAACAGCACCTATGTGTTTGTAGTCGGAATTGTTTTGATAATTTTGGATTATTTTTGTTAATTTTAAACATTATACAAGTTCTATACTTTGTGCTTGGGTACATGCATGTGCATCTGTACCACTTCAAATATGTCATGTTTAAGTTAGAGTGTGATGTAGCCTGGCATAGTGAGAAGCTTAATCTGCTAACATGAAACTCTCACAACTTTTTTTTGCAAACAAAGAACTAATCCCAAGGTCATAGGAATATAAAGAAAACTCTTCCAAGAAGATTCTATTGATTTAAAATCAGAAAAATAACGCATGCAGCCAAAACCAGCCTTAGAGTACTTAAATAATGTAAAGAAATTTCCGATCAAAAAAAAAATAATGTAAAGAAATTTAACCAAATCGAAATTCTAAGAGATCAGGATTTTTAAAATTATTGCAAGTCTGTTCAAGCCACATTCTCAAGTGTGTCGTGCAAGTTTTATTTGTGAATTTCATTCAACGGAATATCTTGTGAGAGTCTTGTGGACTCTCAAGAAGAGCCACTCAATAGGCCTTCAACTCACAGGAGTCGTGAGAAGTTTAAAAAGGCTTGCTCGACAGATGCTTGTGCATGGGTTGCACATCTTGTGTATTTTAACTCCATTATGGGTTTTACTTCTTTCTCTCAAACTTCTCCATGAACCTGTTGGCAATTTGGTCCACAGCAGAGTGCTTGCTACTATGTTTGCTCTCACCGGTTAAATGCATGCAGCAGGTGCTCTGGCTAGGGAAGGTGATGCTCGTACAACACTTTGATTGTGTGACATTGCTTGTTCAATAGTAAATGATCTATATTTCACGATGATCTCAATTCTTAGAAAAACTTTGGAGAGATTCACGAGCATGGGTGCTACAAAATATTGATTTATTTCCTCATTTATCTTGAAATCTGTTGTCTTGTTATCCATTTTAAAATCATTAAGATATGTTAATATGGTATGCATCCTTCTTCCTAGACTAAGATTAATTAAGAACCTTCTTCTGATATCAGCTTTCTGCTTTTCGTTAGGGAAAGAAACCTTGATCTGTTTGAATGTGTAAAATGGTGTTATGTGGATTTTATTTGGTCCTATCCGCCCATATGGGTGTATTTTTGGCGTGCAAAGTCTTCACTTTATTTTAGCATGCTTCTTTTTCTATATTTTTGGATATATTTGATATCTGTTCCATACATATTCCTCAACAGTGCTCTGAGGGTTTTATGCATACAAGGATGCGACGCCGCGTGGAATCTTTGATTCAGGTACTATTACCTCTTTGATCGGTCTCTCTTTCTTATAGTATCTGAAAGTGGTCCTCTTAGATTGATTTTTTGTAAATGTTTAGTTGATTTTTATATAAAGGAGATAAATGTGAAAAAATCTAGCTGCCAATGATGGACTAGAAATTGACCGAAATTCATAAAAGGCATTACACCTCCTTCATGAAGGCCTCAGCTTGTTGGGAATAGCTCCTTACTGAGTGAAGCTTGTAAATTTGCTTAATACTTGTTTTTCAATGAGTGATTCGAGCTGCTTTGGTCCAAAGCCAGAACTGCAATGGAAATTCACATGGCATTGATTGCTGTAGCAGTAGGAATTCTCTGTATACTGAACCACAGAAATAGCTACAACAATTACTAACCTAGGAACTCTTACCTGTCTTCATCTCTTTCTACTTTTACTGTCATTACATGTATGGTGCATTAAGGTCATTATTGTATTCTTCCCATGCCGTGATTATTATTTTTTTTTTTGGGGGGTGGGGTGGTCATTACTCCCTTTTTGTGCCTTGTTGAGGCTGCATCGAACTCTCGTGGAGAGCTTCGGTCTTTGGTTCAATTATTATTATTCAGCATCTATTGGGTTATCTGCTGTCAGTTGTAAAGTTGATGGCATCTGGGAGAGGCGCATTTGTGGTTAGGAGTATTTGGAGAGCAGTTCCTGTATTGTTGGTGTGCTGATTGAAGTGAGAGGAATGAAGGGTATTGACAATATTATGAGAAAGTTTGTTATGGAGCTTTTGGCCATCTAAAAACATTAGATGGAATGAGAAGGCCTGAAATGTCCAACCAGTGTAATGTTTACTGCAAATGGTTAGCAATGCGTTTGGGTTGAAGGAAGTGAAGGGAAGTGGATGAATGATATGTGAAATGGATTAAACTCAGAAGCACTTCCCACATTTAGATGTTTATGTGAAATGTCCACCCTGCATCTTGTGAACCTCACATGGTTAACAGTGTGTTTAGATTGAAAGAAGTGGATGAATGAGAAGTGGAATGTATTAAAATCAGAAGCATTTCCCACGGTTACATGTTTAAGGGAAATGGGGAAAAGAGTATATGGAAACGGAAGTGAGCCTTCGTTGTTGTTGTAAGAGCTTAGCTGCCCCTAATCTATCAGTCAAACTAAAGGTTAAAAGATTATGCATTTAAGTGCAAGAATTTATGTTCTTTGATAATAGATATTTTGTTTTTGATGAGTAATGTAAAGTTTTGTTAAGACAAGAAGGACCCTTTTCACAGGAAGTATACAAGAGATCCACCTAACTATTAAAAAGGAAAAAGATTATATCCAATTCTCAAAAAGCCTTTATCATTTGAAGACAAATTCTTGAATTGGTTCTTATTTCCAATGAGTGCCGGTAGGTTGAGATTGGGCCACCTGGGTGCTTTGTAGATTGAATATGGAGAAGGCCTATGATCATGTGAATTGGAGATCCTGGATCTATTTGCTAAAATGCTGCACATTTGGACAGAAATGATATGCGTTGATCACCCAATGCATATCTACAGTGTACTCCCATGGATTTCTTAAGCAGTACCTGAGATTTACGCTAAGAGAACCTTTGTCACTTAAGAGCTGTTTATAATTTTTTTCCCTACTTTCAGAGGTAAAGGGTTATGTAGCTCCCCTATTGGGTGGGGGTGTTTGGGGGGGGGGGGGGGGTGGGGGAAGAGGAATTTGTAGGTCCTCCCAATAAGGGAAATTTCCTAGTGGGTTGCTGGTTAATCCGAACCATTGTCAAGAAAGAGGTTGTCATGAATGCGATTCTGTCAGCTGAAGGAGAATCCATCAGCGCTAGAATGTGCATTGGAGTTGTCCATTTTGAGGTGCTTGATGAGAGTATCATCTTCGTGAAAGAAAGCAGCAGGAGCATGTAGCTCTTGCCAAAAAATGGGACAGTAGACTTTGCAATGGCACGAAGGAGCCATGTGGTTGTTGCATGTGCTAATCAAAAGGTAGATGTAGTCAATGGGATGGTAGAGCCTAACGCCAGGTCCAAGTGGGGAGTGGGGTGTGTTATGAAGGCATGCTGTGGTAGATTTAAGATTGAAGTTCTTACATAAAAGATGTGAGAAGAAAACTGAAAGTTATTGAAGTAGCATAATTTGATTGATAAGCAAGCTGATAGCCAGCCAGAAGTGGTTGGAATAAAAAAATAAGCTAGAACCTGAGGAAAGTGGGCGGCACGTGGTGGCCAAGCAGCAGTGGCAGCCGATGGTTGGGGAAGGATGAGGAAAGGGAAAATCTTCTAATGGTGGGGAGGCGTGTGGAGAGATGGTGGATCAAGAGCTCTAGATCTACCCTTTAATGACAAAGAAAGTGAAAAAAAAAAAAACTAATGAAAGGAAAAGGAGAAGAAAAAAGAGAAAGATCTTTGGATTTGTTATGGGAGGAGGGGCTTCTTTCTTCCTCTCTTTGATTTGGGAGTGGTGGATTCCGGTGGGGATAAGGATTGTGGGGGAGAGCAGTTCGTGAGATTTTTTTTTTACATATATTTTGTCCCTAAATTAAATTGGTTAAAAGTATTTTGTACCCACATTCTTGTTTGTGCTTTGTTTTGTTTACGTAAACAAGAAGGCGCACAGGATATTCTCATGCGCTCATGGGAACTCACATTTATTAATTCTGTAGGCTCTCGATCGTGCCAAGCCCGAGTTGGAGAGTCCAAAGAAAAAAGTGCAAAGCAGATCCTTCAAACGACTGGTTTGTCTCGCGGATGCTTTTCTTATCTTAATGCCATAACAATATATATACTTATAATTTTTAGCTGACTTTGTGTTTTCTATGCTTTTCCTTTTCCTTTTACTTCTTTTTTTCAAAAATAAAATCTGTGCACCGGATTTTAGAGCCTCAATGAAGCAAGGACCAATTCAGAGTCATAAAGATTTAGTTGGTACAAGATGGGTGCTTCTGTTTGGACAATGAGAAGCCCATTAGCCGAGGCATTGCTTGCTATATGCAGGGAAGACTACTCCAAGTGCTTGTATTTTATTTCCCAATATAAATTAAAAAAAAAAAAAGAGGAAAGAAAAGCACATATTTATTCAGTTTGCTAATATGATACAATTTTGTTTGTAGTTGGGTTTTTAGTGAACGGTAAAATGTTACTTTGTTTAGGTCAATTTTGGGGTCCATTATTTTCTTTCATTCCAGGTTTGAAACATTAATTTCACACCCTTAAATTTTGGACTTTAGACTTGGTGGACTTGTCGTGTCTAAAACCCTCCTTGCTCTATTATTACCAATCCCCTTAAAATGGAAAACTCTATGCTCTGTGTTCTAACTTTGAAAGTCTCTGGAAAAGAAACTAAGGGTACGTTTGGATGTTGAGATGAGTTGGATTGAGTTGAGTTGAGATGATAAAATATTATTAGAATATTATTTTTAAATATTAAAGTTGTTTTGGAATTTGAAAAAGTTGAATTATTTATTATATTTTGTATTGGGATTTGAAAAAGTTGTAATGATGAATTGAGATGAGTTGGGATGAGTTTAGCAACCAAACGAACCCTAAGCCTACAATGACATGATTGCTGCGATATATGCAGAGCCTGAACAATCTTTTTTTCTTAAGAGTTCAATGGAAAGTCCAAAAATCTTGTAATGATAGAAATTTTAATTATTGGTTTGAAAATGTTATTGCTATTATATTTTGTTTTTCTACTTGATCGATTGATAACTTGCTATACGTCCAAATATTCAGCTGGTAAAAAATAAAATAAAATAAGGAAATGACATGATGGACATGATTGATGGTGGTAGGCTTCCATCTCATTTATAATTTGGAAAATACTACTCTTATAATTTAAGCCCCTAGACATGATTGATTAGGTGAAGTAAATACAGGAAAAGATTGATGATTGCTATTGGCAGGTGAGATTACAGCTGAATTAAGTTTACTTTCCCCAGGAGAGGGAGGGGTAGAGAGAGAGTGTTATTATTTTCTCACTATAATGTTTATGGGTAATTGAGGATAAGGATATGGTCATATAGATTTCTATTTTTAAATCAAATGGGTTGAATACAAGAAATTATGAAAGTTTATTTATTTATGTTATTTACTTATGGTTATATTTAAGCCTTGTTAATATGTGATTTTGAAATGGGTAGATATCATTATAAATACTTATTTTAAATTCATAATTCAAATGTTTTTGTTGGAGAAAAAAACCTCAGAATTCAAATCCATTTTATATGGTCAAATTCATATCAAGCACCTCGGACACCTCTTTATTTCTTTTTTCTTGTTTCAAAAAGTAATCATAAAACAATATTTTTTTTTTATCGGAAATCTAGCCATTTTAAGATCGTCACCAAGACCATTCTACAGTCTACACATACTTAGCTACCCTCATAAATGGCAGCAGGAGTAGGACCCAAACTGCCGAGCAACTCAGACAAAATTTTAGGTAGTTGCCTTATCCCATGGGGGGAAAGAACATTAAATCAGCAGTACACAAGTCTTAAAAAGCAGCTCATTCATTTGTCATTGATGGAGAAGAAACTGCTGCAGGAAGGGTGGAGGGCAGCTCTTTCTCAACACGGGATGAGCATGAACAACAGCAAGGAATTCCACGCAAAACAAATGACAAGCAACCAAAAAACCCAAGCATTAGCATAAAAAAAGAACCCACCTTGGAGGGTTCCTCACGTGACCGATTTAGCTGGTTTTTATATGTTACATTAAAAAACTTGGCTGAGTAAAAGCTCTTCTGGTTGTCAGTCTCTCTCTGAGAGAAGGCTTGGCTTGGCTTGGATGGGCCCTGAATACCTCAGGATTTTTCAGTCACACCTGCCTCCATCTCTCCGCGTGTGTTTTTGCAGATCAAGCTTTGATATATCAACCTCAAATTGATATCTTTAACAGTAGAAGAAATTATACATTGTAAAGGCCAAATATATTAATTGCAAAAGGTTGTTGGTTGGCCCTACCCCCCACCCACTATGAACCAACATAATATAATTTCTTTTTTTTTTTTTAAATTTTCTTGAAGCAGAATTGACTGGAAAATTGGCTACTCGGATTCACTTTCCAAGCTCTCCATTCCTTTCAGACCCCTTCGCTTTTGCTGCATATGCCATCCACAACAAGCAACAAACATGCAGATCGTTTTAGTCTTGCTGCAAATATTTTTCAAATCATAATCAAATCTACAATGTCCTATTAGTTTTACTATCCATCAGCTACTATTCACTTCTACTCTTTACACCTCACAACTTTTTCATGCCCGAAAGACCACTATTTCCAGGCGGTGTTTCTACAAGTCAAGATGAAGGGTTGATTTGCAAAGGAATTGTCAGAAACTCGAGAAGAAATATGTGGGGAACCAAGTTGTAATTACCATCAAGGAAAGTAGATGGAAACACACCCAAAGTCAATCACATGATTGCCGAGAATGGACCAAAGAAAGAGAGAGAAAAAAATAATTAAAAAAGCAATGGATCGTGGAGAATGGGTCAATGAAAAACAGAAGAGAATCTAAAGATGTCCATGAAGGAGCTTGAGCAGTAATCCCTTGTGGCTATGCAACTCTGAAGATTGGAATTTGAAAATGCATCCCTACTGTTTCTTTTTCTTTTGGCAAATAACTGTGGGCGTACCAAACAATGTTGTGGGCGTCCTATCTCTCTCCACAATCCCAAAAGGCAAAAGAAAAGAGGAAAGCAAGCATCAATACCTTCTTCACACATTTCTTCTCCCTAACCTCATATCGATTCCTTGTCAAGTCAGACAGCCACATCCCTGGAAAACAATACTGCCAAAAAAAAACATAACCCACAATTTTATTTTTTCTTATCTGTATGGAACAATTCGGAATAGTCTGCACCAAACAAAAGACAGCATTTTTTTTTTTTGAAAAAAAAAGAGCCACTAAATAAAACAGATTATTATTATTATTATATGATTTTTCGTTTTTTTCCCCTTAATAGTTAATTGTAGTATACCTGGAGAGCTTTATCAATGTTCTTGGCTCTTTTCTTGGGTCTCTGAGAGAGTTTTGTGCCTTTCATTGCAAGGAAATCATCTTCTTTCTCCTTTCTCGACAGAGCAAGGTAAATCCTGGGCCACTCAGTCACTTCAACATTCACCTTTTCTCCTCCTCCTCCTCCTCCTCCTCCAGTCAATGGAGCAGCAGTGTTAGTAGGCCCAGCTTCCTGTTCTGAGTGTGCTTGATTAGCAGAATCAAGATGATCACAGGATCCATTTGGCTTCTCCTTCTCATCTTTTGCAGACCCAGAATAAGGATTCATCTTTCTATCAAGTTTCTCCGGAGGAGGAGATCGTTTTCCGGCCATAGATCTCGGCAACACTCGGCCACTGCTGCCACCGTTTCTGGATGGTGACCCGTTTGCTCCAGAACCAGATCTCTCCTCTAAATTCCTGGGCATCATGGCCAACTAATATTATGTAATAGACGATAAAAAGATTCTTGCTTTAGGGGTAATGGCAGAGTAGATCAAGTTCAAAAGCTTTTTCTAGGACCGGAAAAAATCGCAAAAGACGCGATTTTTCTTAATACCCACCCAAAACAAAAGATGCATTTAACATACTTTATCTATGCTAGTGCTGCTGCATATCATATCATGATAAGAAATACGTTAAAGAAAGGAGATAATCATAGATACATGGTTATATCTATATATATATTTAAGTACAAATTACTATGGGGAAAAGAGAATAAGGAAAACGGTTTTCAAAGAAATTTCTCAAGTTTCAAGATCGGGACCGGACTGGAACTCAAAGCTGTGTTCTGTCAAAAGTAAGAGACAAGGGTATAAGAGCATAAATGGGTGATACCCCATGACCCCAACCCACATTTGTGACACAGAGAATTGGAAAGCAGGGATAAAAACTAGTGAGGGAGGACGACTGGGGATTGGACTTCTTGGATACCCACAGGAAGAAAAGCTTGTTTTTAGGTCTTAGATTTTCCCAAGCCCATCTTTTCGAGGGGCACAAAAGTAAATTAGTGAGAGTATGCTGTTTTCAGATTGAACAGAAACAGCTAAAACATAAAAACAATGATAACCATGGAAACAACAAAACATGGTTTCAGTCTTCAGATTTTGGATCAATATGAGTAAATCAAGCAAAAACATGATTCTTTTGAAACTCAGGAGTTTATCAAACAAAGCAAATACGAAGATCGAGATCGATATGTGGGTGAAATTATCTATATCTAGACTAAATTAAAAAGTCACAGATGAGATCATAAGGTTTATAAGGAAAATAATGAAAAGAACACGAAGACCAAGCCCAGTAAAAATAGAAGAGAAGACTTTCGATTTAGAAGAAGAAAATAGGGCATAAAGAAGATCCACATAAGATCTTCGAAAATAAAGACGCATATATGCGTATTAAAAAGGAAAATAATGGGCAGAGAGAGAAGGAACAAAAAGAAGCGAGAGATGAAAGAAACCTGCTGGAAAGAAAGGCAGAAGCTTCCCTTCTGGGTCTGGTGGGGGCGTTAGGAGTAGAAGCGGAAGAAAGGGGCAGTGGCGGAGGCGGCATCGTTGTGGCGGGTGCGAGTCTCCTTTGGGCCTTGATAGCAGCAGACGACGACGACGACGATGCCGAGTCATCAGTTAGCACCCGGATCTCCGTTCTTGAGACTCTTGCTTTCTTTCTCTGGCCCCACTGCAGTAACATGTCTCCATTAACACCTCCGGCACCCCGGCCCGGGCAGGGACTCGGACTCGCACTCGCACTCGCACTCGCACAGGGACTTGGACTCCTGTCGCGCTTCGGGTTCTGGGTCTGGTGGTTTTTCGCTGCTGATGGGGGATCATGGAGCTGCTGGGGGTGGTGGTGGTTATCGGCCTGGGGAGAAGTGGGTTTAGCTTCAAAACTGTTGATATGGTCTTGGGTTGTTCTAGATGGGGATCTGAACCTGAAGCCTTTGGCTTCCAAAGTAGAACAACTGGTGCCATTCACATTTGTTCTGGTGGTATTCGTAGTCGGGTTGAGAATTCTGCCATTGATGTTGGGCTTCTTCCCATTGCTCAAAGCAACGCCATCTGGGCTGCTTACTCTCTGATATCTGCGAAACCAAACCAAATACACATTCGCTTCCATTAGCAGCCGAATCAGTATATATTGCAGAAACGAAGCACTTGACTCTTCTGATTCAAAAAAACAATCAAAAACAAAATAATGAGAGGCCGAGATGTTTGGTTATGACAAGATCTGACAAATAGGACAGATTCCCTTTATCAGCTCCACACTCCAATTGCTCTAAGATGTATTTGGCATTACATGAAGAACACATTCAACACCCATAAAAAGAAAGCACACAACAGCTAGAGTGCGAAAGAAATAGACAGACATTCAACTTTTATGGTGAAAATGAAGGAAAATATCATCTTTTTTGAGAATGGAAATTCATGTTCGGGACACAAGGCCACAAGTGAATCCGCCAGCAACAGAATGGAGAGCAAAGGGAGCTACGGTAAGGATAAGAAGCTCAGCGAATCCCAGGATGGGGATTATAGGAAAGAACTTCAGAAACTTGGTTGGCCGTGATGATTTTCCAAATTTATTATCAAGTATATGCAGGTTCACAAACGTCAATCGGTGTAGAGAAGAAATCATCTCAAGACCAGAATCAGCCTGCGAGATTTGTAGCCGGAATAACATGTAGAGGCTCCCCAACAGCCGAATCTCAAGGATGATGACCGATCGGAATTCACTGCAACAAAGTTGCGAATCTCAATCTCAATCTGATGGTTATCTCGACGAATCTACACTCCCAGAGAGAGAGAGAGAGAGAGAGAGAGAGAGGGAGAGGGAGAATTTTCCGTGACATTTACATCCCTTCAAAGAAAAAAAACAACCGAAAGAAGAATCAAATTGAGGTGAGGAGCTCAGTTTTCAAAGAAATTGAGACATTGCTGCTTCGCCTACAATTTCCACCATAAAAAAAGGCTGATCTCAGACAGCAGTAACAAAGAAAAACCAAAAACAAGTTAATCAATTGTCAGTAACAACAGGATCCAGGAACCCATTGCGCCATCAGATAAAGCCACGGTAGGGAAGGAAAAAGAAAATCATCTCAAGGCCTGAAGCAATGGGGTAGACCTCATTGTAATCTCAACAGACAGACAGAGCAAGAAAGGGTTATATGGAGGCAGACCTCATCGACATGTATATATTCCAAATGATGAAAATCGCTGGAACAAATTCTGGTTTGATCCCTTAAATCACCTCACTCAATCAGCTTTCTGTGACATATATATTTACACATATGTTTTGGTAATGAAAATCACCTCTCAAAATGACTTCTTTTCTCTGCATAAATCTAAGAACAATGAATGGAATACAGAGAGAGCCAAGAGAAAAAAAGACCAAGGAAACAGAAGGGGAGTACGAGAAAGGAGGAGGAGGAGGAGGAAGAAGAAGAAGAAGAAGAAGCAGCTACAGAGGACGGGCAACGAAACGAAGAGATAGTACAAATAATATAGAAGTAGGGGTGTGGGAGTGAGTGGGGAGACTCTGAACAGGTGCTTCATTTGTTTATTACTCGATTTCTCTAAAACACCCCTTAATTCTTCCTTTAATCTCCGACTCTGCCACTATTACCTTTCAATAATAGTTCAATTTCCCAACACTAGTGGTAAATTACCTTATGTATTTTCTCTCAATTTTCTAAAATAAAAATAAAAATAAAATAAAAAAATTTATTACCTTCAATTGTAACATAATGATTATGCTCCATGCATTAAGATATATATTGGATATAAGATATATTTAAGCCATTTTAATGGTAAGATTAAATGAAATTACTCTTTAGTAACGCTCAAAATATTAATTAAAGGTATTAAATGTCAAGAATAATAATTTGAAGCTATTTTTTTTTTTTTTAAAAATGGTAACAATCGTACAGCATATGATGTATTTAAACTTTTTTTTTTTTTCAAAAAAGCTTTCAAAACATTTTTTAAATGATAATTTGAACACTCTTTAAAAAATTGGAATACCAAATGCTAATCATTACCTCTTTGAATTCTTTTTCATATAATTAATATGAGAAACCTTTATATATATATAGAATGAAGTTTTGGTTTTCTCTCAACAAGATTAAAAAAAGAAAAAAGAAGTTAGTATATAAATTAACGACTGCCTATCGTATTTAAGAAAAAAGATTATTTGTAAATTTAGTAACTAATGCACCAAATATAATATTGATGTGAATCACATCAATAAGTAAAAAATATATATATTTGTTTTAAATGTTTTATATTTGATATAACTTCGTAGAATATAGATTTGTTCTCATATATTGTGAGGTTACAGCAAAATTTTAATAAAGGTTTGAGTTACATCTTATTAAAAGTATATTGAATATATCTTATTAAAAAATGAATGAATAAGATTGAGAAATTAAAGAAAAATTCTAACTTATTTTTTTACTTAAAACAATTTTCTACGTTCATATTTTAAACTGATGTAAGCTAAACACTTTTAAAAATAAGTAATGTCAGGTACAAGTCTTAAATAGACAAATTTTTTATAAAAAAAGTAAGTCACATTAATAAAGAATCATTTTTTTACACTTTTTAAAAGTGGAGTCTATTTTTTTATAAAGACTTGTAATTAGTTTATATAAAATATTTCTCTTTAAAAATAAAAGATAGGTTAAAATAAAAGACGGCACTACTCCCACATAGGGAGTCTATCGAAATAACCACCGAATAGATAAATAAATTTGTCTTTTTACTTTTTTTCTTTTTCAAATGTTTTTTTCAATTCATTAAATATTTTTTTAAAAAAATATAAATTCATTTTAAAATAATTAATTAACAATTAAGTAAAAAAAAAAAAATGCATTAGGTTCTGTGGGAGAAGCAATTTCCTAAAATAAATTAACTAGTAAGCATAGTTAAAAGAAGATTTAAAAAACAACTGAATGGCGGCTACTTCTTGAAATCATTTGGGGATGGTGTTGTGTTCTTTTTCGCGTGTCTGAGAGTTTATCGCATGTACTTTCTATTTGAATGTTAAGAGTATTTTAGATAATTTATAAATAATAATAAAATAACTTAAGAAAATTTGAGAATAGTTGTATTTTCAAATGCAACCTAAACAATCGATGAATATTTTTTCATGGGGAGCCATGGCTAGATTGTGGGTTAGGTCACAAATAAGCCATCCCTTTGTTGGAGGGATCGCCTTAAACTAAGAGAAATGTTGCAATACTTTTGAAAATAAATCTATAATTTATATGAAAAAAAAAATTAATATTTTAATAATAAACCTTATCATTTTTCAAAAAAATTGTCTACGCTTTCACAGTTCACATTTCACAACTCTAGCATCACTCGTTTTAAGGCCTGGTTTGTTTTCAGAAAACTCTCATCTCATCTCATCTCATCTCAATTTCATCATTACACTTTTTTCAATTTCAATACAAAATAAAATAAACAATTCAACTTTTTCAAATTCATCTCATCTTCTCTCACCTAATCATTACAACTTTTTCAAATTCCAATACAAAATAAAATAAACAATTTATCTCATCTCAAAAGTTTTCATCTCATCTCATCTCATCTCCGAAAACAAACGAGGCCTAAATGATGAAGAAACCAAATTCTTAAAACAAATGTCGAGGAGGCAATATCCATGTAGGTGCCGCATCATTTCGTAAAATAAAGATGACAATATCTCTAGCATTTTTCTATCATTTTCATTTGCTTAAAAAAGTGAAAACCAAAGCACACGTCCTTGGTTCCTACAAAGACATGAAAAAGAGCCAAACACAATTGAATGGTAGCAGGCTAATGAACATGGTCGATCGTGGAAAACATGGGGTTCATTATATTCCCTTAGGATTTTTTTGAAAGCAATTACCAAAAAAAAGATAAAAAGGAAGAATACTTTAGTCACGAGAGAAATCGCGTCAATTTGTAAGTTTATTTATTATAAGATTAACACTTCTAAAATATAGAGTAATCTTCTAAAATAAAAATACATTATCTTCTTGAAACTTTATTTTAGTAAATGAAATTGAGATGTTTATGGGAATTTAGATACGTTTTTAACCGCGTTTTGATCGACTAGAATGCAGATTCTCATTCCTCGATAACTTATTTTTTTTCTTATTATATTATTTAAGTGTTTTTTATTTGCAATCCTTTACTCAAAATAAATGTTGGTGAATTCTGTTTTTTTTCTTCTTCTTTTATTTGTTGATATTGTCATGGTTATAGAATAAAAGTTGTTTTTCAAACATCAAGTTTTATTATAGTTACTGTAAGGGAATTTTTTCCCACTTCATAAGATCACTGGACTTCGACTCGATATCCGGCCCCAAGTCTCAAACTTACCCATCAAAATAAGTCACCTGCAAAGAAAGATAAACAATAATGGCTGAAGGGACAGACAGATTTAACACCGCTTAGCCGCACCCCGTTCATGAGAATTCGTACGAGGCAGAATGGGAAAGACGGAAGACCTCTTATCTCCTAATAAGGAGATATCTATGGACCACTAAAGACACCAACAGGGTAAGACAAATTTGAAAACCATGACGCATTAATAGAACCACCACCCAAACTATATGTCACATCAATGAAGCCGTCGCAAAGGCACGCTTATTAAAGAGCTCTAGTAAAAGGAATAGTAAAAGGACATGGATTCTAGGGGGCAGACTCGATCTGTCTCCCAGACGCTCGATATAAATAGCAACTTTCATATACGAAAAAATCACCTTCTGATCTTTAGACTCTTTTATTATTTACAAAATTCTAAAAGACGATATTAATTTTGGCATCGGAGACTCCCGGCCCAAGGCCATCCTCTCCCAGCGTTTACCATCTCTATTTTTGCAAGCTCAATTATGAAGACTTGAGTTGCTGAAGCCTGGTCCAAAGACGTACGAAACACGACGTTGACAATTACTTTTTTATGCTACTTCTTTCTTACATTTTGACAATTTATTAAATCTATATTATTCCACAGAAAAAAATGTATACGAATATATTTTATTTGCTTATAAATAAATAAAATAATGAAAATATTTCAAACAATACATACCATTTTCAATTTATATAATTTCTATTTCCCGTAATTTTTATTTAATTTTTAAACATTTTGTATCACACATTGATATGCAGTCCAACTTCCCAAGAAAAAACAGAAGGATATTTTGAGAAAGATAAATAATTTTCATAACAAGCATAGCTAGGATTGATTAAAGCATGAAAATCTTTAAAGTCTACCGAATTTAGGTATATTTTAGATAGTGAGTCGAGATGAAAGTTAACAATTAAATAAAATATTATTAGAATGTTATTTTTTAATAATATTATTATTATTTTAAAATTTTATAAATTTAAATTATTTATTATATTTTATATAAAAATTTTAAAAAACTATAATAATGAGATGCAATTAAACAAGACATTATCATTGTCTAAACGGGAATTAGTCACATTTTAAAAAATCTAGATTGCTAGGTATCATTTTTCAAGGAACAAGGAAAAACAAAAAAAAAAAAGTTAGATTTCTCGAACCAAACAGCCGACAGATGTTTATGACCATTTCGTCCCACTCTAAATTCAACAGCAAGTCATAATCAAGCGTGTTACTAACTTCACTAGACGTTATAGATTCAGGCCTATTTCATTCATGCTTTGTAGCAAGTTGAAGTCTTTCCCTGAGCTTGCTCTTATATATATATATATATATATATATATATATAAATGTCTTCAACCGGATACTTACTACCATTCGTCTTTAAGTCTTAAGTCTTAAGCCTTAAGGTATTACCTTATGATCATAGTGGTCAATTCTCATTTAAGATTAAAAAAAAAAAAAAAACCTTGTCACGTAACATAAATATAGCGTGCACATCAAAATAATAAATGCGAGGACCAGCGGCCAAGCTCCAATATGAATATGGATTCTTGACTGAATTCAGAATCAGTGATATTTCCGGTTTATATGGCCTTTATAGATGACCAAAACTCTCAAAGGCAAGAATCTGCATCTAACCCTACTTCAAACATATTTGGGGTAACGAGTCTTATAGCACTGCTAGGGGTGACAAACAACAATATGTGACACGATCCGTGAATTTAACACGAATATGATACTAAATTAATGGGTTTGGATTTGATAATAACGGGTTCGGATCAAAACGAGTTAACTCGTTAAGACAAAATTTATAAACAAGTCAATAACGGGTTAACTTGCTTAATACAAAATCAATCCGCTTTGACTTATTTAGAATTTGTTTCAAAACTAAAATTTTACTCTTGTTAAGTTATAATATTGATATTTCTCAATATGCTTATGTTTTTATTGTTTTTATTGCTGGGATTGTAATTTTAGACATATGCTCATATTTGTTCTTGTATGCTTTGTAATATTGGTTTTATTATATATTAAAATTTGAAAAATATTGATATATATTTTTTAAGATATTATAGTTATTAATAAATATAGGTTTTAATTTTTATGTGAAATTATGTTTATCTGGTCAAATGAGTTATGTATTTTAGTTGAACCAATTTACTTGAAACAAACAGGTTTAAATGAGTTGTATCGTGTTAACATATTTATAATTAATTATTAAACGGCCCAAAGGGTGACACGACATAATCCGTTATCTAAATGAGTTGAGTTAAAATTTAAAAGGTTGACACGTTTAGCTTAATGGGTTGAGTTTGAGTTGATTTATATAATTGAATATTTTATGACATAAACACGATCTGAAAACACGATTTACCACTCCTTACCCTCACTTTAATATACGTGGACGGGTAATCTTAACCCCCCCAATTTTATCATCTCACCAATTTTTCAACCAACAAGGTAATAAATTAAAACTTAAGTTGCAAATTCAAATTCTGACTCGATTAATTTATTAAATGAATTCTGTGTGTATAAAATTATAATTGATTATTAAACGAAATATTTCATATAATACTCAACTTAATTCGTTTAAGTGGACATAAGCTTGAATAACTTCATATTTTCATTAATTTTTTTATAGTATTATTTCTATAATAATGATAATGATAATAATAATATTTTTAATATTTAAGAGGTTAGAGGAAATGTTCCTAATACTAAATACGTTGTTTTGATAGATAAAGTTATAAAATACAGTATAAAAAATATATTCTTCAAAACTAAATAGCTGTTGAATAAGCTCAAACTTGCTCAAATATTAAATAAGTTGTTTGTAAACATAAAATCAACTTGTTAAAAACTCTAACTCGACACGTATTTGAATAAAAGTTAAATGAACGAGACTCAACCACCACTATTCACTCGAACTAGACTCAAGTATACAACCTTAAGGCTATATTTGAATGTTGAGGTGATCTCAAATAATTTGTGAATAATAGTAAAAAGTAGTGAATAATAATAATAAAAAATAGTGAATAGTAAAAAAGTAGTATGAAATTACTTCACTTACCCAATTCCAAAGCAATAAACAAGATATTACATTCATACCTTAATTCTATTTTTCTAGACATGCAAATAATCTCAACTATATAACCAAGTTAGGAGATTCAATTATGATCATGATCATCAAGTTCTTAAGGTTGTATTTGGATAGAAGCATTTGTATTTGGATTTGGATTTCAAATCAACCAAGATTTCAAATTCAAGATTTTGAAAAGCTTAAAAATTTTTTTGGCTTTTGATGTAAATTTAATTTAAATTTTAATATTCGATACAATTACAAACAAGGGATTTGAATTTTAAAGACCAAAATCCAAATCCTCCCTCTAAATCCATCCATCCAAACCCACCATAATGGAATTGTTCTCTCCACTCAGTAAAGGCTCTTCTTCTTTCCCATGCATATATAAGAGCTACAGGTCTACTACAGCTATGGATTCTTCTCTCCACTGCGTAAAGGCTTCTCTCTTTCCATTGCATAAAAGCTACCAGGAATTAGTTCAGCACAAGTTCCTCAAACCTCATATTTTTACTTAAACTTACCATTTCACCGATCCTAGTCTCGAGAGTGTATATGCTCCTCCATTGATCTTCTTCAAGAATAATTCAGGAGTTTTACATTCCAAAGGTAAATGAGTAAAAAGTTGAGATAGCAAATGTACCACCTGAATAGAAAGAACAATAGTTCTTAACTAAGCAAATTCAACTTTTAGGCCATCAACTTACACACACGACAAAGATCCATATGGGAACTATACAAGCGATGGAAGTAGGGACTAAGGAACATGGAATGAAGTTACATTTCAAGTACCAATGCAACGCCCCATTACATCCATCCTGCTAAGGAAAAACAAAAAAGAAAAGATAAGGAAAAAAACATGCCACAATGACATAAGCTGGTATTAATGCATCCGTGGGCAATAAACAGTAAAAACTAATCAGGCATTGCAACTTCAAAGCCCGAAAAAAAAAAGGAGAAAATGAAAAAACTATGCTCATGTGTACCTTCTTGTATCACAAAAGTGAAGTTTAGCATTTGTAGCCATGGGTTTCAACACAACATTGAAGCAGAAGTAAATGCAAGCTATTGATATTACCTGTGCATGATCTTCATTTTGGGAGGGGAGATACCCCCGAATGCTGATTAACTGTAGGTTCAGGCCTCTGATATATACGACTAAGAGAAGTGATATAGTCACGTCAGTTTATGAGTTTATTTTGTGAGAGTTCTTTGTGGCTAAAGCATTTCTCTACGCCTAATGTACTGCAATATCCCAATTCTGCAGCCAAATTGAATTAATAATACGTAGCATAACAAATACTGAAAACAAAAATAAAAGTAGCATAGCAATCAAATGATTAATTGCCCCAATATTTTCACAAAATAAAGGAAAAAAATTACTAGCAGAGTTCTGTATGAACGAACATCTGGAAGGCTCAAGGATATATCATCTGAGCAGGATAAAGATTAAACACTCATGAAAGCAATGTGCTGCCAAATCTTTAAGAATGTCACCATTCAAACCAAAAAGGAGAAGATAAAAGAGCCGAGCTTCAAAGTCAAAATGAAACTGTAATATATTAAGTACGAAGAGCCTAATTGAAAACAAAATGAGAAACAACTGTGCACCCTATCATATTTGGAACATAACTGCTTGGCTTTCTCCTGTTTCAGAAATGGCCAAGGGTGGGAATTCCCATCTTCTGGATTATTGCTCCTGAACTATTGAATAATTACCCTCCTATCAGGCACAATGGAGAAGGTTCTACCACAAATACCATGGCGGCAATTAAACTATTTACTATTTAATTCTCTCTTGACATCATCAACTTACAAATCAAAATATCAGATATTTAGATAGTAAGTCAGGAAAATGTTTTTTTTTCGTGTGTGTGGTTTTTCTATTAGTATTTTGAGGAGTTCAAGTTCTATTAGAAATATTTGCAATAGAAATTTACTATTTGAGAAGACACAGATGAACTTCGCCCTGCACCATATTTTATCTTTGTTACTCAGGGTTCAAACAAATGTGTTTGAGAAGCATCTCATGCAATCTCATCTGTCTTCCAATGCTCATTTATTCTTTCCTTTGTATGAATAACCAAAAGGCGAACAACTGTTGTTCCTGAAATGAGTTCTCAGCATAATTCAAGTGGACATTAGTGCACCTGTTTCGACAAGTTCACCAACAAACCCTTTTGCCATTCCTGACACCACGATTGTCATTGGCACAGGAATCTTCTGGGTTTCAGTGATGCTTGCTAGCAACTGCATCCACACCATAGGAAACAATTATTTCAATGCAAATGTGAAAATGAATATGACACATCTCTACGAAGTCACACCAAAAGCTCCAAGTAAACTGTAATGGAAAGTTCAGAAAATAGTACATGAGACGAAATGAATATTTGGCAATACACGAGACCAATCGTAACGATAAATCCCCTACACCACCTCAAATAAAACAAAGCAGAAATAGACAAATTTGTGGGAATTAGAACGCTTCTCCTCAACACATTGAACCCAAGAAATAAATCCGAGCTACAAGGGATGAAAGGAGGTGAAAAACAACAATCAAACAGGAAGCATACCCTTTTCATGTTAGAATTTTGAAATCCAGCTCTCCTTTAGGATTCGTACCTACTCATCTGTTCCTCTGTGAACTGCGACGAAATAGCCCTGTAGAAGTTGTCAAGATGTAATAATTTAGTGGACATGTCTAGTGGTAGAACTCATTACATGAGGTCCCAATACAGATTACGGCTTCTGCATAAAGAGGCACAAGAAAAAAAATGAAGCTTTAAACTGAAGAATTTTGAGAAACGTGGTTTTTATATAAAGTGGGACTATAACAGAAACTTCTGTTAGTAAATCCTAACTCGATTTGAAAAACAAAATGCTGTTATTGTTGAAAACATACTGAGTGAGCTCATTCACCTTAATAAATACCAAAGCCTGCTTGAAAACACTATTTGAGAATTGATTCTGTCATAGATTGTTAGCTGAAGCTTTCAAAAGCTCATCTTACTGACGACTTAGCATAATCAACAAGTTTCGCCATACAGGCATTATGCTTGTTTCTTTGCTTTGTTTAAATCATGATTTTATTTTCAAATTTCCAGAGAGAAACACTTCTTGATAATTTAAGTGTAAATGGGTTGTCAGGATTGCATTTTTCCAACCTGATGAGTCATGACAAGTAATGGAGTATGCCAATAAAAGAGGGTGCAATAATAAGAGGAAAAAGAAGAGCATACTGCATCTTGGTCATTTTAGCAGGGCCGCAGTGAAGGATAACTTGGAGAGCTCAACATCCATGTTGTCCTCCCTCCTCAATTGTTAAGAGAGAAGGGAGGCGTGTTTGAATAATTCTGTATATTACTTTTGGTATTCTGCTTTACAAAATATATAAGTGTAGAATGAAACTAAGTATGGAAATTTACATATAAGGAAATTCTACTGTAACAGATGCCTAAAAATAAGAAATTCCTGAATTTGTGCAATCCATAATTTGGGGAAGATATGATTATGTCAATATTCCCCCTCAAGTTGGCGTATGAAGATCCGTAATGTCCAACTTGCATGAGACATGATGGAAAATGTCCTAACCTAAAGCTTTGGTGAAGATATCTGCAATTTGCTCATGTGAAGAAGTGTGAATTACTTTGAGCAGACCGGAGCGAATTTTGTCACGAATGATGTGGCAATTGATCTCAATGTGTTTAGTACGTTCATGGAACACTGGATTGTGAGCAATGTGAAGTGCAGACTGATTGTCACAATAGAGGTGGAAAGGCTTGAGATGAGGTATGCCAAGATTAGTGAGAAGTTGCTTTAGCCAGGTGAGCTCATAGGTGGTGACAGCCATGGCGTGGTATTCAGCTTCAGCAGAAGAACGAGTAACGGTACTTTGTTTTTTTGTACGCCTGGTACCGAGTTGGATGAAGTAACCTGTGGTGGAGCGATGTATGGTGGGGCAGCTGGCTCAATCAGAATCAGTATAAGCTGTAACTTGGGTGGTGCTAAAGGAAGAGAAAAAAATACCTTGGTCGGGACTCCCTTTGATGTAGTGGAGAACACACGTAGCAACAGTTATATGAGGAACACGAGGGGCATGCATGAACTGACTGAGAATATTGACGGCATAAACAATGTCAGGGCAAGTGATGGTCAAGTAAATGAGACGACCAACCAGACAATGATAAATGATAGGATCAGAAAGTAGAAATCCATCTTCATTGGAAAGCTTCAAATGTTGTTCCATAGGAAAGGGTCTAGGCACCAAGTTGACCACTGTTAGAAAGTATATCAAGAGCATATTTTCGCTGATTCAGGAAAATACATCCAGAAGAACGTGCAACTTCGAGGCCAAGAAAGAACCTTAGAGAGCCAAGATCTTTGGTTTTGAAGTGAGTGGAGAGAAGATTCTTGAAAAACTCAATTTAGGGAAGAGCATGACCAGCAACTAAGATGTCATCAACATATACAAGAACAACAGTGATAGTGGTGTGAGTGATAAGAGTGAATAATGAGTGATCTGCTCTGATACCATCTTAAGAGAAAATGGAGACGTGTTTGAATAATTCTGTATATTACTTTTGGTATCTGCTTTACAAAATATATAAGTGTAGAATGAAACTAAGTATGAAAATTTACATATAAGGAAATGATTCTATTGTAACAGATGCCTAAAAATAAGAAATCCCTGATTTTGTGCAATCCATAATTTGGGGAAGATAGGATTCTGTCAATATCAATGTCCTTGTTTTTCGCATTGGATTTGGCCACACAGACTGCTGCTGTTGTAGCGGTTGATGCTAGTGTTGAGTGGAAGCGGAAGGGTCGGCAGTAGGGGAATGAATATACATGCTGTCATCGTCGTCTTGTTGTTGCGCATTAAAAGCTATGGAAGCAGAGCCATCCTCTTCCTTCAAACACTTGTCGCTTTGAATGGGTCCTTCGATACCTGCCTCTCCCTCTCACTCTTGCGTCACACACACCCACCCCAGAAATACGGAAATCACGAAGGGAAAACAAACGGCTATCGTTGTGTTTTGTCTGGAATAGTACGACATGTCGTTAATTGAAAGGTACTAAAAATATTGTTGCACTTCCCTCACCACCTTTTTTGCGCCTTAAGTCTAGAAAGGTACCTAAAAATATTAATACAAGTAGGATGGTGGCTTGATTTCTTGTTGAAAACGTCAATTTAAAAACTTGGCTTGACTATGGCTCGACTTTGGGTGGAACAAACTTCAGACAGATTATTCGTCTGATATCCACTTGATAGTTTGCTTGAGCAAATATTCAGAAAACCAAATTCCTGCACCGTTTATATAAACGTATTTTTGAGGAGGTGAGTGCGGCTAGTATACAGAAAAGATAGAGAACTCCTTTTATGAGATTCTTGAAAGCTCATTTGGTGTATTGGGGTTTTGGAATTGAGGAGTGATTTATGATACCTCTCTTGTACTCTATCTTTGTTAGTAAATTCCTTTAAAGATCGACTCCACTAGTGGACATAGGCTATCGTCTGAAGCCAAATCACTTAAATCTTGATGTCTTTGTGCAATTGTTGATTTTCGTTTATGTTTTGACTCTGATTTTCTTCCACTATTACTTTCTCTGCATCTAGTTTGTTTCTAGATCTTCACTCGATCCAAACAAATTGGTATCAAAGCGCCAGGCTCTATGGAAGACCTTTGCTCTTGAGAGATGGCTTCTGTGAAATTTGATGTAGAGAAGTTCGATGATCAAAATGGTTTTAGCTTGTGGAGCATCAAGATGGGGGCCTTGTTACGACAACAAGGGTTGGCTAAAGTCTTGGAGGAGAAGGTTGGATGAACCTTTTACATCAACAAAGGAAGAGGAAGAGAAATTGACATTAAACTTGACGAGGAAGATCAAGTTTTAGTTATGTTGTGTTCATTGCCTATGTTGTTTGATAACTTTGTGAACTCAATGTTGTATGGTAGATATACCATCTACTTAGTAGATGTAAAATCTGTTTTGAATTCTAAGGAATTGATAACAAAATTGGGTGTACAAGGCACGAATAATCAAGTCGATGGCTTGTTTGTGAAATATTCCTCTAGTAGTAGATTTGGTGGAAGAGATTCGGATCAGGATGGGGGTAATTCCAGTGGAAGCTCTAAATCTGACAAGAAAAATATTAAATGTCACTATTTTCACAAGTTTGGTCATTACAAGAATGAGTATCCCAGATTGAAAATGGAGGAAGCAAATTCCTATAATGTTGTTAGTGTTGTTGAGAATGCTATCAACTCTGATATTTTCATAGCAGTTAGCGGCCATTTTGATGACAAATGGGTCATGGACTCAGCTTGTACGTTCTATGACCTAATTCCTCCATCGTTTTATATATAAACATATTTTTTAGGAGGTGAGTGCAGCCAATATACAGAAAAGAGAGAGAACTCCTTTTGTGAGATTCTTGAGAGCTCATGGGTGTATTGGGGGTTTGGAATTGATGAGTGATTTGTGATACCTTTCTTGTACTCTATCTTTGTTAGTGAATTCCTTTGAAGATCAACTCTGCTAGTGGACGTAGGCTATCGTTTGAAGCCAAACCACTTAAATCTTGATGTTTTTGTGTGATTGCTGATTTTCGAATCTGTTTTGACTCTTATTTGCTTCTGCTATTACTTTTTCTGCATCTAGTTCGTCTCTAGATCTCCACTCGATCCCAACAATACAAAACTTCTGACATAGAAAAGATGAGAAGGAAACAAGGAAACTCAGCAACACATTGGGCATGCACTCAGTTCATGTATGAACTATATACTGCAGTCCGCCTGAAACTGAAGGACCTTGCTACCAACACTTTTCAAACATAATTGAGATGTTTTAAAGCAATAGAACTTGCCATACACATGCAGATAACAGTACCACTAGAGTTTTTGGGTTCTTCAAGCTGATCCATGATGTCACGGCTTGATCACTCTTTTAACTTCTGACACACACACACTCATAGGAAGTAAACATCTTCCTATGAGTGTATGTACAAGCATTCCAACTCATGAAAATGCTCAAGTATTCCAACTCTAAGCTATCCTTAATGTGTATGTACAAGATTTTAATGCCAGCATGATGGAAGGAAAACGAGTTTTTAATACAGGGAAAGTCCCTTCATATTTCACGTTCCAAAGAGAAAACATTTATTCAAGGATATGATATAAACAAAGCAAGGGCAAACATCTGCTAAAGTAATTTTGGAACTACTTATTCATACCCCATTTTAGATTAAACCACAGAACATAGATGTCAATGCCAAAACCTTGTGAAGGACTTGAAGATGGAGCATAAGCAACTTAAATTTTTGATATTATTGTTGGTAAAGTGACATCAGATTAGCTTTTTACTAGAAGGACAAGTATCCTTTGGTTCCTCCAAGTACCAAGGGTTTTGCATTTTGTACCTCAAACTATCAAAATTTTCACATTGTGCCTGCAAACTACTTAAAACCAACACTTTGCACCATTCATTAAGATTTGGTGGTCAGGATTATGTCACATCACGTATTTGTCTTTTTTCATCTCAACGATCATGATTCAGTTGAGATGCAAAATGTCAATTTGTAGTAATTTGAGGGTACAATGTGTTAGTTTTAATAGTTTGGAGTGTAAAGCGTAAAATCTCTCATAATTTGAGGGTTCAAAGTGTATTTTTTTTCCTTATTAAATGTTTAGTGAGTGGGAGAGCTTCAACATTTGTTGAAGCTTCAAAATTATTATTGGAGTCTGGAGATTCAAGAAGCCAGACACTCACCTCCCATGTAATATGTCAGTATAGCGTCACATTTCACATTTGCACTTAAAGGTCGCAAATTGGTTTGTTAATTAAAGTAAAAGAAACACCAAAGCCACTTTAATAAAGATGTGAATGATTCGGGAAATTTTGTTTTTTCTGAGAGAATTTTGTTTCTTCCTATTCCAGAATCAAGAGTGGATACCCAACTTCTCCAAGAACATATTTTTCAAAGCATCAAGAAAGAAAATGTTGGTCAAGTTTCTATTCTGAGATGGGATTGACATGTCAAATGATAACTTAAATGTTTCTCAATTAAGTCAACGGAACTTGTCTGCATTAGCTACTCTCCTTTACTTAAATTAACCACTTCTGACACCTGAAATTCCCCCTTCATGAGATGATGAGCAGAATCTAGGACTTTTGTTGCATCTGATTGCTTGAAAAAATGTGCAGTCTTGTGGAATCAATAAGATTTTGTTTTTTGTTTTCTTAGTTGAAGTTATCTATTAAAAGTGGACTTCTGAAGCATACCTGAACTAATCACTCTTCATGACTACAATTTTGTACACTGCTTCTGTTCTCACCAGCTTCCATATCAGTCTCATGAGTGCTAAGTGCATTTCCTCATTTTGTTTCATTTCATTTCATTTTTCCATTCATCTTGTGGGTTGAATCATTATGCTTTTATCATGTCATAGCTCTCATGCTTAGTACTGACTGCAGGTTTGTATAAACAAGAAGGAAATGGGGAGAGATAATCGAGAGGGAGAGGAAGAAACACAGAAAGTTACAGTTTGCGTTTTGAGAACTAGAAATGACAGAAAATCGAGAGGGGGGAGGAAGAGAGAGAGAGGGTTGCTTTTTGCCTGTTCATTTCTCTCATATTATGCCTTAATTAGCTTGATGCCTTTAATTTTCACTTGCTTGCCTTAGCACCCACCATCACAATTTCGAGGGAAGAGCTTTGCCCTAAGGAGCCAAGTCATTCATTACTTTTTTAAATGATTATAAACAAATTTAAAATGATTTAAGATGTCATATTAATTAATATCAAGCAATTTGAAATTTGAAAGAATTAGGATAATTTTATAATCAGAATATAAAAAAAATATGATAAAAAATTGACTATTTTCCGTACTTTATAATTATATTGATGATTTTGTTTTTTGGACATCTCATTACTTATATATATAGTGATGATTTTGTTTTTGACTTTCTCCCAAGTGGAGAACTGGCCGGTATCCAGTCAAATGATCCGGATAACAGGGCTAAAAGGGAGCAGGGAAGATTCAATAGGTTATGACATTGATGATGATGATGATGATGATGGTGGTGGTGGTGGTGGACCATCATTGCTAAGACAGCATCATCAAATGTATGGAAATAGAGAGCCCTACATGGACTTAAAAAAGTACCGTTTGTGGAAGATGGATGATGCTTTGTGTTTTTAAAATGCATTCATGCAATGAAGAGTTTTGGACATCATTTCTCTCCATGGTCAAAGGGCTCCATGGCAGCATGGCCAATTATTACAAGGAAACCACTCTACTGACAAAGTTTTCAACTACAATCAGAAAACTATAAAGAATCAGCCATATAACCAAGAGTCCTCGTCTTCAGGCACAAGAAATATCAGCACGAGTCTATGTATTATGACTGTATTCAAGCACAAACTGAGCTATGCTTATACTTCCATGGATGGATTGACCCAAAAAGGGAAAAAAGTGGGGGGATTCATGCATGCGTGTTCACAAAATTTGATATGCAGAAATTAAAGTGATGAATCCCAACATGCTCCAAAACCAAGCCTCATGCCTTTTTTTTTAACCCCCTTTTTTTCCACCTTGCGGTCTAAGTTCTAAAAGTGAGGGGCGGGGAGGCTCTAGGTGATCACTACTTATTCCTATGCAAATAACAAAGAAAAAGATGGACCCCCGAGACCCAAGGTATTAACTTTCCACCTAAAAAGACACTGAATAGTGGAGGTAATCTGCATGCTCTAAGCTGATATCATTCTTGGATGATCCTCATTATTAAACTTTAGACTTGCAACTTGAAAAATCCTCACAAGCTCGGGTGTGTGTATCTTTAACAACTTGGCTAATTATCAGGGATAAGGATGCTCTCCATTTCAAGTAATATCTAGTGTAAAACAGGGCTATTTTAGTGATCCAAGCTATTATGATGAGCAACACACAAAGCACCGAGAAAAAATAGAAAAACAGAAGAGAGAAAATTGGAAAATTATATCAACTCAAGCTGAATGTCATTGAAGAAATTCATAGTCATAACTCATCTCATAAAACTGGTTCTATAAGAGATGATTGTTCATTCCTTATAAACATGTCCAAGACCTTGTCCACATGCAATGTGAGATTATTCTTTAACACCTCATATGCAGGCCAGTATTTTTTTTGTAGTCCTTGTCACGGGATAAGTAGTATGGGTCCCCATTCGTCCTGAACCTGGTTCTGATACCGGTTCTACAAGAGATGATTGTTCATTCCTAATAAACATGCTCAAGACCTTATCTACAGGCAATGTGAGATTATTCCTTAATAGTCATAATGGAAGGGGGCGGAACATTCCCAAGCAAAAAGGAAATGCCCTTTGCATTTTAATAATAATCCAAATCGTGCAAATTATACACTTGGGAACCTATTATCACTGATGCAGAAGAAATTATGTAAAAAAAGTGGATGCCATGATCGATCGGCCTGCTTTACTTTTTCCATCCGGTTCAGTTCAATTCAAGTATGAATATTTATTAGCTCTAAAAGAGTGGATCACTGAGGGTTAATGATTTTTGTGCATTTCCAATTCCTGCCTATGGTTGCTGCATTTACATTTTCATTTTGGGCCAAAAATCTCAAATGCAGAAGATTCAAAATCCGACTTCTCTGTTCATTTGGATTCAATAAATGAGAAGGAAAAGTAGGGCCACCTTTGTAATTTGGCTTCAAAAGTAACGGAATTCTGGATATTGGGATGATCAAACGGTCTGTTGTAATATTCATCTTTATGCAAACATTGCTTTTTTGCTTTCTCTTTTTATAAAGTGGAAGGATAAAACTAAACTATACACTCTCAGAGATGGAGAGGACATTGCCTTGCAATTCATTTGCTCGCCTTCCACTGTTTGTCTTCATTTCCTCTTTCTATCCTTCTCCCCTTAGCTCTGTGTGCGTGTCTAGGAGCTGTTGCTATACTCGAGTAAGCTCAATAGAAGTCTCTGAACTGTGATATTGCTTTTCTTCAATTTGATAGAAAGAATTAATTGGTTTCTTTTGAAACCATTTACTGGAAACCAGAGAGTTTAGCATGGCTGCTGCTAATATGAGGTCTGTCTTTCTTTCTTTTATGATTCTTGTGTTTCTCACATCTTCTCATCCTGTTTCTTCACATGATCCATCTCTCAAAAGGCAAGCTTCAATCCTGGTTTCTCTCAAACAAGCTTTTGAGTCCTTCAGTCCTTCTCTAAATATCTGGAATGAATCGAACTACTTGTCCCTTTGTTCTTGGACAGGCGTCCTTTGTGACAGAGACAATAGATTAGTAGTTTCACTAGACATATCCTGTTCGAACATCTCCGGCTCTCTGTCACCTGTAATCACAGAACTTGGAAGCCTTGTTAATCTTTCAGTCGCGGGTAACAGTTTATCAGGTTCTTTTCCCCCGGTTATTCACAAGCTACAAAGACTTCAGCTCCTAAACATATCCAACAATATGTTCAGTGGAGACTTGAAGTGGGAGTTCTCTCAGTTGAAAGAGCTTGTGGTGCTAGACGCTTATGATAACAATTTCAATGGCTCACTTCCTTTGGGTGTCACTCAACTTCCCAAACTGCAACACTTGGATTTTGGGGGGAACTTTTTTACTGGGAAAATACCTCCGAGCTATGGAGGTATGAAGCAGCTCAATTATCTTTCACTTGCAGGGAATTCATTGGGCGGGTTCATACCCAGTGAACTTGGCAATCTTACTAATCTCAAGCAGCTTCTTTTGGGCTATTACAACGAATTCGATGGTGGAATCCCAGCAGAGTTGGGTAAGCTGATCAATCTGTTTCATCTAGACCTTGCAAATTGTAGCCTGGAAGGTCCAATTCCTCCAGAGTTGGGCAATCTAAAAA
Source organism: Cyclocarya paliurus (assembly GCA_029856935.1). Classification (NCBI taxonomy): domain Eukaryota; kingdom Viridiplantae; phylum Streptophyta; class Magnoliopsida; order Fagales; family Juglandaceae; genus Cyclocarya; species Cyclocarya paliurus. The sequence continues at coordinate 19,634,084 of CM056951.1, forward strand.
ACTTGGACACTGTTTTCTTGCAAATAAATCAGCTCAGTGGTTGGATTCCTCCTCAACTCGGGAATCTGAGTAAGCTGAAAACTCTAGATCTTTCAGATAATGCGCTAACAGGAGCTATCCCGGTTGAGTTCTCAGGCCTTCATGAGCTTACCCTCCTGAACCTATTCATCAACAAATTTCATGGTGAGATCCCTCATGCCATTGCAGAGCTACCCAAATTAGAAGTCCTAAAAATGTGGCAGAATAACTTTACCGGAGCCATTCCTTCCAAGCTTGGTCAGAATGGTAGGCTACTTGACCTCGATTTGTCAACAAATAAGCTCACTGGATTGATCCCTAAATCTCTATGCTTAGGAAGGAAGTTGAAGATCCTGATTTTACAACACAATTTTCTGTTTGGACCTCTGCCTGATGATCTTGGGCAATGTGACACACTCCAAAGAGTCCGAATTGGGTATAATTATTTAAGTGGGTCGATACCAAGTGGGTTTCTTCACTTGCCTGAGTTATCACTCATGGAGTTATATAACAATTATCTTAGTGGGCCACTTCCTCAAGACACAAGCAAGGTACCCTCAAAACTCGTGCAGCTAAATCTTTCAAATAATCGCTTATCTGGACCTCTTCCTACTTCCATTGGCAATTTTCCCAGCTTGCAGATTCTTCTACTAAATGGAAATCGATTCACAGGAGAAATTCCATCCTCAATAGGCCAGTTGAAAAACGTCCTAAATTTGGATCTGAGTATAAACAAATTTTCAGGCAGAATCCCTCCTGAGATTGGAAATTGCCTCTTGCTGACTTCCTTAGATTTGAGCCAAAACCAGCTCTCAGGCCCAATCCCAATTCAAATTGCAGAAATTCACATATTGAATTATCTAAATATCTCATGGAACCACCTGAACCAGAGTCTCCCCAAGGAATTTGGGTCCATGAAGAGTTTGACTTCCGCGGATTTCTCCTACAATAACTTCTCTGGTCCAATACCTGAAACTGGGCAATATTCAGTCTTCAACTCTACATCTTTTGCTGGTAATCCTGACCTCTGTGGTGCATACTTGAGCCCCTGCAACTATCTATCAAGCTCGCCAATAGAATCACATTACCACAATGGCAGCATATCTCAAGTCCCCGGAAGATTCAAGCTTATTTTTGCATTGGGACTCTTAGTATGCTCATTGGTATTTGCTCTTCTAGCAATCATAAAAACCAGAAAGATGAGGAGGAATCCAAATTCGTGGAAGCTCACAGCATTCCAAAAGCTAGAATTTGGAAGTGAAGACATTCTAGAATGCATAAAGGACAACAATATTATAGGAAGAGGTGGAGCTGGGATTGTGTACAGGGGAAGCTTGCCAAATGGAGAGCAAGTAGCTGTGAAAAAGCTGTTGGGAATAAGCAAAGGCTCTTCTCATGATAATGGCCTCTCTGCAGAAGTAGGCACACTGGGTAAAATCAGGCACAGGAATATTGTGCGGTTGCTGGCATTTTGTTCAAATAAAGAGATCAATTTGCTTGTTTATGAGTACATGCCAAATGGAAGTCTAGGTCAAGTTCTGCATGGGAAAAGAGGGGGGTATCTCCAGTGGGATACAAGGCTCAAAATAGCTGTTGAAGCAGCAAAAGGCCTGTGCTACTTGCACCATGATTGTTCTCCGCTGATAATCCATCGAGATGTCAAGTCCAACAACATTTTACTCAACTCCGATTTCGAAGCTCATGTTGCAGACTTTGGACTCGCCAAGTTCTTACAAGACACTGGAACATCAGAGTGCATGTCTGCAATTGCCGGCTCTTATGGCTATATAGCTCCAGGTACGTTTATTTTCCCCCCCCTTCACATCAGTTTGAGACATAACTCAAAGCTTAGCTAATTCATCTGTTTCAATTTCCGGGAACCACAGGAAAGAGGTTACATTCTTTCATGCGGAACCTTGTTTGTTTTCTTCATTAATTCTGGGATCAAAATAACAAAGAGATCAATAGGCTGATATACTTCTCCACGCTCTCCATAAAGATATAGCATTGATATACTGTTCTTAGGACCAAGGTGGAAAGTAGGATCCTGTGCATTCCATCAAGGGAAAAGGCTCCACTAACATAAAGGAACAAATTCTCCTTTAACTTTTCCTTTAGCGAACAGTCACACTAACCGGTTATCATGTGCATTGCATGTCTTGAAAGTTGAAGCCATTAGCCCATGCATGTTCGTTCAGAATCAGACCAATTACAGTCAACCTTTTTGACCAGCACCCAATTCTAAAACCATAACAAAATGCACACATTTCCAAATAATTCCCCCTTAAGAATCCAGATTGGGATCTAAGCTTTACTTTCCCTGAACCGCACAGAGAACAGCACCATCTCTTTAGTTCTCAGACATAAACCATAAAATACCTTTATTTTTTTCACAACTTATATGGTTCCTTTACCTGGGGAGTTGAGCTAGCTGAGGCATATTCTTTGTGTGTAAAAGAACAGTAGGATGAGTAATGAAATTCCACCCAAACTTCACAACATTGAAAAGACCTTTTACCCTTCTTTAAAATACACCACTGCATAATAAAAAGGCTAAGCATTTTTCTTTCTTCCTTTCTAGATAGATATTGAGCAACTCAGCTATAAAAACCTTCTTATTTTCCATGTTTTTCCCTCCTCTTCCTTCGACAGAGTACGCATACACATTAAAAGTTGACGAGAAGAGTGATGTCTACAGCTTCGGGGTGGTACTGCTAGAACTCTTAACGGGGAGAAGGCCAGTTGGCAATTTTGGGGAAGAAGGATTAGACATTGTTCAATGGACAAAGATGCAAACCAACTCATACAAAGAACGAGTGGGGAAAATCTTAGACGAACGGTTGGGGAACATTCCTCTAGATGAAGCCATGCAGGTGTTCTTCGTCTCAATGCTATGTGTTCAAGAACAAAGCGTGGAGCGCCCCACCATGAGAGAAGTTGTTCAAATGCTTGCACAAGCTAAACAACCAAATACATTTCCAATGCAATGAACATTCCCCCCAAAAAATTAAGTTTGTCAACGTAATCTGTTTATACATACAAGTGAAGTTGCCCTTTCTTTTACCATTTTTTTTTTCAAAAAACTGGGGTTTTTAAAAGCACACACATATATATATATGCTCTGTATTATTGGTTGTTGTAGTTAGATTTGTGAAAAGAGTGCAAGAAAACATGAAGGATATTGCAAAAGTGATGTATTATTGTGTCATCATTTAGATGGTAACACCAAATGATGTGAGGCTGCTTTTTCTTAATATATAGATTCTGTACTCAGAAATTGAAGAATGCTGGTGGATGCAATGCATGCATGCATGCATGCGAGCAGCCAGGACACAATTTCTGAGGCCTGGCTTGTAACAACTATCACAGTGGGTGTAAATATCGTAAAGAGAATGTTTATTATATGCGAGCAGTCAGACCCTAATTGCTTTATGTCTTATCCCTTGGCTAGTCGTTCTCCTCTGTCTCGACTCTCTCCTCTTCTTGCTTGCATGGTGGGGCTTTTGATTGGGCCTACTAACCTTACATATTTTTATTTTGAGAAATGACATTTGCGAGATTGCGCAGCCAATTATTTTGAGAAAAAAAAAAAAAGGTAAATAGGGTACGGCAAATTTTAAAAAAAAAATTTAATAATCAATCTCATTCTTTTTTAAAATAATTATACGATATTTATATAATTTACAATATATTATTATTATTATTATTATTATTATTATTATTATTATTATTATTATTATTATTATTATTATTATTCGTAGTGCTCTAACACTCTCCCTTAACCATATACAGCCTGTAACGTCTCGCCTCCGCACAAATAGATAATGACTTCCTAAGAGTCCCGTTTTGTAATTCCCCATTTGCCCACTAGCTAGATGAAAACTATCAACACAAACCATTTATATATTATATCATTTATATATTATATATATAAATATATACTGCCAGTTTTTTGAGTTTTCTTAAATAAAATGGCTTTTCATCTGACGTTTAGTCAAGACTTTTATTTGAGAAATTAATAAAAAATAAATTGATTTTCATCAATGATTGTCAAACGAGATACTGAGTATAATCTTTCCAATTACTTTATACAACTTTAAATAATTGAATAGGGCCAACATAACTTGACTCCGTATACACAAGCATATACATGTATTTTGAACGAAAAATGTTATTTTTAATATTTCTACACCGCACACCATCCACGTCACATAATATTATTTGTAAAATTTAAATTTTAAAATTGATATTCCAAATCAAATCATGTCCTATAAATAGTATATGATGTATATAGGCATTAGAATGGAGTTATTCATTTTAAGTATGTGCTTATTCACATAATACAGATTGATTATATGAATATAGAAATGAGTTTTTGGTTGATTGCTCAGCACTTCAACTACTTTAGGTGTTGGAATAAGAACTATTTTGGTGGGGGAGGGCAGGCTGGCATCTGTTTTGTCCCCACCCTCAACACCAAATTGCTCTCTTTAATTACTAATTAATACAAGCTCTCTAATTTCTAAGAATTGTCTTTTTCCTTCCATTTCTTTCTTACTTACCCTACAAAAAATGACTCCTCGATTGCATCATTACTGATCATGCTTTGACATGGGACAGACAACTTTATATTGTACTGTTTTTTTTTTTTTTCTAATAATTCGTAAAATACAATATCATTCATTTCCTTGCTAGATCAAACCAAATTTATTGTTTCTCCTTTTGGTTCTCTACATATTGCCTTTATGTTTGCTTTGTTGTAGGGAGAAGGACTTACATACCCTCTTTTTCTACAACCGCCACCGCCACCGCCTCCGCCTCCGCCATCCCCTGCATCAACATTTACATATTTTACTTTTATGGATCTTCAATAGACTGAATTAATGTCACGTACTAATCCTCTGCATCTAGGTTCTTGAAAATCCAGGAGATCAATCATAGGACCCCTAATGCCAGCATTAATGGTACATAAAAAAGAGTTATAGTTTTGCTTACAAAGATGTAGTGGGATCTTTTGCTGTTGTTCTAGACCAGTGTTTGCAAAATTTTAGCCCATTTTGGAATTTGTATTAGGATTAACATAAATTAATTAGATGAATTTCTGTTATTAATTCCAAATTTTGTTAGTTTAGTTGTAAAAACTAAAAATTGTTAGTCAGATTTAGCTCTTCTATAATATTTAGAGCTCATCTGATCATGTACCAAAGTAACTACAATAATAATTTTCCCAAAGCAGCTTCTCTTCTCTTCTCTCTCTTCAATTCTATTTTGGATATGGCATCAAAGATTTTCTATTTAAAGTTCAACCATTCCAAAATTTAAAACTGTTATATACTAATTTAATTAAGCCTGGCCATGATAACATTTTCTAATAAAAGCTTCCCAATCTTCATCTTCTCCACTACAGTTTGTATCCAACAATATCTATCCACTGCACCACATGATTCCCTAACCAAAAGTCGTTCCTCCAGATCATAATTTATGTAGACCTCTAGGCGTTGTTGTTACTTGATAATTTAAGTCCAGAATCAATCCTACAGATAACCGGTGTGAGATACTCCCAAAAACATAGAAAATTAAGTATATTGTGGTAATATTTTCCTGAAATAAAAAAAAAATACGGTTAAAACGTAATATTCCCTCTACCCAAATAATTATCCAGTCAGACAAAGTACAGTACTATAGCTAAAATCTTAAAATGAAAGACTAATTAAGTTAAATAAATATATTATCTTTAATTAATTAGGATACAAATTTACACTATGGGATATATTATGATGACATAATTATATTTGACGAAGATATATAGATTTAACTACTTAATTAATTTACCTCCCAAAAATTTAGAGAAATTAAATATCTGATAAAAAGAATATTTATTCATGGCTCTTACGTAGGTACCTAATTATATGAAAATATTAAATATATTTAATAAAAATTACAAAAAATTTACTTCTTCCAGTTATTCATATATTAAAAATTATAAAATTTAAATATAAAAAAAACTAACAAAATAAGTCTTATGGTTCAAATAAATACTGACAAGAGGAGAGTTTCCCATCAATCCACTATATTGGAAATAATACAGATTAATTCACAATGATTATCCGTTCACACATGAATTGCATAATCCATAAAAATAAATACAGATTTTTTTTTCTGGTTTTTTTTTTTCTGGGCAAATCAGAGAAATATTACAAGAAATGGATGGAGAACAAAGAATAACAAATCACTATTTTTTTTTTTTTTTTTTACTTTGATGAACTTTCCCACAAAGTTTACTGTCAAGGAAGTTGGTGTACTCGAATTGTCAAGGCTTTGGTGGTTCTGCTTCCTCCACCTTGGCTGCTGCAGGCTCGGTTGAAGCTGGTGGTGCTGCTGCTTCCGCTTTCTCAGCCTCCACTGCCACAACTTCTATCTTCTCTTCTTCTATTTTCTCCACCACCTCTTCTTTCTTCCCTTCCTCTTCCTTCTTTTCTTCTTTCTTCTCTTCTTCAACGACGATGATCTCCTTTTCTTTGCCACCTGCTGCTTCTTCAGTTTTTGCTGCTTCTGGCGGTGGCTCGACTTTCTCTTCTGTGACTATAAACGTCGAGACCTTTTCAAAGACAAAGATAACCGGACCGGGAACCAACGCTGGCCCAAACTTTGACGATGCTTCACATACTGGTTTTGATCCCGGAAACTCTGTAAATATATATATAAAGCGGTGAGCATATATAAATATAGAACATCCAATCGACAAAGAGGCTATGAGAGAATGGAAATATGTATTACATATATATATATATATATATATATATATAGGGATGAATATGTAACAGAAAATAACAGAAAGCATGATCATACGTACCGATTTTCACGAGTTCTTCTATGAACTTGTGAACTGCAACAGAGTTCTTCTTCAATCCTGCCTCCTTGGGTTCCTTGATAAAGGTCTGTACGTAGAAATATGATGTTAGTCTAGTACTCTTCATGCTCTTGATCTCTTTTCTTCTAAGTTTTTTCTATCTAGATATTCTTTTTAATTGCCCCAGTTCTCGAGATACAATCTCACCTTGATTTCTGCTGACGAAGCCTCATATATTTCAATAACTTTAGGCTGGAGCTCAGTCTTCTTCTCTTCAAACTCCTTGTGGATTTGATCCTAAACCAAATACACAAAAGTGAGAATTAATTTCTTTTTTCGTTTTGTTCTGCTATTCTTTATATATATATATATATCATTCAAAGAACAAATACCTTAGACTCGTCGAAAGACTTGCAGGCCTCAGCAGCAGCAGCCTTCTTGGGACCAGTCTTGTCGAAAACCTTCTTGATCTTTGGAAGAACCTTTTCTTTCCAGTAACCCATCTTGTTTGTCTATTAAATTAGCTATTACTAGCCCTATTAACAAAAGGAAGGAAAAAAAAAATCACACACAAAATAAGGATTCCATAAGAATCTCTTTACAAAACAAAACAGACAAAAAGATAAGTATCTGGGTATCTTATAATATCATCTTTCTTTTCTGTCTCTCTCAAAAACTAAAAAAACCTGCAAAAAATCACAGTAAGTTTTCAAAAGATCCAAACATACCAAGAACAAACCAGAAGAAGAAGATGCAGATTCTCTCTCTCTCTCTGTGTCTGTGGCTCGCTCCCTCGGTTACTTTGTAACAATTGCTCCGTCTCTGTCGTGGCAAACTGTGGTCACCAGTTGAAGTCCAACTCAAAGCAACCGTTCCACCCAACTGTCCCCTCTAAATTAAGGCACATAGATAGAGCTCCAAAACCCAGCTCCATCAACATATAGGCGTACTTTCTGTGTAAAAACCCCCCTGCTTCCCTTTTAATTACCAAGAAAACCACCCTTGTTTTTCGTTATCTCCACCCACCTCCAATTCAATGACCCTCATTACCCTCCTGTCGGACGGCAACACAGGTCCACAAGCATGCACAATGAATTGTGGAGGGGGGCATAACCGACTTTCTGATACTGGATATGGCTCGTCGAAGGTTGGTCCAAGTAAATGAGGGAGGAATCTGGGGGTATAATGGGAAAAGAAAAGTACTGGTGGTGGGTCATGAAACAGCTGGCAGTCACCTCATGCAGAGGTGGCAAATATCATGTGTGGGGGCCAGTAATAGAGGTTTCTAAACTCTTTGATATGGATCTGTGTACCAAATTTATAAGTTTCTTATCTTTTTCTTTTTCTTAGAGACTTGCTCACGTGGCTTCGCTGGTACTGCCAAAAGAAAAGGGCAAAAATAAAGGGTCTTTAAAAATGTAGAGGCATATACCCGCCCACCATCCCTATGGATAAAAATGTTGACAAAACTCGATGCCATTTGAAAGGGTACAATTTCAAAGGGAATGTAATGTAATCATGTGTTGTTCATGCAACATCATGAATCATGCATGTATAGCCAAGCAGCTTGCATTCACATGGGAAATTTGTTGATTATAATTCTGTGTTTTTGGGCTAAAAAACAAACGACTTGGGGACATGAAACATGGATTAGCTAGAGGTGGGGTACAAGACAGGTTTTCTTTGGCAAGTATTTTCATTAAAATATAGTATGATCATTTTACAGACATATATACTTCAATGATATTCAGATGGTTATGATTCATAGATCATATAAGATATTAATGTCAATTTACTAGAAGGATCAAGATCTATACACAATTTCGAGCTTAAATTCCTTAAGTTTTTCTTCGACTTGAGTGGAAAAGATATAAACACGTAACATGATTTTTTTACAACATTTATAATTTGTCCAAGCAAATTTTTTAAATAAAATTGAATTATTAATAAATGTTGTATGATTCATTTTATGTATCTATATTTGTCTTATTCTAGACCTTAGAGTTGTGTGTATCTCTCTAACTCAATACCACCAACTGATCTTGTATTCCACTCTTCTTTTCTCAAGTTACGTGATCTAAACGATTTGGCATTTTTAGATTTGTAGACCCAGGGTTTAGAATGAGAAATTGTATATGATCTGATCAGTTTCTTCGCTTCTAATTTTCAAGACCTTCTACCAAATTTCTTTTTACCAAGATAAATTTATGAAATGAAGAGCCACTCTCTCTCTCTCTCTCTCTCTGTTTTTCTGTTTTTTGAGAACACACGCTGTTCAAAATTATTAAAAGTTAAAAGTTGTACAAAAATGAGGTGTTAAGGCCAGAAGGCAGATCGAAACTACCAAATCTTTTTTTTGTCTGGGGGGCTTTGAAATATTTTCCGTTTAAAATATGCATTTTTATTATAATTAGACATTGTTAGAATACTACTGTACTTTTTTATAGAATATATTCATAATATTTTAGTATGTATGATAATAGGACTTATTCTTTATCATATTAAGTTTATTCTTTAAATTAATTAGTATCAATTAGTATTATTGATTTATTGTATTTTCATTATTTCTCTAGCCGTGTTAACCGTTGTTGTTGGCATTTTGGCATAAGAGACATCGATTTCATAGTGTTTCTTGCAACGTTTTCCATTATTTGGTGTTCTAAAGGCTTCTTACACACTTAGTGGATCACCATTTGTGATAAATCTCATATTCAACGTATTATTTGATGTTCTTTTCGTTCACCACACGTCCTCTAGAGGCTTCCTATGCACTTAACGGATCGTCATTTATAATAAGTCTATTATTCAAAGTGTTAGTGAGTGTTTTTTTTCCTCTCACCACACTTTCTTCATATGCTTCCTATGCACTTAACGGATCGCTAACCTCATTTTCATCATCAATCTCGTACATCGGTATGTTTTTGCCCGCCATCCACTTGCACCACGCGCTAAAGAGACAACTTTTGTCGGTCATATGTCAATCCTCAAGTCTCATCCACCTTGCCAAGAACATAATCTTATTTATAAAGTACTCAAGATGAGGTCTTTATCATCATCCTAAATTTGAGGAGGATGTTAAAATATATATAACCATATACTTATTATAGAATATGATCATAATATTCTTATAACTTATAAAAAAGTATATATTAATATTCATAATATTCTAATATATATGGTAATATGACTTATTATCTACCATATTAAGTTTATTGTACATGAAAATCAATCGGTATCAATTAATATCATTGGTTTATAGTATTTTTATTCTTTCTCTAACCTCATTCACTTATAAATAGAAATATATATTATGTATTACAGAATAATTGATAATAACAAAAATACTACAGGCAAAAATCCTTTTTCCCTCGTTCTCCTTTCTTCATCTCTTATTTTATTTTATTTTTATTTCCAAATATCACGACAGTACAAAAACATTCTAATAATACAAAAACATTGTAATAATATCTATCCTTTCCACGTAGATTTGTACGTATGCATAATAATTATCATCCATCCATCCGTCCTTTATGCATGCATGTGAATATTAATTTATATATATATATATTTATATATATATATAAAATTTATGCTTGGTATTTGTCAATTTAAAGCAACGGGGTCCCTTATGCACCCAGTTGATCAGTTCTTTCGAACAAATTAATGCAACCTATCTATATATATGTCTTTATATAGATATAAAGATATCGATCATGTATATTATATATAATACGTCATGAGTTTTAAATGGTCGTAAATTGAAAGGTAAAAGGGATTATATATTTCCTTGTTATTTCCAAGCTGTCTACTTAAACAAACGTACGTGCTTAATAAATTCTAGATCGATCACTGATCTGGATAATATCAATGCCGTTGGCGGCTTCAAACATCATAAAATAGATCAAACTTGATCATTAAAGAATCAGTCAAACTCGCGCCATCTTGATTATTTGTTTCTTCCACGGCCTTCTCTTTAATTTGCTAATTCGTAAACGAAGAACCTTAGGCCAGTTTGGAATTATATTAGGACTGAACAAAAATTTAAAAATTCGATTATGTTCTGACTTCGACAAAACGGAATATTTGAAGGTGTCGCTAGACCGACTCTGATCCGATCCAATCTAATTTCGACTTTATGCTCTGACTCCAACTCCGACTTTTCCCTTTGACTCTGACTTCGACTTTGACTCTGAATCTAACTATGATATTATATATATATATAAATGTTATAAAAATATGTATTTATTTATATGTTTATCATATATGCTAGTATAGTTATATAGTTATATAACTAGAACTTATATAATTAAATTTAATAATATATTGTAGTCTAATATGAGTTAATTATTATAAAATAATATACTTATACAATAATAAAAATAGACTAATGATAGTTTAGTATATGTAAACAGCATAGTATTGCTATCACACATAATCAAGTATAGAAATAATTTAGACACTAATATTTAAATAAGTCTAGTATAATAAGTTAATAACATATATACTAATTTACTGAAGTATAATAACAAGTAATTAGTCTAGTATAATAAGTTAATAACATATATACTAATTTACTGAAATATAATAACAAGTAATTAGATACTAGAAAGTTTACTATATAATTAAGTTATAAATAAGTTAGACATTAGTATAATAACAAGTAATACTAATGTATAATAGCATCTAGGTAATTAGACACTATAGTATAAGTCTTATAGAAATAAATTAGATAATAGTATAGAAATAACTAATAAGTCTAGTATAATAAGTTGATAACGCATAATATTAATTTATGAAAGTATAATAACATGTAATTAGACGTTAGAAATAAGTCTAGTGTAGATATAATTTATAAATAAGTTTGAAACTGTTTTAATATAATAACATATAATATTATAGTACAATAACATGTAATTAGACACTAAAAATAATATGTAATACTATAGTATGATAACATGTAATATTTAAATACTATAGTATAAGTCTAGTATAAAAATAAGTTAGATATTATCATTCAAAAAAAAGGTTAGCTATTAGTATAGAAATAAATTAGCAATAAATGATTTAGTTTTAATTTTTTGAAAATATTCAAATTTAAAAGGCCATAATTCTTTTTTTTTTTTTAAATGGGATAAATATGAAAAAATAAACTAAAAGTACTTGAAGTCTAAATCTGATTCCACTCTGACAAGTCGAATTCAAACTCAAACTAAATCGATACTCACTCCTGATTTGGAAAGAAAAAAACTCAAAGTTCTCGATCGACCTGTTTATAACTGGCTAGCTCCTGCAATCATGCATGTATTTAATGTCATGCGCTATTTATAATTACAATTATTAAATGCAAGATTGGTGATTAATTTGTTTATATAATTAGTGAAATGATGACCGAATTGAACTTTTAATAATGCTAACTAAATCAAAAGCAGTTGGGAGAATTAGCTGATCATGATCTCTCGCGCCTGGTTGCCTAGCTAGCTCTACCTGTTAACCTAAATATATTAGTTATAGAAATGTTTTACAAAAAATTCTATAAAAAGAAATTGACGTGTCTTTATTGGATATATTAAATTATAAAATTATTTTTATTATATAATAAATCTAATATATCATATAAAATTGTGTTAATTAATTATGAATTTATTTTTGTATGGTTTTTTTTATAACTGCTCTACTTTTCATGAATTAATTATAAATAATTCTAAAATTTTAGTAAAATAAGAAACTAAGCAAGCTGGACCAATCATCCACACACACATAGATATATATATATATATATATATATATATAGATATTTATATGTGCCCTCGCATATAATATAGATTAATCATGACTATGATATATAGATCCTTTATATCATGTCCCACATGCATCACATGGTAGTTGGCAGTTTAATAAAAAAAAAATTTACTCATCATCCTTGCATCAAACATGTCACACATATTTTTTTTTAAATTTTTTCTGTTATTAAATGTGTGATATATGAATAATGAGTACAAAAAATTAATTAGTTTAGGAATAATAAAATAAAAATAAAAATGATATATAATATGTGGAGATGATAATATCGAAGTTTTATATATATGCATCAAAAAAATCTATTAATTATCTATTTTATTATTATTTTATGATGTGATATTAGATAATAAATTTATAAATAAAATATAATAAATAATTTTTAATTATTTAATATCACAAATAAAAAGATGATGAATAGCATAATTATTCAAATGCGTTAGCTTTAAGGAGGTTTCAAAGATCAAACAAAATATACGTACGTACGTGTTATCATCACAAAGAATACATGGGAATGATCGATCCATTCATCGATCAGAATAACTGCGTCGTACGTAGTACGTACATGCAGCTACCTAGCGGCCGCAGGCCAATTTAATTACGGATCAGATCATAATTTTGCATGCATGCGCATCTATATGTAATATTATTAATTGTTGAAACTATATATTAATTGGAATATTATATATATAAATGAGTACGTAGTGTTATATTACTACTGGATATAAACGAACGAGCTGCAGCAGCAGCAGCAGCAGCAGCTAGCTAGCTGATCATGAATTTTCCATTCTGCAGAAAACTCTTCCTGCCCGTCTAGAGCTGTTCGCCCATGTTTTTTTAAGAGGAGTAATGATATAGATGTGGAATGCGTAAATATTAAAATATTAATTTTTTATATATAAATCTTATAATTAGTACTTACTTCTTTTAAAATTTACGCGAATTTAATTACAATATACAAATAATACTTATCATCATTTTTAATTTGCTTTCTTCTTCTAGTAGCGGGGGTCATCTATCTGGAGAGATTTAACCGACTTTATGATCAAAGTACTTGAAGCTCATAAAACCTAACCTATATATAGGTAGGCCCACTTTTAATTAATTAACTTCATCTATCTATCTAGCTTAAGATTTAATTAAGAATATTACTGGCATTAATTAATGTCCAAGTTTTATATATATATATATATATATATATATATATACGCGGTTAATTATAACCAACCTAGCTACTAATTTTATGATGATCTTGATCATCATATCAATCCTGTCTTGAGATTTAAGAAGGTCGTTAATCATGAACTTGTATAATAATTCAGTTTTCCAACTTCATGCATGGTTGTATTTGTTGATTCATTTTTAATTATCTTTTTTTTAATGAATATAATACGGTTTACATCACAAAAGAGATAAGATTAAGCTGGTCATGAGTTGTGTATATATATATATATTAGTCAAATAAGTTATTCCAAGATATAAATATAGTGGAGCAGCAATGTTATTATTTGTTGCTAACTTGATGACACTACTAGAGGTTATGAATGATGTGGTCTATGTGTGTATATATATATAAACAATAATAATGTTTTAGTCATAAAGAGATTCTATAAAAGTAAATTTATAAAACGACGAGTTTTGATGTAATACATTAAATTATAAAATTATTTTTATTGTGAAATAAAAATAACGTATAACAAGAAATTATGTCAATTTATGATAAATTTTTTTTTGTGATTTTTTTTAATAGCTGCAGCAATACTTATACTCGTATATAAAAAATGAAAAGTCTGCGTCATTTAAGAAAACTCATCAAGATTATTCCTAGTTGTTGTTCTTCTTGTTGTTTTGGTAAAAGGCAAATGAAAAAAGGATGACGTAGTTTAGCGTTTGAGTGGAGAACTCCGACGACAAGGACATGTTAATGGATTCTCTGTCATCCTGAAAATGATAGTAATTATTGTGATAAAAGCCTTCTTTATTTCTTTCCTATTCTTATCCAATTTTGAAATCTTTGCCGCGTTGGAATTTTTAAAATGATATCAGATTAGATTATTAGGATTAATCACATGATAAAAGTATTTCGTATTTTTTAAAAAAAGAAAAAAGAAAATTTACCAACCTAGCTAATATTCACCATTCACCCTAATATTTATCATTGTCGGGTAGTTTTCAAAAGTGATATATATGGCGTAGAAAACTCTCAACCACATAAAAATTCCCTGAATATTATGTTAGCTGATTACTCGCTACCAAATCCAATATTTTTCATCCGGAAAATATTTAGTTATAAAAATATTAAACAAAAATAAATTACAAACTGACGTAACTTGACATGCTAGGTCAAATTTACTTTTATATAAATTTTTTTTATGTTTACCATCCTACTGCTTAACAAGACAAAATCTAGGTGGTACAATTCTGGATCTCGAGTTTCATATATTGTATTGCACATGAGAATAAAATCGGCAGGGGCAAAGAAATTATGGATTATTATTAAATTGAAAAAAATACGAAAAAATAAAAGTTTCTAGAGGGAAAAAAGAAAGAGTGAAATCGTGAATATGCAATATAAACTTGAATAATCAGCATGTCTAAATTCACAGAAGACAATTCAAAGATAACCTCGATCGACTTTGTCACAAAGTATCTAAATATATAAATTTACTATGTGCCTGTCAGTCAATATGATTTGGCGTTGGATATGAATGCATGCCATCCTATTATATGTAATTTAGTCTGTTCAAAGAAATTGAGGTGCAATTTCAAGCTCCATAATCTGAACACTCTCCAGTTCAAACTAAATGATATAGACAGTAATAGCAAGTTAATGAACTCAACACCCACATCTCATGGTCATGGAGTTCAAATTCAAGTATCAACTCAATTAAATTAGGCTTCAAGAATATTTTATTACACACCAGGTTACAGCAGATTAAAGGAAAATAAAATTCAACTATTGCACCAGTAGCAGCAACAAACCGTTGAAACACCAATATTTTGAATAACATACATCTAACATTGTACAGCAAGCACTCACTCAGGCAACCATTCTTCCCTTCGTTAGTATAATGGCTGGCCGAGACCCGTGCTGGGCTGTTGATGGAACCATCAAAGTTTAAGCAGTAATGGATCCACTGAACGTAACGGAAAGGGGCTAACTATTGAGTACTAGATGAACTGGTTACTGCTTTTAAAAAATTTGCTGCCTCAATCTATGACATAATTTGGAGCAACAACTAAAATTCTGTCATTTCTAGATACAGATGATGGCTGCTCTGCAGCTTCGCCCTCTGCAGCTTGCCTACCGTCATCTACTACTATCAAATGGCCTTCCCTTCGTATCAAACTCTGTACCACAAACATTTGATGATTAAAATGATCCAAAAAATACTTGGTAGGATGCAAGATTATTAGTTACCTCGATGATAGCTTTAATCTTGGATACTTCATTTGCTGCTTCCTCCATAGAGCTGTAGTTATTCTTTTCATTCTGCTGTGCAACATACCATTGGATCAAGTCCCTTTGCCTCATTCCAGCCAATCCAGTCCCTGCAAAAGCAAAGTCCACAGCATCTTTCAAAGCAATGAACTAAAATGACAAAGAACAAATCATGAATTACTTCTGTAGCAGCATGGTTCTTATCAACCGGAGTTTCCAAATCTGCATCTCAGGTCCAATCTCAAAATGTGTTGCAATTAAGATTTTCTACACAATGCATGCGCGCACACACATACATGATACATACTAAAATCTTCTATATTGAACTTGAAGTAACAATATCCAGCAAAACTCTTATGGTACAATTTTCAGGTCAAAACTTGATATGTTAAAACAATTAATCGCGAAGGGAGCATACGGTCTACCTTCTTGTATTACAGCTTCTTCATGCTGTCTAAGGCGCATGACTAGAGCTTGGGTAACCCTCTGAAAATACTCGTCAGTAATCACAAGTTTCTTCCCTTGGCGATTTCCAGTACCTTCTCCACTTTCTGGGCCATCATAAACCAATTAAAATGAACAGATTGGTCACTTACATAAAAGTTCAAACAAAAAATGATCTAAAAAAGCAGAGCACTGGCGATATGATCTCACCGGCATTCCCAGAAGCTGGCTCAGCTGCAGAGTTGCTTGGTTGAGCATCATTTTGGCCAGTGCCATCATTTCCATCTCCACCATTACCATCATCATGAACTTCTTGAAACTCTGACAGATCAATCTCACTAGACTCCACACTGCATGGCAAAGTAATTAACATTATGGCCATTACAATTACTATGAGAGATTGATAAAGAGGACCATTGACACATTTTCAATATTCTCTTGCCTGATTATGGATGTTTTTAGCAATCTCACTGCCAAACGAACATGACGTGGTTGTACCTATAAAACAAAATCCGTGAAGTCTAATGCGGAAATGAGTAACAATGTCAATGCAGATGGATAAGTAGCCAAAAAGTTTAAGCACCTGAGTTTCCAAATAACATCGGGCAATCGCTTCTGACAGTCTTATCAGTGCCTCCAGCTGCCTAACTGTCATGCGATAAGCAACTCTACTACCAGGAGCTGTATCACCTCTTCGGAGAGTAACATAAGAGTCCACCAACAGTTTCCTGGCTTCGGAGTGTAGCTGCATTATTCTAGACTCTGTTAGGAGGCAAACTAAATTGACAAAAAAGCTTTTCAAGACAAAATAACTGCCTGCTGATTATATAAAAAAATTATATACCAGACCTTGGGTTTCAGAGTCTTTGCATATGCAATATAACGTTTTAGCTCTGCCGTTGTGAAGGCAGGGCTGAGTGCCTCTTCACGCTTTTGATGTACTCTTACAATGTGATGAGCAACATGATAGTCAGTTTGGTCATCTGGGTCATCAATCATAACGTATACCAAATCGAATCTTGAGAGAATAGCAGGAGGAAGAGCCACATTATACTGGAAAGAAAACATATAATGAGATTACTCCTCATTAATAAATGGTCACACCACTGCAAGGCAAATACATCATCTTCCTCAAGCATTAACAGTGGATTGGGGTGAAAGACTAGGACAAAAACCCATGCACTGTTGGAAACACTCATCAGTTGCAACAATCTTCTCACCTTGAGTGGTTTAGACTTGTCATAGCGCCCCCCTGTGGGATTGGCAGCAGCAAGAATTGATGTCCGAGCGTTTAGTGTTGCTTGTATTCCTGCTTTTGTAATGCTTATCGTCTGTTGTTCCATGGCTTCGTGAATTGCCACCTTCAAGTTCATTAATAAATCAGACATGTGAAATTGTCTATGCATAGTATCCTAAGCTGATTTAAATAAACCACAAAGATAAAGCACCTGATCTCTGATGTCCATCTTGTCAAATTCATCAATACAACAAATGCCATTGTCGGCAAGCATCAGTGCACCAGCCTGGATAAAATCAGAAGAGATATATTAGGCAGTCTAAAAATTGGGGTTTTTTTTTTTGGGGGGCGGGGGGGCTATGCAAAGAGATTATGTACAAGGAAAAATTAAGGATGGCTTACACCTGGAATTTATATATCCCAAAACTGAGAAAAATATTGCACATCCAAGCAAGAAATGCTTTGGGTATTTCTTTTATGCAGTGTTTCCAAAAAATATCAAGTTCAGATTAAGACTGCCAATAGCTTTTCCGTGTTATAACTAAACTAGTAACTCATCTTGTTCATGTGATTTTAGTTGAAAGTTCTTTCCACGTCCTTTGAAGAGCTGGAAGAGAGCACTTTCCCATTGTACAAATAGTGCTTTGATCTAGATTTCTTAGATAAGAAAAAATTATTTTTCCCTACAAAGCTTGATACTTGAGACAGTATAATTGAGAAAAGACTTGCAAGCTTGATGATTGACAAGCATCGCCACAACCATGCTAAGGGGCAAAACAAAATTCAAGTCCTTGCCAGGACTACTTGCATGTGATTCCCTAATTTTTAGCAGAGTACAGTCACAGAACGAGTGCAAGTTTTTTGCATTGGGAGTCATGACTAAAAAAATTATGAGTAGAATATTCTTTGGTCTACAAACTTACTGCTGGAATTATGCTAAGAAGTCTTATCACTTGATTTCGAAATACGGCTTATAGGCTTAATTTACTGATTCAAAGCAGCTTAATAACCATCAATCTCTGTTGGTTGTATCTGAGACACTCCTTCTTTCGTAACCCTAGTAACAAGTAGAACTAATGAAGTACTATTGACCCAATTGTAGAAATGATCACTTTTGGCATTTTGTAGAAATTGTCTCTAAATTCTGGTTGTCCCAATGCAGGCTCTGAGTGTATTAAAAATTCATTGATTTTCAAAAGGAGCAACATAAACTAAATGTTACCTCAATACAGAATTCACCAGTTTCTGGTTCTTTGGCCACAGTTGCAGTCAACCCAGCCGCAGATGAGGATTTTCCAGATGTGTAAACAGATCTTGGAACTATGCCTGCAGTATACCTTGAATTCATAGAACAACATAAGTAAGTGGTTGAATTTCTATAAATCACAATATTGAAATGATAAATGCAGAAATAGTGGCATACTTGAGGAACTGAGACTTAGCGCAGCTGGGATCTCCAACAATACAGACATTGAGGTCCCCTCTCAGATTGATACCTTCATGTGTAAACTTATGGACGCCACCCAGGAGCATAAGCAGGATTGCTCGCTTGATATCTTGGTGACCAAACACGGTTGGGGCAATGCTATCAACAAGTTTGTTGAAGAAATCAGGAGTATTTCTCATTCTTTGTATGTCATCTAAATCTTCTGCCTGCAGAATAAGAAATAAACAAGATTGGGGATTAGGTTCCCAAATATATGTAGGAAATCTCAAGCATCGTATTGAAGTAGAACAACTTGTATAAACCAGATGAGAGCCAGGGACAAATGACTGATCAAACATACAAAGACATTCTGAGAATTACAACAGCTGAAAGATATCCTATTGGGATGCATACAGTATATTGGTTTCATTGTTCACATTACCTAATAAACAAAGTAATTTTCTTCTCAAAGAACCGAATCATAAAACATCAAAATAAAGAAGAGAAGCATAATTTATCATCACAAAGTCAACAAAGGAACTCTATTAATGAGACATAATACAACACAAACCAATTACGTATAAAAATTACTACATCTCAGGCAAACAGGGACCCATAAGAAACAGTAAACTGTGGATGATGAACTAACTGTGAACTGCTGGTTGTCATCTTCATCAGCATCCTTCTTTCTATTCCTGAGGTCAGTATTCCTTCTACCATCAGAAATCTGCATAAAAGAGGCATTAATGAAACACAGACCATAGAAAGACATCTCATTTAATTAAGTAACAGGGTTACTGACATCTCATCTAATAAAGACATCTCAATGACCTACCTGAACTGAATTGGCAATAAAGGCAAGGCGATAAGAGAGGTCTCTCACTCCCAATGCTCGAAGGCCCCTCACACCTCCATTTCCAACTGCAGAGTCTTTGCGCTGAGGAGCTTCACGACGACATTCTGCTCTCTCGCCAGGGGATGCCAATGCCAATATGTCCGGTATGACAACCACAGTGCCAGTGAAAATGACCCTATTGGTGAAAAGAAGATGAAGCAAAATTACAACTTAGATGATTGAATTAACCAGATAAAGACATTTAAACAACTCAGTGACCCAACATGGATCCAGGAAAATGAATTTTATCTTACGTGTCACCAGCCCTGGCATGTTCCACAATTTCATGGCGAAGAATAACATCCAGTGATCTAGGAAGGGAGCCAGCAGGTATCTCTTTAGAAGTCTCTTGCATTCTTATCCTCTGCCAATCTGCAAATTTGCTTTCTTGCTGAAGCAATGCCCACTTTGTTCTATTTAAACAAAGTGCATTGACACATATTGTTGGCTGCAAGTCCACAATCAACACCAAACCACAATAATATTAGGCTTAAAATCCACCATTGTGGTCAGCAGATAACATCAAATCATAATATTTAGTTCCAAGAAGCAACAAATAACCTACCTCAGTGTACTTAAATTGTTGCTCAACATTTTTAATGATGTTCCCGCAAACCAAGCACTTGAAAGTCCCTTGAAGAAGCTCTGGTCGAACCTCACTTGTGCGAGTCACCACTCCTGTCACTGATACTAGTTTTCCAATTTCTGCTGTAGTTAACTCCCTCAATCTACAGATGGAATATATAAAGGATAAAAAATTGTAAACAATTTTTAGCTAATCTAATTGGGATTAAGAAATTCGATAGATGCACATTTGTCTGTTTTAGTAACCAAGAAATTGAACAAAAATAATAGCCTTTCGTATGATGTTATCAAGGTCAAAAGAACTAAAATAATACATTGAACTTGCAGCAGTCTTTGGTCTATGGCAGAGCCTGAGGGGAAGGGGGAAGAAATGCAGCTGGACTTTTTATCACTTCTTCCAGATCAATTTTTGGATTACAATTGAACACTCAATCATATCAACTGGTTACAGTTATACACCTTGAAGTAGAAACTACTTTGGGTTTATCTACTTTCAGTCAGAAACAGCATATCTTACAATAATATACCCAACTAGGATTCCTATTTAAGTTTCAGTACTGACCCCACCCTAATTGCTGCCAAAATTAGTGCTACACAACTTAGCATAGGATAGGTTTCCCTTGTTGCAATGAGTAGGGGAATATGATAATGAGGTTGCCGGTACTAATAAATATGATATTTCTTATTCTCATGTTGCAAAATCGAGCCCACATTGTCAAACATTGGCAAAGTACAAGTAGCAGCTTGGATTTGAAGGTTTGGTGAGTCATTGTTATTGTTGATTTGACTGGCATCACCATAATATGCAGTGGGAGAAAGAATGGAAGATTTTTTGGAAGTATGTATCAGTACCTGGGACTTATAAGCTCTATTTCTTTGTCTTCTTTGTACTCCATTGTAGCTATATAACAATATTATCATAAAAATAATCTTTTTTATTTCGTGTAATATTTTAATGTAGTCCCCCAAACTAATCAAGTAAAAATCATTTGCAACAACCCAAAGAAAAAACAAGTCATTTTTAGACTTTTACTCTAAAGGACTAGTCAAGGATTACAATTAGAGCTCCTTGAAATCATTATAAAGCTCAATTCCACCTAGTAAGGAATCAATGTAGGACATGACACTAAATGCACTTTCATCATATTTGTTCACCTATATCATACTTCTCCCACTCAACATGGGACTTAAGGGGCATTAAAGCCTTGTTTGGTCATACAGATGAGATGAGAAATATATGAATAGTAGTAAGATAGTTTGTGAATAGTAATGAAGTGGTTTGAGTTAAGATGTTTTATGAATTTTTGGGAAAGGAGAGAAAAAAATAGGTTGAATAAAAATATTATAAAATTAAAGTACTATTAGAATATACTTTTTTTTTTTTTTTGCAATTTGAAAAAGTTGTAATGTTTTTTGTGTTTTGTTTAGAAATTTGGAAAAGTTGTAATGATTAGATAATGATTAGATGAAAAGGATGAAAATTTGAAATTGAAAATTGTTTGTATTTGAATAATGTTTGGATGTTGAGTTGAGATGAGATGAGATGGGATGAGACCATCTGTGAAACCAAACGGGGCTTAAAATATCTGCCACTCATATCCTTGATGTCCTTGTCAGGGCCCATAGTGTACTCATGTACTGAATGCCCCAACAGTGCACCACCTGATGTTGCTAAGTCATCTCTAATATCATTTGTAATGACCCCATAAAAAGTCTGCGCAAAATATGGACTTATATTATTCCAAAAAGACTAATCAAGTTTATAATCGGAGCTCCTTGAAATATTTATTTTTGAAATAATTATAAAGCTGAGTTCTAGAGTTCTACCTAGTAAGGAACCAGTGTGGGACCTAACACTCAATGCATCCTTGTCTTACCCATTCACCTCTATCATGCTTTTTGCACTCAGTGTGAGAGCTATTAGGGCATTACACCCTGACCTTATTGGTTGTGGTGAGATTTTCATGTGCATAACTCAACCAGAAAAAGGAAAAAAAAAACTTATTTTTCAGTTTTTCTCCTTTTCCTAAAGATCATTTAAACTTTCGACAACAACCTGCTCCTATCAAAACAGGTTGCCTAGCAGAGTACAACTTAAAAACTTAAAACACAAAGCTCACATACATATTGCACTTACAACAAATTAAAGAAAACTCAACTGCTCAATATAAGTTTACATGAGTTTTATCTAGCCTATCTAGACTATTTAATGAATGGGCTTTTTTCTGTATCTCAAAGTTGAAAGTATTAGGATGTAAATCGTTTATTTATTATTATAAACAACTAGATTATACTGGAAACGGTTGCTTTTCCTGAAAATAGTCAAAAGATAGCTGTACCTCTTACAGAGAGGGAGGTTGAAGAAGGCAACATTGATATCCTTGTTAGGGTTATCGTCGGCTATGAAAGTAGGCTTCTGTTCCATCACAAACCTCTTGCAGGCGTTCTTCAAATACGGCTCAAACCTATTAATCAAGGATATTTATCTTAGGGAATTAGGTCTTCGAATGTATAAAGGAGTCAAAAATAACAAAGAAAAAAAACCTCAAGTATTCTTCAGAAATGGCCTTTTGGAGGAGATTGTTGAAGAGCATGACGTGATGGAAGTCGATGAACATGGTGGTGGATTCGCTGGCTTTCATTGCTTCGATCTCCGCCTCGTAATAGGGCTCAACCGAATTCCCAAGTCTAAAGCTGATTCATTTATCCATGATCCATTCCATTCCATACACAGAAACAAAAGGACTCAATTCGTATTAGCCACCATCATCATCATTATCGTTATTAAACAAAAATATCTCAGGAGAAGAAGAACAAACCTCTTGAGGAAGTCTAGGAAAATGGTCTCCACCCGAACAGCTTTCTCATCCTCGAAGTAACCACCAAACCCGTCCATATTCTTCTTCTTCTTCTTCTTCTTCCTCTGAATCAGATGGGTCAAAACCAAACCTTAGCTCTGTATCTCTGATCCAACTGGTAAAGAGCTCTCTCTCTCTTTCTCTGTGGCGGGAAAAGAAGCGGTTTCCCGCTAAAAAACCAATACGATAACCCGATTGCTTGGTGGGCCGGACTCCAAAGTTCGAAGCCCATAAAAATAAGAAAAATTCTCCTCTAGTTATTTTTCTTCCCTATATTTTCTTTTTACCTTTCTTTGAATGTTTAGTACCCAACTTTTTGTAGGGGTCCTCGACCCCTCATCTACTGCACTTTGGAATCTTGTATTGGAATTACTTGCTTACTAAAAAAAAAAATACTAACCAAAGCATCCTATTGCATAGGATAGTGCCTATAAAGTGAGGTATTTGTCATTAAATTGCAACTTTGCAAATACTTTTTTGAGACATTTTTAATCATATTAAGCCAGTCTTTAAGACACATTTTAAAATAAATCTGAGTGATAGTCTTGTCCCAGCTTCATCAAAAACATAATAGTACCAAGTCAAGGGACATATTATTGAGCATAAATCCCAACTTCCATGAAATTTTGAACTCATGATTTATTTTTACGAAATTACTCTAAGAGTAAGGTCTTATTTGGATAGTGAGATAAAATTAGATGGTTTTAGATGACAGATGAAAGTTGAATAAAATATTGTTAGAATATTATTTTTTAATGTCATTATTGTTTTGAGATTTGAAAAAATTGAATTGCTTATTATATTTTGTATAAAAATTTGAGAAAATTATAATGATGAAATGATATGAGATGAAATCGTTTTTATATCCAAACGAGATTTGATCTCATTTGTTTTCACAATTCATCTCAACTCATCTTATCTAATTATTATAACTTTTTTAAATTTTTACACAAAATAAAATAAGTAATTCAACTTTTTCAAATTTTAAAATAAAAATAATATTAAAAAAATATATTCTAACAATATTTTATTTAATTTTTTAATTTTAATTTCAACTCATCGTAAAAATAAACGAAGTCATATCTCTCCCATATACTTTTAATATATGTCCTCCCACATACCTTTAATAGGATTTGACAATTTGACAACATGAACTTGATAGTCGAGGAGATTTTAGCTTTTCTATTAAAAAGGTCCATGCAGCCTCGAGTCCACTTCAAGTAGCAGGAGAATTGGACCGGTTAAAAAGTTGATCGAGCTTTAAAGATCCAAGCTTTCCGGGCTTCATATGCTTGCGAAGAAGTTGATTCAATTCAGCCCATGGGTGGAGTTGGGATGGGTCAAGACTATGCGGAATATCTGTTTGGTGAAGGGGGAAAAACAAAAAAGAAAGGCAAGAAAAATCAAAATCGTAAGCTGTGGCCACTGGTTCAGTCGGAATTATGGAAGGGATGGCTTTGCCACTGTTTCAACTCCCACTTGCTGTTGCATCATCCTCTTCTCGTATTCCAACGGTACCCATCTTATATTTCCACCACCAGCTGCACCGCGATCCCCTCCCACTACATTATCTGTGCGGCCGTCGTCCGAGGAGGAGTGGAGTTGTTGTACTTGTCAGTAAGGAAGAGACAACATCTACCCAAGAGGACGAGCAGCGAGATGACTTTGAGGAACCACCAGAACCTTTAGACCTCGAATACGTTCGCCAAATAAAAAATGTCTGTTCTTGTTTTTCTTTCTCTCTCACAATCTTTTTCTGTGTACCGAAGAGAATTTAGTATAGTAACTTCATCTATCTCCCCTAGGTGTTGGAGCTTCTCAGGAAAAATAGAGACATGCTTTTCAGTGAGGTCAGTCTTCTTTTACTTCAATTCCACTCAGCTTTCTACTTCAATTACACTTGTTCTTCTATTACTCTATATTTTATTTCCTTCTCACCATTTGATTAATTCTTTACACTTCAATGTTGTAGTAAATTTTGGGGCTTTTTTTTTTTCGGGAATTCCCACTACTAAATTTCCCATGCGCGTGGAGCTGACTCAGTTCATTTTTGTGTTGCTAAATATGTAGGTTAAATTGACCGTAATGATTGAGGACCCAAGAGAAGTTGAGCGCAGGAGATTACTCGGGATCGAGGATCCTGATGCCCCAACTAGGGATGACTTAGTTACTGCTTTGGAAGAAGTGAGCCTTGCTTCTGTTTTTTTCTCTTTCATATTTTACAAAAACTGAACTAGGCGTACTACAATTGTAATAGTTCCATGATCGTGTTTGACAACTTTTTAAATTGAATTAGGTTGTGGAAGTTTGATAGCAAAGCATTAATTTAAGTAATATATGATATTCTTTTCAAATTAATGTAACAGTTCATCATTCCCATAGTTTATTGCTCTCTTATTTTATTGAGTTTTTTTTTTTTTCCCAGCCTGAAGCCAGAATCTTATGCTTGATGGTCATTTATGGTTCTCTAGCCATTTCTTTTCTTTGTAGTTCGCTAGCCATGAATACTGATTTCTTTTATTTATTCAAAGTTGAGATTCAATATTTATTTATTTATTGTTGACTAAATTTGCAAGCTACAGGATCCAAAAGCAATTATATAGTTTAAATTAGGATTGTTAAGGTCTGAAATATTTGCACCTATAAATAATGAAATGGATTTTTGTTAGTAAATTCCCTAGTTTAAATCATAATTTCTTTGATGGATTTCTTTAGTTCCTTACTCATAAGCAGTATATTATTTAACTTATTTTCTTGCAATATATAATGATGAGAAGGGGAAAGAAAAGAGTTGAGACTTGAAGGGTGAACTTTTTAAGATTGATCAGATCCCTTATTGGCATTATTTCTGATGCAGTTAGAGCACAGAATCAAAGGGCACTATACTTCATTTTACAAGCTTCACAATTTTACAAGTCAGGACAGTTTTGTTGCAAGAGGAAAAGCATGTCACGTGATCACTTGTTTGCAGTCATATATATTCCAAGACATGTAGTTATATCTAGTGCTATATTCATTGATGTTACTCTTTACCATCCTTGGTACATATCATATTTTCTCCAATATATTTGTGTTGTTGTTTTTTTATAAGTATATATTTGTGTTGTTGAAGTGTTATTGATCTCTCTGCATTGACATTTTCACCTTCTCACTACCATAGAACGAGAAGAGATGGTTTTTCTTTGACACGTGAAGTGCTGACAGAGTTTGAAACTTATTCAATTTATTGGTACAACTCATGGTGCAATTGTTTAATGTACTAGGTGAATGAAGGAAAAGTACCAAAAGATCGTGTTGCTCTTAAGATGTTAGCTGAGGAAATGGCTCAATGGCCTAATTTAGAGGTACTATTGTAACTTGAGCGTATGCCATTCTTGTTATTAGAGATGAAAATTGTTTGAAAGCTTCTTGCAAGCATGTTTTGCGCTTTTTCTTTGAGATTAAATGACATTTACATAATTTTCACTCACTTCCAAGCTCCATCATTTAGCGTGTGCAGCTAAAATGCTAAAATTATCTGAGTTGGGGGTCTGTAGAAGAAATTTGAACCTGAATGTTGATACTGTTTCAAGAAGCAGGCTCTAGTGGTTGTAAGATTAGGTTAATGTTTGAATCTCTCTTTTTGCAAAATATTGACCCCTTAAAGGCAGACTGATATATGTATCCCACTATTTCACATGGATAGGAGATATATTTTATTTGATAAAAATACTGAACCTCAATGTATTCTTCATAACCAATAAGGATCAAAGAATTCATTGGAGGGTGTACATTGCAACTAATTTATGGTTTTGGGTCCAGATTTCAATGGGCTACTGTTCAAGATGTGAAGTGTAATACCTCAATCCTTCTCTAGACATTAGAATTTTAGGTACCCATGGTGATGTCAACTGGTCCCTCCAAGAGCAATATTAGAATTGCCACTTGAAGGTGGTTTTTGTAAAGAAAAAAAAATTCTGTCAGAAAATATCAGTCACAAAAGCTCAGACTGTGAGGAAGTTGGCAGACGATGCATATCAACAGCACCATACACACATTTAATGTGATGACCAAAGTCAGATAAACTTTCCAAAAGGCTTGCATTCAGTTTTTAATCTAATTCAAGATGTTAACCACCCTAATCTGAAGAAATTCTTCAGAATTATGCTCTCTTTTAAGGTCCAAAACATGATGCCACCTGAATTTCCAAAATACATTATTGTTTATTTTGATACACATTTTTTGTTTTAACTTTCCTTACAACTCTGCATCTTCTGCTTTAACTAATGGGAGTGTTCCACATGTAAGCCTGAGAACCGTCTGGAAGCATTTATTTGTTGGAGCACCTCTGATTTGATCGTCATATAGATTAAATGATCATGCAGATATTTTCCAGATGGTTCGCTTGTCACCACTGGTGTATCATGCTAATTTTACTGACTCTACCACCAATTTCCTGGAACGATTGTGTTTCCATGATTCCATCTATTGTGTTTTTGTATAGGTTGAAGCCTCAAAGACAAAGCCTAGGAAATCCTTGTATGCAAAAGCCACTGACACTGGTATCGATCCTAAGGAGGCTGCTAAAAGACTGAACCTTGATTGGGATTCAGCTGCTGAGATAGAAGAGAGTGATGCCAAAGATGAGACAGAAGTGCCTCCAGCTGTGGTTTGTTTCTTTAACCTTCTCTTGAAAAATAGCAGTATTCTTATTGGTATTAGGCTATTGACAGCATTTGGTCCAACATATTTTGGGCTTGTTGCTCCAGTCCTGGTTAATGTAGCAGCATCACAATTGTCAAATTATGAGATCTGGGAATGCTAATCGGCTTTTAAACCGCAAAAGCATCTACTGCATAGTGTTTTGCCCTACACTGACATTGATTTATCTTTTAAAATCCAATATGCATCTATTAAAAAGCAAATTATACTTTATAACAGTAACTAACTGGCAACACCAGTAACTTGTTAAAACGTAGCTTCACAAGCATCTTATTCCTATGAGGAGTGCACTGAGCTCAGGGAATTGCCTTGTGAAATATGAAGTTGAGAAGCTTTGATAGTTACTTTGTGTTAGCTAATCCTGGAAACATTTACCGAGAAAGCTTTGTTTCTTGCAGGGTTATGGAGCACTTTACCTGGTCACCGCTTTTCCAGTCATCATTGGTATCTCAGTGGTCTTGATTTTGTTTTTTAATTCTCTCCAGTAATTCTCAAAAAAAATAAAAAATAAAAAAATTATCTCCAGTAGATATTGTATTTGCCATTTTGTATGGTCTATGATTCTTGCTAATGGACCTATAAGGGTCAGAGGTCCTTGCACGAGCACGTACATCAGAATCATGAGATTAAATGTATATTTCTGGTAATTATGTCATTGCTGTAATAGTATGTTTTGTTTTCCCTCTTCATCCCCTCTTTCTCCAAATGTAGAGCAATACCATGCATGCTGTAAATCTCTCTCCTTCCGCCCAAGTGAAATATCTTATTATTCTTTTTCCATAATACACACCTTTTTTTCCAAAAACAAAAGGTTCTTTTATTTTATTTTTTTTGTATTTTCTATGTTAAGGTTCCCTGTTTTCTGTAAAAAGAAAAGAAAAGAAATCTGTACATTATGAGACAGTGAGAACATATTATGTATCTATACATTTTCCATTGGAGTCAATTGCCCCTGCAATATCTTTATATCGCGTTTTATAAATATGACAAACTGTCATTGACTTGGTTATTGGTTTGAGTTTGCTCCTTAGTCCTTAGATGCTTAAACTTGAGAGTTTTATATGCTGTTGATGCAAAGCCTATTTTATCCCATGTTCTTTTTGTACAAAAGTCAGCTCTCATCATTTTTTTAAAAGGCACGTTCTCAAGTGAATTATTGAAAGTTACCCTAAAGAAAATGTGGCATTATATTTAGATGTGCCTTAAGGCTTATCTAACTAAACAAAGAAGGCAGGAGAACGTGGAAATCACTATCAAGAAGTTGATGAATATGCTGAGCACGTCCTAACTTACTCACGAGTCTTCTTCCTCCTTTAAGTAGTCCAGTCCATCAATTCTGCCCCACAATCTGCATCTTTCACCATGGCGCTTCCAACTTCAGAGGCAGTTCTTCCCATCTCAAAACACTGCTCCCAACAAGCACGGGGCGTTTACAATGGAGTTGGAGTTGAAGTTGACGTCCATGTCCATGTGACGGCTGAACGTGAGGAATTCTACAAGGAAGTTCAGGTAGAGTACTCTGATTTTCATCCTGATCTTCCCTGTGAGTTCGAGTTCTTGCCTGTGGAGAAACCCAAACTTTTGGTGGAAAAGGAGAGCATGCAGAAGGAAAAGCAGATTTTGGTGGATCCTATATCCTTGAAAGGATCATCGTTTAAAAAGGCGAGCTTTAATATGATGTTGCTTCCGCCACCTCTACCACCTGCAAAATCCAAGTTCTTAAGTTTCAGCCTCCCAAACTCAGCCAAGTCCTCTCCTCGATTCAGCTCAATTTTGAAGAAGAAATTAAGGAATGAAACCAAAGAAAATCCTCGAAAAGTCAGTAATCTGGCCCGCCTGCACTCTGCTGCGGACAATCATCTGACGCTGCAAAGAGAGGTGAATTTACGACGCAGCAAATCCTGCGCGGACGGAAGAACACACACCCCATCGGACGATTTGGACTTTTGGTTTACAAAACCAGATGTTTCTGAATATGATAACAGGTACTACGCCAGCATTTCCAAGACTACTGAATCTAGCAAAGATATTAACAAGAAGGTGGGGTGCATGGATGCTGGTGATAAGGAGTTTAAATGTGGTGCCATGTGCCTGTTCTTGCCAGGCTTTAGCAAGGTAAAGCCAGTAAGAGCAAGAAAGGTAGAAACAGAGAATGAAAATGTGATATCCAGGACAGTTTCCTTGGAAAAATTCGAATGTGGGTCTTGGGCTTCATCAGCAGTAACACACGACCCTGATGATGACTCCAAGAATCTCTACTTTGATCTGCCATTGGAGTTAATCCGAGCTAACGTCAATGATGCACATTCACCAGTTACAGCAGCTTTCATATTTGATAAAGATCAGAAAGGGATTCTCAAGAATAGTTCGACAAGAGCAGCAGCCAAGAAATCAGATGAATCACCGCGCCATGTTCGTTTTTCTACATCATCCCCTAAATCACTCCCAACCTCACCAGCTTCTTGCATTACGCCTCGTTTGCGCAAGGCCAGGGAGGAATTCAATGCCTTCTTGGAAGCACAGGGTGCTTGAAATGTCATGAATCATCATTATCTACGCTGTTTGTGCATACGAGAGTATCAGTCCATTTTTTTCGTTAGCCCATGACTGTCAGAAGTGAATACATAGGAGGCCCCGATTTTCTTTTTCTTTCCTTTGTAGTGTATTTTATACACTATATCAATAGTTGTTCACTTGTAGCCTTGTAGGGAGGCCTCGAGGAAATAGCATCCTCACCATTTCGCTTGAAAAAGATAGTATTTATTTATTTATTTAAATGCGTCTACTTTCAAGAAAATGATTTGTACTGTTTTAAAATGTGCAAGTTAGCATACTTGCTCCACGCTATTTTTAGAGGGACTGCACAGGATTTACACACTCTAAGACTATATTTAGCTTTCCTCATATTTTAAATGGATTATATTATATATGTTTCTATTCCAAGGGAAGGTCTAAAGAGAATTGTAGGCGTTCAAGATAGAAGTATAGTTTGACTCTAACTCGGCCAAGGACATAGAAGTAGGAGCTCAATAAACAAAAACAATGAATATGAGTTTTATATCCATAAAAATTATAATACATAGATACAACTTATGAGCACCTATAGTGAAAAGATAATGCTAATAACGTAATAAGAATTTGATTTATGTTAAAAAAATATAGGAAGCATATATAAATCCTTAAAAAGTATTCTTCTGATGTTGAAAGTCAGGCAACCCCGATCGATCTGTCAAGTGCATAAACTCCAATAAGCTGTTTAGGCAATTGAGAAACAGATTAAAAGAACTTGTCCACACCCCGAGTCTCCCAATTTTGCTAATTATCCATCAGCTCGGCATGCAGTTACCTTCTCTACAAGCTAGTATGAGTAATATCAAATGGCTGGCATCATACAAGAGCTCAATATATTCGCAAGGAGGACGAACATATATGGTTATTGTACCAATGAACATTAAGCACTGAATCGGTTAACAATCATGATCAGCTCGATGATCAGTGATTTGCGACTGATAGCACAAGAGTAACCCAATTTTTAAAGCTGAGATTTTAGCCTAACTGTTTGTTCCATAGCCTAGATTTTTAAGCAAAACCTAAATAAAAGAGCTTCATCATGAGGAATTTATTGAACCATCTGATCTGACCATCCATACCCATGAGGTCTCGCCTGTTGGATGATACGAATAAAAATTTGCATTTCCTCGATTTCCAAAGTAGGGAAACTGATGGATTAGGCGCATGCAATAGAATCTATAAAAGATAGAAAAAGAGCCATCCCTACAAGTTAAATCTCTAAGACTAAGAAGCCGGGGAAATCCAAGCTGCTTCAAAGTTCCTTTTAGGCTAGCTCCACTTCGGAGGAGAGTCCGTAGATTAGCTAACGAGATATGTCTCCAATTTGTGTTTATTTGGTGAGGAAATACGTACCAACTACTTGTGCTGATAAATTTATAGACTTCACACCAAAAATAACTACATTTGCTTGATGTATATGTCATTTAGCATGTACTGTTAGTTTTCTGGGCTTTTACACAAAGATATATATCATGCCCCTCTTAAGTAATGTATGAATCTAACCATTATATGAGTTTGACAGGGACCCATAACTAAGCAACAGGAGTTTTGTTGGTACATGTGCAGTATCATGGATGGTCGAACCTGGAGACGCGGGTTGTGTTGAGGTAGACAGTGCTGCATGGACATAATTATGGGCACACCTTAGAACTCCCAAAAAGGGAACTTGGGATACTTAACTTAAACCATCTTCTTTAGGATCTTAGAAGTTTTTCTAACATATATTCGCATTGATTGCTGATCAGCACTTGGATTTGGAATTATTATGTATATATTGGGGTATCAGGCACAAGGAGAAAGTGGAGAAGCAGTACTCCCTTAACATACTTAGATTTTAGTTCTTTTAGATTATATATGACGACCCCAAGTGAAATAGTGGGAACCATGCATCTACTTATCTCCAATAATATATATATATATAGAGAGAGAGAGAGAGAGAGAGAGTTTCACAACTCAGTCTCAGCACCACATATCGTGCATGCAACTGATTTTGGTTTTTTTTTTTTTCTAGAAAGAATCTTCTAGTTTCTTAGCCTTGAACTAGAGTATGACATCTTCTACTATGAAAGAAATGACTGATCATAAGTGTGAGATTCTTGAGGCAACAAAAACAAAAATATCCGTGAGAATTGAGAAACATTAATTATCAATACTTTGGAGTTTGGAGTAGTAGAAAAATGTATTATTAATTGGAGGAGCGCCCCTTAGAAAATCATGTGAGGTTTCCATGTCGATTAAAAATATGTTCATCCATGAGAAGAGGAGCTTAATAATCATCTTGCTACCTCATACTACACCCCCAAAGCCCATGTTGTTATAGCTGCAGAGGATAATGTTGTAGAAGATTACGAGAAACGAAAGCAAAGTGAATCCTGGTCATCAAGTCAGTGATCCTTCCGATTATGATTATCAGCAGTCTGCAGTGGACAATCCAGCTCCCACCAAGCAACCTGAAGAAATTCAGTTACAAAGAAGCAAGTCATGCGGTGAAGGAAGAGCAAGTGCACCCCCGAATGAGCTTACATGCAGGTTGCCTAAACCAAATGCTGATATTGAAGATGATAACATGCAACATCCTGGCCGAAAGGAATTTAAATGCGGTATTCTGTACTTGTTCTTGCAACTCTTTCTTACGAGAAAGGAAAGTAAAGGCCGGAAAGGAAGAAGTTTCCATCACAGAAGTGATATCGAGGACAGTTTCCTTAAAAAAATTCGAATGTGGGTCGTGGGCATCATCGGCCATATGTCGTGGCAGTGAAGAGGGCGGAGACTCCAAACATCTATATTTCGATCTGCCTATGTAGTTAATCCGAAGCAGCGTGACCGACGATGAAAATGCACCAGTTACATCAGCTTTTGTCTTCGAGAAGGATTTGCAAAGGAATTCTCAAGAAGAATGGATCCACAAGATCAGCCGCAACGGCCACAAAACCATATGCATCATTGGGTCGACATGTTCGTTTTTCCACATCTTGCCCTGATTCCCCGGCTTTATGCATTTCGCCTCGTTTGCTCAAGGCAAGGGAGGACTTCGCTGCTTTCTTAGAAGCAGAGTAATTAAGGTATCAACCACTATTCTCAGCACGTAATCATGCGCATGCAGCATGGTACACATTTTTTTTTAATTGATGCAAGGCAGCCATGAATCACAAAGGTAGAATTAGTGGCGGAACCAGGAATTTGTTTTAGGGGTCAAGCAAAGTTAAAATTATAATAAAATATTTTTTATTCTATTTTTATATAATTTTTTTGAGGTATAGAACAATTTGATAATAAGATCTAAAATAAAAATAAAATACGTTTAATATGATCCATGTATTAAAAAAGTATATGATATGTCAAGAACAATATATCATTAAAATAACATAAAGACACTCATGCAAATATATCAAATAAAAGAAATACAGAATGTCTAAAATTGTAACTTGCGTTCTTTTAAAGAAACAAAATCATCAAATATTGAATCAAAATCAAAATTCTTAGCTATTTCTCTTTCAATATAGACAACTAAATTATTTGCTAGAAACTCATCTTCAATTTTGTTGCGAAGTCTTGTTTTAACAATCTTCATAGCTGAAAATGCCCGTTCACCGGTCGCTGTAGATACTGGAAGAGTCAAAACAAGATGAATCAATCTATCAATAAGATAGTATGTTTTTGATTTCTCTATCTCTACCAATTTTCGACATAAATCTGCAATGGATGACAAACTCTGAAATTTCGGATTAGTAAGCACATCAACTTCAAAATGTTTCAATTGAAACCTTAAATTAATTTTCTCATTCTCAAAAAAATCAAGAGGATAATACTCTTCTGTAAGACAACAGATATCATCAATATTAAAGGATTTATAAGCATCATTTGGATTCAAAGCTGAGCTAAGAGCTAAAAGCTTTGTTGCTCCTTCACCAAATCTACTGTCAAGCTCTTGCATTTGAAAATCTATAGTAGCATTAAATATTTCAAAATGATAATGATGCTCTATTGTAATGTGATCTCGTTGATGACGACCACGCCCTTGTACATAACGAGAGCTCAATTCTGGAACGTCAATATCAAATTTCTTGGAGAAAGAGACAACATTCTCAAGCAGATTTTCCCAACCTTCATTTCTCAACTTTTAAATGAGTCCTTTTGTAGTAGAAATCATATTCATGGCATTCAAGATGTCTTGAGATTTTTGCTGCAAAACTTGACTAAGAACATCAGTAATACCCATGAATTCCTTCATTAAATGTAAAATAAATATAAATTAGAATGATGTAATCATTTTTTAAGCAGCATTCGCATCCCCACGTTGAGAGTAAGTGGATCCTTCTTTTATTATGTTTTCAAGCACCGAGCAAGTGGCTCCAAACATTCGTAGTAGACTGCAAATAGAATAAAAATGAGAGCCCCAACGAGAATCACCGGCTCGTTTGACAGTGCCAATTTGGTTAGCTCTTTTTCCAGTTTCAAGTTTGTCAATAGCTATCATATATGCAATTTGTGTTGCCTGAGCAGCTTGCAGTTCATCATGACGTTTACATGAAGCGCCCACCACATTGATAATGAAATTCAAATTTGAGAAAAACTCATGAACAGAAACTACCTCTCTAGATGCAGCAACTAATGCTAACTGTAATCGGTGAGCAAAACAATGAACATAGTATGTATATGGGCAATCTTTAAGAAATAATGCTTGCAATCCTTTCCATTCACCACGAATATTACTAGCACCATCATATCCTTGCTCACGAATATTTTAAATATCAAGACAATGATGAGAAAGAACGGTAGATATTTCATTCTTTAGAGTCAATGCCGATGTATCTTTAACATGTACAAGATCAAAAAATCGTTCTTGTATAAAACCATCATGATCAACAAATCTCAAGATTATAGCCATTTGCTCCCTCTTAGACTCATCTCGTGCCTCATCAACAATAATGCAAAATTTAGAATTTCCAACATCTTCACGAATTTTATTTCTCACTTTTTTTGCAAGAACTTCCAAAATCTCTTTTTGAATTTTGGGTGAAGTATACTTTGAAGATTTAGGAGCATTTTCCAAAACAAATTTTCCAACCTTATCATTATATGAAGCCAAAAGTTTAAGCATCTCAAGGAAATTACCTCAATTTTTTGAATCAGGGGTCTCATCATGACCTCTAAAAGCACATCCTTGAAATGCAAGACATCGAACAACATCAATAGATGCTTTTACTCGGAGTCGATTGTTGAGAATTTGCTCTGAGCTTTGTGCATTCATTACTTTATCAATATGCTGTGATTGTTTTAATAAATCCTCACAATCTTTCACAGCATTATTATGACAAGAGCAAGGATCCTCCCCAATATGATTCAAAAAGGCACAATATTTTCCATCATTAATCTTCTTCCAATTTCTAAATCCTATGATAGTAAATATATCCCATCCAGAACATTGAGATGCTTTCATTGTAAAAAGATAACAAGGTAAACAATATGCAGCATCTTTTGATGGAGAATACTCTAGCCAAGATGCGAATTGTACAAACCAAGAAGCTTGAAAGCGGCGAGGATGCTTTTCAGAACCATAAAATGGATATTTTGAGAGACGTATCTGATATGGACCCATTTTCAAGTAAGCTCTTCTTATTTCATCACGTGGATTGACCGGATAGTCCACATAGGAGGACGTAATCCTGGATCTCGTTGTAAAGAAAATATATCAATTTCTCTAGAATCAAGAGTTGACGATGTAAAATTAATCTCTTCAGACTCCACAATTGGAGAGCTAAGATCAGGATTTTCCTCAGGTTCAATCCTTGGAATTTTAGAAGAATTTTCTGGAGTATCAACTTCCTTTCTTTTGAAGAATGAGTCGATAGTTCTCAATTTAGACATAATTCATGAACCTAATTTTAAAATCAAATTGAAACATATAAAATAAAGTTAGATATATATGAATTCAATTACTCATGAAACATGAATTTAAAGTTAATCTTTAAGCACAAATAGTCATTCAATAGACATAATTATATATAAGCCAAACTAAGTAGTAATCAATCTATTTAAAAAAGAAAAAAAATTAAACAAAAATACAACTATATGATACATCAATACATGAAAGAAGGGGAAAAGTGAAAAAAACTTTAAAAACACTGCATCAAACTTAATAGATTCAATACAATTATATATATGAATGAACATTAAAATCGAAAAAGAGAAAAAAGAAAAAAATCAAACCGTATATGATTATATCAGACAACCTGGAAAAAAACTTTAAATTGTTTGAGGAGATGAACGTAGCGTGTAGCCTTGTAGGTCCGTAAGCCTCAAGCTCCCCTTTTGGCTGTTTGGCAGTCGGCAGATCAAGACAACTTCAACTTGTAAAGTTTAACTTTTGAATAGAAAAACTAAAAGGGTGCAGGTGACTTTTGAATAGAAAAAGGGTGCGGCGGCAGTGAAGGACCATCCAAATTCTTTTGTATTTATGGAGAGTAAAAGGGTATAATTAGGTTATTAGATCATTTTATTTTATGTGAGATGTATTTTATTTATTTTATTTTTAAATTAAATTAAATTTTTAAAAATTAGACTTATAAATAATTAATCAATAAAATTAAAATAATTTTATAGAAGTCTAAGATAATTTTTTAGAGGGGGCCAACACAAAATAAAATCAATATAATCTTATTAAATTATAAAAATTTAATATATATTTATTTTTTTTCCAAACTTTTTGGGGGGGGGGGGCCGTGGCCCCCCTGCCCCTACATAGGTCCGCCCCTGGGTAGAATGCGTAGGAGTACGCAAAACTGACTGTATATAAAATTTTTATTTAGGTAATATGACATAAATTTGCCTTTGTCTATTTCATTCATATCCAATTTTCACATTGGATTATCTATTTATTCTTTATATAATAATAAAATAGTATTAATTTAATTGTTAATTTATTTAATTTTATCATATTTTACCATTCTACCAATTATATGCTAATTAGTAATAATATTATTGCCCTAAAAAAACTTTCAATACCAAAAACACCCAAGCCAACATTATAACTATATACATTATATAAAACTCAGCATCACTCTTCCCAAATCAAGTATATCTTTTAAAATTATTACAATAATATTGTCACCTCAGAAAATTCTTCTCTCTATCTTTCCTAGTGGGAGGCTGAGGTGAAGTGGGGGGACCACACTTTTCCTAATGGAATTGTGGCGGGACGAGAGTACATACGCAATAGAAGGGTGGTTACGTAGCAATGAGGCAGAAGAGCACGGTGGTACACGGAGGTGTCGATTTCCTTGGAGTTGCTTTGGCAATGGAAAAATTGCAGATATAGCCTCAGGTGTGAAGGTGAGGGAGAGTTTTTTTGTGATGAACGACATAGAGGAACAATGGAGGAGGTTTTGTTTGACGGACAAGGAAGGGGAAGCTATAGCCATTGATGATTTTGTCAATGAGGAAATATGGTTCAAGGATGATTGTAGCTTAGCAGGAAAGCTATGTATGGAGAGAAGTATCGGTAGGGTGGTTATTGAGGAAACTATGAAGAAGGTCTGGAGAGTTAGCAAACAGGCTAAGTTTGTTGAGATAGGAGGTAACATGTTCACCATAACTTTTGCTAACCAAGTAGACAAGCAACGGGTATGGAGGAGAAGACCATGGCTATTTGATTCATATCTACTAGCCTTGAAACTGTTTGATGAATATACACCTCCGCATAAAATGAAGTTTGAGAATGAAAGTTTCTGGGTCCAAATGCATAACATGCCCCTTGCATGTACGAATGAGGATCATGTAAAACAGATAGAGAAAACTATAAGCACAGTAGAAGTGGTGGATGTGAAAGAGGATGAGAGTGGGTGGGGCAAGTTTCTAAGGGTCCTTATCAACATTGACCTTATGAAACCCCTAGCCAAAGGTAGGACAATCACGATGAAAGATGAAAAGTTGTGGATCCCTGTTAAATATGAAAATTTGCCCAAAATCTGCTTTGAGTATAGCTGCATAATGCATGGCACAAAGGAATGTGTAGGGAAGGGGGGGTGATAAGTTGCAATATGGAGTGTGGCTAAGGAATGAAACAAAGATGGGGTCCAAAGCAAAAACCAGATAACAAGATTTGGATAGAAAGTGGAGAGTAGAGAGTGAGGGAGCTGGCTGGGAAAAGGTAGACAAGAACAAGGCAGAAGGTGAGAATATTAAGAGGGATAAGGGAGAGCTAAACAATGAAGAGGAGCTAAATGATATGGAGAGTTCGGAGATAGAAGGTAGGGGAGAGGAAGAGAGTAATGTAGGTGGGAGTAGTCACAATGAAGGCACAACTGTAAAAGGAATGGAAAGGGTAGATGGAAGGTTGGTAGTAGCAAGTGGGGAAGATAGGTCTCTGGGGCTAGAGGAGTCTGTGGAAAAAATTATAACTGATAAGAGCAGGTTCACTAATAACATTCAGGTGAAAGGGAAGGTGGAAAAGGAGAATTAGAGAGAAAGGAGAGGAAATAAACAAGGATGGTGGGTATATTACTAGAAAAAGAAGGAAAGAAAAGGAGTTGGGGGTAGAGACATCTTTAAAGATGACCAAGAAAGGGAAGCTGTGCATTGAAGGATTAGAGTACAATTCTCAACAATTATTGTTGGAGGCTGGTCACCAGCCCCGCCAATCTCAATGAAAATCTTAAGTTGGAACTGCCAGGGGCTTGGGAATTCTCGGACAGTCCAAGATCTCTACCAAATGGTGGAGGATAAGAAACCCGATATAGTTTTCTTAATGGAAACTAGGTTAAAAGTTGGTAAGTTTGATGGTTTGAAGAGGAGATTGAAGTGTGAAAGATGCTTTGTGGTAGAACCTGTGGGACTAAAAGGGGCTTTAGCACTTCTATGGAGCAGTAGAGTTTAGTTAGAAGTGATGAATTACACCCCAAAGACACATAAATGCATGGATATCATGTAAGGTGGATAGATCGAGGTGGTAACTAGCCTGTTATTATGTCTATCCTGAAACTCATAAAAGGGTTGAAGCTTGGGATTTGCTCTCATCTCTAAATCCAAAAGGTTCCCAAGGGTGGTGTGTGCTAGGAGATTTCAATGAAATCTTAACTCATGATGAGAAGGTAGGAGGCAAACCTAGACAAGAGAAACTCATGGAGAATTTTAGAAGGGTACTGGAGAAAGGGAACTTGACGGACTTAAAGTGGATGGGCAGCAAGTTCACTTGGAGTAACAAGCACGAGAATGCTTCTTTCACCAAAGAAAGGTTGGATAGGGCACTAGGTAACTCAAATTGGGTTAAACTTTTTAAGGATTATTGGGTGGAAGTGTTAACTGGCAGGAGTTCTGATCACAGGCCAATTTTGTTGGTTATGAACATAAGGGACAGAAACATATGGAAGAGGAGCAAAGTTTTTAGATATGAAGCAAGTTGGTTTAAGGAAGAGGGATGTGAAGAAGTAATTAAGGGGGCATGGAAGGAAAATGAAGGAAGGAGAGGGCAACAAAAACCTATAGCAAAACAACTGGAAGGTTGTAAAGGGGCACTCATGAGTTGGAGTAAGCAATTCAGCAAGGATAGAAACTAGGAAATTAAGGAAAAATCTGAGGCGTTGAAGAGGTTACAAGATGAAGAGAGTAGTCAAAACTCAGCTGAGATAAAGAATCTATAGAAAGCAATTGGAGATCTACTTGAGAATGATGATATTAAATGGAAACAAAGAACCAAAAGAAACTGGTATGCTTTGGAAGATAGAAACACAAAGTATTTCCATACCTGTGCAAACCAGAGGAGACAAAAGATAACATTAAACAGATTGAAGATGGGCAAGGGAGGATTTACAAAGGTCAAGATGAGATTGATAAGGCTTTCAAAGGTTATTTTGAGAAGTTATTCTCTTCAACCCAGTCAAGCACAGCAGAATTGGAGGACTGTCTGAAACACATAGAACCTCGAGTTTCAAGGGAGGCAAATGGCAAACTGCTTAGGCCTTTTTGCAAGGTGGAGATTGAGGAAACTATTAAGAGCATGGCACCATTGAAGTCACCAAGACCAGATGGCTTTGGAACTTGTTTCTACCAAAATCATTGGGGAACAGTTGGAGATGATGTGTGTGCAGCAGTGCTTGACTACCTAAAGGGTAACACTCCTTTCCATCCTGTAAACTTTACCTTCGTTGCTCTAATCCCCAAGAAGAAAGATCCCAAAGTAGTCACTGAGTTCAGGCCCATTAGTCTTTATAACATTTTTTATAAACTTGTTTCCAAAGTGCTAGTTAACAGATTCAAAGGAGTTTTAACAGAAATCATCTTAGGCAATCAAAGTGCCTTCATTCCTGGAAAAAATATTACTGATAACATCATGATTGCTTATGAGATCTTACATACTATGAAGGTGGGGAAGAAGGGGAATAAAAGGAATATGGCCATTGAGCTTGACATGTCTAAAACTTATGATAGAATAGAGTAGCCTTTTGTGAAAGGAGTTATGAAGAAGCTTGGTTTTTGTGATGAGTGAACAGATTTAGTTATGAAATATATCACCTCAGTTTCATACTCTGTGTTAATCAATGGAAAGCCAGGTGCAAAAATCCTCCCTTCAAGGGGTTTGAGACAAGGAAATCCCCTATCCCCTTACTTATTCATGTTGTATGCTGAAAAACTAAGTTCATTACTTAACAACTCAGATTTACTAGGGCTTCCTAAAGGGGTCACAATTGCAAGAGGGGGAGATAGAGTAAATCATCTGTTATTTGCAAATGATTGGATTTTATTTGGGAGAGCTAGTGTGGAGGAAATTGCAAGAACTGTTGTTAAGATATGAAAGAGCATCGAGGTAGTTTCTGAATAAAGAAAAGACAGCAGTTTTCTTTAGTTCAAACACACCTTTGGTAGACAGAAACTTGATCCCATGGGAAGGGGGTCCCTAGTTCAAGGCAGCTATGAAAAATACTTAGGTTTATCCACCAAGGTTGGTAGATCTAAGTATAACACTTTTAGATACCTCAAGGAGAGAGTGTGGCAGGAAATTAATAATTGGAAGAATTGCTTCCTTTCAAGGGCAGACAAGGAGATCATGATTAAGGCAGTATTACAAGTCATCCCCTCTTACACAATGAGTGTTTTCAAATTGCCTAAAAAACTTTGCAAGGAGATCAAGGTTATGCTTTCAAAATTTTGGTGGGGAAATCAACAGAAAACCAATGGAATTCAATCGAGGAGTTGGGAAAAAATGGAGAAAGCCAATGGAAATGAAGGTTTGGGTTTTAGAGATTTGACAAGTTTTAACTTAGCCCTCCTTGCCAAACAGGTTTGGAGATTGCTACAAAGTCCTCATTCAATGGTGGCTAAGATTTACAA
This sequence comes from Cyclocarya paliurus, assembly GCA_029856935.1. Lineage (NCBI taxonomy): Eukaryota > Viridiplantae > Streptophyta > Magnoliopsida > Fagales > Juglandaceae > Cyclocarya > Cyclocarya paliurus. The sequence continues at coordinate 19,676,232 of CM056951.1, forward strand.
AGAGAAATATTTTAGGAACCCCTCTATCACAGAAGCTAATTTGGGGAATGCTTCCTCTCTGATTTGGAAGGGTATTTGGAACTCTTTGGGACTTCTAAAGGATGGGTTTAGATGAAAACTTGGGAATGGAGCAAAAATCAACATATGGGGACAAAAATGGGTGCAAAACCCTTCAAATTTTAGTGTCCAATCCCCTATCTTGATTCTGAATGCAAATGCAAAAGTCATAGACCTGATTGATGCTGATTTAAAGGAATAGAATGAAAGGCTAATTAAGGCAGTTTTCAGCAAAGAAAAAGTTGAGCACATATGTAGTATTCCAATTAGCACAAGGGGAGTGGAGGACAAACTGATATTGGATCCCTCAAGAAAATGTGTCTTTTCAGTTAAGAGTGCATATTTTTTGAAAGAAAACAGAAAGAAGGATGTTAGGGAGGAGTCGTCAAGGGAGGAGGAGATGGATAGTAGGTGGAAGTCCATATGGGACATGAAAATTCCTGAAAAGGTCAAGATTTTTATGTGGAATGCAGGGAATAATCTTCTTGCTACCAAAGGCAACCTCTTTGCAAAAAAAAAAAAAAGTCATTGAAAAATCCATTATGCCATATCTGTTTGAGAGGTGAAGAGACATTTATGCATGTCCTTTGGCACTGTCCTGCTGCTAGTGATGTGTGGGCTGAGGCTCATAGAGCAACTCAGAAGTGGATTGTGAATGAAGTAGACCTGTTGAAGTTATGGAAGGATTTGGCAAGGAAGTTAAACAAGAATGAGTTAGAGGAAGTTGCAGTCATCATGAAGGGTATGTGGTTACGAAGGAACAGATTTATTTTTAAAAATAAATTCTCTAGCCCGAGAAGTGTTTAGAGCTGCAAAAGATTCTCTGATAGAATACCATACACTAGAGGAGGGGACAGTAGAGCTAGGCAGGCCTAATAATCGTATTTCACTTGAAGATTCCCAGAAATGGTTACCACCAGGAGAAAACAGTTTCAAAGCTAATTGGGATGCAGCCTGTGACATCAAGCATAAGCATATGAGGATAGGAGTTATCATCAGAGATGAAAAGGGGGAAGTTATAGTAGCTTACAGTGGAGCAAGAGGTAATGTGGATCAACCAGTAATAGTAGAGGGAATTGCACTCATAAAAGCTTTGGAACTTTGCAGTGACTTGGAACTTAACAAAGTGACTTTTGAAGGAGATATCTTAGAACATTGTGAAAGTTGTTTATAACCCAGACGAAGACCTGTCTTACTATAGCAGCATTATTGAAGATTCAAAATCTTTTCTATGTACTTGGTCCAATTGGACAGTTCAATATACACATAGAAACACAAACACAATAGCACACAATTTGGCTAAGGGAGCTATACATTCAAATGTAGAAAAAGTTTGGATAGAAGAGGCACCAACTTTTATTTCTTCCTGTTTACAGAAAGACAAGGAAGGCTTTGTAGACATTGGTCTATGAATGAATGAAAGAATGAGGTTTATTTTCAAAAAAAAAAAGAAAAGTATATCTTCTACCAAAAGTATATCTTCTTCCAAGTGTAGAAGTGTCAAGTTGTATCAAGGATAAATCTAGGATCATATTCCACATGGACAAAAGAGTATTAAAACAATCTTTAAAATGCTATTGTAAAAATCATATGATTTATGTATAAAGAAATAAAGGAGTTTGTGATCGTAGATGTGAAATGTAAAATAAAAACTAAAATTTTGCAACAAAAGAAAGGAAACAAAACTTGTAGTAGAAAATTATGATTTGATCAAAGAAACAAACACCTACGTTTCAAGTCTAACTTTAGTTGGTTGTGAGTTTTGTAATTTCAATCTCTTTTAGTTTTCTCGATTATTAATCCAGCCAAGGTATTTATAATCGGAGGATTTGACTTTGAAAGTTCATTTGCAAAGTTCTTAAACATATTTTTCTGAAATTTATGAATGGAAATAGAAATTCGAGTTAGCATTAAATCCTTGCGTTCTTTCAAGCATCTGATGTGCCTTTTGTAAACAACCGATCTTGAGCAAGAGATTCAAGCTATTTCTGAGATAAATCCATCAATAAATCAGTAAATGAAAATAAATAAGAGCAAAGACGATTTTCATTACAAGAAACCACAACCAGTTCAAGCTATTCCATCAGCTAGGCTATAAAACTAGCCTTCCATATACAATATAAAAACAAACAAAAATATTAAGAAAAGAAACATTGCTATTGAAAACTCCCTGCCTTGAGTTTCTCCTCACTCCCGAACTCTGATCGCCAAAATTCATTGCCCTTTCTTCGTCCCTTTCATTCATTTATATAAAGCTTCAAATGCCACTGAGTGTTGCCTATGTGCCAGCTTTTGTGTCGTGGTCTCTCCACTCTTCTATTTTTATTTTTTTTCCGTAGCACCACCCATCTTAGCACCATGTATATAAATATTCCAAATAAGAAGCTCTGGGAAGCGTGAGTGTATTCTTGCCTTATTTCCTCCAATGTGCATAATTCTTTCCTTGTTCAACATGCATTACTTTTGTCTCTTAGTCTCTCCACTGAAGCATTGTGTGAAGTAGTGGTTTGCAAATGTATGTGAATGAATGAGTTGGCCTCAACAAACACACCCTCATCTCATTGATTTATTTATTTTATTAATTTCTCATGGATGGATATCATTCTCCCAATGGTCTCAACGTGGCCATGTTCCTATTTATGTTGGGAGGGCTTTGCACATTTATAGCTTTCATTGTAGATCACTTCCATTTTAAAAATCGAGGATGTAAAATGTGACATGGTGGCTGACTGCAAAACAAAACAAAAAATAAATAAATAAAATAAATAAATAACAAAGAAAATAAAACTATACAAAAGATGAAGAATAAAATATCAAAAAAATATGTTGTGCATGTGAAGAAATATTGACCAATTAAATCACAAGTTATAAAATTAAGCATAAATTATGCTATTAGTCAATTTAAATCATAACTTGGATTTATACACTTTAACTATTTTTTCATCTAAAATCAATAATTAAATAATTAAATAATTAAAAATATATTGATTTTAGATATAAAAAATATGCAATAATGCAGCTCAATTAATAGAAGAAGCACCAACTTTTATTTCTTCTTGTTACAGAAAGACAAGGAAGGCTTTGTAGACATTGTTTTATGAATGAATGAAAGAATGAGGTTTATTTTCAACAAAAAAAAAAAAAGTATATCTTCTACCAAAAACTTGTGAAACCAAAATAATAATAAAATATTATTAACTTAATAATTTTTTTCTAAATTATTTTTGCTATTAATTTTTTTTTTCTAAATTAAGAGTTGGAGGGAAATATTGTTCTACCATCAATTGGAAAAGAACACATAATATACACAAGCTGCACAAAACGCCCCATTGGAAAAGAACACATAATGTACTCACGAAAAGAAAATATTTTTTATTCCTTTTGATCATACTACATTAAGTACAATCAAATTTGATCCAAAGAACTAATTTATTGTAGCAAAAAGTCATCCACTCTTGCATTCGCATAATCCAATGTAGCATATTTTGAGACTCTATTAGCCAAACAATTCATTGGATTTGCATCTTTGTAATTCAATGAGAGTGCTCTTAACACTTAGCACTATAGTTTTAATTAGTATGGAAGAGTGGATGATAAGTGTCATTTCAATATAATGAAGAACTCCTTCTAAATCTAAGAATGGAAGTTCGGAGGAGAGTTTATCTCATTGAAGAAATATGATTGTGTTGGAAATTCTAGCAAAGGGTTGAGAGATTACCTTGATCAAATAAATAACCACATCTCCATGAACTCACTATAGCGGGAGCTGAATATTGAGAGAGGAAAAACTTATCTTTAACCCTAACAACAACAAATAATATATATAATCCAATGGGCTAACTCTATTATATATAGGGTGGAAGGGGATTTCCTCATGTGTTAATATTTTGGCCCATCCCATTATGAGCCTAAGACTCAATATAAGAGCTATGTTAGTCCAAAATAAATACAACAATCTCCCACTTGGAAAGCATAAATCATTCAATCACAAAGTGAAAACCAACCAAGCATCTTCACAAGATACCAACTCCAAAATGTGTTTGCACGTATTTAGTCATGCAAACCATACACCAACAGGATGTATGAAGCTTAACAAGAACTCATAATTACGTGATTTAGAAGGTAAGATGCAAGCATGATGAAGGAATAATATGAAATAGTGGTCAACTCTCACTTTCATAAGAAGCCCAATAAGACCAAATATGAATGTTTTGTGTTACAACTATATCAATGCTATAAACAAAATGCACAATAACATATGGCAACATAGTCAAAATTCACAATTCGCATATACATAGATAACGACCACTAACTAAATACAATAGAAGGTTCAAACAAACCCATATTGGTCACAATAACATATTTCTCTTAGTATTATTTTGGGGGTATTGGGATTTAGACAACATATCACATTTCACAATATGTGCTTTAAATCTGTTCCATAGATGATCCAAGAGTGCCACTAGATCTCTCACGAATGATCTGTATACCTAGTACATAAAAGGCTTCACCTAGACCCTTCATGTCAAAGTGAGAAAACATCATATGTTTTGTCTCAAACAAGAGCTCAGTGTTATTTTCCGCAAAAAAAAACATGTTTATTCCTACTGAGGTTTAAATATATACTTTGATCAACAACATTTTCTATAAAAAAAACACAACAGGTGATAATCTCATCAAACTTTAATTTCATCAAACTTCAAATACCAATGTCTTGATGTTTGTTTAAGCCCATAAATTAACTTGTTCAGTTTGCACACCATATGTTCCTTATTATTCATCTGAAATTCAAATGTTATATCTCAAGATCATAAGGCAAGTTCTATTAGAATGTTTTCAATGCTCATATAAAGATTTCTCTGCAGTAGAGCTTTCTTCAGTGAGTTGAGCAAGCGCATCCACCCTAAAAAATAAATTCAAGCTCATAATAACTAAATTAATAGTGAGAGACTCATACCAATCTTCCTAATTAGTTCTAGTCGGCGTCTTGATGGCAGAAAATTATAGAGACATAACAAGATTGCCAAAAGTTGAGGATAGCACACAAATTTATTATGCATATACAAAAGTATGCACCCATAAATATCTCCATAATGAAAATATGATTTTCATTGACTTTCATCTCAAACATATGCTAGAATCTAAATGAGACAATCTAGAATTCACAAAAGTTGAGAATAACACAAAAATTTAATGCAAGAAGTATGCACCCATAAATATCCTCATAACGGAAAGATGATTTTCATTTCAAACATGATTCTCAAAAGTTGATGATAGCATAAAAATCTATTATGGATACACAAAAAAGTATGCACCCATAAATATCCTTAGAATGAAAATATAATTTTCATTTCAAGCATATGCTAGAATCTGAAAGACAAAATGCATTCTTACGCATAATCATGTATTAATTTATGCTAGTGTCTGTAAACATAAGGGGCTCATATGCATGATAAAGCAAGAAAAAATTAAATACAACGACACAAGATTACCTTTTATCGATAGGATACGAATGAGTCACCAAGTGCAAGGTACTTAATAATTTTCTTTATTGCTCTAAGCATATGTTGATGCGATAAAAATCGCTCAATAGGCTGGAAGGGGAGAAAGAGTCATACTCGGCCCACTAGGTCGACTTGGGCCTCGTTCGGTGTTGTTTGGAGCCCCCGATAGTATTCTGGTGCGGCTGTACAGTGGTGATACGTACGTCCATGGCCATGAATGGAAAACATAAGTGTAGATAATAAAGAGATGAACACATAGATTTACATGATTCGGCATAATGTCTACGTCCACTGGCGTTTAAGGAGGAAAAATCCACTATAATATTCTTGTTTACAGTTTCTCATGGTCTCTCATATCCCACTGTACAATGGTAATGCTGAATAAAAGCTTACTGGAGAAGAGGCATTCATTGGAGCTCCCCTGTTTTTTAGTTGGAGGAGAGGTCAAATAGGAGAATGAAAACAGAAGACCTTGAAGAAGAAGAACCTCCCTCTTTATTTATCTGATTGCATTTTCCCGCGTGCGCCCCCTTGCAAATAAGGCCAAACCTTTGCATGTCTAACAGCAACCCCTTGACAGGCCCCTACACCCACCATACCTCCTAACCCCCCCTGACAGCCCACTACTTCTTGACAGCCCCACGTCCCCTGTTGTCCCTTAGCCCTTACTTTTAGCACTCTCCACATACCTCCCTGCTCCTTTGTCCCCTGTAGGGCCCAAGGCCAATATCTTTATCCCCTCACAGTACCCCGAGATTCTTAAGGGCAATTTGTTTTCAAAAGAAGACCTTGAGAATCTTCAAAGGTAAAAATGTAGCCGAATTGGTCTGTCCGAGTACTTTTGGGAAATGAGTTCTTGAGGCCAGTCCTCGTTTCTTTCGTCCCTCTAGTGCAAGCAGTAAATACTTCTAAACTTAGGGTTAGGCAGGGATGAGCTCGATTGCGTATGGTGCAAGCACGGCGCTCGAATGTTTGTTGTTATTTGTAAAGTGTATGTTCGTTTGATGCCTTTGTTTTGTTGTTAGTGTTGGAGTTTGTGTGAGTTAACCCACACAAAATAGTCAGAGGGCCCATCTATCCCTTAGGTCCACCTTAGTCGATTGCCAAGCTTGTCAGCTTGTTCCCGAAGGTTATCCGTGTAAGAAGGTTGTGGCTCGAGTCAAAGGACTCGTCTTCTTACGAGTGTAAGGACTCGGCTTTGTTGGACAGGGGGTCGGTGCCAAGTAGGATCTTACCTCGCAACGAGTCAAGGGATTCATCTTCTTAGACTGTAGGGACTCATCTTTGTTGAACGGGGGCCTGACGGCAAGTCAAGGACTTGACCTTACCCCATAGCGAGTCAAGGGACCCGTCTTCTTGCGAGTGTACTCAACTTTTATTGAGTCAAGAGACCCGTCTTCTTGCAAGTGTAAGGACTTAGCTTTTATTGAGTCAAAGGACCTGTTTTTTTGTGAGTATAAGAACTTGGCTTTGTTGGACAGGGGGTCGGTGCCAAATCTAAGAACTTGGGACCTTACCCCACAGCGAGTCAAGGGACTCGTCTTCTTGCGAGTGTAAGGACTTAACTTATCGAGTCAAGGGGTCCGTCTTCTTGCGAGTGTACTAGACTTTTATCGAGTCAAGGGTATTCTTGTGAATGTAAGGACTTGGTTTTGTTGGACGGGGGGTCGATACCAAGTCCGGGGATTTGGGACCTTAACCTGCAGCAAGTCAAAGGACTCGTCTTCTTGCTAGTGTAAGGACTTGACTTATTGAGTCAAGGGACCTGTCTTCTTGTGAGTGTACTCGACTTTTCGAGTCAATGGACCCTTCTTCTTGCGAATGTATTTGACTTTTATCGAGTCAATGGACCCTTCTTCTTGCGAGTGTAAAGACTAAGCTTAGTTGGACGGGGGGTCGGCGGCAAGTCCTGAGACTTGGCCTTACCCCTCAACGAGTCAAGAGACCTATCTTCTTGCGAGTGTAGAGACTCGACTTAGTTGGACAGGGGGTTGGCGGCAAGTCCTGGGACTTGACTTTACCCTACAGCGAATCAAGGGACCCGTCTTCTTGCTAGTGTAGGGACTCGGTTTTGTTGAACGAGGACGCTCATCCATGCCAAATTGTTTTGCCGAAGCGCGAGGCCACATGACCGGTGTTTCCGCACTATAAGAAGTAATTTTGTTAGTAGAAATAAATTCACTCAAATTTTGTGAGATAAAACCGGAAAGTTTCTAGTTGCTGTAGTCTGTCCTTGCTTGGCCAAAAATTATCTACAGCTGTTCGTCTCTTTGCCCCTATTTTCTCTTTCTTTTTTTATTTTCTTTTGGAAGCATGCCAAGTCTTCTCGCTGGTTTGAATCGAATTGTGTCGAGCCCTGTGTAGGCGGGACGTTGTCCAAGCTATGTAAGTGATGAATTGCCAAGTCCCACGTAACTGAGCAGTGCATGGGAACTGGAGGAGGTGTTGAGTTCAGTACACGTAGGAATGTCGAGCTGGTCCAACCTTTACTCATGCCCGATCCGAGTCGGCGAGTGGCCTATTCGAGCGGTGCATGGCAACTGGACGAGGGACATGGTTTTAGGGTTCCCGAGTTGTGAGGAGTCCATGCACGTGGGAATGTTGAGCTGGTCCGACCTCTACGCATGCCCAATCCGAGTTGGCGAGTGGCCTATTCGAGCGGTGCATGGGCGACTGGATGAGGGGCACGGTTTTAGAGTTCCAAAGCTGTGAGAAGTCCATGCACGTGGGTGCTGTCTGAGGTGGAGCTCGGTTGCCGAGTCGAATGGTGGAGGGCCCTACCGCTAGGATGCCGAGTTGAGTGGTGGAGGGCCATGCCGTTGGGTTGCCGAGTCTTCCTTTCCTGAACCCGTGCTGAGTGGTAGAGCTGAGTGAAGGAGTCTTCTCGAGCCCGTGTTGAGTGGTCGAGTCGAGTGGCACCACTGTTCCGAGTCCTGCAAAAGTCTAGAAGAAATTTCACTAGTTCACTTAGAGATTATCTAGTGCACCAGAAAATCATCCTTCTTCCACATCCGGCTTAGAAAGTGATCAGATCCCACAGACGGTGCCACTGTTGATGCGATAAAAAAAGCTTAATAGGCCAAAATGGGAGAAAGAGTCATTCTCGGCCCACTAGGGTGACTTGGGCCTCGTTCGGTGTTGTTTGGAGCCCCCGGCAGTATTACAGTGCGACTATACGATGGTGATGCGTATGTTCATAGTGGTGAATGGAAAATATAAGTGCAGATAAATAAAGTGATGAATACATAGATTTACGTGGTTCGACATAATGCCTATGTCCACGGGCGTTTGGGGAGGAGAAATCTACTATAATATTCTTGTTTACAGTCTCTCATGATCCCTCATATCCCACTGTACAATGGTGATACTGAATATAAGTTTACTGGAGAAGAGGCATTCATTGGAGCTCCCCTGTTTCTGGTTGAATGAGAGGTTGACCAGGAAGAAGGAGAACTGAAAACCAAGAAGAATAAGACCTTGAAGAAAAAGAACATCCCCCTCTATTTATCTGATTGCATTTTCCCACCTACGCCCCCTGCAGGTAAGGCCAAACATTTGCGTGTCTGATCATGCCCCCTTGACAGGACCCTGCACCCACCATACCTCCTGACCTCCTGACAGCCCACTACTTCCTGACAGCCCCACGTCTTCTGCTGTCCCCTAGCCCTTACTTTTGGCACTCTCCACATGCCTCCCTTCTCCCTTGTCCCCTATTGGGCCCAAGGCCATATCCTTATCCCCTTACAGCATCCTTCCAAATAGTTATCCACCAATATGATGAAAGTAATTATTCATATGGATTTTAAAATTTACAAGTTTTCTTTTCCTCCTTTTAATAATCAATTATAAATGATAACAAAATCAAATTATTCATCATGATTTATTTCATGACAAGTAAACACACAACCAATCAGAATCATTATAATTTATGCATGCAAACAACGTACGAGTCTTAAAAAAAAAACATGGAAGTATGCACCATATTGCAAGTAAGTTTATATTATTCTATATTTATAAATACATGACTATATGCATTTTATTTAATTATTCATTAGGAAATAAGGATGTCAACAAAATAAGATATTTTTATTTTTTCCAAAAAGCATTGTTAAAATAATAAATAATATTATTATATCTTCTCGAATCCAGATCAGGATCTAGATCCAGTTCTACTTGACAACCCGATCAATTGGGTTGGTCAAACGGGTTAGGTCAACAGTCAATCAAGCCAAGTCAACAATCACTGGGCCAAGTCAACCATCAAGTAGGTCAAAGTCAACTCATGAGTAGTGGGTACATGTATAAGATTTGATTAAACCCAATGAACTTAAACCCAAAAAGATTAAATGTTAGGCCCAACAATGGGCCAGATCATATCTACAAGCCCTAAGCCCAAAAATAAAATAACCCAAGTCAACTTAATTCCTTATTAAAAGGCTAGACCCAAAATTGGGCCAACCATAAAACAGCAAGACCAAGCAAAGTTTAAGTCCAATTCTCATTAAGGAAGAAATCCTACTTGAATTAAAAGGACCCACGACCCAATTTCTTTAAAGTTATTCTATTTTTAAGTCGTGTGTAAAACACATCATCTACATAAGTTATATGATAATATTTGATTTGTAAAATTCTAATTTTAAAATTAATATTTAAAATCAAATTATATCATATAAGTATTTTACTATATGTGCTTTACATACTAATTTTATAATAGAATTTTTAGTTTCTATAATGTTGTAGCATAAGTAGTTGTTGCCGCCATTACTATTCTATCTAACCAGACACCATTTTTCGGTAGATCTAGAAGAGACCATAAGTGGCAATTTTGGAGAGATCTGGTGAACCACACAACAATGAGCACCATAGCATATTGAGAAAGAGTTTCCAATCACCCCAAAACATACAAAATCGAATGAAAAAAGGGTTTGAATGGTGAAAAACTCACAAATACGAAACAATATTTTACAAACATAAAACTCCATTTCCACAACAATCTAAAATTGAAACTCTAATACCAATTTATGGAAGTTATAATAAAGGGTTGAGAAATTATCTCAATGAGTTAAAGAACCACATCTCCACTTAACCATACTGGCAGTTGAATCTTGAGAGAGGAACAAGTTCTCTCTAATCCTAACAACAACAGATAATAGAATCCAATAGATTAACTCTAGGAAAATTCTTATTGCAGTTCCCGAATGGGGACTGCATTGCAAACTTAATGAAACGCAGTGTTTTATTATTAAAACACTGCATTTCATTAGAGGAAAAGTGAAATCTGGAACCCACGACGAAACAACCCCCCTCCTAGCTGGCTCATATATATTCACACTGAATCTCCCCTTGATAGTTGCTGCCTTCTTTTCCCATCAAGTGAAACCCATGCATTGCTTCTAGCATCCTCTGGCATCTACCAAATACGACAACTTCATGTGATGATAAAATGGTTTTAGACTCAAAATAAAGTAGAAAGAAGAAAATTTGGCATGAAACTATTACTTTCCTAGATACTTCTTTGAAGAACTAAAAGGCATTCAAAAGATGACATCCAACTACTTCACTGATAGGAATACGATTATAACGGAACTTTTTTTTATAAGTATGATAGAAGTCAATGTGAATACAAGTAGCAGAACTAATCAGAATGCTTTAGAGAGTGGGACTCCAGGATGAAATCCCTAGATCCAACACCCCAACATTTGTCATTGCTTTGACTTCGGCGGCTTTTGTCGGTTAAAGATGATATTGGACAAGTTTAGCACATGTTGGGCCACTTCAATAACAGAAGCTCCTACGAAAATATCACCTTCGGCCTCGTAAAAACTTCAGACTCTCCCACTCTTAATTTCTTCTCCATGGGTATACGTGGCTTCGTCGATGGTGGAGGTACTGGTTGTTCTGTCGATAGTGGAGGAGATTGGGTTGTGGTGGCCAACGATGGTGGAGGAGAAGATGGCACTATTATGTAAAGGGTCGAAGGCAAAGAGAAGAGTTTAGGAAGATTTAAAAACTCAAAATAAATTTTTTAAATAGATCCCACTTCTTAGATTTACACGTCTAAGTTTATACAAATTATTTTCTCTTATTATAACTATGCCGCAGTCATGATCTAGCAAAAGTGGATGTGATAGTGTATGAAAAGAATTAAATCCCATATGTAGATTAAATCTCATATAGCTTAGTGCTGTTAGTGCTCTCTCTTTTAAAAAATATAAAATTATAATATAAAATAAAATCGGATCGGTAGTCAAGCTCAAAAAGAGCAGCACAGTTTTTTTTTTTTTTTTTGGGCCCTAAAGTCCAACGAAGGGACTTCAAGCAATGGTTCATTGACCATAAAACCGTTCTATGGCACTTTGAATGGGGCCTCTAGCAGAACCATGGAGAAGAAGTGGAGAACCGTTCCGTAGAAGCCCATATAAAATCAAGAACCGTTCCTTAGAAGCCCATACAAAATCATTCTCACTCATTTTGTTTCCTATGTCTTTCGCCTATAAAGGGCCATATAAATTTTACGTTTATCTGTCACACGGCCCTTCTAAAAGAATGAAAAAATTCTACTTTTTCCCTCTATCAGTAGCTCAGTATCTCTTTTTTTATTCTTATAAACCTTTTTTTTTTTTACCAGTTAAGCTTGAATTTTAGGGGGGAAATTCTGTTTATTTTAATAAAATCATTTAAAATATGTCATCAAACGTATGATGATATGTGAATTTAGTTCTTCTAACTTTCTCCAATACGAGAAGTCGAAAGTCGAAGCATGCATGCATCATCTTCCTATATTCAACTTTTCTTCATGTGAAAGTGTCCCCACCATTTCTAATGAAATTGGTCTGGCTTTATAGCCTAGAGAGCCATAAATTTCTGCATACAAAATGTGGAGAAAAAGCCAATTCAAAGATCGAAGTCCAAACCCATGCATGCTGGAGGCTAATCCAAAAATGGGTTTCTTTCAATGAACGTACATAAGGAAGCTGCCTGCATGCTATATATTATTGTCACCATCTCTTATTAACGTTATTGTCGTCTCATCTGATCGTGACGGAATCCCTACAACTGATGAAACAGACAAAACAAATACATTATTTGTCAATCGGACACCTCACACTCCGAGAATACCAAAAGCAAACGACAAAACACAAATTAAGAAACAATTAACAAAATGACTTTTTCTTAATATCATAAGTCATCTTCGAAAACACTTCACCAAATTCAAAAAATTACATGGTAAGCTCATCTTCAAATTTGGGATAAATTTTGAACCAGAAAGTTTCCATCGTGATGGTTACTTGGAACCAAGAAATAAACGGTCCTTGTGAATATGTTAGATAGCCATAGAAGACCAAAACACATATTTGTTATTTATTTATTTATTTATTTTTGCGATTAAAACGCCCAATATTGTGGTATGATCCTAAATATTAATGTCCAATCGTTTTAAGGTTTTTGAATCTCATTAATAATTGGTATCAGCGCATAGATCATGTCATGAGTTTGAGTCACGGGAGAATAATTGATAGATTGTGGACGTTGGATTGAATCTTTAACCTAATATTAACTAGTTTAAAATTAACTGAAGGATCAAATTAGTTATTCTATTAACAGATGAATTAATAAACAGTGCTCTGATGTGGGAAAATTGAAATTCTTCCATCAACTATACTCGACAGCTTCAGAGGAGCTAAAAAACTGTAGCATGCGCAGTATTAATTATTGCTCAAGTAATTTCAATTTTGTTTGTTTTGTTTTTGTTTTTTGTTTTGTTTTTTTTTTTTTTGTCTATTATTTATACTTTATCTTGTTGACAATCACTTAAAAGGGAGAGCATAAACACCATCTTGAAAATGCATGAGAGCCTGCAAAATGTGGATTGGCAATGTTAAGCCATCAATTGAGACTATCATATTTGGAAGTCAAAATCAATTCAATTCATCTCAAATTAATCATTGATGAGATCCGCTATTTTTTCAACTTTTTATAAAAAGTTAAACTATCTCAACTTACTACATATATTCAAATACGAAAATTCTACTTATCATCCCACATGCCACACATTATTTTTTATTTTTTCTCTTATCGAATATATGGTATATGGATGATAAGTAGAAGAATTCCATTAGTTTAGAAAAAATAAAACCAAAAAAATTAAAATAAGTATGGTGTGTGAAGATGATGAGTAGCAAAACCCTTCAAATATATATATCAATATATTTACATTCAAATATATCTCAATAAAATCTACAAAATATTACTATTTACTAATCAATTTAAATTATTTGATATCACGTTAGCATTCAAACGTAGCTAGAATAATAGTTGAGGATGGGTTTGTTTAACTCAAAAGAACTTCAAATACAACAAAAATTGAAAGGGAAAGGCGGAAAATAATAGAGAGAATGAAAGTGAAAAGAACTTCGAGCATTACTTTGTATTGAAATTGAATTTTATTATGTGTGCACTATATACTAATTTGAGAATGTAATTTTTTAAATAAAAAAAATTCTAAAACCTTGGTTTTAAATATAACGAGCCATATTGATAAAATTTAAAAAAAAAAAAAAATAGCAAGCCAAGGCATAGACCAACAAAGGGCCTTGAGGATGTTAGAGCCTTAGACCCCAACAAAGGGGCCGAACAAACGACTGGCACTTGGGCCAATCCATTTATTTTGATTTATTTATTTTTTTAAACAAGCCCCTTAGATCCTTTCTTTTTTCTTTTTTCTTAATATTTTTTCAGGAAGTTTTTTCAAGAAGCTAAACGACCTATAGTTTAGAGGTCAATTTAATGGAAAAATAAATACACATCATTTAGATCAGATCAGAAACAGATTATTAATATCTCGAAGGATTATATCGTTACGGTGCGTGTGGCATGAGATTTTCAGCCATCGTGTTAAATGACAAATAGATTCGACTCGTTCACTTTCATAAAAATTTTCATCTTATTTCATCTCATCTCATTTAATTATTATAATTTTTTTATAAAATAAAATAAATAATTTAATTTTTTTAAATCTCAAAATAAAAATAATATAAAAAATATCTATTCTAATAATATTTTATTCAACTTTTAATTTTTATTTCAATTTATCTTATTTTACCTACGAAAACAAACGATTCTAAGTCAAAAGAGTGAAATCATGTTTGAATAATATCGACTTGAAATAAAACAGGGTCGAAGAACGTTGAAATTCTCCCGAGGAAGGCATCATCCGAGGAGGGAATCGACTAAGAAAAATAAACATTCTAGAATCTAGTTAGAATCGAGCCGGCATTAGTTAACCTCTTTGATACTATAAAAGAAATTAAAATTTAATAAAAAATGAAGAGAAAAGAGGAGAGAAGATCTTTCATCTGAACATCATTCTAGTCTTTCTTTTTAGAGAATTGAAGATAATTAAAATAAAAGTAAAAAAATATTTTTAAACCCCTTAGGCGTATAATAATACACACTGACGTATACTTTTCTTCTAACAAAAATATCATTCCAATGCAACGGTTGAAAATAAAAACATAAAGTTGATATTAGTTAAAAATAAATAAAAATTGTAATTGCATGTCATCGTTGGGACCACCGAACAATGTACCTCGTATTGATTTGGTTGTAACCTACTATTTATTGTTTTTTTTTTTTAAGGAAGCATACTAGACTTGTTTCATTAATAATTCGAAATTACAATTATGACTTATCAATACATGAAATAATTCAGACTATAAGTCAAACTACGCCTAAGCTCTAGGGCTCCTCTGCACACTAATTTCGATGTAGCAGATATTGTCTTAACTTCTCAACAAACTTTCTCTTAACAGAGAAAGCACTCTGTAAAACAGAACTTGAAGACCCCCTCTGTCCTCCCAGAGAGAAAAAGTATGGGGCACTGCTATGGATACTAAATCCAACAGCCAATTTCTCATTTATTAAACCTAAATAAACATAAAAACTACAATAAAACCATTAACTAAACAAACTACTAACTAACAACTAAATTACAGAACCACAAGCACTGGTGTGACCCCGGACGTCACGCCCACTACAAGCATTAGCATCTTGAATCCTGACGGCACGAGCACCCAGCTTACGCACGGACACAACAGCCTCCACTACGTAGGCTGCACCTACGCGCGAGCACAGGTTGTATGATCACTAGCTATGACATCGCCCACCACTCTCAAAAAGCTTTTGCCCCAGATTACGTCTGATCCGATGGCGCAACACCTTACTCGGGTTAACAAAAGAACATATAAATGAAGAACAAACACCAACAGAAACGGAACAACATAAACACAGAAAATCAAAACCGGATGAACAGTGCTCGAAGAGTAGGCAGTGGCGTGAGCAGGCACTGGTCTCTCGGGAAGGAAAACCGATGATCAATCTTGGAAGCCCCGGAGTCAGGGAGCCCAAAGAAGCCGAGCATGGTGTCGGCCGAGGTCTTCTCGGTGGCGCATGATGACCACACGCCGACGGAGTCTAGAAGATTCGTCCCGCGCGTGCGGGCTATGCGTCACTCCGATGAACGCCAGATTTGGTGGTCTTGAAGATCGGCAGCTGGGCGTCATCCCAGTGGGGCGCGTGTAGAGAGGTGATGACCGGAAAGAGTCGAATGGCATTTCTACTTTATTTGACCTGAAAAAACACAAAAAAAAAATCGAAAAAAACACTACAACTGGAAACAAAACATATAGAAGAGAAAGGAGGGGGAGGAGCCGAAGCTCCCACCCCCGTTCGTCGGTCTGAGTAAGAGAAAGTTTAGAGAGAAGCGGGAGGTCTTTTCCTAGAGAGAAGCGAAAATCTTAACAAGTCTACTATTTATTGTTTTTTAAATCAAGATTACATTAGCCTAATCAAACCTATATATATATATATATAAAGTAATGCTAGTTATAATAAATTTTAGGTGTATAATAAATATTGCGCAAGTCTTTTATAAAAAGGTAGACTCGACCATAATAAAATTTTTTTTTTCTACTTTTTTATGATGGTGTTCACTTATTTTTTTTATAGAAAATTTTTGTGAGAATTGTATACTTGAGATTTGTATAGAGTAATAGAATAGTCGGTTTCAACAAACGTCCAAGACAAAAACTATAATATAGAAAAAAAAAAATCAAATTGGAAAATAGAGCCAATAAGTTGGTCTAGTCCTATTGAGGAAATTAATAGGAACAAAGGGAAAAAATTGTAAGAGATGAAAGAACAAAGGAATGGAGAACCAAGGGCGGCTCAATTGGGTAGCAGCTGCCTAAGGTCCCTAACCCATGTAAGATCCCTCAAAAAAATGTTTTGTTATTTTCTTTTAAAGAAATAAAGATAGAAGACCCAAAGTTAAAAAAGCAAATAAAGAATGTTATGAGAAAATTAACGATTAATAGATTTTTTCTTAGAAATATATAAATTTGGGATAATTAAAATACATAGAAAATAAAATATTCTAAAAAATATTTGTTTTGACTGACTTTTTTTAGTGGGAAATTGGAAAAATGATTAGACTACTCTTTTTAAAATTAACCCAATACAAATACTTGATAAATAATTATTTATCTAATAAGAATTGAATAATTAATTTTAAATATGTTTCAAGGCGTTTGTATTAAATAAAATATATAATTATAAAAAAAAATCCCATTTTGAAATTTTCATCAAAGCCCCCTTGGCATTGAGCTAGACTTGGGAGAGAACACCTTCGAGAGCGCAATTGGTTGCGGTTAGTGTCTCCTTGCCTCCACATGGGCGAGGGAGACAGTTTGGGCACCATACCCTGACACTGCCCTGATTGGTTCCCATGACTGCTTGTCCCATCCCACCCATGATGAATAGACAATCGAAAAGCACAAAATGAAAATCCAAAACAACCAAAAATTCACAACAAATAAACAAAAAAAAAAAAATCCAAAACGTAATAGATCTAACTTCTGAGCAAACTCTACAAAGAACCATTGCCACTCATGGATGTGGTTTCCTTCGCAAACCCATGGCCATTCATGCTTCAAGGAAGAGGAGAAGAGAATTAGAGGAGGAGGATGAGAAGAAGAGGACACAGTGGTGAAAGGGAGAGAGACAAAGACGAGTGAGCAAGAAAGATTGAGAGAACCAGAGAGGAAATAGAAAAAGAGGGAAAAGAAAGAAAGAGACGTCATTGAGAGAAGACTGGATAGGTTTAAGTTAAACCTAACTTCAAAACGACATCGTTAAATTTTAAAAAAATAAAAATAAAAATAAAACGACTTTATTTTGGGGTCTCCCCTAAACAACATTACTTTATTAAATAAAATTATTATTTTTAATATATATATATATATATAGTATATGGATTAAACCGAGCGGATAGGATAAATCTTAGACAGAATTGAGCCTAACCTAGCCTCTCACCCCCAGCTCCCAACTGCATGGGGGCGGAGGCCCCTCCGCCGTGGCCAGCAAATGCCGATTTAATTAGCGTCATCTAAGTTAATGCGAATTCTTTTATTTTTATTAATTTATTTATTTTTTTGACGATTTTTCCCTTCCCTTTATTCCATTACCATAAAATTCAGCCAACGCATGCTTCACCCACTCATTAATAACATCTTTTATTTTGGTAAATTAATAACCTTCCCAACAATAACATCAATTATAAAGACTAGGAAGTACTTTGGTGATGGGCAATCTGATAGGCAGGACAGTTCAGCAAAACCTCATATTTATTAAAGCAACGCTGGTAACAAGTTCCAAATACAAATTTTATATAAGTGTTTTGTAAAAAAATATATGTTAGATGTCGTAAAAAAAAAGTAAATTTTTTAATAGAAGATCTACACGAAATTTGTATATTTTATGATTGTATATATTATTATTCTATCTATTAAGATCTTAATGATAGAGAAATAAATCACATAAAATGAATTTTATAATGCTATTGATCATAAATATTATTAGATCTGCTTTATGAAATTTACCGCTTTCACTTATGACTGTTCCACGAAAGTTGTTTGAAGAGATTTTTCTGATTGTAGTGTAGCAGATCACCAAGTAAGAGGAGAACTCAAACCAAAGAAAAATAAACATGGATTAAAAGCCTCCAGATTCAAGAACCGCAACAATTTCACATAAAAATCATGATTCCTTCTTTTGTTCTCATCCTTTCCTCACTTTTTTCCTCGTGTTGGTTAGATGACAAGACATTAGAAGGAGGGCTTATTAGGCTTTGGTGTCACCCACATGCCGTTTTTGACTTTCCCCCTTTGCATATTATTCCAACACACCGAAATCCTCTCTCATCGACAAAGCCATCATTTCCCACCCTTTCTCCCTCACTTTTTCTTCGGTACCTATGAACAAAAGAAAGCAAAGTTCTGGAACAATGATAAGGGAAATACTTTACCTAATTACATGAAAGCAATTCCACATAATAAAAGTTTCACAAATTATGTGGTTTGATGTGGTTCATCAGATTATAAAATTATTTTTATTTTAAAATAAATCTAATAAATCAAATAAAATCATGTCATGAATTTATTTTACAGACGTAGCAGTACTCGAATGATAAAGTGAGGCAGCAGGCGCGCAAGCACAGCACATTGGGCACCTTCAGAGGTGGATGTGTGTGGTCCCTTTTACTTTGTTGGATGAACAGTGACCATTCTTCCGTACCGACGAACCCGATGATCACACCAAATTAACCATACAACTTATTCAAATACTTCTGTATAAAACAATGAATATCAAGCTTTACATATATGCTCTTTTCTTCTGTCCCTCATACATGCTAGCTCATTTATACCCGTATCTGTACCATTTCATAAGCTATCTTACAAAAAAGAAACCACCTAATCAGTTTCTGTTCTAGCAACAATTAATGTAACCCCCAAAAAAAAAAAGAACAGAGAGATTAGTACAAAAGTTTGAAGGAAAAAAAGAAAAAGAAAAAAGAATGGTGTCACTGTCTTGTCCTCTGTAACCTGGATCCAATCATTTTTAGCTCGAACTTCTTCACAAACCCAGCAGCATCTCTCATTGTGGTGTCCATAACATAAGGGGTTTTGTCGAAAGTGATCTCTGTCGAGTTGATGAGGTTCCTGCATGGTTCACGTCGCACCGCGATGGTTCCATGGTAATGAAAGTATTTGATCCGTCCATTCGTTTTGTGGGTTGTTTTACCGGCAAAGTTTTGCGACATGTGAACCCCCGTGGCATACACATTGCGCGGTTGGATGGCGTATTTGCGGTCCCTCCTAATCCCTTTCTTCACATCTCTATACACAAGCTTCTCAAAGCCCCATCTCCTGAAATTCGGCCATCATCCAAAATTACAAGACAAAAAAGGATGTGAACAAGATGAATCAAATGCCAAATGCAGTTGACAAAAACAATTATGACATTGCAGACAATTGATAACTACAGATTGTTTCTGAAAACCCATCTTCTTGGCTCATCTGTTGTTTCCATTAGCCAACGGCTACTAAGGATACTGCGTACTGGATCTGTATATCTCACATGGAACCAAATAATCAACCATCCAGCTAAAATCGTCCATCAATATCACTCCAACGGTAACACAGTATACAATATGAGAAGGTTTATCCTAACACCCACCTCTCAATTACCTGTGGCTGTTAATAAGCATTAAAATAAGTTTCCTTTTCATTACACCTGGCAAGCTTTCTTTTACTCTAATAATGTCATATTTGACCATTTAAAGACTCTTTCGTGTATCTTAATTTTCTTACGTGTGAAGAGAACAGCTAGCCTTGATTGAAGGCTCCTTCCCAAAAATAAAAGGAGTCTTGTACAAAGATGAGTGATAAATATATATACTATAATAGGATTTAACAATAGCCCATATATAATAAGATGCAATCACTTTAGAACAAAGTTCAAACCCACCCCATTTCCACCTTCCCTAAACCAATGAAGCGAAGGAAGAATCTATTCTAAGACAAAACGAAAGAGTCCATATCTCGAAATAAATAAGGGGAAAAAGAAACAACTTGGTCCCTGAATACGTTCAACATCAATGCAAAAGTACTGTTCCTACCACTCAACCACCATATATAAGATAATTATAATGTGAAACAAAGTAAGATTAACACTGGAAACAGTCAATTGATCATACGACAAATAAATTATAAACTACAATCTAAACTCTCATACGTGTAAATTTCGTTCAATTGAGCTACTGCATGGCCACAGCAATTCAACTAAACTAAAATTCTCATCTATAGTTGCTTCTATATCTGCAAATATATATCAGGTCGATTCAATCATCAAAATTCCAGTATCCAAATTTCAAAGATTTTCTATTAATTAAACCAAGAAATTTCTGTTATTTCTCAGCTAAAATCATGCTAAGAGATCTTAAAGAAACAATTCTCAAGAACACAGAGCATGATGCATGGCATGTACCTGTAGGTTCTGCCGGCAGGTTCGGAGAGGCAGAGCTTACTGCTCATGGGCATCTGCTCAATGGTGAACTGGGTGTATTCGGAAAGCGAATCGAGCACCGTCTTGATGGTGCTTTTGGGAGGCACATAGATATATTCATCCACATCAAAGAAGAACATCCACTTAGTCATAAACTTGTACCTGTGCAAGCAATCATTCACCACCATGAACTGGTTGTGATAATATCCGTCGAACCTTTCCTGCTCCTTTACATCTTGCAACGTCACGAAGCCCTTCTCCATCCACGGCCTCAACACCTCCAAAACCTCCTCGTGAACCCCACCCGCGTCGTGAATCACAAAATGCGATCTCTCCCCGAACAATCTCACATGGTACGCTATCCACTCCCTCACTCTCTGGGGACTCAGATTCCCGTACAAGGGCGACCCGCAATACAGATAATCGTACTTGGGCTTTGAAGTAAACAGAGAAAGACTCAAGGATCCGGGGGACTCTGTCAAGACCTGGATGGTGTCCGTCACGTTGAGGTTGCGGTCACCGCCGCCGGAGGTGGAGGCGTGGATGAGCAATGTTCCGCCGGAGTTCTCGGTGTTGATGGGTTGTGAGAAGGTGCAGTTGACGATGACGACGGTGTAGACGCGGCCGTAGCCCCAGTCAGGGAGCATCTTGTAGCCGACAGCGGAGATGGGCTCGGAGGAGTTGAGGTGGGGGACCCACTGGCACTGATATGTCGGTTTGGCGTAGAGGTGGAGGGGCTTGGAAGCTAAGCCGATAATGGCGAAGGTGTTGAGGCCTCCTCTGTAAGCCCCCATGGTGACGAAACTGTAGGCGGCCGAACCGTAAGGATTGAAGCCCCGCTTGATGATGCCATTTTCGAGCGTCCGATCTTCTTGGAGAAGAGGAGGCGGAGCCATTGAAGGTGGCGGTGGCGGTGGAGGAAAAGAAGGAGGCGGGGCCAGTAGGGAAGCAAGTGCTGATGAGGAAGTAGCAATGGGTGGTGGGGCAAGTTGGGTGGTGTTGGTGGTGGGGGAGATGACCCTGGAGATACAGACGCGGAGATCGGAGGTGGAAATGGTGAAACGAGAAGGAAGGAACTGAAGAAGCGTGGCAAAAGTACAGAGGATCAAAAGTCCAGTTAACAACAGTTTAACCTCTGCAGCAAAGCGCCAGACACCAACTACAAACATCTTCTTCTCTTTCTGGTCTTTCTCTTTCCCCATTTTGATATGTATTTCAGTCGCTGAAGAAGATGATCAGGAGGAAGAAGAAGAAGCAGCCGATAAAGAAGAGTCGGAGAAGGAATCCTCTTCTTCTGCTCGCTCTTTCTGACTGTGTCTGTCGGTCTGACTCTTCCTCTCCAGAAACATTCTATTTCTGGGGGTTAATTATCGTATTTTGTGTTATAAAAACTGGGGACGTACGGGAGAAAGTAAATCCTAATCCCTGTCGTGGTGCATTGTGATTTATCAAATTCTCAAGCCTTAAGTTTAACAGGCTTAACTTACCCTGTGTTTTATATTTTTAGTTTGGGATTATAATTTACGTGAAAAAAAAAACAAAATAGCATAAAGTATTTGTCACTGTCTATACCTAATTAATAGTTAAAGGGCCCGCATGTATTTTATAAAAAAATATAAGATTTGTATATAATCTACATTTTTTAAAAGAACTTATACAAAATTTATATAATTGAAGTTTTTACAAATTATTCATCTTTATAAATAGTTTATTGAGATAAAAATCTGTTACATAAAACGAAAATATTTTTATTTTTTCATTTATATCTATATATATTCTGATCTCGTACTAAAACCAAGTGATTTGTTTACATTTTAAGCAAAGATTTTTAAAAATGTATATATTTTTAAATGTTTTTATGAATGTGATTGATACCTCGTACCATGTCTTTATGTCTTTGGGAAGTTTCACGTGATATAACAATTAATCAAATTAAATTCTGGGCAGAGAGGTTGGACAGAATTATCGTTGGAGTAAGTAAAATATAAGTAAAGAGTCTAATAGTCTCATATGATCGGATTTTTTAAATAAAAAATTTAGATTTAAAACTCAACATTTTATATAAAAATAAAAATAATAAAACATTAAGAAAATGAATTGAGGAGAGATTAACAGGGAAAGGCAATAATTAGCAAAATTACTGATTAAAATACTGTCAAAAGTGACTGCTTTTATACAGAAAAAGCCGTGTCAAAGGTCACGCCAAAAGGAGTTGTCCCAGTACCTTCTGTTTTCCAACAATTCATTGCTAAGATGCCCCTTACATTGTTCAATATTTTTCAACATTCTACCATCGGCCTTCGGGTATGTTATGGAAAGCAACTTAAGCCGCCGGCCAAAATATCCCATACCAATATCTCAATTTTTAAATAAAAGAGGGGCCAGAACTTAGAATATCAGGTTCTTTGGGAGTTTTCGATAAAAGATAGGGGGAGGGCATGAATGCAAATAGAAATAGCGGTGATACGTGGCCTAAGTACGAGACGTCTGTCCGGCTGTCCAACCGCCCGGACTTTCTTTGCCTACAAACAAAGTAAAACGACAACGCTGGTGGAACCCTTCTTTTTATTAAGAAATAATTATATTCAATATCGGTGCGACGCGTGTTCTGTTGTGCCACCTGGACCCCTGCTAGACTCGCATGTTTACAGCAAACGGAATTGAATTGACTGACCATTTTGGAAATTTTTAAATGCACCGAAATATATTTACCAAACAAATATCAAACGACATGCTAATCTCGATTAATAAAAAAAAAACTATTTTGTAATTTTCTTTTAAAGAAAATGTGTAATAATTATAAAAAATTCTTTTCACCAGCCATTATTTATTACTTTACATCTCACACTCTATAAAAAGACTCACATCTTATAAAAAAAATTATAAATATAAAGTGTGAAAGTGATTAATAACTGATGCATAAAATTTCTTAATAATTATATAATTATAACCTCCTAGAATATACAAATATATATGTGAAAAATTACATATGACTAATATGTGAAACTTTAGAACCTCATAATCAGAAAATAGAAAGAAATAAAAGTACTACATCTACAAAATGATTTATAAAGGAAATGCAAACTAATGTAATTTCATACGAGATCATAGATCTATTTTTATAATAAAAAATTTATAATTTGACATGTTAAATTACATTAATTTATAAATTTAATCGTTACTTAAAAAGAAATAGTAGCCATGTTGGGAGGACAAGTTCAGTCCCACTAAAAAATGAAGTGTAAAATGGTTTGGTGTTAATATTCATTTGGTCCTTGGAGTTTGTTTTCGTTCTGAATAAAAACTATTTTTAATCCATTGTCGATGGTGATCTTAATTGGGAATTCATGTCAACAGCAATAGAATTGTGTCATCAACACTAACAAAATTGTGTGCTAAAAATTATCCTGTCACGAATCTGCCTACAATTGGAACAAAAATTCGAAAAGATCTTGATTAGGCTTCGTTTGGATTCTCAACTCATCCCAACTCATCTCAACTCATCATTACACATTTTTCAAATTCTAATACAAAATATAATAAATAATTCAACTTTTTCAAATCTCAAAACAACTTTAATATTAAAAAATAATATTCTAACAATATTTTATCATCTCAATTCAACTCAACTCAACTCACTTCAACATCCAAGGCAAATCTTATGAAATCAGATTTTTTATTTAGAGAATCAGATCATATACCATGAAGCTATCAGCTCTTGGCAGCAAATATCATTTTCAATTTTGAAGTTTTGATATAATGTCAAAGATCAGCATTTAATTTGATCAATAATGTACAATATTTTGGACAGATAAGTGGAAATGGGATGAAGTGTAAGGACGCTGAGGCTGTCCCTAAACTAAAGTTTAAGTATACCTGAACCACTTTATGCTAGCATTTACAAAAAGAATGCTCATACTATATATTATTGGAATAATGATGTTTAGGTCCAGCTCATGCTATACCATGTATCCATGCTACTGCCATAATTGAATGGGGACCACACAAGAAAGAAGGAAAAAGTGTCAGCTTTTTAAAGAACAATCCTTATAATTCACCCTATGAAAATTACAATATATTTTTTGGGATGCTGTTAAGCTTCCTCGGATAAATATCTATCGGTTAGAAGTGAAAATGTAAGTGTGACATCAAGTCCTTTTTGTGACCTTAAAAGACCTATACATTAGGGTGGCAATTCGTATTAGCGGGTCATGCTCATATCGTGTCAAGTCATGAATATTAAACTATGTGAATCAATCTGATACAACTCGTTTAATTAAACAATTAGACCCTAAAATCCTAACACAACTATATAAAATAGTGGAAGACAAGACATAATTCGCTTAACTCATTTAGTAATTAATTTCTATTAGATTAATCTGGATACAACCTATTTAACTTCCATTTTAACATTTTTAATCCGTTTAATATAAATTACTTGAGCTAACCTGTATATTTATTTCATAATCCAATTAATATAAATTTTATATACGATACAAAAATAATTATATAAATCATTCATAATTACAATTAAATTTATGATAAAATATTATCAATTTCTAAACTAATAATATATAAGAAAATTAATATTTTCATATAATAAAATTAGATATTAACAAAAGAAGTTTGATATATTAAGTAGTAGGAGAAAATCTTAAAAATGGACGTGGTGTAAATAAGATGTTGACACCACTGGGAGATCAACACATCACTTAAAATATATATATATATATATATATATTCGCAATAACATAAAAGATATAAAATTTAAAAATAAAATTTATTCGAATTAAACGAGTTGATTCGCGTCTTGTTAAATCAACTCATTTTTTAATTCAACCTGATTTATATCTCGAGTTAATTTCAATTATTTTCAATCGAATCGAATTCATCAATCATTCACCCACCACCTCAGTCGTGCGTAAGAGTTAAGATTGTATAATCACTTATGAAGTGACATCTTGCTTCTTCTAATTCGAGCAACGTCTATTCCGCTATGTTTGTCGCAATTATTTTGACCTTATGTTCTTTTCTGTGTGGTTATACTTCACACTCTGGACGAGGCAGCATAAACGGTGCAGCTGCCCCCGCGTGTGCTACTAGGTTATGTAATTTTAATTTCTATGGTGGAAACTAAGCTTAATAACACGTGACACGATCTCTAACCTCAAAATCAACATAATATAAAATTAACCTATTTGGATTTATTGTTGACAGTTTCCGATCAAAACGAATGGTACATTAAGATATTATTTATAAATAGATCAATAATAGATTAATTTTTTTAATACGAAATCAACACATTTTGATTCGTTTAAAATTTATTTTAAAATTAAAATTTTATTATTATTAAGTTGTAATATTTATATTTCTTAATATGCTTATATTTTTATTATTATAATTATAATTTTAGATCTATAATCATATTTATTATTATATGATTTGTAATATTAATTTTATTATATGTTAAATTTTAATAAATATTAAATATATATTTTTTAAGATATTATAGTTATTAATAAATATTTATTTTAATTTTTATATAAAATTATATTAATTAAATCAAATGAGTTATGCAGTTCAATTTATCTCATTCACATAAATCAAACTAGTTTAAATGAACTGTGTCGTGCTAATATATTTCTAATTAATTATTAAATAAGTCAAAATAGATAACATGACCCAACCTGTTATCTAAATAAGTTGAATTCGAAAATTTAACATGTTTAACTTAACAGTTTTGGTTCAAAATAACTTATAGTCGAATATTCATAACTTTACATATGACACGAACACCATGCAAAAACACAATTTGGCACCCCGGGTGGGAACCCATGAAAGACAATTTCAGCGTTGTTTTAGTTTATTGATACAGTGCAGATATCGTCATTATTTTTAAATAAAATTGGATAGTATTAACACTCCAATAAATATATAATTATGAGCTAATTGTGATCTGCATCAACATGCATGCATGTAGAGCTGAGGCTAAAATACACCAGGCACAAAGTGAATTTCGGTGTAGAATGTAGATTGTCAAAGCAATTCCTACTTTTTTTCACTCAAGGCCAGACCTATTTCTGCAGGAGATGGGAAACCTGCAAGGCTTCATGACTTGGATCATCCAAATATCAAATACCCAATATTTTGAGCTTTTATAGAAAACCAAAACCAAGGCAGACAAACATAAAGAAGTGGGTCATATAATGTTCAAGATAGAAATCTTAGAAACTAAATTATAGGTATCAAACATGATAAACGGGGGAACATAATGAGAGCATGAAATACGAAGCTAAGTGGTCCGGACTATCATGAAAATAACATATCGAATTTAAGCTGTGGTTGCACCTTGGGCAGCAAGCCTCTTCCTGGCTTCTTCAATGATGGACAGTTTGATTCCCTTACCCTTGGGAAGGGATACCCACGGCTTCGTCCCCTTGCCAATGGTATACACATTGCTCAAACGAGTTGCAAATTCATGACCCGTGGCATCCTGGACGTGAATTGTCTCAAAGCTTCCCTTCTGCTTCTCTCTGCTCTTTATTACACCAACACGGCCCCTGTTCCTTCCACCAGTCACCATGACCACATTCCCCACATCAAACTTGATGAAGTCAGCAATCTTGTTGCTCTCCAAGTCAAGCTTGATGGTGTCATTGGCCTTGATGAGAGGGTCTGGGTAGCGGATGGTTCGCCCATCGTAGGTGTTCAGATATGGGATACCTTTTTGACCAAACTGCACAGACCTGACTTTGCAGAGCTTAAACTGCAGAGTAGATGCTTTCAGATCAGAATAAAACTAACAGGAAACGTTTGAACCCCATCTTCATCCCAGAAATAAATTGAACAAAACAGTAAAAACATGTTGATCGACCCCCAAAGACTGATTATTTTTTGGCAACCAAAAGACTGGTTATTATTTCACAAAAACCATGTGATCTCCGAAAGTATCTGACACAAATTCCTGATATCCAGTACCCATGCAAAGTTAAATGCTGTACAGTTGTCAACAATTTTGGGATGCAAAATAGCTGGGCAGATGATGTTTCACACATTACTTTCATCTATTACATACAACAGTGATAGTTATTCCCACTGAATCATGCAACTTCCATTTGTTGTTATATCTGTTATAGATCTAGATTAATTTCCTCAGCAGCAAAAGATAATCTCGAGAATTTATTTGAGTGACTGAAGAAAATAACCTTTGACTCATCATCTCTGATGGAGTGCAGACGGAAACGCCCCTTAGTGTCATAGAGGAGGCGGAAATTCTCATTGGTTTTAGGGATTGAAACAACATCTGTCGGAGAAAGGCAGAATGTAAGAAAAATAATTACATCAGAGAAGATAATTCTAAAAACAAAGAAATATTGAACAACTAAAGTTGGAATGAAACAATGATAACCCTAAATACCACATTGTGAATCAAGCCACTTTTTCCCCCTTTTCTGAACATAAATTCAGCCACTCACCAATCAGATTGGTCAAGTC
The DNA here is from genome assembly GCA_029856935.1 of Cyclocarya paliurus. Lineage (NCBI taxonomy): Eukaryota > Viridiplantae > Streptophyta > Magnoliopsida > Fagales > Juglandaceae > Cyclocarya > Cyclocarya paliurus. The sequence continues at coordinate 19,704,689 of CM056951.1, forward strand.
ATGGCAAATTTGTGTGATACCTTTTCGTCTCCCAAGAGTGGCGTAACACATAGTACACACGAGACTGAAAACCCAAATAAAATGCTATTGCAAAATCTATTTATATATATATTTTGAACATTCTCTTACACAGCATCTACCAATTAGTAACTGCATGATGTAGATGCCTTTAGCCTAGTGGCAATAGCATCTACTGATAAATATAACTACAAATCGCAAGAGAATATGAACATAGACATTTACATCATACCAACTTCTGTGCTCGTGACTATTCCCCCCATGAAAAATTAATTTTCAATAAGTACATGAAAAATTAACGTGCTAAATTGATAGAAAAATGAATATAATAGTTCAGATAAGGTTAAGATGCGCATACCCATGAAACCTGCAGGATATGTCTTATCCGTCCTAACCTTGCCATCAACCAGAACATGTCGTTGCATCAATATGGAAATGACCTCACGGTATGTGAGAGCATATTTCAAACGGTTACGCAAGATAAGGATCAAAGGCAGGCATTCCCTGGATTTGTGAGGTCCAGATGAAGGTTTTGGAGCCTAGAAAAGAAAGAATATAATGATTGAAAATGACCAATGCCAAAAATATGCAAATGAGAGATAAGACAAAGGGAAAACAATCATTCCAGGGGAAACCAGGTACAAAGTTTTACTTACAAATGCACCACCGAGTTTGTCCAGCATCCAATGCTTAGGGGCATTGAGCCTCTTCAAATGCTTCTTCAACCCTCTAGCCTGTTGTAGACACACACACAGAGAAAAATGGCTTAAGTTAGACAACCAAATAAATGCAGCATATTTCAGCAAGGCAATCCACCCGATATGCTTACACGTCTCACTACGAAGCCACACTATTTTTTCTGAATTTATGGTTGGGCAACACGCACAGCCATATAGGCAAATAATGATACCCGCTTACAAGACACAATCATTTATCAAATGCTCCATTCTTTGTCTATGCTCTCTCCCAGACCCAATGAGTTAAATGACTTCTAAAGATTAAGTATAATAAAACAGATAAATCCCCAGGTAAAGGAAAAGTAATTCTATTATCAAATACGTTCACAATCAACATTAAACAATTTTTATTTGTTCCCATAAAAATAACTTGAGGTCTGCAATTAGTGAGTTGTGGAAATTAAGTGATGTTGTCTAGAGATTTAGATAGTTGATGAATTTCACCTATCAAAAAAAAGAAATTTAGTTGATAAAATTTTAACTTCTGGCTGTAGACAGGTTCCAATCTTTTCAATAATGTTGGGCCATTTGATAACGTACTCTATTGTCATAGTTGCTCAAACTTAATAATAAATCTTTTGAAATTTAGCAAACAGGGAGAAAGTTCACATTTTAGCCACAACACTGCCCATTTGTGGTTTGAATTTTTGGGATTTACACATTCCGCAAAACAGTAAGTTCGGATCAACTAAAATTAGAGACGGGGAATCAAGATGTAAGATATCTAACAAACATAAGAACCTATAAAAAAATGAACTGTTATCTTTAATCAATCCAATTGAATATAGCTGCAACAAATCTTTCTTAGATTCAATGCAGATAACCCAGCAAGTGCTACTTGCGCAACAAGGTTTTTCAAGTACATGCCAGTGCCTGATTTTATTGTAACTAGCACAAGAACAGGGTATCCAATATGAAGTTATTGAGACCGAGGGAGAAGAAAGGATAACGTGGTCCATTTCGAATGACCACAAACCACAAACTACAGCAACATGAAGAAGAAGAAGAAGAAGAAGAAGAGTGATTTGCAAACCATTTTGTGGGGGAAGTAGTAGCAAATCCGCCGTCTCCACTGCTCTCTCTCTCTCTATGCTCTCCGCCACTGCAAAGCCAACCTTGAATTAAGAAAGAGGTATAGCCGCATATAAGAGTTATTGTGAGGAAACCCTAACCTAATGGAAAGTGTTTGGATCATAGCGTTCGGGTTGGGCCTACCCAAGCAGGCCCACTCAATGTGGTATCCAGTGGACTTGCATCTGTGTACTGTACATGTGAATGAAAATGTTCTCTGATTTAATATAATAAAAAGACTCTTATAAAATTTATTGCTTTTTTATGGGTTGTTAAAGGAAGAAAATGGGTGAAGATCAAAATAGTCGTTTATTAAAAGAAAATTCTTGTTGAATTATTAAAATTTTTTTAATGATGTTCATATTTTCTATTTAGTTTTAGTTTTAGTTTTAGTTTTTTCTTTATATATTTCTTATATTATTAAATATTTTTATTTTTATTTTTTTAATGAGGTGGTTATTAGTGATATTTTTATGTTCTAAAAGGAAAATAGTATATGAAAAAAAAACTAGGAATCACATTTTTCATCTACAAACCATCTCTTGTTGTTTGCTCCACGCTCTAAATTTTTACGGGTTTTAATTTTCACCCTCAACTATCATATTTTACAACTTGTGCACAACTTGATTACGATTTGACTATTAAGATTATAAAAATTTTATGTGCAGTTATTTTTGCGTATTATTTATGCACTTAATCCATGTAATTGACTGCGTCACTTTTTTTAATATAAAATAACTACTTTAGCCAATCAATAGAGTGAATAAAAAGTACACAAAAATGATTGTATGTAGTAGAACTCTTAAAATTATTATGTATTGATCAAATTTTCATTCTTTCTTAATGATACGATTTTAACCGAGGGCACAAATTAAGAAATATAAATAATTTAGGTTGTAAACTGAAATATCAATAGTTTAGGGTGCAAAATGAAAATATATGATAATTTGGGATTGAAAAATGTCTCCTTTTTTAAAAGATGATCGACCGTGAGAATAAGAACAATCGGCTAGTTGATGGATTGCTTTCCTAACTACCTCTTCTCTCTAAAATAGTTCCCCCTCTTCGTTTTTTTTCTAGTACCTATCTATTCATAAGTTTTTCTGCTATTATTTTTAATTCTTCTTTTCCACCAGCTTGGTTTTGGCTAGATCTATCACATTCCGACGACTGACTATCTGCACGCGCCCCACCATGCAACCGCCTAGTCGCCGATCCACTGGGATGAAGCAGAACCTTGGCTAAAATCTCGGCATGTGATCCTCACGCGTGACTTGTTCCGCATGTGATTGCCACGCGCCGCCATGCTAAAATGCGTTTGACGGCTACACATGTCATAGCAGTAGTTTCTCCATCTCAAGATTTTTTAGATTTGACCCACCCATCTCATATCTCGCGGCCGTAAAGAGAGCTGTTAATAGTATTCTAGCATACTATAGTGAACTATGATTAGGTTCATGGCTTGCATATCCACTCATAAATTTGTATTGGTACCAAGCATCTGAATGACCATTTGATTAACAGTTCTGAACTTATTTTACACTTGATCTTATGAAAGTTTACGTGTCTTTTGTAACATGAGATGCATAATGCATATATAAATATAATATGCAAAATGAAACATAATGAATGACTTGCTTGCAAATATCATGATATGTGTGATACGTAAACACTAGCTTCCAAATAATTAGCTTTAATAATAATATATATAACTAGTTAACGTATGTTAATCCTAATTTATGATCAAACTATTTATCTTGTAGTGTTGCTTCTTAAAATTTTTGACTCAAAATCGATTATGGTGCTAAATTGGGAGGTTTATGTTTTTTTCAAAATAACACATGAAAGAGATATATTTATAGAGAGATTTGAGTTGGATTCGGTTAATATGTAGTGATACTAATCTGCTGAATACTTAGTTGTGATCATCTAAGAAGAGAGTTTGAATTTAAAAATATGATTTAGTAGTTTATTCAATCTAAAATTGACAATGACTAAGACTGCGTAGGGGATTTCAATCAGTGATGATTTTAAATTGAAATAAATTTCTAATAACCCATCTTTAAATTCTAAAAGGAGTCTAACTACTTCAATAAATAGTAAATGTAATTTAACTCAGTTATTGAGCCTAATTAAAACTTCTAATCAACTTTAATAATTTATCGCTCATTGGCCTATTCAATATGACCCATTATATATAATTTAGACCCAATAAAAATTATCAATATTCAAACTTTAAAATTATTGGTCCAGGTTGTTACAAACCCACCTCCTTATAAAAATTTCGTCCTCAAAATTTGCTACACCTCAAATAACTTACATAATTATCTGCGAGATGCTTTTCATGTCTATTTATTCCTCAATCATTTGGTTGAACCTAATATTCAAAACAATTTCAATTGTCTCATAATTTGGTATGATGCCTCACTAATCCTTTAAGCATACACGTTAGCATGCTATGCGTCAACCATCATATACTCCAAATTCAATTCAAGCCTAAACAAATATCAACCTTAACAATGAGATTGATTTGAAAGCCTAATAATAAATCACCCAAAAATCATCTTAACTCCACATACAATAGTAACTAACGATGTTCACATATATAAACTCTCCACATGAAATAATAATAATAAAATTCTCCATCTAAAATAATAACCTCAATAAATCGTAACCTAAGACTCTCCAAAGTTCAGGTCCTAAATCTTACAACTCGTACTTGGTGATAGAATCGCGTTACCTATAGAACATAAGAGTACTACCAATCATCATAAAATACCATATACCATATATAAATATATGTCATAACTTTTAGTATTTTGTCCTTAGCATTTATGTTTTTTTTTTTAAAAATTTTTTGGCTTTTTAATCTTTTAAATTGGAAAAGTTATGATTTAATACTTTTGAGTAGCAGTGGCAATTTGTGTTTGAGGGTCGTATTCGTGTTGTATTAAGTCATGGACATCCAACTATATGGGTCAACTTGAACCCGACCCTTTAAGCTTAACAGGTCAAACCTTCAAACCCCAACCAACCCATTTAAATATCGGGTCATGTTGTATCACTTGTTTTGACTTATTTAATAATTAATTAGTAACAAGTTAACACGACACAACTCATTTCAACCATTTTTATTTAAATGGGTTGAACTAACACGTATAGCCTATTTGACCTGATTAATATAATTTTACATAAAAGTTAAAATTCATATTTATTAATAGCCACAATATCTAAAAAAATAATAAGACTACCCACTAACAAAAAATATTACTATTTTTCAAATTTCAAGCTATAATAAAACCAATATTATAAACAATACAATAACAAATATAAGCATAGGTCTAGAATTGCAACTCTACCAATAAAATCAACCATATTGAGAATTACTAATATTGCAACCCAGGAATAATAAAATTGTAATATTTGAAAGTGAAAACAAACTTCTTACTACTACAGTCTTCTCTCTATCGTCTCTCTAGAGAATGTAGAGATGAAGTAAAATGGTTATTTCTTATTCTATGTGGGTGGGGGAGAGTTGCTGTCATCAGTCATTACGACAGATCGTGGTGGCGGATTGGAGGAAGGAGAAGATAGGTGGGACAATTTACAGTTGACGGAAGAAGAGCATTCGATCAGTATTTTGGATGAGGTGAAACAGAAGGGTGATAGGAGCCTGATAGGGAAAATGCTAATTGAAAGGAAAATTGGAAAGGAGATTATTGAATCTACTATGGCAAAGGTATAGAGAGTAAGCAAGCCAACATCATTTCAGGAGGTGAGAAGAAATATTGTTGTGATTACCTTTACAAACCAAGCCGATAAACAAAGAGAATGGGACATGAAACCATGGTTGTTTGATAGTAATTTATTTTTCCTTAACCTATTTGATGGTTTTACTCAACTACAAAAGATGAGTAAGTTGGAGATCTTTAGGGTTCAAATGTACAACTTACCATTAGCTTGTATGACGTGAGATTGTGGGGAACAGATTGTAATACCATTGGTAGGGTGACAAATGTGGATGGATGGATGTAGTCGGGAAAATTTCCTTCAGTTTCAGATTGTCCTAAATTTGACAAGGGCAATTGTGAGAGGTAGGACAATTATGGTGCAAGGACATCGACAGTAGGTTCCTTTAAAGTATGAAAAGTTGCCATGTATCTATTTTACATGTGGTAGATTCATCCATGGACCTCAAGGTTGTACAAGTAGTGAAAAACAAAACAAATTGGGGGACAGTCCAGCGATAGTAATCAATTTGGATCTTGGCTTTGTGCATATACCAATTTGAGAAGGGTACGTGGGAGGAACAAGAACTAAGTATAAGGAAGCAAATAGATTTTGTGAGTCGACAAAGGAGGCAATGGGGTTAGTAGGGAAGGAGAAGGTATGTTTGATACTAGCTTAGATTCAATGCATGTTATAAATGTGGAAGGTGATTCAAGTGGGAGAAGGGATAACAAAAAGGATAAAGGTATGGGATGGGAGGAGAAGGAAAGAAAACCATAAACTACGATATAATTAATGAAAATTCAAGTCATCAACAAGTCTGAGGTGGCTGGCTCCAGACACATCCAGTTGATGGAGGAGAAAATTTATGAGGAGAATTTAATGGATAAGAAGACTAGAGGGATAGCCAAGGAACAAAGAAAGTTAGACGGGCTCAGAAGTGCAGAGACAAAAGTTGGGGTTAAATTAGAAAAAGAGAATGGGCTTGGCTCTCATGATTCCAATGGTCTACTTAGACTACTTAGAAGGCAACTTAGAGAAGAATGAAGAGAATTAGAGAGGTAGGATTAAAGAATGGGGACATGGAAGAGAAGAGCTTGGGGAAAAGGTAAGCTCTCTGAGTAGTCATCTTACTGTCTAATTCCAAGTGAAGATAATGATGATTCAAAGATGGTGGAGGTGGAAAAAGACAAATCAAGCAATAGTAGAGACTATGAAAATCTGGATAAGGAATTGGCGGTGGCTGTTAATTAGCCCCACCAATCACAATAAAAATCTTAAGCTGGAATTACCGAGGGTTTGGAAACTTTAGGACAGCTCAAGATCTTTGCTTTTTAGTGAAGGATAAGATGTTCAATTTAGTCGTTATCATGGAGACTAAACTTAAAGCTGGAAGGTTTGATTACTTGAACAAAAGGATGGGATATGAAAATTGTTTTGTGGTGGACCCAATAGGAAGGGGGAGGCTTAGCACTTTCATGAAAAGAGGAGTTGAAGGTGAACCTTTATATTAGATGGTTGTTAACATGTATCTATGGACAACCAGATGTTAATAAAAGGAAGGAGGCTTGGTGTTTGTTGTCCTCTTTCAAACCTATCATTCCTCATGGCTGGTGTGTAATGAGAGATTTTAATGAGATAGTCTCAAATGATGAAAAAGAGGGGGGAGTTCGAGAAGGGAAAATCTAATGTCAAATTTCATAGAAGCTTTGGAGGAAGGTGATTTACATGATATTGGATGGAGTGGGGACAAATTCACTTGGAGCAACAAACATGGTGACGAAAGTTCCACTAAAGAACTCCTGGACAGGGTAATGGCTAATACACAGTGGTCTGACATTTACAAAGAAAGAAGTTTGGAGGTTTTGATTGCTAGAAGTTCTTACCACAAACCTATTATGTTATATTTGAATATGTTTAGGCAAGGAGTAATACACGAGAAGAAAGGTTTCAGAAATGAAGTAGGTTGGGCACTTGAAGATGAGTGTGAGAGAGTAATTGGAGAAGAATTGAGCAGAAGTTTAGTTATGTTGGATCTAGTCTCTAAAGTGCAAGATCTTCTAAGCTGTTGCAGTGGTGCTTTGACTAGGTGGAGTAGGAAGTTTGAAATGGATAGGGAAAAAGAAATCAAATATGAAATAGCAAGTATCCATAAGTTGCAAATAGAAGAAGTTGAGGAGATTGGAAGGATCCAAGGGGAGCTGGGCCAACTATTAGAGAAGGAAGATTTAAAATGGAGAGAAAGGATAAAGAAGAATTGGTACCGGCATGGAAATGGAAATACCAAGTATTTTCATGCATGTGCCAACCAGAGGAGGAGGAAAAATACCATTCAGCAGATCAGTGACTCCCACAGCAGAATCTTAACAAGGCTAGAGGAGATATAGGAAGCTTTTAAGGCTTCTTTTGAAGAGCTATTCACTTCAACAAAACCTTCTAAAGAAGATATAGAAAAGTGTTTGAGATATGCAGATAAAACCACTGTTTTAAATTTCGTACCGTACCGGCCGGTACGGCCGAAATTTTCCGTACCGGCCACTGGTCCGATACAGATTTCTGAGTGTTTCGTACCGGTCGAAATTTCGGCCGTACAGGCCGGTACCGGCCGTTTTGGTCGATATTTCGGCCTGTACTGGCCAATATTTCGGCCGGTACCGGCCGATATTTCGGCCTTTGTTAATTTATATAATTTTTTTTTTCTTTTTTTAAGTTATAAACTCATTTTTTGACCTCCAATTTAAACTAGATTATTTATAATTTATATATCTATGTATATATATATAATTTATTCATATATAGACTATTTTTTAAAATATAATTTATATATATATATTTATATATATAATTTATTCATATATCGACTATCCCGAAACGGTACACGAAACGGTATCGGTACCGAAATATTTAATTCCAGTGCCTTGACTGGTACGGCATCCGGTACGGTATTCAAAATATTGGATAAAACCACTATAGAAATGAATGATATGATCTTAAAACCCTTCAAAAGATCAGAAGTAGAGGCAACACTTAATCAAATGGCTCCAATAAAGTCACAGATGGATATGGGGCATATTTTTACCAGTCATTGGAGCACTATGGGAGATGAGGTCTATCAAGCTTCTTTGAGTGTCTTAAATGGTGATATTCTCCCTCATTCTTTGAATCACACTTACATTGCTTTAATTCCAAAAGTTCAAACCCTTGAGCATGTTAGTGAGTTTAGATGAATTAGCATATGTAATATCTTGTATAAGAGTTTTTCAAAAGTGCTTGCAAGCAAGCTTAAGGGAGTGTTTGATGCTATAATCTCATTAAATCAAAGTGCCTTCATCCTTAGGAGGCTTATTACTGACAACATAAAGATGGTCTATCCCCACAATGAAGGCTAGAGAAAAAGGAAGAACTTGCAGCATGACTTTAAAGTTAGATATGTCTAAAGCCTATGATCAAGTGGAGTGGGCTTACTTGGAAGTTGTCTTAAGGAAGGTGGGATTTAATGACAAGTAGATTTCTTTTATAATGGGCAACAAGTCAACCCACAATAATCCATTTAAATTTTATTTCAAAATTACAGTTTTGATCCAAACCCATTTATATCAAATTCAGATTCACTAACTTCGTGTCGTATTCGTGTTTAATTCAGGGATTGTGTCACATATTACCACTCTTATTTTTGAGTCACACACCACCACAAATGCTAGGCCAAGAATTGTTACCATCTAAGATTCACTAATTGCCTATAACAAGCAGTCCCTCTCCCTCCCCTTATACTATTATTATGATAAATGATATTTACAGTTTTAAGATGTGCAAGTTCCATACACTCATTTTGAAAAAATTAGATAAATCTGAAACCCACATAAAAAATTATTTTTTTTAATGATGGACCCCACCTTTTTTCAAAGAGAGCTCGAGACTTCACATTCTAGAATTGTATCTAGCATTAATTTTTTTATTTAATACATCTTTGATTTTTTTAAAAAAGGACAAAATTCTTGTGCTTGGGATATCATGAATTGGATTAATATTTCCATCGATTCTTGGTTAAACAAAGGCTCTTAAGAATTTTCCCCACTTTGAAATAAAAATGTTATTTCAATGCCAGCAAGCAAACCTCTTGGCTATGCCCCACCTAAAGCAAAAGAAGAGAGCTGACCTGTATGATTGCATTCACAGGGAATATTGTGGAAATCCAGTGATATTATTGCTGGTTTATACGATAACAAGCCTTGGGAAGGTCATCTAGCTAAGTTTCCTCAGCCCCATGGCTAAGATTCCCCTCGCCTATGTCACTTTACATGGAGCTAGAGGCAAGATTTAACTGTCATCATACATCTACTTGGAAATAGAAAGAGAAAAGGTATATATGTGTCGTAAAGAAATCCCTCTTTAGCACATGCAGAATATGCTTGACAACTAACATGTAAGCGCGTAAAAGAATGATCGAGATTTTATTGTATATATTCGAACACCAAACTACCAAAAGTTGAAACATAAGTTGTAATTTACTTTCTTGTTAAAATCTCACCGTTGAGAAGAAACTGAAAGGAGGGGGATGCTGCGATAGAATCTTTCTTTAACGGTTTGATCTTAAAAAAGAAGTAAAATTGTGAAACTTTTTTGGTTTGGCGATCAAATAATAAAATGAGAGTTTGAGAGGGTGCGAAACACACTCTTTTTTCACGTAGGTCAAACTCCTTTCATGAGTGGATCAGCAAGTAGAATATTTGATTAATGGGGTGAAAGTGTAGAATCAGAATTCAACCTCATGACTTCTAATTTGATATCATGTAAAATCACCGTACTCTTATCTCGAAAGCTAAAACTGATGGAAATAGATAGATTTTATTATTTATTTTATATCTTAATAGAAGGTGAAGGCTGAGGATTTTCCCAAAACGAAAAAAAAAAATGCAAGTAGAATAAGCTTTGCAAACGCTGATGTCATTTATTTAGTATAAGGAAAGGGAAAGAACATTCAAACCAGAAATAAGTTAATACAACAAACTTTGTTTATCCCCGCAGGTTAGAAATTAATTAAAAACAAGAAAAGGGTATCATGACTCTGAACTTGTTGGCCTAGAGCCTTGTTGAAATCGAGTAGAAATGGTGGCATGCTACCCTCTTGGTCTCAAAAGGATGGGAGTTCTGTCATGATCTGTGTATATAGAAATGTGGAAATAGTCTAACCTCAGATAAGAATAGTCCAGTCCAAGGAAAAGGAGAAGATAAGGGAAACAAATAAAGGTGTGGGTGTGGTGGTGGCCAGAAGTAATGATAGTCATTGACACTTCACCCCACACATGCAATTGCCTGCCCTTATGCACATGCAATTGCCTGCCCTTCTGCACATGCTGTCTGCTCCTCTGATGCTCCTTTCAAACTTGCCATTATCAATCATCTCTCTGATGAACTCAATATCCCATCTGTGCCATCAAAACCTTTACTGCATATCCTGATCACTATACAACTAAATTACAAAGCCATACCTATAGTTTGAAATCACCTAAACTATTTTTCTTGTGGAGACACATATATAATACTGCATATTGTTTATTATTGATTTAGTCATTTTTTGCCATGTGATTCTATAAAGCTGGAGCTGCTGTTGGAAGATGGGTAGTCAAGGCCATGCATTGCAGGTGTCGCTGACAACTGATGAGGTGGTCATTGGTCAGGCCAGAGGCTTGCATAAATGAGTGAATGACAGTGGGGCCAACGAACCTAAAACCCCTCTTCACCATGTCTTTGCTTATGGTTTCTGATTTGGAGGTCTTCACAGGGATCTTGTGGCATGATTTGTATTGTGTGGAAATTGGCTTGTGATTCACAAATCCCCACAAATACTTGTCAAAGGATCCAAATTCTCTCTTAATCTGCAAACAAAGATAAGAAAATATTACATTTTGCAGCTTATGATAAGTCTGACATAAAAAAGATAGGCTGTGAGTTTTTCATAGTGGGTTCAGTCCATAAAACAAGATGAGAAAAGGTACAACTTGAAGTTTATGGTAAATATTAAAGATACAAAATAGGGTTGGTAGAGTTCTTTTGTAATGGAGGTAGTTGCAACCAGGTTGGAACTTTTGTTTTATTACCTCAAGAATACAGTTAGAGTTGTCCATAATTCCTCGAACTTGGCTCAAGTTTATTCCATAATCGGCACTGATCGACATTATCTTCTTTTCAGTTAATCTGGAGATGATTTCAGCATCAAACCCGGAAAAAGCATCCCTGAAAAAAGAAATTCCCAGGACCATTCAATTACACTTGATCGCTGAAAAGCAGAATAACTGGAAAGCATGATCAGCTATGTAACTTCATTTAATTCTAAAAGCAAAGAAGGGAAAATCATTGGCTTCGAAATCACACCAACCTAAACAATTGCCGTTTCTTCAAGATTGAAGTCCAATCTGATCCAACTTGTGCGGCTGTCAACACTAGCAATTCCAACAACAGCCTGCATAGATAATTCAGAGAATTTAATTTTGAAACTCTGCGAGAGAGAGAGAGAGAGTGTGTCAGAGAGAGAGAGAGAGAGAGAGAGAGCTCACTTATCATCGTGGACTGGAACTCCCCATTCTTCATCATGGTAAGCAACATAGATGGGATCTGCACTCATAACAAACAAAAAATCATAAAGGTTTGTAACTAATTCACATCAAACGTGTGCAGGAAAGGTAAAAGCTTCCATACCTGAGTTTGGTGTGATAAAAGTACATCTTTTTTCCTCCTGACCACTCGATGAATCAAGAGGAGCTACCTTCCCTTCATACTTGGCAAAGTTGGTTCTTCCATAATGGGCAGTTCGTATTTTTCGTTGTTCTTGCATCATTGCCACTTGTTCCCTCCTCGCAGCTGCTATGCTTCCTGGGGCCTCAACTATCATAGAGGAATGATATTTCAATGTGAAGGTGTCTACAGAAGGTGCAGCTCCAGCACCACCAGCTCTTTTAGGCCTTTTTATTGGAGTCACCGGTTTGGTTGAGCATGGTGGTGCCAAGACGATGTCAGCTCTAGAATTCAGACCATTAGGACCCTTGTTTCTCTTAGGCGCTGGCAGTCTTGGCGATTTTAACTTGGGAGAGATTGGTGGTGACAATGAAGGCTTTGCTCTAGCATTAGCAGTATCAGTTGGCGGAGTTGAAGGTGTAGATTTTGGAGAAGGAGCATTTATGGGGGAACTCTTCTTAATCGAATTGCGTCTTTCTAAGCTAAAAACCTGGTTGCAAGTTGGCTGAAGGACAGGACGGCCATTGATTTGAGCAATAGTTGGAGCAACATTAGTCCCCCGGTGCAATTTCAACTTATTAGAGGAACACATCTTTTTTGCTCCTTTTTTTTTTTTTTTTTTGGGGTATTGGAAGAAATGAATGATTTGGGGTGAAACAAATTATTGGGAGAAACGAGAGAAGAAAGGATGTGTTTGAAAGCAAGGCATGAGGAGCCAATGAAGGTGGTGAAGTTGGACTTAATGAGGATTTGCGGAATGATGTGGGGTTTTATAAAGTTGGAAAGTGGGGACAGGGGACAGGGGACAAGGGTTGGGGAAGTTTGTAACATGGGGGGGTTGGGGTCTGCCATACACCCCTCTCATGAGGGGCTATTGCTTTTTAGCTAATGTGAGGGGCATGAATGACAAGGACACCATCCCTCCAAACTAGGTCAAGATAGATAGAATTTATCACTTTTTGTGAAGCAAAAACAAAGTGTAGGGATGGTGGTGGTGCCATTGCCAGCCCTCTCATGGACCCTTCTTTCACTATCTTTTGTGTATTTACTGCTCAAGTGTCCATGATCCTCTCTTATCCCAAGCTGGACAGGGGACAAGGACAGATACCAATCATTGCTTCTCTTTACAGCTCGATGAAAATCTCAAGATCATGCCAACCTAAGTTGTTTGCTAGGTATTACCTCCAGTTTATAAGTTGTTGAACTAATCACATAATAGTGTTTAAAGTCTCCAAAGGCCTTTATGGAGATTGGAGACTCTTTTGACACCTATTTAATCACAGCACATACCTCTATTTTCTTTTCTGTTCTGTTCTTTTTCTTAGTGGGTCAATTTATTAGGTGAGAAATCTGATCTTATTTAATCTGTAAGCTCTAACTAACATATATTTGCAAGCCTACCGATGCCAAATTATTCTCAATTTTACTAGGATACACAGAGCTTAATTGAGCTGTATCACATCTCATGCACCCCTGAAATTGGTTTCCCAAATATTAGCATGAAAATGCTGATGTAATCTCTTCAGTACCTTTCATTAGTAGTGAGAAATCTTTAGTGTTTATTCCCTGACAGAGAAAGCACTCACAGAAACATTTTATTTTACCTGATTCTAATCTCAAACTCAAAGCTCCAAAATAAATTCAACATTTACTTAAAAGCACTTGGGTAAAAGGGAATTGGATTATGAAAATCTCCAGTGGCCAACATTAATGGGAAAGAATATAAATGAAAAAGGGGTATCTGGAGCTCCCAGAATGATTTGCCAGAGGCAACACAACTGGTAGACAAAGACAATCCCTCGTAACTGTACCAAAAATAAGAAACATCAGGACCTGAGGAAGTTGCATAAGATTGTGGATCCACACTGTTTTGGGTCCCTTAAATTGCAATGAACAATGTAGTGCCTATCCATTTATTTTATGTTCACAAACAATCTTGCATGGCAAGCAATTTGCAATCAAGCATATGCATGGATGGAATATTGATACAGTTAGGATTAATGTTGACAATAAGAAACATATATTTTAAGTCATCTACAGTTGATTTTGTTGATAAAGCAGGGAAAAAGGCTCTAAATATGCATTGTCATCTATAGTTGATCATGAGAGATAACCCCAAAACATATCAAATCTAAATGTCAAGATGAAACATGATCTGTCTGATATGACCTATTATTCTATTGTTAAGCCTCTAATCAGCTAATTAACCTATTGTTTTTTTTTCGACAATTAAAATTGACAAGCATCATTTTTTAAGACTTCTAACACTAGAAGAAGATTTAATCAAAAAAAAAAAAAACACTAGAAGAAGACAATTCATTTAAATTTCTCAAGAAGGATATAGTTCAAGCAAATTCATGTGCTCTAAACAGTACAAAAAGTATATATATAATAATAATAGACACACACATGGATGAGCATATTATAATAATAGTAGTAGCAAGAAATTAGAAGTAACAATGACGTCTCAATGTCCAACGGCGAATTAGTCCATCCATGCCAACTCCAGACGCCATCCTAGAATCTTGATTCCACGAAAAAGCAAACCATGTGTTTCTCCAACATTTTTGCATCAATTATTAGAGGCATTTCTAAGACAAACTTGAGCAAATTAATGAGATGTTTGGGAGTGATAACTCAAGTTTCCTATTCATTTGATAGAGAAAAAAAAAGGGTCATGTCATCCTGTTGAACTCCATCTCCCAATAATCTACTTGATGAGTAAAATTGACGACGTTCGAATTGCCGCCGAGCAATGACCGCTAGGTGTGCTGCCTAGCACAAATTTATCTTTTTATTTTTTCCTTCTTTTTCTTTTCATATTTTTAACATATTTAAATATTTTTAAAAAATAAAAAAATACAACAATACATTAAAAGTCACTTTCTTAATCATTAAGTAAAAAAAAATTAAATACATGAGCGATTAAAGTGAAGGGACTCAGGCAGCATACAAGCATTTCTCATTCATGTAAACCAGACAGTGTACAAACATGAGCTAGGGTCATAATCTTTTTATTTTAGCTGCTGATGGCCAGTACTTCTCCTTGACATCTTCTACACAAAGGAGCCTCTCAAAGAAATGCATCATTGTACGTACAAAATGCTGAACTTCTCTTGTATTATTTACAAAAAATAATCAAAATGTTCAAACAGGCAGTCACGAGAAACCCAAAATGAAACACCTTTTGGTCGCACAAGCTAAGTAAGCTACCCCATCTGTGATGGGACAAGCTGATTCATTCATTTTCATGCTACAATCCACAGAGCTTGCCTGGATATGCCTCAATTATGAGTTGCAGATCCAAAACCTTGCTAACTCTATTGAATTTGTAGGCATTAAATCCTTGTCAGCAAGTGCCATTACATAATTTGCTGGAGTTTGGAACTTCCGAATTAACCTCTCCTGCTAATTTTGAGGTGATTAATTGCAATAAAAGCTGTTAAAGTTTTCACTTAATCAACATAATTATATATATATTTATATTTATATTTTGGTATCTCTCATGTAATAAATTGGACCTTCACTGTGAGCTGTTAGCAAGGGGGCATTCTTAATGACATTGAAAAGAAAAAGGAGCGTGCTATCCTTGTCACTGTCTCTATGTATGAGCTTATTGTCCCTAACAAGTGGACCTCGCTGCTGGCATCCATTACAGCTAGCATTCTGTACCGCTGATACATCCATTCAAAGTGTTTTTTACCCCCATGGAAAGGGTAATCCTAACTTAACCAATTACTGAGTCACCACATAAATGGCAAGGCTATATCCACCTCATAGATCAGGCCATTGAGTCACCACATAAATAGCAATTTAGGAATGCCTCTTTTTTTTTTTTTGATACATTGGGGGAGGGAGGTCGAACCCATGATCTCTATTTTGAAGATGTGGGTCTTGTGTGATCAGGCCACAGGCCGTTGGCGCAATTTAAGAATGCCTTTCTAGTGACTACATACAAGACCCACAATAAGTATACAAGGTCCAGCTTATAATTGAAAAACCATTAATGCTTTTATAGTGAGATTTAAAAATTACAAGTTTTTTTTTCTTTTTTGTAATTTTTTATTATTTATGATCAAGGCCTTTTGCACCGTTTTTTCCTTTTCAGAGTAAGGGAATGTTAGCAAAGAGTAATGATACACACAACACTTTTTACAATACTTTTCACAATATATGGTATAAAATAGGCTATTTTTATAAAATGGTATTACTTTTAATGATATTTTACAATAATACCCCTCATTTTATGGTTTGTTTATGATGCTTGCTGCTACCTCTACCATGTGCAGTAGATGTAGCAAATAATTTCTTCAAGATTCACCAATCAATTCTTTTTCATTTGCAATCCCTAAAATGTTTTTCCATCAATACCAATGGAGGATCTCAAAATATTCTCTACCGAATACTAAGCCCATGCATGCGGGCTGAATTTTATAAGGTCCATACCCAAAATCCGGATGGATACGTAGGCCATTATACTTTTGAGGTGTGGCCCTCGTGGTGGCGACCCGATGGGCAGCCCGCATAGGGCCATCTCGAGTGGTCGATGGAGGCTACTCCTTGGATCGGGCCGCCCAACTAGGTGGCCACCACGAGGGCCACACCTCATGGGTGGCTTTTTTCTCTTCTTGTTTTAGTTTTAAGTTTAAATTCTATTTTCAAGTTTTGAAAATCCAATTTTTATTAAAAAAAAAAAAGCATAAAAAATTCAACACAGCCAAGTAAATACCCGCATATTTGCTTGGATGTGAATACATACATGGATCCATATATATGCATCTTGATCTATACTCAGATCTGGATATCTGCATTCGAATTTATACTCAGTTTTGGATACGAGTTTCTCCAAATATACCGATATGGATCCGGTTGAATAATTCTAAATAATATGGCAAAATCTTCACAACAGAGGAGTTGCTATTATCAATTAGTCATCATCTCTCTCTCTCTCTCTCAATATATATATATATATATATATATATATATATATATATATATATATATTTCCTGTATAATTCTCAAAGCAATATCTTTAGTTTCTATTGTTTCATATCAACATTGTTCTAATTAATTTTATTATAATTATTCAAATAGTTTTAATTTCTTACAAGCATTTTTTATTTTTCATTTAATTGATATTTGAATGACCTTTTAATATATAAAAAACTCTTTAATTCCTATTATTTAATTAAATGACTATTAAATTCTCAAAATACTCTTCATTTTCTATTTTTTAAAATAACTGATCATGAATTTAAATAATTCTAAAGGGCATGGAATTTTCGATTGAATCACGTCATCTATTCATGTATTAAATGACTATAAATTGAAATAATTTGAAAGGTTATAGAATTTTAAAAATTGAAAAGGCTTATTATTGTTTTATTTGTAACATGTCGTCTTCTTTCGTCTATAATATTTCGTTTTCTTCATATATATAAATATATATATATATATATATATATTTATATAAATATATCACTATAGTAATAATTGACTATAACCGTGTTAAAACAAGTTTACATAATCAAGTTATATTAGTATTACATGTTATTATACATTAGTATTATATGTTATTATACATTAGTGTTACATGGTAATAATTATAGTATGTTGTTTATATAGACTAAATTATAATTATTAGTCAATTTAGTCTATTTATATAGGTATATATATATTAATTTATAATAATTAGCTCATACTTGTATATTATTGAATTTAACTAACTATATAAGTTATAGTTATATAAAATATATATGATTAATATATAAAAAATACATATAATTTTATAAAATATGTAAAATATTGAAGTCGGAGTCAGAGTCGGATTGGAGCAATGTGTAGAGTCGGAGTTGGTCCGACTCTACCTTTGACTTTGACTTTTTAGGAAAACAAAACTCTGACTCCATCTTCGATTTATTGGAGTTAGAGTTGGAATCAGATTTTAAAATTTTTGCTCAGTCTTATTGGGGAGAAAGAAAGAAGTATGAATAGAGGTAGTGACTAGTGACATTTATTCTTCATAACGTACAATATAGGAAGAAACTTATATATAATCCTGTAATTTGTACATTACGAAGACTCACAAATCTGATTTCCCTTGAAAATAAAAAACATACGTAGTACATTTTGAAAGAGAGAAACCTTGAATATAAAGTTAGAATGAGATAACCTACTATAAAAGCGAAAACAAATAAAACAAAAGAATTTCGACTTCCCAATTCTTGCTTTACTCAGTTGAATTGTAGGACTAAGGAAGGTCCTATGGAGCAAAAATGGTTTACCAGAAGTACTCTACGAACCCACATACGCCCTAACGACATCCATTATCGGAGCTCGACATATTGGACATTTTCCATTACTCCATTGCAGTTCATGAGCACACTTGAGACAGGTGCACATGTGTCCGCATCTGCAAGATATATTTATATATATATATATATATATATATATATATATGAATATTAGATGATGAATATTACTAAAACGGACAAAATCCTAAACGAAAAGGATATGATATACGTACCTATACAACAGTGAGTCGACTTGCATTTCATAGCAAATACAACAATTGCCTGTCTTTGGTGCTCCCTCATAGGACCTCTTTCCCTCCCCTCGAACTGTCACAATAATTTCATAGACTATCATCATAGTTTTTTTTGCTCTTACATCACTAGGAAAACGAGGGATTTATCCAAAACTTGTATATTTTTAGAGGAATATTAACGAGCACAAACCTGAATGAACCTCCTGCTTCATGGATTTTTGCATTATCATTTGCATGTCCATGCAACTCTTTATTGATTTTCTTAGCTCAGACATCTCTTGATAGAGTTGTTCCATATGGCCTCTCAAATTGTATATGAGGTCCATTTCCTGTAAGTTCATCAGTATTACTTAAATATTGCTCCAAAAGGATTAACTTTATCTTTAGATAACTCATAGGAAAATATAGTAAAACTCACTGTTGAATTACGATCTATGGAGGATGGGTTTTGCTGAGAATTCTGAGAGTGGGTTTGAGATGACAAATGTTGGGATGGAGATATTGTTGTAATGCGTTCAAAATGATCACCAACTTCATTATCCCGATAAGTCCATGCCCATTGTGGAGATAGCGAAGGCTCTTGAAGCGATGATGAGGATTGATCAAAATAATCACCGCCTTCACGATAATGATCTCTACTAATGACACTTTCTTCCTCTTCTTCCTCTGTCTCATCTCTGTCTTCCTCCGCCACCTCCGCCTCTTCTCCACCCTCTTCTTCTTCATCATCTTCTTCTTCTTCGTCGTCTATTTCTTCTTCTTCTTCTTCTTCTTCTCCTTCTTCTTGTTCTTGTTCTTCTTGTTGTTCTTCTTCGTCTTCTTCTCGATGACTGTTGGATGGATATGTGTGTCGTTGTAAGAAGGACATTAATTGTTCCATTCTCTCTTGGCTGCCATACTCATCTTCTTCCTCTGCGGGGGTTTGTCTTTCTATACGAGCTACCATCAATCTGTCAATTCTCTCTCTTAAGTCGCTAGCAAGAAAAGTTGATACTGTTCTTCTGCATAGTTAAAATTCAAAATTAAAATTTGTGGGACATGAAAATGTAGTCTATAAGTTGAGCTTTCTAAATGCAGAGAAAAACGGTTTTCTTAATCACAATGACATCCCTATAGGTCTTGATCAATGGTACCTAACATGCATATTTGCCATTTTCCTTTCAAGATAAAGTAGTGGTTGAAAAGATAAAGGAAAACAAACAAGCTTGCATACCTTTCAAGTAGCTGACGCATATCTCCATTGTCTGTGCTAAGCACCTCCTGGTACCGTGCTTTTCTACAGCTTTCCCAGTAACTTTGTGGCCGAGAGATGTCACCAATCCAGTCATAATTGGTTTCTACGTACTCGTGGCTGCTGCCCTCTACGTCTTCTGCTATCTCATTCTCATCCCAAAAACTCAAGGGAGTAGTTGGATCTGCACTTTTTTCTAAGTCAATATTTCTAGCCTCTGAGCTTGTTCCTTGCGATGTCTCATTTGAATTTCGACTCGATTCTTCATGGACATCTTCCCTTGTGTGTGGCAATGAGTTCTGTACCTCGAGTGGAATACTGTACTGCTCCTCAGTGATACTAACTTCCTGATTATTAGTGTGGTCACTAGGCTGAGTAGGGGTCAAAGAATTCTCCAAATCAGCAGCGTTGTTCACTATCTCCTGACGAGGACTTCTTGTATTAGTTACTTGGGTTGTTGCAAGCTGCTCTTTTCCTGTTCTAAGTCTGTCCCTACATTTGATTTGGGTTCCATCTCATCATAAGCCAACCAAAGTAATTTTATTCCATTAACGTACTTTGAATACTATCAAATTTATCCAATCTTAAACAATTTCATATTAAAAATATCTTAAGCAATTGAATAAGCTGCCCCCACCTTCTTTAAAGTAATAATTTTCAATGAATTAGCAAACAACATTCTTATTGTTTTCCACATACCATAGACAACATGCTTCAGACCCTCAAACAAATAGATATTACCATCCTTAATCAAAACTGAGCAATGTTCTCAAAAAACTTTCATCAGTTGCATATGTTAATCCAACAATGGAAAAGCAGCATACCTTAGTTGAATGATGGAAGATCCTTGTGGTAGCCTGTTCATTTCAGATGATGCTGACGGCGGCGAGCAACGTTTATCTTGAATAGCCGCTTGGCGTTGCAGTAATCTAAGCCGAATCACTGACTGCAAACAAGCATTATATTAAGCTGAAGAAATGTGTTTCCAAAGTGTAAGCAAGAAATTATTACTGGATTATGTTTATCACAATGAAGTTTTGTATGGATATATTTAAATGCTTTACTTGAATGCGGCCTCTTTGTGTGAATCCTGAAACTGCTCGACGCTCAACCAATGTGTCTAGTTCCCTATGCGTGTCGCGCTGTAATTGCATGAGCAAATCCTTGAATGCTTGTCGTCCTCTGATCCGAGGTGAAATCATAACCTTATGGAGAACTCTATGCTCCGCTTTATCCCATAATGGAAGACGCTCATGCTCTGAATGTGGCGATCCATGCAAGCTAGACAGCCCGTGATCATATTCTCCGCTGCTCCAAGAAGAATGTAATGTAATCTGTGTTTGATTTGCAGATATCAATTTCTGAATTATATCCGCAACTTTGACCCCCTCACTCTCTCCTACATCTGAGTTTTGGCCTTGTGTTGAAGAAGATGGGTCACTGGGAGCTGTTCTATCCGACTCCCAATCTGCAAACGATTCTTGATTACGGGGAACATCATATCTTTCATCATCTATAGAAGAACCATTGTCATTACAGATGAAACCAGACATCGATCCTGTAGATGAGGCTGAAGAACCTGATTTTGTCCTGTTGGATTGGTTTAGCCTCTTCTCCCATATCCGAACGAGGGAAGATGCGCCAAGATTCAAGGATCCTACAGAACTATCCGATGGAGCTGGAGAATCGTCCGTGCTTGATGATCTAGCAGTGGGTGAATTCGATAGTGACAAGAGCTCAGCCTCCTCGCTTTGTTTTTCAATTGTCGATACCATTTCTCGTGCTTTTTGGGCAGCCCATCGATCAAGAATTCGCGAACTCCTCAGACTATCATTGTTCTTAAGATTATTACTCATGAATCGAAGGCTTTGGTGATTCTTGCTATCTCCATTGCCGACCCAAGAATCAACATGATTGTTTTGATTCCTCGAGTTCTCGTCGAACTCAGTGCAACCAGAAGAGATTGATATGCAGGAATGGAGGTGACCTCTAACCAAGCTCTTGAGGCTTTTTTGGAAAGTCGCATGGGCATTGCTTTCTCTACGTCTGTCATGCCTATTGTGATCCTTTAGAACACAACCAAATGGCGGAGAGGAAGAAACGTCGACTTGCGAGGACGCCATTTTCCTTGGAATCCAGATTCTCAAAATCAATCAAATCCTTTTTAGCACATATAAATCCAAAACAAGACATAAGAGAATGAATGGGCAGATTGGAAACACCCTCAGGCTCCCGATCGCAAGATCACTCTTTTCAGAATTGGAAAATCCCACAGAAGCACAAAGAGATGGATAGACAGAGAGAAAGCAGAAATGAGCAGGAGAAGTGGAGAACCAATCGCTCTTGCACAAAAACAGAGGAGCTGTCCAAGGCAAATATAAATATAAACCACTAAATAATAGCTCATACTCAATTGCATATACCTATATTTAGAACTCCATGCAAACGCGTAGAGAGAGAAACAACCCCCCCCCCCCCCCCCCCCAAGAGAGAGAGAGAGATCGTTGCAAGGATTGAGGCCTAAATTGGAGTTTTGCTGTTAGTTTCAACGAAATAAACCCAATTATCAGCCTCGAGAAATTTTCGCTGTAAACATGGATCTCTTGGAGTGGGCAAAAACAGAGACGGTCTCGATAATGAACTAGTGAAAGTGTTTGGGGAGAGACGTTGGGCATGAGCGGTTGGGAATGTGGGGTCACAGGCACAATCAATGGTTTGCAGCAGAAAACTAAAAATGCAAGAAAATGCCAAAAGGAAAAGAGTATCGCGAGATACAGTCTAATTATGCAAGTCTTACAGATATTTTTTTTAAAACAATTTGAGGTCTATCATTAAAATTATAATATATATATATATATATATATATATATATATATATTTTCGTATAATTCTTAGATTTATTTTATTTTTTAAAGACTTACAACTGTAAATATCATTTAAAAAAAAAAGAGGAGTCTATATGCACAGTAATAGAGATGCTCTCTAATTGAGTTGTGGTCAAATTTGATATTTTTAGATCAGAACACGTTAATATTGTCACTACATGATTTTTGGATAATTTGAATCCGGTAAGATTTGGTGGTGTTTACACACTGAGACGTTTAGATCGAGAGATGAGTTGAGATAGTTTGTGAATTGTAAAAAATAATATTTTTAGAATAATATTTTTTAATATTATTATTATTTTGATATTTAAAAAAGTTGAATTATTTATTAGATTTTTGTGAAAATTTAGGAAAGTTGTTTTGGGATTTGAAAAAAAAAATTATTATATTTTGTGTGAGAATTTAAGAAAGTTGTAATGAGAAAGATGAGATTAGTAGAGAAGAGTTGTGAATTCAAACAATCCCAATTACATATGTTTTTTTTTGTTTAATTAGATAGTTGATTATATCACCTTAGGGATAATTCCAATCAGTTTCCAAATTTCTAACTCATTTTCATTCTTATCCATCCCCCCCTTTTTTGCTCTTAACGTCTTTTGTATTTGCACTTATGGTCACATGAGCAAACTACAATGGTAGGTTTCTTTTCCAATATAAATTTAAGGAATAATGGGTCTTAGTTTGTTAAAGAATGACTTTATTAACTTATTAAGGCTCCTAATCACACTTCAACCATCGAGCCTATGGAGGAAAATAGGGAAAAACTACAAAAATTCTCCTCAAAATACTATCTAATTTACAACTATTTTTTGTATTTTGTTTGGAAGTTTGAGAAAATTGTAATGATAGATAATGATTAGATGAAAAATTTAAAATTTTAAAATTGAAAAATGTTTTTATTTGTGATATTTGAATATTGAGATGAGATGAGATAGAAGGCTTTTACTATCCAAACCATGCCTTATTAAGGCTCCTAATCACACTTCAACCATCAAGCCTATGGAGGAAAATAGGGAAAAACTACAAAAAATTTCCTCAAAATACCATCTAATTTACAACCACTAACAAACTATTAATTTTGACATATACCGCTTTAAGTTTAAACTACTTGATGAATAAGGTGAAGCACAATTTAGAATGATGAATATGGAAATCATCTAAAGTTTTCTACTTGAACGACAATAGGGATGATGTAAGGTCCACGGATTGTGTCTACCATGTTTTGAAACTTAAAGGAGAGTTTGGACAGAAAACTATAAAGGATCTTATATTAACAAATATTTTCATATATTTAGGCAAATATATCGGCTTGCCTAACTCTAGACTTAATCCTAATTATTTCATGTCTAATATACAAGTATATGTTCTCTTACCAAATTAGGAAGGATAACTATAGATTCGGCCTCGTTTGTTTTAGTAGATAAGATGAGATGAATTAAGATGAAAGTTGAAAGTTAAATAAAATATTGTTAGAATATATATTTTTAATATTATTTTTATTTTAGAATGTGAAAAAGTTGAATTGTTTATTTTATTTTGTATAGAAATTTAAAAAAATTGTAATAATTAGATGAGATGAGTTGATAATAGTTGTAAAAACAAACGAGAGTATTATCCAAATTTATGCGTAGAATGTGAGAGAGATGAACACATAAAGTTGACCCTATTTAGTCACTCCATATGACTATCTTTCTCATTGTAGGTTAGTTACGTTTCAACATGAACCCTAAAATATTCTCATTACATGGGAGGGGATCCATTGTGCGTGAGGATGGACCCCATTGCAGTCGTGGGTTGTTTGGGTAGGACGTGGTAGTAAAGAGTTTTCCATCCTTTTTCTTCTTCGTTTTTAAATTTTGATTTATTAAAAAAAAGAAAGTTAATTTGATGTATATTGTATTTTATTTTTACTTTTTAATTTTTTAAATACAGCACACGACATTATAAAAAGAGTTCTTCTACAGATCAACAATTATTCACGATTGATCTGTAGCACACGTTTCAGAAATGGGTTCCCCCTCCCCCTACCCAATTCCCTCTCTCAGCTCACTGCCTCACCCAGTCCTGTCGTGCACCACCTGCAGTACCACTGACCACCACCATCGACCACCTCTAGCCACCTTCAAACTTCCATGGAAGCCCCACGCGCAACCCCATCTCTCAACCCAAAATGGGTTCTACTACACGGTTTGCTGCTGCTACTGTCGTCGTCGTTAGCCTCCAGCCCCACCATTGAGCACCACTGAGCCCTTGACCTTCCTCCTAGCCACCGTCGAGCATCCATAGCACGGCAACCCTCTCCCTCTCTTTCCTGAAATGGGTTTCACCCATACATGGGTTCTCCCCCTTAGCCTGCCGTACGCCGCCACCCACGACTTCTAGTCGCTACCTCGAGCCTCCACTGGCCACCATCGACCTACCCCAGCCACCCATAGTCCCGATTTCCCCCACCCGCACCCTCACTCTCCCATGGGTTTCTCCACCCATTTGGTCTAGATCCCCCACCCTCCAGCCACCGTGCCGCCTCTCCCTCGCCACCACTAGCTCCACTGCACCTCCCTCAGCCTTCCATGCTCCATGCTCAGCCATGCCTCTCATTTGGCCATGATGCATGACGCGGGGGTGCAGGTGGGGGAGAGGATGGTGACCCCGGGTAGGGGAGACAATGCGCGGGTGGGGTGTTGACGGAATGCAGGGGGCTTTGCTTCCACGTTTTCAAATGAGTGAAATCTTAGAGAGGGACATGCATTTTGTTGTAGGGACAAATTAGTCATTTTACTAAGGTGTGCACCGTATGTTGCGAAATAGTGGCTGCTCTCCAAATTTTTTCTTATTAAAAACATGTCTTTCATTTTCCCAAACAAAAACGGACGAAAGAATGAGCTAAAGGTGTCAATAAAAAAAATTGGATTTTAACTTTTCTAAACTGAAAACTTTGAGTTTTTAATGTTAGAAAAGGGAAAAGTTAGTCTGGTTTGGATACACAAAACTATCTCATCTCATCTCATTATTACAACTTTCTCAAACTCCTACACAAAATATAATAAGTAATTCAACTTTTTAAAATTTCAAAATAAAAATTATATTAAAAAATTATATTCCAACATTATTTTATTCAACTTTCAACAAAACATCTCATCTCGTCTCATCTGAACTACATAATCAAATGAGGCCAAAAGAGTTTTTTTTTTTATTTTTAAGAAGAGAACGGTACCCCAAATTTATTGATAACCCTCATTTATAATGAAATAATACCGTGGTTACAACCAAATGCCTAGGGGTTACATATAATCAAAAAACCCAAATCCCAAGCATCAAAATAAGAAATATACTAACTCAAACATTATATAATATTAAATAAAAGCAAAACAGGGCTCAAATCTTAATAAATCAATTAAATCTAAATAAATCTACATATAGAATATCTCCAACAAAGAAAACCTGCATAAAACCTGCATAGTCCTGCATAATCCCATTTGGTCTTACCAAATAGCTCCAATAAAGAATAAGAAAAAGAAGACAAACGTGGAAGTAAGGAACATCAACCCGCTGCAACCTGCACAAAGCAATTCTCAGTCTCAAATAAGGTAAAGAGCATTTGTTAAGGCACAACAAACATTTAAGTCTTCTAGGAATAAGACTATGAGCACACAAGAATTACAGGCTCTTTCTTTGGCAAAAAAATCTACGACCATATTACGTTCTCGAAAAATATGACAAATGCGACAATTAAGAGTCCGAATAAGCTCAGTCACCTCTTCACAAAAGTCTCATAAGTACTAATGGGAACATTCACCACGATGAATCCAGGAAAGCACCATCATTGAGTCTGTCTCAACTATTATATGCGATAGGCCCAAATTTTTATGAAGTCTAAGACCATCTATTAAAGCCCAAAATTCAGCTACAATATTGGTCTGAGTTTGATAATGATGAGAAAAACTTGCAAATAAATTTCCTATATGATCGCCAATCACGCCACTGCCACTAGATAAACCGGGATTACCAAGCGAACAATCATTCATATTTAATTTCCAATGACCACAATTAGGAAGTTGCCAAACAAAGGCTTTAGTTGTAATAACCAGTGGCACAATGGTAGGACATCTAATGCCCTGCAACAACTCTTGGTCCTGAGTGGGACAAGACTTGAACTTCATAGGCACCACAAACACATTTTGAATCCGTATTTGAATTGCCAACACAATATGCTCCCAAGTGAATTTACTCTCCTCCATACGAATCTTACATCAGAAAAACCAAAGTCCCCAAATAATCATAGTCGAAATAAGGCCACACACTATCCCCAACTGAGAAGAACATTTGGCTTTCGACCACCAAAGAGAAACTCGATAAAAAATACCTTGACCTCTCCTAAATCTCAACTATAACCTCTTGGAAAAAAATTCTCAAATCTTTTCAACTAAAAAACCATTCCCAAACAAATGATCTTCCATTTCAATAGCACCTTTATCCACACAATAGTAGCAGTGGGAAGGTAAATGAATACTAATTTTTTAGCATTTGCATCAATAGGCAGCGCATGATTCTAGAATTTTCAAGCAATATAAGAGATTTTACTAGAAATACCTCTAAGCCAAGTCCATTTTGCCCAATGGGGAGGGTCCGAATGAAGTCTTAAAATATTCCATGCCCCATTAGTAAAAACTTTACCATCTGACAAGGGTGCCCATATGAAAGTATCTGAACCTCGCTTCAGCCGAATATTAGATTGCGAAATTTCAATGCATAAATGTACCCCAACCAAAGTAGAAAGATGAGAAATCTTCCAACTAATTGGAGATAGTAAATCACAAATCTGTAGCAAAAGGGACTTGATCTCTTGAACTCAACCAGCTAGGACATCCGATGGAAGCCAAGGCTTAAACCAAAAGTTGACCTTGCCCTCCTAAATCTTCCATAAGCCATGTTTAAAGATTAAAGGAACTCTATGAAGCACACTTTTCCAGAAGCTAGATCCACGAGGAGACTGAGAAGTTGCTAAAGGTGACAGATTCCTTAAATAACGGCTCTTAAAGAAATTTGCCCAAAGGGAATCACTCCCAATAATCTCCAAGCAAACTTGAGTAACAAAAAATCTTGCACTTCCTTAAGGTATCTCACCCCCAAACCACCTTCATAAATTGGTCGGCAAACTTTCCTCTAGGAAACCCAGGCTTTTTTCTTTCTCCCTTCTTTGGAACCCCACAAAAATTCTAATAACACACTTTGAATATCTGAAAACACTAACAGAGGAATTTTAAGCACATATAGAACATGAATCGGCACACTATTAAGCACATGCTTCAAAAGCACCAATCTTCCACCAAAAGAAAGAAGATTTCTCTTCCAACTAGCAATTTTCTTCCTGATTTTCTCAACAAGCAATTTCAACATAGAGGCTGTAAGTTTACCGGTATGTAGCGGCACACCAAGGTAAGTTCAAGGAAATTTACCCTTACTAAAGCCCAAATCTTTCAGCATTTGATGTTTTCTAGCATAGTTAATTTTTTTAGAGCAAAACAAGCTTGATTTTTCTGCATTAATCTTTTGTCTCAAAACTGCTTTATAAGTTTTCAAAAGACCCCGCAAGGACCGTTTATCACGTCTCATGAACACCAGTAAATCATCTGCATAGAGGAGGTGTGAAATTCTCAAACAAGAGCTCGAAATATTATAAGCCTTAATAGTACCCAACGCAAATTGAGAATCCAATAATCTAGAAATGAAATTTTCCAATAAAATAAAAAGATAATATGAAAGAGAATCACCTTGTCTTATCCCACGTGAAGCTTTAAATAAACCTTTAGAAATTCCATTCAACATACTTGAAAAGAAAGGAGAGGAGATGCACTGAAGTATAAGGTCACACCAGCTTAGGGAGAAGCCGAATCCCTTAAACTCGAAGAAGAAAGCACAAATTTACTCGATCATATGCCTTCTCCATATCATATGCCTAGTGACCAATTCTTGTGCAATGGAGACATTATCAAAAATACTACTATTGCTTATAAAAACTGATTGAGCTGGTGAGATTAACTTACTTTAAATTCCAATATCTTAATATAATTCTAAATGTTAAGAAAGATTAATAGTTATACTTTTCTTAAATGGCGTAGAAACACCACTTATCTGGTTAAAAAATTCTAGCATAGAAATACCGCTTACCTGACTTCTGCAGTATACTATCTAAGTTTTGAACTCGAACAAAATCCGTGTCCTGACCTAATCCAAAACCACTAATATATAAGTATCTCAATTTAACACAGAGCCATACTACTAATAAAATCCTAATGTCCATACTATAGTCCAATTCGAGTCTAGTAAACAACTATAAAGCAAAATAGTCCATCATGGTGCCTTGGTTTTGTTAAGGCCCAATCACAACATCCATTGCACTACTCCACAGATAAATTAGCACAACCTCGGATTCGCTAAAATTTCACCCTAACACACGTCACAATACACATTCATTCCCTGTTCCAACAACAACCATCATAATTCGGGAATCTCCAAATGCCAATAAATCATGGAATTATTCAACTACCAATCCCAACATCAAACACATACAACGGGCAACCCAAACTTTCAACAGGCACAATTGCAATAGCTATGAATTTATCGGTGTAAGGAGGCTAGAGTTCGAGAGTATCTTACCAACTCTCGGAGTGGTAATTGGTCAGGTTTGCCAGTGTGACTACATTGTCTATTGGCGCTTTGGGGTGTTCTGTGATATTGAAACTACATAAAAAATCAAATCTGAGAGTAGTAAGGCGGCAGATGATGTAAAAATCAAAATTTGGGCTTACCATCGGTGGTGATGTGGTACAAATTCTGGCAGTACTCACGGTGGAAAGAGAGAGAGAGAGTGATAGGATGTCTTGGCGTCCACAGTCTGCTGCGATGCCGACAGAGTTAGAGAGAGAGAGAGAAAGGTGTAGAGGTTCACCAAGAGAAGGGTTGGCCATGACTATGGGTGGAGTTGTGGTCGTGTTCTTCCAGCAAGGAGGTGCTATGATTGATGGTCTGTGGAGTTAGGTGTCATGGCTGGCAGGGCAACTCGTTTTTGGCTTCACGGCGTTGGTCTTGGAAGCAGGTGGTGGCGTCGTTTGATCTTTCAGTGCAACCATGGTGCAACAGCAACTTGTTGAGACACGGAGGCCACTCACACGGTGGTCAGCACTTTTTTTTGTAGGGGGAAACATACAGTCGGCTTGCTCTTGGTTTGGGCAACGTTGCTCTATTTTTGTATGGTAAAACAGGGGGCATTCGTGCATGGTTGCGTCGGTTGTGTGTGGAGGAAGAGGGCTGAGTTTTGGACGGTGCAAAGCTTGGTGGTTCTCGGTGCAGGGTTGCACGCACACGACGTTGGGTGGTTTTCAGTGTGGTTGACTTGCGGTGTAGCTGCGTTGCTTGAACACGTTTAGCGGCTTCTTTGGCTCTTGGTGAAAATTAAAGTGGCTTACGGTTTGGGTGTGAAACGTGTGACTTGAATAATGGAGGTTGACAATAGTTGTCATGAGGAGTGTGCTGGGGCTCAATGTGGGCTTTGGTGGAGACAGCAGCAGTCCTACGTTGAAGATGATGGTTAGTTTTTTTTTTTGGTGGTGCCGTGATTGCACTTGGGCATGGTTGTTGGTGAATAAGCATGGGGTCTTTTGTGTAGGAAATGTGCGGCATTAACATGAGGATGAATGACCATATACATAAACTACGGCAACCCTAGCTAAGGGAGATAAGTCTCAAATAACATATGCATGAAATGTGGTCCCTTGGAGGCTGCGACGTGCTGGAGGTAAACAGAGGACTTAAAATGGGGCTTGAAGAAGAATAAAGATGCACATACCATGCATGGGGCTGAGTATATGTATAAGGAGTTGGTTTAAGAAATTTAACGCGAAGATGGCTTGTAAAGTTGTAACACTGTTAGGGGAGAATTCTATTGGGGCGTGAATCTAGTAGAAAGTGGAAATGAGCATTGGGTTTGGGTTCATTTCATGGGCCAACAATTGGTAATTATAACGAGTCTTGAGTCTTATATATGCTCAATTCGTCCAATAAATATTTTTTGACTTTTAAAACTAATTAATTTCTTAGAAAAATTTTCTTAGAAATATTATTGGACCGGGTCAATACATTATTAGTAGTGCTACATATATATCCAAATTTACGTACAATATTATACATTTTATACATATTGGGTGACAATCTCATTTGATCAATTTTGTATTTTTAATTCAAATTTTAAATATTTACCATTTTAATATTTAACACGTTAGCATATATGGTTACTTAATTACAAAAGTACAAATATCATTTTTCAAAAATTATAACGTAAATACAGTCAATTGTTTTCTTTAACCAAAAAAAAAAAGATTGATTGGCCCGGGCTCGGGCTAGGATCCGAGTCCAAGCCCAGATCTGGTGCGGACATAATGACTGGTCAAGTGGCTTGCAGTGCGTGTGGTGCGGTGAGCGGAGACGAAGCCCGTAGTGTTTGCTGAGAGAGAAAAAGAAAAGGAAAGAGAGAGAAATGGCTTGGAGTGCGACGATGGTCGGAGCGCTGCTGGGACTGGGCACCCAGATGTACTCCAACGCTCTCCGTAAACTTCCTTACATGCGCCGTGAGTCTCCGATTCCCGCTAGCCATCCTCTCTCTCACTCTCTCTCTTCCGTTTGTTTCAATTTCTATCGATAATCCCGGGGCTGATGATAACGTTGATGTTTGTGTTTTAGATCCATGGGAACACGTGGTGGGTATGGGACTCGGGGCCGTGTTCGTGAACCAGCTCGTTAAATGGGACGCTCAACTACAGGAGGACCTCGACAAGATGCTCGCCAAAGCCAAGGCCGCCAACGAGCGCCGCTACTTCGGTAATTTCTTTCTTTTATTGCTATTTTTTATTTTCTTTTCAATTCATTTCCTTAAAACCGACGCTGCATATTCTTACAACACAGAATTGAATTGCCGTCATATGTTCTCACATCACAGTGTCTTGCTAGAAACCCCACCATCTAAAGCGCCTTTTTATTACTGGGTTCTCTGATAATGTTTCTGTCACATTTAACATGCTCGGATGGTGTTTGAATTTGGCAAAAAAAAAAGAGTTTTTTAGGGGGAATCATGCCGTCTTAATAGCTGCAAGTTTCAGCATTCCAATTAGTCCCACTTTGATTCCCTACCGTGAGAAATGTTACAACTATGATTCGGTGGTGTTCTAGTTTTATATAGAATGCCTATGTTTCAGCAACTACAGGTGCTGTGTGCTTGTTCTCAAGTTCAAATCAATATTAGTTTTTAGGTAGATATGGTTTGTTCTAGTTGATAAAGATTTGGTCGTGTTTCAGATTCTTTCCAATAGACTAGTGTCTACCAGTCTTTGATTCATTTTGCTAATAGAAGGTTAATGAAGACCTGTGTTTGAAAGTTACAATTCACTCTTGTTCTGCTCCCAAGTGTTTTGAAGTAATCTTCAAATTCATCTACCGTTTTTAGCAACTCCAGAATCTCTTCTGGTGTTAGTTGATGGTACTTCTGATTTTTTTTGAAAGTTATACATATTTTATGTCGATCACTAGAGTGTGCTGTGTTTTTTTTATTTATTTATTATTAAGACTAAAAAATACAATTGATGTTTATACCTGCTTCAGTGGTCCTTGGACCAAATGGTGTCACCTGCTCCTTGAGTGAGAGGTGGAGGGTGAGGTTATGGCATTCATGGCCTAACTCTATACTCTTAAAGTGAAATGCATATTACTTTTGGCGCTCTTCTAGTACCTCGCAAAATTCTTATGCATTCAATTTTCCATATTGTAGTCCATAATTATTATGCATTTTTCCTTTGACACTCTTCCGTGGCCTTAAAACAATTTGTAGTTTTGATTTTCATTTTAGACTTGTAAATCAATATGATGCCAAAAGGTCTTGCATGTATTGTGGCATTGTGCTAACCCATGATCTCAAACCTACATCTGGTAAGTTTTGCTAATAAACATACAGGGGCCCTAGAAGTTTACTTGTTTTTGTGTATTCCAATAGAACATTGCAAGTACGGGAGACATCGCGGCAGAGTGTAAACTCATAACTGCTTTTATGTCCTATCAATTTAATGCTTTCATCTCTTAATTGCCTAAAATAGGCCTTCTTCTGGAAGCTTGAAATACCTCTGGAAATTACTATCCACCCTATAAAACCTAATTGTTTCAATCCCTTGGAAGTTCAATTATTGTCTGTTTCATTGGGTACGCCTACTATAGTGTGGATTCTGGACATTTTATGGTCCAACAATTTGATTTATAAAAGGTTTTAGTTCAGAAAACAAAGATGAAAGTGCGTATTTGTAAATCTGTAGCACCCCGCCCCCTCTCTTTCTCTTTGTAACTTCTTTATTTATCTTGTGATTTTTTCTGTCAATTTCAGATGAAGATGATGATTAGCTTGCCTTTCCATGGATGTGGTGTCTTCAGACAAGGCATTCTTGTTCACAGAAATTGAGGGTCTTCAAGTTGTAGATGTTTGTTTACTTTCCAATGGTGCTCTGTTTTAAGGCTGAGAGAACTCTTCCAAATCAATTTACTTTTTGCTATGCAAAATCTTTGAGATGCTTGCAGACTGGCTAATGCAAAATCTTCATCAATAATGGCAACACTTGAGCTATACTTTTTCAAGGAAAACTATTTTGAAAACCAAGTCTTGTGATGCCACTTAAGAGAGGTCATACTATAGATAATTTTTGAAGCTCAAGATTTCAATGGAAAAGTTCGAATTTAAATCTCAGGCATAGAGTGAGAGTGAAGAATGATTAGTTTTGGGGATTTAATGAAATTCTTATAAAATGTATACATCGGGGTTGCCATATGCCAGGCATCTACCAGTCAATGATGAAGCTTTTGTGACTGCAGTGCGATAGTTTATGAAACTATTGTTAAATTAGGGAGACGCAAGTAACTGGGGACATTGGTAGTGAAAGTTGAATGGATTTTTCTTGCATGCATAGTTCGAGTAGCAAGAGCTAAGTGCATCATCTGTTTTTTGTTCTGATTTATCAATTCACTAATTTTGGTTTTGACGCTGAGCCGTATGGACGGTGCTCACCTATTAGGATTCTTCTCTAATGGTTAGTTTCAACATTGCCAACGGAACATTAGATGGAGTTCTCAACACACTTTCATGTTAGCAACAGTTGACCACTTCTCAGATATATATGGCAGAGTGGAACTCATAAGTTTTATATAGCATTTGACAAAGAGAACTGCTTTAACCAGAAAAAATCTCAAGTAAATTTACATACTAGTGTAATTTGATGTGGTATGTTAGATTATAAAATTACTTATCAAAAAAAAAATGTTAGATTATAAAGTTACTTTTATTGTAAATTAGATCTAACATATTATATAAAGTCATGTCAGTTTGTATATTTATTTTTGTAAAATTGTAATAGTGGATGTATTGTCACAAAATTATGTTAAGCCAATAAAGAATGTTGGACCTCTACATTTATATTTCCAATTTTCTCAATCCACCAATCTTAAAGAGTGCTAAATTGATATTCATGTAGTAGTCAATGTATATGCCCAAGCTGGTCTAATTTCCTCAATCCACTAATAAAATTATATGTAAGGATCTGTATTCATCTTTCCAAAGTCGACCATCCTATTGTTGAACACATTTAGAAGGAGATCGCATGCTTGCCGGGCAGATGGCCTTTCTTGTGGGGTAGTTTTTGTGCACTGAAGGGCTAATTCAAGCACTTGGAAGGCTGCACATTCTTCACCAGGCAGGAGTGGTTTCAATGCAGGATCGATCAATTCCTCACGAGCAGAATCTAGCATCTCAATCTGTGTCTCCACCCATCTCACCATGTCCATATCCACACCAAAAGCACCATCTGTTGGTATCTTTCCACTGACAAGCTCCATGAGCGCAATACCCATGCTATAAACGTCACTCTTTTCTGTTGCCTTCAATGAATATGCATACTCTGAAATACACAGCAAATGTTTCTTTTTAGGATCATCACCAAGTAATGTTAAAATCAGAATCATATAACATTAACTCAAAGCATGAACTCTCTTACCTGGTGCCATGTAGCCGAAGGACCCAGCAAACCATGTATTTGATTCTGTGTTAGAATCATAATCCTCGACTAGTGCTTTCGCAAGCCCAAAGTCGCCCAAATGTGCCTCCATGTTGGAATCTAGCAAGATATTGCTTGGTTTGATGTCCCTGTGAATAATCTTTGGTACACAATCATGGTGAAGATATTCCACGCCTTGAGCTAATCCCACAGCAATCCTTAACCTTGCCTCCCAATCAAGGATAGTTTTCTTCTTGCTATTCAGCGGTTGTCCATGCAGCCAATCCCATACACTTCCATTACCCATGTACTCGTATATCAGCAGATTCAAACCTGCTCCTTCGTTGCTGCAGCAACCCATCAACTTCACTAGATGCCTGTGCCTAATCCTCCCAAGCGTCTTCAACTCTCTTGTGAAACTTTTATTTAGTAGAAGATCATCTTTCCTCAGTATCTTCTTTACTGCTACTGTTTCTCCCGAGGACAATTCGGCTTTGTAAATCTTTCCAGAACCTCCAGACCCGATGATGAACTCTTCGCTTAGATTGTTTGTGGCTTCCATGATTTCATCCCATCTGAAATCTCGCCTTACTCCACCATTTTGGAAGAGAAGTAGTCTTCGCTGTACTTGGGAAGAACTTGATGAATATGTACATTTCACTTCATTGGATTTTTTGAATTCTCGTTTGTGTTTCAGAAAGAGGGCGACACCAAGTAGCAATAGGCCAATTGCTGCCAGAGTCGATATTGCAGAAATGACCACCACTGATGCTTCACTTAAGCCTGACTGCTGGTTGCTAACATCACCACTGCAGACACCAAGAGGGCTTCCACAAAGTTGTATATTTCCTTGGAATACCTCAGTTGGCCAGTGTGAGAATCGCTTGTCCAATTTTCCCTGGAGATTGTTATAAGAGAGATTGAGCTTTCCCAAGCTGCTCATGTCCCCGACTTTGGAAGGGACTTCTCCAGCAAGTTGATTGTGAGAAAGATCGAGCGCTTCGAGTTTTGAAAGTGTTGCAATTGAAGGTGGGATATGGCCGGTGAGATTATTGTAACTGAGGTCTAGAATGGTTTGAAGATTCTGCAGCTGACCAAGCTCAATTGGAATTTCACCACTAAAGCTGTTGCGTGAAAGCCGAAGTTCATACAGCTTGCCTAGCATACCTATTGCCGGAGGTATTGGCCCAGAAAACTGGTTCCCGTCGAGGTTGAGGTTAGTAAGTGATAACAGGTTCCCAATTTCAGAAGGGAGAGTTCCATTGAGCGAATTGTCATTCAGATAAAGAACTAGCAGTTTAGAGCAGTTGAAAACTTCTCGAGGAAGAGGCCCAAGAAATAAATTGGAAGAGAGGATCAGCTTCTCCAACAGAGGCAAACTTCCAAGCCATGACGGTATCGGTCCAGAAAGAAGGTTATTGTTCATATCAATATATGCAAGCTTCTTGCACAATGAAAGCTCAGCTGGTATTGCTCCAGTTAGTGAGTTTCCAGAGAAGTCTAACAATGAGAGCTCGTGGATTTTTCCCAACGTCCATGGGATCTTCCCAGTAAACTGGTTGTTCCTTAGTACGAGCCTCTGAAGGGAGGGTGAATTTCCCAGTTGGGGAGGAATCTCATGGTCGAACTCATTATGTGCGACATCAAAAGAAAGAAAAGAACGTGAACTACACAATGCAGCAAGGCTACCATTCAATCTGTTTTTCGACAGATTCACTCTGGTCAGATTTGCTACATTAATCAGTGTATCAGGGAGATTACCTTCAAGTGAGTTGTTGTAAAGCATGAGCTGTTCAAGTGCTCGAAGGAATCCAAACGTCACAGGAATGCATCCAGTGAGATTGTTGTCTGCCAAGTCCAAAATAGTCAGTTGATGACAGTTACCCAAGGTGGCGGGAATTTTACCCACAAGTTCGTTCTCCCTTAGATGAAGAAAATTCAGCTGCTTTAGCCTCCCAATAGTGATGGGAATTTCCCCACTGAAACGGTTTCCGTAAAAATCAACCATTTGCAAGCTTAAACAATTCCCAATCTCAAAAGGTATCTCCCCAGACAACTGATTGTCGTAAAGATACAAGATTTCAAGCTTCACAAGCATACCAACCTCTTTAGGCAGAGTTCCATGCAAGTTGTTATGATACAGTGCCAGTGTCTCGAGGTTACTGAGGTTCCCAACGAACGGAGAAATTGAACCCACCAAGCTGTTGTTGTGGAGCAAGAGATCAGTTAGACTAAGCAGACCGTAAAGCTGATCTGGGATTGTGCCATTGAGCGCGTTGCTGGACAAATCTAGTTGTTTCAGGGATGGACACTGGCTCAATTCCAATGGGATTTCACCGAAAATTTGAGTCTCTGCTAGCATCAAGAGCTCCAGATTGGTTGTGTTGGAACATATATTTCTTGGTATCAAACCAGACAGATTGTTATTTGACAAAACCAAGCTTGTTAGCATACCCATGTTTCCTAATTCTTCCGGAATGCCTCCACTGAGCTTGTTCATTGAGAAGTCGAGAGTTCGTAGATTGCCTAACTGAGCTAGAGACTTTGGAATTGGACCCTCAAGCTTGTTCCCCATGAGATTCATGTAGTCGAGTTGGCCCAGCTCACCGAGTTCGCTCGGTATCTCACCCGAGAGACTATTGTTGGCCAGGTTAAGCAGCTGAAGGTTCTTGAGACGACCCAAATCATTTGGAATTGACCCATTGAGACTGTTGAGAGCAGCAGTAAAGATCGTGAGGCTCGAGCAGTTTCCCAGCTCGGCAGGTATCGGACCCTCGAGTTGGTTCTGTTGGAGAATCAGATTCTCAACTCGACCGAGTTGTCCGAGTTCGGTGGGTATTGGACCCGAGAGAGCACATGAAGCCAAGCCAAGAGTGACTAAATCGACAAGTTTGCCAAATGAGGAGGGAATCAGGCCAGTGAGTCCATTGTCCCCGAGACGAATGACACGGAGACTCGTCAGTGAGCCGAGCTGAGTTGGGATGGGGCCAGTGAGCTGGTTGGAGAAAAGAAGCAAAAGTTCCAAGAACGAAAGGTCAGAGAGATTAGGTGGAATGGGACCCGAGAGACGGTTAGAGGAAAGATCAAGTTGGAGCAAGTTTTGCAAACGACCGATGGAGGGTGATATTGAACCGGCGAGTGACGAACTAGTAAGGTTTAGACCCACAACTTGAACTGAGCCATCCACCGAGTCCAAGCCACAAGAAACCCCTCTCCATGTACAAAAGTTTGGATTGCTTTCAGACCAATCATGCAAAACTATTTCTGGGTCTTCCACAAATGATTTCTTCACCTCCAAAAGCACCGCCAAAGTCGAGCTGCTATCAAGCTTGTCCATGCACAAGACAACCCAGCCAGATGAAAAACACATGAGAAGATTAACAACAATAACCGACAAGCATCGTCCTAACGTAGCCATTTCAATGAGAATATCAAGCTATCAACCGTCTGGAGGAGTAAAGAAGCTCAGAACAAAGAGATTTGAAGGAGAAGAAAATGGCTTACGACTATATTTATAGAAAGCTGGATACTATATTTTGTTTGAAGTTGGCTTATTGCATGAGTGGGAGAGCTCAATTAATTTGGTCTGCTAGCCATTAAAGACGAACAACTCTATATATTTTCTGGTGACAGGATTGGATTGTAGTTCTCGGGTTGAGAGAGAAGACGCGTTGAAAAGAAGGGATCGAAGAGTTGTGAGCTGGGACTGCATGGGTGCTATTTCTATGTTTCTTGAACTGTGGACGCAGATATCTTGATGCATGCGGTGGAAAGCGGTATTCTCAGGGTATTTAATGGCCTTAAAATGGGTGAAATAACAAGAGATAAGAGAAGTGCTGCTGTCTGTCAACAGCAGCAATCGGCATTAATGAGCGCACAACTTCTCCTGTGCTATTTAGAGAGAGAGACTTAAAAATGTGAAGGTCAAAATGGGTCAGAAGAAGAACATAAAACTAAATGCAAACATCTTCAGTAAACAAGATGATAAGATATCTACAACTTGAGAGAAAACAGAGAGCCTTTACATTAGATATGAAGTAATGGAGATATAGGGGTTACGTTGTGGAAGATACAGTGGTTGGGTGACCGACAAGGGGTGATATTTGTGGGTTTGCTTGGCATAGTGTCTTAGCTAAAAAATAACAGAGACGTCCCTTTTAATAATATGAAAGGAAGAAAAAGTGAGCCGTTGAGTTTCCATTTTGCAGCTTACAAAGTCAATGGAGTCCCCCACAAACCTTTGTCATTCCCCACGTATGCACAAAAGCTTCCAAACTCCCAACTTACTCTTTTAAATAGTGTTGTTTCAAGCTT
The DNA here is from genome assembly GCA_029856935.1 of Cyclocarya paliurus. Lineage (NCBI taxonomy): Eukaryota > Viridiplantae > Streptophyta > Magnoliopsida > Fagales > Juglandaceae > Cyclocarya > Cyclocarya paliurus. The sequence continues at coordinate 19,744,030 of CM056951.1, forward strand.
TTTTGTAGGTACAGTCTTTTGGGTATAGTATTGGGTTAAGTTAAGCTACCAAATCCTGGTGTTGTTTTGTGGCCCTTTAAACTGTTTGATTGGTTGCATGTAACCCTATTGCCTACTCCAAAATTCAATAGCTTTCTGTTTTGCCCACTCAATTATGGAATTCTCTGCTATTAAATATGTTCTTAATGTTTCTTTTACTCTTTTCTTGCTTTGTGCAAGCAAATCCAACCTACTTCAACAGATAATGATGAGGATAACTCAGTCGATCGAGTATTTTATTGGAAAAGCATTAGCCATGAATAGTAGTTATCTCTAATAAAGATGAGTGTTGTATCTACAAAAGAATTATATAAAAGTATTTTACAAACTGACGTAATTTTGTATGATTCGTAAGATTTAATTTATAATAAAAATAATTTTATAATATGACAAATCACATCAATTTATTGGATTAATTTTATATCATTATTTTATAGTTATAAAACAGATAGTGAAAATGAAGAGTATTTTTTAATATATGATCAAGAGTACTGTGTTTGGTTGCCAAATAATATTTTTCAATTTTATTTCCTACTTTTTGTACATTTTCTTGCTTGAGACGTTTATATATATAAAGAATAGCTATCATTTGTTCTCCTTCCAACCCTAAAAGGGTTCTCAGCCCATGCATTAGTATATGATGATACTTTATTCCTGGGATTTACGGCTTAATTAAAAACTAATGATGACTCTCAATTAAGCTGACAAATACAAATTTGCCAACATTAATTACTGACCTTTTTTGTCTCACTCCTAGTCCTACCGTGTTTCTCTGTTCCCATCTCTTATCTAATTCCACCTAAAATAATCCACAATTAAGTACCGCGATTGATTTGAATGGCTAACCCCTATTCATAGGCTATGCGTGTGTATATATATATATATATATAGAGAGAGAGAGAGAGAGAGAGAGATGGACAAGCATATTCATGGCTTTTTAACTTTCTTTAACACATTCTAGATCGTTTAAGAGAAGGAACCGCTTGTAGGAAATTCCCATAAAAGTAATTCTCTAAATCGTGTTTAATAATATTTATTATTTTAAACGATATTTATTAAAATCTCGTTTATTTTTAAAAATGAGATGAGTTGAGATTAAAATTAAAAAATAAAATAAAGTATTATTAAAATATATTTTTTAATATTATTTTTATTTTAAGATTTGAAAAAGTTGAATTGTTTATTTTATTTTATATTAAAAATTGAAAAATTTATAATGATTAAATGAGATAAGATAAGATAAATTTAAAAAAATTAAATTATTTATTTTATTTTATATTAAAATTTGATAAAATATAATGATAAAATTAAAATAAAATAAAATAAAATATTTTTTAAAAACAAACGAAACCTATATATTTACGTAGAGAGTTATGCTATATATTTACATTTCTATTCTACTTTTAATGCATTTATATTCCCATAAAGAACCCCGTCGTCTGTGCAGTGCGGGAAACCAAGGAAACCCCACCTCCCATAAATGAGCCGCACAACTGTACCTCACATTGTCTTCTATCTTGAAACTAAGAATAATCCTCGGTAGACGGCACAATAAATCGTCTTGGTCAATGGTCATTGCCTTTTTACTTTGTTTTCTTTATAAGTTCATGAATAATGATAGTGTTATCATTCTTTATTATTTCTTTTAATTTTTTGATTTTTTTAAATGTTATTTATTTATTAAGAAAGTGCATATCAGTAAAAAAATTTTAATAATTAAAGATATTAAAAATATATCTAAAAGAAAAAAAACAAATACATTAAGATTAGTAAAATGATGATAAAAAAAGTTGTAAGTCTATCACGACAGTGACGCAATATATTTTATAATATATATTGTAAAAAAAGGACATTTTTATAAAATGAAGTTAGTTTTATAAAGTATTTTACAAAAATATTCATCCTTTTAAAATATTATTATGTGAAGTGTTGTGAAAATTGATATGTGTTTATTATTTATATATATATATATAGGAAAATGATACTCTCACTATTGATATTTATCGCTGTAATTTTTAATTTTATTTTTTAATTTTTATTTTTACTTAGTGATTAAGAGAATTTTTTTAATAATATTGTTATTTTTTATTTTTTAAAAAAATATTTAAAAATGTTAAAAAATACATATAAAAAAATAACAAAAAAAAGATCAATTATACTTAACGGTACCTCCTAGCAGGAGCTGTGAGAGTGGTGGACGTAGCACCATCCTTTCTTGAGAACTGCACAATTGAAGAAGGGCGGGAGAAAGCAAAGAAATCCCACCTCCCATAAGGACTTGTTTGGGGCTTTGATCTCCTTTTATTTCATTTTATCTTATTCTTAAACATAATTTAAATATAAAATTTTCAAACTAATTATTACAATTTTTTCAAACTAATAATTAAAATTTTTTCTAACTTTTAAATAAAAAATAATTCTAACTTTTTCAAATATCCAAACAAAATAATATTATAAAACTATATTATTATAATATTTTTATTTTATAATATTTTTATTTCAATTTTTCTTTCTCATTTTCTCTAAGAAATACTCAACTTAAATTATATTACTATTATTCACAAACTATCTTACTATTATTCATAAAATTTTCATCTTATCTCACTCCCAAAACCAACCCTAATATTAGAAAAAAAAATTACAGAGAAAGCAAAAATCTGTTTTTGTTCTGCCATAATTGTCTTTGCAGTGCGGGAGATTTGGATAGTCTTTTTCGTGTAGCATTAGGAAAAAGAAATAATACACTAGTTATGAGATTATTTTTTTTTTCTTTTCTTTTTTAAAAAAAAAAGGGGCTCAACCTGGAATCTAAGTTTTCTAGATTTCGGCTTGAGTCCGATCCGAGTTCAGCTTGAGTTTCGAAAATATCCAAATTTTCAGGTTGAATTCTGAATGAACAATCCTACCGTGTGCATATATATATATATATATAAGTAATACTACTCATCATCTCAACTTCTATCATCTAATAATATGATATTAGATGATTGAAAAATTATTTAGTATATTTTACTTGTGAACCTATTATCTAATGCCACATTATGAGATGATAAGAGGATGATAGAAGTTGAGATGATGAATAGATTTTTCCATATATATATATATATATATATATATATATATAATATACATTTCTATTCTACTTTTATTACAATATTGATGCGTCATACTCATTAATTAAGAGATTATTTTTTATTTTCTAAAATAAAAAAAATTCAAATATTAATAAATAATATTAAATTAACACGGTAAAATAGAAGTGAGATATAAACACGTAGTAATCACTATACAGTATTGAAGTAAGGCTTAATATATTATATCTCTATCTCTATCATTTTATATTCTAAAATCATGAGAAATAATACTCAAATTTTACTTCACTCTTCTGTCTTCACTATTGACTAATATTAGAGAACTGTTATAGATATAAAAAAATTATATAAAAAAAATTTATAAATTGATATAATTTTATAAAATTTATTAGATTTATTTTATAATAAAAATAATTTTACAATTTAATTTATTATATCAAATTATATTATTTTATAAATTTACTTTTATATGACTAAAATATTTTATCTGACATTAATGTCTGCTCGGAGATGGGTCCAGATTCCTTAGCCACAGCCTATGAGAATAGGTTCACATTGGGCTTGGCTTCACTATAGTGACAAAATGACAAAGCGTTTTTACACAGAAGGCATATATATCTGATCAAGACCCTATTTCCTGTTCATATTATGGTAAAAAGTATTGCCGTACGTGACACTTGAAAGATCATATTGCAACAAAAATTAATTTCCTCATGTATGATATTGTAGAAGGTTCTTTTCTGATTATCCAAAGATTAATGTTCAATATATATATATATATGTGTGTGTGTGTGATAATGCAGTGGATCGAATCTTATGACATGGGGAAATTGGAGGAATTATTGCTTTGGCTTGGATATTAGTTATAATTAATATGATATTAATTATATATTAAACTTTGAATGATGCTTTGTCCAAGAGAATGAGACAAATTAAGATGACGATATTTAAAAGACTTTGGACCCTCAATCAACTCAAAAATTCCTTCACAATTAGACAGATACTGATTGATACGAGATTGAGTGAATGACTCCAATTATAAGCTAGATCAGAGAATTAAAATAAGTGATTTGCACAAGAGGGACAAGAATTAATAGTCCCCGATCAAGTTAGTTCATTTTGCGTTGTCGAATAATCGTACCCTCGTGGTTCAACATCTTAATCTAAGATATATATATATAGCTCAATATAATTAAAAACGTTAATTAGGGGTTTAGGGGTGGGTGGGGGAGGGCTTTATTTATTCATGAGTAAGAAGATCTTGTGATGATGTTCATAATTTAAAATAAAAAAACTCCTACTCATACACAGCAAGGGAACCTCTGCGTATCCGTCCCTCCACGTATACAAATGAAATGGTGCATTTCATATACACCAAACGAGTGCGTCTTTGTTTTCTCCCTCTCTTCCTTCCGTCTACCCATAGAGTAATACGAAATCCTCGAAGCCTCCCACCCAAACCGACTCCTTCGTCTTTGCAGCTTAGGGTTCGCAGCTTCTTCTTCTCGTATTCTACCCATCTTCCAAACAGAGTCCTTCATCTTTGCAACGTCGTCTTCGCATCATCTTCACATCTTCTTCTACCATGTGACCAAGCTTGGGTCTTTCACTTCATATTCGCCTTCATATTTTCCATTTCGTGTTCTAGATTTACGATTTTATCTCCCTTCGTGGTCTCCTTCTCATCATTCCTCAAAACTCTTCGTCTTCTCCACGAAGCCATAAACGCCTCCTACCCCCTTCTTCTCCTCCACGAACCCAAACAAAGCCATAGAGGCACAGCCACTCCCCCCCCCCCCCCTCGTCTTCTCCACGTACCCACGAAGCCACAACCACTCCCCCCTTCCTCGTTCTATGGTGAAGTCATACGTTGGTCTTCTGCTTTCTAATATTGTCTTCTCATTATCTGAAAAGTACCCACTAACCACTAAGGCACATCTCTTAACATCCCATAAGTAGCAGATTGATATGTAAACATATATCAAGAAAGAAATGGAAGTCTAGTTCATATAAATTTGAGATCAAGCTCTTGTCTGTAAAATTTATCTTAAAAAACTATTAATAGCTTCTTTGACTACATTTTCCTTTCTAAAAATCTTTCTTGGTATAGAGGGATGGTTAATCCACAAGCTGTAAACTAATGTACTATGTATTCTGTCACTTTTTCAATACTCACAATTCTCTCCCCTATGAAAAGTGAAGGAACATTTACTCATTTAGTAGGAAAAAAAACCTAAGCTCAAAGAATGGTATTTTGCTGGTAAAATCACCATTGCAGATTCATTCTAATTGAATCAATAATAATCTGGGAGGTTCTCACTAATTTGGAGACTCCCAGATCAAATCCCAGGAAATCCTAGAAACAAGTTGAATCCAATTAATATAACTCATTTCCTCGAGAGACGACACTTTCTCACTCAGAAATTTTTTTTCTTCGACTGGATTTCTTGAGAGACGCTATATGTTTTTCTTCTTGGGCACAGATTCGGCTAGGTTTTCGTCTGATTTTGTTTTTTTATTTTTTTTAATATATCAGCTAGCTGATTCCCCCAAAGGTCCCCAACCCCGGGTACTTGTAGCAATTTTGATTTAAAATAAGTTAACTTGAAGAGAAATTATTATAATTCAACATGATCATGAGTATTTGTTTTTGGATAACCTCCTAGTATTAAAGGATTTCTTGCAAGAAATTAGGTTAAGTTATAGCCTAATTACCATAACCCAATTTATAAGAACATAACATTAAAAAGTCAATAAAAATAAAAACAATAGATATGAATCTTGTGATTTAGCCAAAAGAAACTCAATAGTCAATACAACCAACAAAAATTCTCAATTAGAAGATAATCTTTTTCATCCAAATTACTAAAAAAGTCATGTTAGCTATAAATTAATACGTATAAGATATATCACTTATTATGAAATTTATTAAAACTATATCATTATTTTTTTATAATTGATGCGAAAACAGTTTTCCTTAGTTTCTCCCTTTTTTCTCTTATAAAAATGTTGTTCTTACCGTTTATTCTTATTTTTTAGAGTTATCGTTGTGATTTTTTATTTTTTTATTTAATGATTAAGAAAATATTTTTAATATTTAAGAGGTGCTCAAGAAAGCTGTGAGCGGTGGCGGTAGAGGCTCCCTTTCTCTTATCCGGGACAAGTGCTATGAATTTTTCCAATCATATACAGCACCCCCACCCCAGTCTTATCTGACTAGACCTGTGCTGCACAAAATCCTGACCTTCTCTCGTATGGGCAGCCTTCTGCGCGCATTGAAAATCATGCATGAAGCTGATCATTTATACGGTGCGATCGATCGAGCTTTGGGAGGACCATTATTGGAATGTCAAACCTTCATCGATCAGAATAATTTGGGGCTTCTAAGCTAATAAAAATATTGTTGCAACACTCAGGCCGTAAACAAAATCGATTCTGAATACTTATTTTATTGAAATCTTAATATTTGGCTCTAACAAAACTGATCAGAAATTATGAAAAGAAAATATATTAAATTAATTTTTTTATATATGCATTATTAATGTTTTTGTTCTTTAACGATACTGGCATATATATATATATATATAACATGGCTGGTTTTGATGTATGTAGGCTAAGCTCACGTGAACTTGCCATATTCCTTTCAAAACAGTCAAAGTAAATATATATATATATATCCACTTCGATCGGCCGGGTGCTAGATGTGCTTCATGTTTTGATGTAAATTAGCGCAGCATCTGCGCATGTGATCAACCTTTATGGCAAATAAATCGGTATTGTACGTCTTTTTCTTTCCCCGTTTCTCCGGTTTCGAATCCTGATCTGGACACAGCTTGAGGCTACATGCATGCCAATCCAGCCTACATTTTATAAGATTTATTTTCTGTAATACTACATATTCTTCGACACATGTGATACGCGTATTGGGATAGTCACGAGAGACGCAAGGAAGCCATCAAAAATCTATAATGTCTGATTCTGTCTGTCTTACTTTCTCCGAACAATTATTCAACGTTATATTGAAAGTAAAACTCGTTCATGAAAGTGCCAAAATTATCGATTGTAATGCCCTCGAGGGGCATGTTCATCCACCACCGGGCTGGGCCTGTCCAACTAGTTTAAAGTGAATAAATATGAAATTTATGTAAAAAATATTAATTTTTTAATAATCAATCACATTCTTTTTATAAAAAATTGTGTGCATATAGTATAATTATATCTAACATTAATCATGCTATAATGGATTTTTTATTTGGAGCAGTTCACTACCTCCTCTTCTACCTGTAGTTTCATTTTAATGCAAACCATAATTATTGAGAAAAAAAAAAAAAAAAAAGGTCTTTCTTCCCAAAAAGTTTTCTACCGGCCAATACCCAAAAGGGCCAAAAGTACTGCCCCCGACCACTTTGAAGTCAAATCCCCTTCCCTGGCCTATTTCTATTCTCCTTTCTCCTCTCTCTTTTGCATCTTATTTCATCTCTTTCTTTGGTGGGTCTTAGAGGCTAAATCTACAAGTTTCATAACACCACTTCTAATATCCAAGTGTTTTAGGTACAGAAGAAACACTTGTATGATCATGATTTACACTTGCAGATTAAGGTTACTTGTAGAAAGAGAAAACATCATGGAAATATTTTCGAGATCATATACTAGCAGGATTAAGTTTTAGGGACTCAAGTTGTATGAAATATTTTTGAGAAATAGATTTTAATAAAAGAATTAAGGTTACAAATTTTTAAAGAACTTGCACTCAAAAGGCCTTAACAAGAAAACTCTCAGTACCGACGTCCCTCATGGCCCCACGGATTCGCCATTCACATGGTGAAATTAAACCATACTAGACTTCCAACTAGTAGAAACAACAATCGGCTTTATTCAACTTGTACTAAGTAATTTGAATTTGATGCATTCCCTCACAGAGAATCAAGAGACATATAGAGAATATCCAAGCTGTTAGCTTTAGCAATAATATTAGGCCTGCTCGATCTGCTTCAAACTCCTATGCTCATCATTCACATGATGATATGACCTGGGATCGGTTGGGGGCCGGTGGGGGTTCCCGGATAGGGCTAGGACTGGTTCAGCTTTCTTCTTGTTGAAAAGTAAACCAATGAAACTTCCTAAATCAGCAAATAGATCAGTATCCCACATGAGTTTCAAGACTAGATGACGCATCATCCATCGCCACACCAACTGATCTTTTGTGTTTGTTTTGACATATATATATATATGTTGCATCGGTGGGTCGACGTCGATTTTGCTTATGGTATCTATAACTCGATAAAATACCTATTAATTAATATGCATAAAGTAAAATAGACATTAACGTCCCATTAATTTTAACATGGTTGAGCATTGTGACCTACGTTACTATTTTGACCCGCCAGCTGTTACAAAAGCTACAAGGAAGTGGCAAGAAGAAGAAGAAGAAGAAGCTATACATATAGGAAAAAGAAAAAGAAGAATACGATGCGCATCGTACGTACGTCTCTCTTTTTGATCTGTTGACTGTGATCTTCTTCTTCTTCTTCCATCAGTCTTGTGCTGCATATCTTATTTCTTCGACACTTTGTATTAAAAAGTTTTTAATTATGATACCAACAATTAGATTTTTTCCATATATAATAATATTTTCTATTGAAAAACAATATAAACGAAGAAAAAAAAAAAGAATTTCTAAAAGATGATTAAAGAGCTAGGGTGGCAAATGGTTTCTAAAATCAATTAAGGAGACTAAATTATAATATATAATAATATATTCCGCATGTAGAAAACAATTTTCAGCAATCGGGATCTCTGACTTATATAGCTCGACATGTGATGGCTTTATAAGAGAAAGATGTAGATCATACAGGAGCTTATGCGCGCATGCCCACACATTAATATATTAATCATTGATATATATATATATATATATATATATATATATATATATAAACTAGAATGAGTTATTTACAAAAGCTCAAAGTTAATTATCAAAATTTTGCAATAAAATTATAGGATATTATAACATAAATAATATATTTTAGTAAAATTAAATAGCTCACGAATAAGCTTTATATAACTTATTCAATAAATAAATAAATAAATTATTTCCCATTATAAATATGACTCAATAATAAATTTGAGTTCGACTCATGTACTTTAAATAAAAACTAAACGATTATAATTTAACTACACGCTACTCATGACTGGATCTCAACTAATTTACACCCTATCCTAGATAAATGAATCCAATAATTAGGATCTGCATCTGATCTGTTTCTCTCTCGTAAAATCATCCCCCTAATGTCCCGAATCCAATTATATATTTCGAGTTCTATAGTCACAAAATAATTATACAAAATTAATCTCATGAACTGACGTGTTTTCATGTGATCGGTCAGATTTATTTTATATAAATAAAGGCCGGTAACTTTACAATTTGACAAATTTGTAAAATTATTTTTATGTAATTAGTTTATGGGTAGAGCATTTCTCATTATATATATACCTAGTCTATAAATTAGAGGAAAATCCGTTTCCCATTAATATTATTTGATAATTTATCTGTGCGAAACAGATCGGCCGAAACATCAGTGGTAGGCCTCTCGGCCGCTACGTTCTGTTTATCAAATGCTTCAGACGAAGAGAGACCAAGCCCTCGTAATTGTTCCCGGCCCATTAATTAATTAGAGGCGAACGGTCTAAAAGGAATGGCCTACATGCAGTACTAGGCTATCATGAAGAATTAGAACCCTGCAGGATGGAAATATATATATGCAGCAGGCCCAGCTTTAATCTTATAATTTAAAATTACACTACGAGGCACATCATGATGGCCTTCTTCTTTTATTCCTTCCACGTTGCTCATGATCGTGAAACACATGAAAGAAATGCGACGTCAATGTCATTTTGTTAACAAACAATTAATGGAATTAATATTAATGTCAAACCTAGCTACGTACGTACATGCTAGCATGTCATGTTTGTTTAAGGGATCGAGCTGCATCATGTGTGCGTCTCACGTCGGAATGATTGATATAAATTATACACAAATCCCACATCTTTCTTGATCTCCTTCCTGGCCTGGGGCTAATTAGTACCTGAAGTAGTGAACGTTGACGAATATCATGAATTCCTCATCAGTTTCATTTGTCTTTCTCGGCCTCCTAATTGGTCTTCAGTACTTGTTTTCATCGGCCTCTGCCCAGCTCGACGACGGTGATCATCATGATTATTCATTGAAGATTCATAAGTTGCCAGAGACCAGCTTGCCTTCCGAAGACTGTCTTTCCTTTGGTTATTATCGTCAGAAATGTCCAGATCTTGAAGCCATTATCAATGCTAAATTAAAAGAATGGATTGCGAAGGATCCCTCCCTCGCTGCCAGTCTCATTAGGCTGCAATTTCATGACTGCTCTGTTAGGGTGAGAGAATATTAATGCTTCATCTTTGTTAGATATGCATATAAAGTTATCATGTTGAGTATTTGTGTCAAGTTAATGTCTGTACTATGTGATTTGCAATATTCATTCATTTTTCTTTGTCATATATGCAATGTACGTACGTAGGGTTGCGACGCTTCCATACTTTTAGACCATGAGGGAAGTGAAAGGTGGGCAGAAGTCAGCAAGACATTAAGAGGATTCGAAGTGATCGATGATATCAAAGCGGAGATAGAGAAGAAGTGCCCACAAACAGTGTCTTGCGCTGATATTCTGACAGCAGCTGCTAGGGATGCCACTGTTTTGGCTGGAGGCCCGTATTGGATGGTCCAATACGGGAGGAAAGATGGGCTGGTTTCTCTTGCCAAAGAAGCTGAAGAGGTTCCAATGGGTCACGAAAGCATCACTTCTCTCATCGAGTTTTTCCAGTGCAAGGGTCTCAATGTTGTTGATTTGGCTATTCTTTCAGGTGAACCAACTCTCCCCTATAGAGATGATAAAAGATAATTAAAAAGATTCATTTATCCTTTTCCAATTGAAAATTATTATATATCACTTTCAAAATCATGCTCTTCTTCAGGGGCACACACCATTGGAAGGGCTTCATGCGGTTCAATACAAAAAAGGATCTTTAACTACAGCGGGACTGGAAAACCAGATCCATCCATTAATGCAGGGTATTTGAACTTCTTAAAAAGAAAATGCAGATGGGCATCCGAGTACGTTGACCTCGATGCTACAACCCCAAGGACCTTTGATGTTCAGTACTATGCTAATCTTCCAAAGAATATGGGACTCTTACCAACAGATGCAAAGCTGTATATTGATTCAAGGACTGCACCCCTTGTTAGCGCATTGGCTGATCAACCCTCTCTTTTCTTCTACCAGTTTGGGGTTTCCATGGCCAAGCTTGGGAATGTCCAAGTCCTCACAGGCCCACATGAAGGCGAGATTCGAACCAAGTGCAGTTTTGTCAACTCGCGTCAATAATCTCTTTTCTGCCTGCAGATCATGATCAAACTTTGTTTTGGTTAATATAACTTGGCTCTTTTACATTGTATTGGTATTGATGCTCTACGTGGGATTGTCACATAAGAATCTATTGATTCAGAGGCATCATTTTCAAATTGTTGTAGAATAACCATACACTTGGCCGTATTGCTTTCAATGATAACATATTTTTTCTTTTTCTTTTTCTTTTTTTTGGAGTCTTTAAGTTGAGAAATGCAAATTGTTGCTTAATCGAGCACCTTGTTTGTTGCTGCTATGTGCATGAGTTTGGGTATGAATTTCTCCATGACAAGGTACAAGCTAAAATTGAGACAAGTAGAATTGACTACTGAAATTGTCTAATATTGCTGGTCATTAACCCTTCAGCTCGAGAGGACTTTGTGTTTCTCCACAACTGGTACGTCTTAACTAGGATAGCAATCTGTACGAGAACGCTTCCTTTAAGGAGTAGAAAAAGGACCCTCTTAAGGACTTTTCATTTTTGGGCATAAAATGGTCTTGGGCTTGAGGAAGCCATTATTCCCTTACGGGCTTTTAGGTTTGCTTTCCTTGGTTATTGTGTTAAGAGAACTAATTTTTACAGTAGAAGAAAATATTATGTTGTATTCATAAAGTGTAATTACATGAGCTTTATATACATAGCTGTTCCCAAACCCTCGTTAGTCAAAATACAATAATAGTAAGTTAACTGCTTTCCTATATACACGTGTAAAAATAGTAAAACAGAAAAATATGTGTATTGTAAAACTTATTACTCCCCCTCAAGATGGACTATATATATTTACTAGTTTCATCTTGCCAATGAGATGGTTAAATTGATACAATCTGAGAGCTTTAGTTAGAATATCTGCTATTTGGTTGGTAGACTTTACATGAAAGAGCTTGATAATCTCATCTTGTAGCTTCTCCCTTACAAGGTGGCAATCCAATTCAATATGGTTGGTCCGTTCATGATAAACTGGATTGGATGAGATGTAAATTGTAGCTTGACTATCACAATACATGAAAGCAGCTTGAGAGTGCTTGATACCAAAATCTGTCAACAAATTTTTTAACCAAATCATTTCACACACAGCTGCTGTCATTGCCCTATATTATGATTCTGCTGAAGATTTGGAAATTGTGTGCTGCTTTTTTGATTTTCAACTGACCAAATTATCCCCCATGAACACAGTATAACCAGTAACAAACCTCCTAGTGTCAGGGCATGGTGCCCAATTAGGGTCTGTATATATCTTAAGTTGAAGATCAGTGGAAGAAGCAGAGAAAAACTGACCCAAACCAATTGTGTTTTTGATATATTGGACTACTTTGTGAGCTGCTACCATATGTGGCTTTTGAGGCTTATGCATAAACTGACTTAACTTTTGCGCAGAAAAAATAATATCTGGCATTGTAATAGTCAAATAAATCAATCTACCAATTAATCTTCTGTATTGAGAAGGGTCTTCCAATTCAACACCATCACTGGAATTAAGAACCAGATTTTGTTCCATTGGAGAATTTGCTGGTTTACAACCAAGCAGGCCACAATCCTTAATAATTTCTAAAGAATGCTTTCTCTGGCATAGATGAATTCCTTTAGAAGATCTAGCAGCCTCTAGACCCAAAAAATACTTTAACGGGCCTAAGTCTTTTAACTTAAAATGATCATTCAGATATGCTTTTAAAGAAATCATAAATGCAACATCATTGATAGCTATTAAAATATCATCAACATAGACTAAAAGCATAATGACTGAGTTGCCTTCAATTTTAGAGAAAAGAGAATAGTCTGATTTTGATTGAGTAAAACCAGCAGCTATCAAAGTGGAAGAAAACTTGGCAAACTACTGTCTTGAGGCTTGTTTTAAGCCATATAATGACTTTTTAAGCTTACAAACCATATTAGTCTCCCCCTTGTTGTCAAAATCAGGTGGCAAAGACATATAAACCTCCTCATGGAGGTCACCATTCAAGAAATCATTATTCACATCCATTTGAATAATGTTCAATTTCTTGACAGCAGTAATGGATAGAAAAAACCTAATTGTGGTAAGCTTAGATGCTGGATTGAAGGTCTCGTGGTAACCAAAACCCTCCAATTGACTGTAACCCTTACCTATCAATCGAGCCTTACATCTCTCAACACTGCCATCTAAGTTAAATTTCAGTTTATACACCCATTTACAACCAACAGGGTGTTTTCCAACAGGTAAAGGAACTAAATTCCATGTATGATTCTCTTCTAATGCTGATATTTCAGATTGCATGGCAATTCTCCACTCAGGGTAAGAGCTAGCTTGAGAAAAAATCTTGGGTTCAAATAGAGTGGAAGTGGCAAGAACAAAGTGCTTATGAGAATGAGATAATCTGTCATAAGTTAAGAACTTACTGAGGGGATGAGAAGGATTCTGAGGAGAAGACCCAGCAGCTTGTTGATGAGAGGGAGGAGAAGATTGCAAAGTAGTCTGTTGATAATGGTAGGAGGCAGGGCTGTAATCGAGCCGAGCCAAGCCGAGCTTTGGCTTGCTGAGCTCGACTCGTCTCAAAATACTTGAACTCGAGCTCGAGCCTGAGCTCGAGATTTTTTTTTATTCTTTATTCGAGCTTGACTCGATAAGATAAACTCTTAACTCAAGCTCGAGATCAAGCTCGTCTCACAAACGAGTTCGAGTCGAGCTGAGCTCGAGCTCGAATTGTTTTTTTTAATAAGATTTAATAATTAATCAAATAAATAAATAAAATAAAAGATCTAATATTTAATTTATACAACTAACAAGTATACCTCTATTGAATTATAAAATCTTAAAAAATTTATAAATAATTAAAATATCTAACTAGTTGATATTTATCCAAAATAACAGTATATTAGCCTACATATATTATTAATACATACACTTAATATGATAGCATATATCTATTTCATATATGGTTTCCACATACTAGTATATGAAATTATTAAATTTTATCGACTAATTATTATACAAATTATAAAATATACCTATAAAGTATATTCACTTTATAAACATAAGTAATTAGATTACATATTATATATTTAATTATAAAAGTGGTATGCTTATATTATTAGCTAATACATATATATATGTATATATATATAGATGTATGTATATATTTATCAATATATGAATAAGTTTTAATCGAGTCGAGCTAACGAGTCGACTCGAGCATAAATGAGCGAGCCTTAACCGAGTCGAGTCGAGTTTTGTAGGGTATGTGTCATTTACAAATCAAGCGGGTATCTGCTTTCACGAACGAGTTTTTTTTTTTTCACGAGTCGAGTTCGATTCGAGTAGACTGATTCATTTACAACCCAAGGTAGGACTGAAGATAGGAAGGAGGATGTCTATCTCGAGTTGATCTTCGAGGAGGATCAAACTGAGTAGGTGGGGAAGGGACTGAAATAGCAGAATTAGATTCTGAAATTGAAATGGAAGGTGGAAGATGAATATTAGAATTAGGAGCAAAAAGTGGAATAGAACAATCTTGAGGCTGAAATGGTGTTGAGGAATAAGTTTCAAAAGGTAACACATCTTCATGAAATACTACATCTCTAGATATGTAGCAAATCTGAGTCTCTAGGTTCAATAATTTATAACCCTTAACACTAAAAGGATAGCCTAGAAAAACAGATTTTACAACTCTTAGAGAGAACTTAGATCGATTATGAGAAAGTGTAGAGCCAAAATACAAGCATCCAAACACTCTAAGATGTGAGTAAGAAGGAACTTTATGATATAAAAGTTCAAAATGGCTTTTATTGAAAAGAAGGGGACTTGGTGTTCTATTAATGAGATAGACAGCAGTAAGCACACTGTCTCT
The DNA here is from genome assembly GCA_029856935.1 of Cyclocarya paliurus. Lineage (NCBI taxonomy): Eukaryota > Viridiplantae > Streptophyta > Magnoliopsida > Fagales > Juglandaceae > Cyclocarya > Cyclocarya paliurus. Next base: position 19,759,421 of record CM056951.1, read on the forward strand.
CCAATAATAGATAGGAATTTTAGCATGAAAGATGAGGGACCTTGCCACATTGAGAATATGTTGGTGTTTACGCTCCACAACAGAATTTTGTTGTGGAGTAGCAACACAACTCGATTGGTGAAGAACCCCTTTAGAAGTAAAGAAGGACTTTAGAGCAAATTCAGGTTCATTATCAGACCTGAAGACTTTGATTTTAGCAGAAAATTGAGTTTCTATATGAACAAAGAAAGACTGCAAAAGGAAACTAGTTTTAGATTTAGATTTCATTAGGTAAATCCAAGTAGCTCTAGAAAAATCATCTACTATGGAAAGAAAATACCTAAATCCTTCTTTTGTGGGAATTGACATTGGACTCCATATATCACAATGTACTAAATCAAAAGAAGCAATACATTTATTATTGTTAAGTGAAAAAGACAAACGTTTTTGTTTAGCAATAGGACAAGTGGTACATGAATCAAACTTAGAAGACAAATGAGGAATGTGCTTATTCAAAAGCTGTAATATGGAAAAACATGGATGTCCTAATCTAAAATGCCGCAAAGCTACATTAGATTGGACGAAAACACAAGTAGATATAAGAGAATCACTGTGTATAGCAGAGAAATTTGAAATGGTCAACTTGTAGATGCCATCATGCAATTCACCGATCCCAATCATCTTCCAAGTGCTAGGTCCTGCAAGAAACATTTGTCAACTTTAAGAATTAAACAATAGTTTAAGGATTGGGTGATCTTGCTAACAGAAATGAGATTGAATGAAAAAGTGGGGACACATAAAACATTGGTTAAGGTGAGGGTGAGACTCAGAATAATGTCACCAATGTGTGTAACATTGGCATAAGTACCATTTGGCAGCTGAACTGAATTGGACATAGCAGTAGGTGGGTTGATGTATAGGCTTGGAGAATGGACCATGTGGTCTGAAGCTCCACTGTCGATCATCCAAGAGGAGGAACCAATGAAAGGTGCAGCAAGACAAAAAGAAGTAAGGTTACCTGAGAAATTAGGAACTAAGGCCATATTGACTGATGGAGTGACAGTAGAAGGAGGTGGTTGAAGTAAAGCTAGCAATTGTTGATATTATCAGCAAGCATAAAGGACTGTTGAACTGAATTAGCTAAGATAGATCCAGCTTTGGATTTATCTTTAAACTTATAGTTAGGAGGATAACCATGCAATTTAAAGCATGTATCAATAATGTGTCCAGCAAGGCCACAATGACTATAGAGAAATCTGCTCCGTGCATTTCCTTTAAAGTTCTTAAAGGAATTCTCAAATTTAGCAGCCAAAGCAACAAGTTCAATAGAAGCAAAATGAGGAGTACGATGACTAACAAGTCGCTGCCTCTCTTCTTGTATAAAAAGAGAAAATGCCTTATTTTTTTTTTTTATAAAAGTGGAACTTGTTCCATTCATGAAAGGGGACATACAAAGTTGACTTAAAAAGTCAATTACAATCGTTATAAGCTTCCCAGCACACTTTCGTGGCTGACATGGTCTAGTCCTAGCGGCAATCTCTACAGACAGAAGTCTGAGAGACAGCACCCCTCTATCTAAGATAGAGATAACAGTAACCCAATAAAACAAATCTCCATATCCGACTAATCGGAATATGGAGTTGGAAACCCCATCTTCTCCATCAACGCGGAGCGGGGACACAAAATCCATTCGGACCAAGGTCTGAATGGCGTTACATTTTTTGATTTTTATTTTCTAAAATGTAAAGACGATACATTAAGGAAAATACATTGTGAAAACACTGTAAAACGGAAAAATAGTGCACAAAAAGCAGTTGGAGGGAGGACCGACGGTCGGGCTTGGAAGATCCAGAGGTGCCAAGTCGAAAACGCCCGCGCGTTGCAGCGGCAGAATGTTCCTTGGTGGCGCGTGGCGGTCACGCTCTGGCGAACTCCGAAGTCTTTGACCCGCGCGTGCGGGCTACGCGCCGCTCCGATGGAGGCCGCAATTGGAGGTTTTGTAGATCGGTAGCAGGGCAGTCTCTTAGTGGGGCGCGTGTTACCTGTCAATTGCCGGAAAGTCACGAACGCCGATTCCCCTTTGGCTGGCCTGAAAAAACACGAAAATAAAACTAAAACTACACTAAATGGACAAACAGATGGAGAAAGAACAAAGGGTGAGGGGGGAGGAGCCTAAGCTCCCACCCCCTCTGACCGAACTCAATAGAAGGTAAGTTTTGGGGGAGGGGAGCTTTCGGGAGCCGAGAGAGGGAGCTTTTGATGGATCAACTATCAAAATGCCTTATTAATGGAAGGCAAAGGTTCCATCATCAAAATTTGACCTCTCACATTGTCAAAAATATCATTGAGTCCCATCATAAATGTCATAACATAGGTTTGATGATAATATTGAGCAAAAATCTTTGAGGAATTGCATGTGCAATCATGACAATGACAGATAGGTAATGGTTGATAATTCAAAAGTTCATCTCATAGTACCTTTAAATTTGTGAAATATGTGCTAACATCACTCTGTTCTTAACGTAATACAGAAATTGCAGTTTGCAACTCAAAGATCCAAGATCCGTTACCTTGAGAAAAACGTTCCTTCAACTTGAGCCACATTGCATGAGAGGACTCAACATAGATTACCCTCTGAGCAATTTTCAAAGACAAAGAATTAAGAAGCCAAGATAACACAATGGTGTCACATTTGCTCCAAGAAGGAAACAGAATAACAGTCTCGGCTAGAACAAGAAGAGATCTATCGATGAAGCCGAGTTTATTTCACGCCTTCAAGGATAGAAACATTGAGCAAGACCATGAATGGTAATTACTATTGCTCAGTTTCTCACTCACCAAAAGAACGCCAGGATGATCAGCATTGGTGATGAAATAGGGACTTCGTGGATTAGATTCGATATTAACAGCGGAATTAGTGGAATGTACGCGATCACCTTCAGTCATGATCAAAAGAAGAAAGTTGCGCAAAAATGGAAAGTTGTGTGAAAGAGGAAACTAGAAAGAAACCCTAATTTCTTTTGATACCATGTTAAGAGAACTAATTTTCAAAGTAGAAGAAAATATTTTGTTGTATTCATAAAGTGTAATTACATTAGCTATATACAAAGCTGTTCCCAAACCCTCATTAGTCAGAATACAATAATAGTAAGTTAACTGCTTTCCTATATACACGTGTAAAAATAGTAAAACAGAAAAATATGTGTATTGTAAAACTTACGTGTATTGTAAAACTTATTATATTGAGTAGAAAAATATTTTAATATAAAATTTTTATAAAAATAAATTTATAAACTAACGTAACATAACATAGTACGTCAGATTATATATAAAGTTAATTTTATTATAAAGTATACCTAACGTATTGTATAAAACTACGTCAGTTTGTGAATTTATTTTTATAAAATCTTTTTGTGTGTAGCACTTCTCGATAAAAAAAACTACATAAACCATATCTAAAACTAGTCAAAACATGACTAATATTGTTAAATTATCATTTGTTCTTCATAAGACTTAAGAGAATAGGAGTAGTTAATCTTTGTAGTTATTATTCTAATTAATATGCAGCCTAGACGGTATTACACATACAATCCTACATATAAATCACGAATTGGCGATCGAGTAGATTTTTTATTTTTTACCTGAGATTCCATAGACAAATTATATGTAAAGCTTGAGCAAGAAGCTGTCACTGGTTTCTAATTTTGATATTAACATGCTTGAGCATTTGAACACATGATCCCCAAGATTAACATGATAATTGTTTTCTTCTGTTCTTCTCTCTCTCTCTCTTTGTTTTTTTTTTTGACGGGTACAAGCTGATTTCATAGGACTCCGTATCATGCGTGTCTGCGGAAACGGACCCTTTCTGTATAAATGTAGGCTCTAGTCGGTCCTCCTCCCGGGGGACTATGGGCTGCTTCCAAGGGTGCGCTCCCTGTCAGAAATGTCAACTAAAGATCAACTCTCTCTCTCAAAACTTTTTTTCCTCATAGTCACCTGCACAGGACTAAGGTTCCTTCTCAGTGGTTGCGTTTGGGAATTGGGAGTCAAGATATTTTGCATCAATTGATAATACTTTAATTTTTCATTAACAGAATTAAGAATCGAAGCTCCATGTCCCATATGTGAAAAAAAAAAAATACGTTTGGATAATAAGATAATATATATGTGAATAGTAATAAAAAATTAATTATAAAATATTGAATAATAATAAATACGGATGAATAATAATAAAAAAAATTTAAATAAATAATAATAAAGTATTCTTAACATTGTTAAAGCAATACGTCGTCTCTATCATTTTTACGATATGCTGTCTCTCTCATGTAGTTAATAATAAAGCGATATGTCGTCTCATCACCTCAAAGTATTGTTAAAGCAGTTCACCACCCCTTGCTTTCCACTTTTTACTTTTGAACTACTCTCTCTCTCTCTCTCTCTCTCTCATTTGAATGCTTATAATATATAAGCTGAACAAGGCATTAGTCTCAAGATGAGATTAGGTATGTTTGCCATCTTGAGCTCTGAGCTTTCACATAACCAACCCAAGTTATATATACCTTGCTAGATGTTGATCACTTAAGACCTCTTGGATGATTTTATATATAGATTTCATTTTACATGGCTACTGATAACATTAATGTCTCTCCCTATCTTAACTTTCTCACCGGCCTCTTCTTCATTCTGTTACTTATCTCTGATACCACTGTGGCTGACATGAAACATAGCTTCCCACCTCGTACCTCCTTTAGAGATGGAGCCATGAAGAGAAACACCATGGAATTTTCTTCAAGAAAACATGGCGTACTTGGCAAGTCAAAGACCGATTCGACATGCAAAAGCGTATCGACAGCCATCCATGATGTCCGTTCATCGGGTCCAAGGAGGGGTAAGTTCCAATTCCAAGCTAGCAGATCGCCATTGCAGTGGCAAGAAAAGACCTTCTATGCCGGTGAACATGAAGTTCCAAGTGGTCCAAATCCCATTTCGAATAGGTAAGCAAGCAAAACAAAGTAAAAGAAGAAGACAGAGCGATCGATACAGAGAGCCAAAAACAGGGAAAAAAAAAAATGCATGGTTTCCTCCATCTTCGTGGTTTGTGTTTTTACAGTTTATATACAGTTAGCTAGGCTTACTACTACAATAGTGAAATATCTCTACAGTATATTCTTATTATTGCTTTCCAAACAGAACCTACCTACCAATCATTTAAACATGAGGATATGTATATCAGATTCTAGTATTGATCCTTGGTTTCTTCATTTGTGCAATAGTCATCATTATGCCTCCCCGCCCTCCTTCAGCTATCATGTGTTAATTCCTTGTCCTTCTCTCTGTCGGATATGAAATGGATTTACATATACTACGTACGTACTTATGATTATAATATGCAATATTATGTGTACGTATATGGTATTTCTTGATTTCTAGGACTGTTTGATTTTGTATATATGATTGTAAGAAACACTTGGTCCTGTTTGGATTGAGATATGAGATGGAATGAGTTGAGATGATTTATAAATAGTAATGAGTTTGCGAGTTGAAATTTATAAATAATAGTGAGATGATCTATCATCTCTCAATCCAAATCGACTCTTTTTTGACTGCAAGTGGTTTGCTTTCATTACTATATATATATTTGTTCGTTTTCGACTTCGTGATGACCGAAAGAAGAAAAGACCGGAGTTCTTTAGTACAAAAGGAAAAGACATGCAAAATTAAATTAAAAATAAACTGGCAATTAGGGCAAAACCCCAAAAAGAGAGATTTGAAACTCATGACTAGCTGGTGACTATAGAATAATGATATTGAGAGTCTCTTTTCTTTGTACTTTAATCTTGGCAAGTCATGTACGTACGTACTGATCATCATGTCATGAATCCATGACAGGCATTACTTGAGTCTTCCTTTTTTGAGGTATGTGGAACTTTGGTTCTCTAGGTAGAGTAGGATGCATGTTTTGTGTGTAAGATATGCGTGCAAACCCATCGCGGGTTCTCAATAACTTTGGAATCCTACACAAGCAAAGTCACAAGTTAGAATGTTGAAAATGTGTCGGCCAAACAAACAATATTATTATATGTACATGTAATATAATATGGTGTGTTCTTCTATATATATATATATATATATATATATATATATATATATATATATAAAGACTCAAAGATCCTTTATACCACTTTTGGGGTATTTTTTCAAAGAGTTCTATATACTTTTGCAATATTTCAAATATATTTTTTACTTCATATTGAATCCATTCAAGTATTGATCGATGATGTACGGCCTAATGACCGATCAGGCTAGCTAGGCTAAAAGATGAATGTCAAACACATGCAAATTATAACAAGATACTTTTTTTAATAAGAAAAATAAGTGGAAAATAGAGATCAACATCTTGTTTAGATTGAGAGATGAAATAATATGAATTGAGATAATTTATAAATAATGTAAAATTTATAAATAATAATAACACATCTCTCAATTCAAATCGGTTCCAAACAGAGAATGAATAGTATTTCTTTTCTTTAAGAATAGTTACTGTTGTTTTGAAGGTAGAGACCTATAGTTTTTCAAATAAAAAAAAAAAAGACACGAAGAAAAGGTGGAGGGACATAATGATTCGAAAATGTGTGGGTATTAAGCTTTTTTGTTTAGGACGAGACTGCATGCAATTATGAAATGGGGAAGAGAACCACTTGCATTGTTTTGCGTGTAAAGCAATATATATGGACGGAGGGAGCTGGCATCCATGCAAAGGAAAGTCGTGTCTCTTTGATCCTTTTCTCATTTTCCACCTTATTAATTTTCATTCCCTTGCATTAATCTCTCTCTTTTAAAAGCTGCATGCTGCACCACTCATCTCCTCTGCTATGTGTTTTTTTATTTATTTTTTATTTTTTTGCCCCTTTTGGCAGCTACTCATGCCAAGTCCCAACCTTCTCAAGCAATCTATTAGGCACCTTGGCCTTTGTTGTTTAGGGTTTCTTCTCAAGCATGAATTTAAAATTCTAAGAAATTCTTCGCCAAATCTTAAGTTAATGCGTTTGGATTTAAAATTTATTGATTTTAAAATTTATTGTTTTTAAAATTTATGTTTTAACGGATTTTAGAAATGAATTATCCAAAATATCCAAAATTCCCCAAAGAATTATAATGATCATGATATATATAGCCTTTCAACTCGTTGGCATTAACCAATATTAATTTATAACTTCGATAATAACAAGTTAAAAATAATAATAAAAATATGATGTAAAAACATTTAATAATTTTAAAAAATATTTTTGTGATCTTATAAATTGTAAATTGGTTGTAAATTGTAAACTAGAATTGGAAGGCTGTCATGCATTGTCCATTTGATTTTAACGAGCGATACGTGTCTTTGATTTTTGGTTTGCCGTGGTGCTCCTTTACATTTTTGTACGAAAGTACTATTAATTAAACCTCGTGCAAATTTTATTTCACCTGTTACACCTGTAATTATGTAGTGTACTTTCAATTAAAAAAAAAATTAATTCACTGCTTGAATTCTTTGTATTTTTATAACTCGAGATTTCGATTTTTAATTTTTACAAAATTGAAACTTGAATTTTACTAAAATAAAATAAAAAATATTTGTGATGGATTATTTAAAATAAAAACAAACTCATTTTAACAAAAAATAATCATTTTCGTCGTTATAAATAATTGGTCACATATAAACAATTTTCTTATGAATGATAAAATTCTCACTAACATCAGTACTACTACATGTATCAGCCTTTGATTGGGTGATGTGGCATATTGATGTCACGTGTCAGTCTTTAATTGATTGACACATATCCTTCCATTAATTTTTTAATGAAAGACTTAAAAAGTACCAAATTGCAAGTTATTAAAATTCATGTATCAATTTTGAAAAAATTACACAAATTAACAAGTTTATAATCATTACAACGAGAATAGATGATGCAAGGCAACATGAGCTTTCCTCTTTGTCTATTAGAAATGCTTGAAATTTAATCAAACTTACAAATTGACATTTATTGATGTGACATGTTAAATTATAAAATAATTTAAATTATAATATATATATATATATATATATATATATATAGCACAGCAAAATACGTAATTATATATTAGGTAAGTTCACTTTTACATAAGCACTCTTCAAATTATATACGTCATCCCGGATTGCCTAGCTAAAAGCAAAAGAAAAAAGTTGCAAATAACAAGATTATGTTCGATCCACCCAGTTCCATCATATTGAAAACGTTCCCGAAAGCATGTTTTAAGTCAAGACAGAGACACCTAAAATTTGACGAAGTCTTTGCCTTTTTCCATGGCTCTCTCTCGGTTTTAGATGTCTAGAAGAGGAGAGGGTAAGGTGGTGGTTTGCTTTTGGCAATCAAAGCATCATTCTGTCTTAACTTTTGATTTTGAGTGAGTTCTTAACACAAAAGAAACTTTTGTACCAAACACTCAACCGATCCTACAGCAGTGTTTGACTTGACATGCCACTTGAGAGAGATAATGCTGTTAGCTGTAGGCTTACACTCAACTGATCTCAGATGATTTGATCAGTTGATCTGTGAATAGCGGTGTTTTGTGTATCTCATTGACATATGTTTAAATGTAAATAGATTGAAAAGTGTTTGAATGTATAAAATAAGTTAAGACAAATTTAACTTTTTATAGAAAATTGAAAAAGTAATAAATTCTATCAAATTGAATTGAGGTAGGTTGAGATCATCTTGTAGCCTTAAGGTTTGCGATAATAAATAAATAAATAACTCTCCTAGAAAACACCAGCAGTCTAAAATCATCAGGTAAGAGATGAAAAGAACTGTCTGCCTAGCTCCCTTCCTGATAAAAGTGATTAAAGGGTCTCTACATAGCTTTTCTGTACTAAAAGTGAAAAACTTGTGACTAGTGATTACCATCACAGTCTGCGAGGCTCACAGTATGTTTGGACTGTAAGGTTGGGGTAAAATTTGATCAGATTCAGGACAAAATTTGTGACCTACTTAAATTGGGCCCAATTGATGAGATCATATGCTAGGTGAAAAAGGCAAAGCAACTCTTTAATTAAAGAAAACATATCACAGAAGTAGCACAAAAAAGTAAACAAAGGCATAAAAAGAAAGATATTGTATAGTTGTTCTTATATAAATAAGAAAAGAAGTGGGAAAATTGGAGATTAGAAAGATACTTTTAGCCATTTATAACCATTGCTATCTGTTAATACAATGTAGTGAACAACTCAGTTGAATTGGGCCAAGTCATTACTCTTTCACCCTTGCTTACGTTCATATAGCTCTCTCTTGGCACCAAAACATGGCATCGCCTGGTGATTTTGCTAAAAAATGCCCTCTTTGCTGCTGGTATTGTCATTGTTGTGCCCATCCACCGGCAATTGGTGATTTGCATGTTTGAGGGGAACTGCTTTTCAGAACCAGAATCTAACCATCTGTTAGACACTTAAAAACTACATTAGTGCGTCACTATAAATTCCAGACCAGTCCATGTAAAACAGTCTTTTATGAGATCCAAGCCAAGCTTTTAAACCATAGCCCTGCTGATGTATACACTCTTTATACCATTGCGGTTCATCTTGCACACCCAGCAATCCTGCACAGGAGTTTAATACAATTAGTTTATAAATTGGAAAGGCTAGACAAGTCACAGCAAACAAGCCTTTACCCCTACAAAATATCTCTATTACCCACGATAAGGATCTAAAAATGATAAAATTAATAGAATGAGAAACTAAGATGAAATCCACATACTTTCAGCTCTATGCCAGCACACGGTTGAAGGGACCGAATTAGAGAATTTATACTCAAAGAGCAATTCCCCAGTCTTGATACTCCAGAGCCGTAATTTGCAGTCCTCCCCACCTAAAATGAATATAAAGTCATACAAGCCCATATTTCTAAGACCCTCACCAGTGAAATAGCTAGCACTCCAATACCTGACATAACAAATTTATCGGATGGGTCAACTGCAAGCTGTATACGAGTACGGGAATTAACATGACCTTCATAAGATTGCACAGCCCCTCTCTGTATTAGACGATGATCATATAATTTCACCTGGAAAAGAATGGAAGCCTATGAATGAAAATCTCTCCCTCTCTCCCTCCCTCTCTCTTCTGATGACCAACCATAACAAGAGTTCGAGACTGAACATTGAAATCAGTTAGAACTAAAAGATCAACATTATTTTAAGCCAGCCGCAATAAGTGCTTCGTCATCAGACATGAGAGAGAGCAATGCAAGAAACATAATCCAACTTACATGAAAAGAGATTCAAGAAAAAAAAAAACTTGTCAGAAAGCCTGTACGTATAATATATATATATATTTTTAAAAAGGCTGTTGCAAGTATGAAAAGGTTTATCTTAGACAACTGCATTGACAATGTTATGGGTAAATGATGATCATTTCACAGAATAACATGGTCCATGTGACCAGAGGAACAAATACAGTGCAGCACAAAAATGAAAGATGATATAAATAGACGCTAAGAAAATATATCCATCCTTTCGTTATTGAAAATGAGTCCCTCCATCTGTTAGTTCGTTATTTGAATATGCAAACACATTTAAACACAAACCTTCAATCAACCCCTTTCCCTTTCTCCATTTAATTTATGTTCTTTGTGAAACGTAGTTTCTTTTTAAAAGCTGGGAGACTAGTACTTTCGACCTTACATAACAATGAAGGGAATAAAAATGGCTTAACCAACTAGCTGATAGGATTCATACTGCTGAGACAATTAGATGGGTTCAAGGCTTAATTAAGTTTACTCGGAATTGTAGTTATAGATTAGCAGTAGTCTCACTTTGTATATTCACATAATGAATAACGTACATAGACTCTGTATATTCACACACTGATTAACAGACAATATGATCTACACGCATTAAATGCTTAAATGCTAGCACTCAAGTAATACTAGAACAATTCAATATTTGTTGCAAGCTCCAAGCAGAAATTTGTTAAGCATACATACCCTAAAAAGAATTACAATGGAAACCAAATACTAACTGATCCATCCATGGAGCTTGCCAAGAAGTAATGGTCATCGAACTGAAGTGAAACCAAACTATTCCAAAACCAAATACAGTCACAATCACAATCACAATCAAATAGATAAACTGAAAGGGAAAAAATGTCCATTAGGTGTTTAGCCCAATGTTTTGAATACCGTTTCAGTTAAGGTACTGAAATGAAATATTTCGGTACTGATACCGTTTCGAGATAGTCTACATATAATAAATTATTTATATATGTATAAATTATATTTCAAAATAACATCAATGTAAGTCTTAAAAAGTTAAAACACATTTGTGAAACTCAATAATACTTCTAAGACCTCAATTCAATTATTTAAAAAATAATAATTATTCATCTTTATCACGCAAAGGGAAGTAGGGATTTGATTTTCAATCCTCAAGAAAAGGGGATTAAAAAATAAAGAAATAGTCTTCATATATAAGAATTGGAGTGAAAATTATGAAAAAGTCAAAGTTTTTACATTTATTACAAAAAAAAAAAAGTTTCGACCAGTACACCGAAAATCAGCCAGTATTGACCAAAATGCACCGGTACAACTGGTATTTGACCCAGTACGAAACACATACATTTTCTGTACTGATCACTACTCCGGTACGGTACAAAATTTAAAACCTTGGTTCAGGCCACTAACCAAGAAATAGATGAAGGCATTTTCACAGTAAATGATGGATATATGTTTCCAAAGAGCTGCAAAACAAGATATCAATTCTATTATATCCGAAATCTCATCATGATGATAGTTCATTAAATATACGAAGACCAAGGTAAATAGCCACAGAAAACAGAATCACACCTCTCAACTCTGGACAATAAAGATTAAACTAAACTAAAAAATTGAGGAAGGGAAAAAGTGGACTTAGTTTAGAGTATGGAAATACTTGTTATAGAAAACTTCATGCGTGCTACAAGATGCAGTTGGGCTATGTTTGGTTGTTGATATCAACTCAATCCATCTCAAACCAATTATTGATGTGACCCATAAAAAAGTTAAACTATCTCAACGTACTTCATAAATTGAAACACATATCTCAACCTATTAACATTCAAACACATCTCAATGAGGCCCACAAAATACTACTATTCACATATCACTTCAGCATCCAAACGCAGCCTAGCAACATGAAAGAGACCTAATTAAAATCCACAACCTTTTCATACAAAATGTTCACACTCAAAAACAATATTTGTAACAGAAATTTTGATTCTCAAAATGATCAAATAAGAATATACTAGTGTGGCAATGCAATTAGTTCAACAACCCATAAAAATCCTTGATACCTCTAACACTTGTCGACTAGAACTTCCAAGAGTTTTATCTGAAGATGAGTAAGGTATATGACTAATAAGTGCAGCAGAACTCCCTCCCTATTTTTCACGAACATCCACTGTCACAATTGCTCCATCCCTGAGTCCACATAAGAGAGCATTTCCCTGCAGCAATTTAAAAATAATAATAATCGAGCGTGGACAAAAGAAAATATTCGACCTAATCATCATTACAAATATCAAATTTTTCACTTTACCAAGTAAGCAATCTTTATAACCAAAAATATATTTTATTATCTGTCATACATTTATCACATCATACTGACATCAAAGTTGAAGCCCCGTTAAAACTTTGACCCTCTCCATTCACCAGTTATTTAATTGGTTCAATTCTTATAAGAACCTTTACAAATTACATCATTGCAGAACCCTAGATATATGTGCTACTATTATGAAAATGGTGAAAGCTTTATATACAATATCGTGTCCATTCAATTTCTCACATTTGCGCATAGTACAATGAAATATAAAACCAGCATGATACAAAGGCTTAATCTATTGAAGTAAAATTGCATATCATAAGGTAAATCAAATGCATACTTTGTGAACCTCAAATGACACAAATTATCGAGTGAATAAATTGTAGTGCGAAAACATCACTTTTACTTCGGCACACCCATGATGCATCACTAGTTTCCAAATCCACCAAGGCAGCCCCCAGATTAGTACTTGTAACAACCAAGATAAATAAACTTTAAGCACTTATACAAAGAAAATGCTAATGAAAAATTACCTTTTCCATTTCCTCACTAAATTTCCTTCACCTCTAGTTCGCATTTCAGGACATGAAAATTTACATTGCAAGTTGATGCAATTGTTACCTCATAGAAGATTATAAAATGAAGTATATATAATTATATGCTGATTACACTTATGCTACAAGCACACTGGAAAGTAGAAACATGAAGTTAAATTTAAAAAATATTATCCCATATGAGAGAGAGATAAGAGAGAACAAAAAACACTTGCCAATTATTGCTCGACTCCAATTAAAATTACAATCTGCAGTCCAGATGGTACAATTGAAAGAAGCAACATCACGCATTCTTCGATGTGTGGTAGGAAAACTCTAATTGAGATCTAACGATTCAATGAGTTTAACAATAGAAAGAAATCCAAGAGATGTCCCTGATCCCAAATTACTTGCTCTGTTTCCCTATGTCAAGGAACTACAAGTGCAGAAATATATTTTTGAATCTAGTGGCAGCATCACCCCCAATAGATCTCAAATTTGACAAAAATTTTGGATCAAATTGCAAAGATTGACATCTGGAATAAACAAGCTAGACAGAAACATAAGCAACAACATAATAAGAGTTTATCAAATACAGCAAATTTCAAGAAACTAGGCCTAGTTTGGTTTCACAAACATTTGAAATCATCTCATCCCATCTCAACATCCAAACAACCATTCAAACACAATCATTATTTTTCAATTTCAAAATTTTAATTTTTTTTATCTAATCATTACCGCATTTTCTTCAACTTTTTCTCTCTCCTTTCCCAAAACCCCATAAAACCTTAACTCAAACTATTTCACTATTATTTACAAATTATCTTACTACTATTCACATATTTCTCATCTTATCTCATCTGTGTAACCAAACAAGGCCTAATAGATAGTGGAATAAACAAGATGCACTAAGATAGAAACACAAGAAGCAACATAATTAGAGCTTATCAAAACCTGAAACAATGGAAGGATACAGTGCATCCCAGATGCTTGAATCATTTTCCATTATGGTAGACTGCTTTCCAAACAATTTTATGCAAGACACATCTGATCCCATTCTAAGTGAACCTCTTGCAGATCTGCGAATTGGCCCAGGAATTGTACCATACTCTGCTTGGTTTTCTTTGATAAAAGGCCATGCAAGATCTGGCATGCATTTTACCTCGTAATCAAAATGTGGTCTAACTTTTCCAACTTCAACAAAACTGCAAGAGTACCAAACTTCATATGCAATAACATGTAATGGACTTATTATGTATAAATTTCACATAAAGATGATAAAAATGCATGAAAATTTGAAACTTTGGCAGGAAAAACATGCATCAAACACCAATTTGCAGGACTAAAGAACCACAATCAGAGATATCAGCAATCTAGTTTCGGTGGGGGAGTCAAGCAAAGTTTGATCCTACAATGGAGTGTAACAAAACTAATGGTGCACAAGGCCATTGATGGAAAACTTCTTTATACAAAGAGAACCTTGGAGAACAGACTTTTTTCTTCTGTAAGTAATAAATCTTTATTGATAAGTGCAAGAGGCGCAACTCAAGTACCCTAGAGAATAGACAAAAAAGGTAGAGGCCAAGTACACATCTTGATGGGTAATTATTTCACACTTCTTTTACCACGTTTACGATGGTTCCCCAAACTTCAAAGAAATATGGCACACTTAATACACTATATGTTAAACACTAGAGTATGCTATTTAAAAGTCTGGAGTGTAGCACACTAATTACTACAGGACCTGTTATATTCGTAAAAATAAGTCAAGCTATTAATACCTTTTTTATATAAGTTGATGTCGTAGACGTCCACATCAACAATGTGGTAGGTGTGTCAATAAAGAGGTTTGCAAATAAATTTATTCCAAACACTAAATGATACCACAAGAATCTCCAAAGCACTAATCAACAGCACAGATATAGCTTTTGCACCTAATCTTCGAGGGGGCAGGATTAAGAAAAACAAAGTTCCTTCAACTATTTTTTTTTTTAAGAAATAAAGTTCCTACAACTTCTTATATCAAGGGATATTATCTGCAACAACTGACAATTGAACCATCATAAGAAATCCAATTCTACTGGATGTGTATGCTTGATGTCCCAAACCAATACTGAGTATTTATATAATGTTGGTAAACAACTTTTTTTTTATAAGGGAAAATATATCATAAGGTCCCTAGTACACAGGATGCTGGTAAACAACATGCTTAAAAATCTTACCCTATACATGATATTTTTTATTTTTTTTTTATAGGTAATCATAGGAATTTTATTAATAGAAATAGGCAAAACCCAGGTACACAGGTAGTATAAATGAGAAACACCTAGTTAGGGTTTACGAAAAAGAAGCAAGTCATGAGCATTTAGTCCATTACAAACAATAGTTCCTACCCATAAAAGCAATGACTTAAAGAAGAAAAGTTTAAGTTCCTTCGTTGTTCTCACACAGTCTTCAAAGCTTCTTGCATTTCTTTCGCCCCAGATACACCAACACATACAAACGGGAACCATATGCCAAATGACCGCCACCTGTGAGTTACCCTAAATGCCTCTCCAACTTGCAAGGAAGTCCACCAATCTAAGAGGCATGACCCAACACAAACCGACTCTAGTGAAAAAATCATTCCAATGACCCTAGCCACTTCGCAATGTAGAAGCAAATGATCTATTGATTCCCCCTACTTCTTACACATACAACACCAATCAGTCACAATTATCCGGTGCTTCCTCAGGTTATTTGTAGTCAAGATCTTGTCCAATGTTCTTGTCCAAACAAAAAAAAGTCGCTTTTGAAGGAGTTTTTGTCTGCCATAGACTCTTCCTTGGAAACATAGTCAAACCAGAACTTGTTAGAGCTTGGTAAAATGATCTAACAGTGAAGTTGCCTTTCTTAGAATGACTCCAATGCATCTTGTCCCCGGTATCCCCCGGTATACTTACTGAATACAATATCGCAAAGAACTATAAAATAATTTCCACCTCCCAATCTTGGGTTGTCCTAATGAAATCAATATTCCATTGAGAGGGGCAACTTGAAAAGACCAAAAGATCAGCAATCGTTGCATCCTTTTCTCTTGCAAGCTCAAAAATAGCAGAGAATGGGACTTGAAGGCTATGGTCACCATACCATTTATCATACCAAAAAATGACGCGAGAAGCATCACCCACCACCATATGTTCATGTCCTCTAAATGTCTCTGTACCCTTATATATTTCCATAACCCTATTCCATATGTGCCTCGTACCTCATTCGAGCACCAACCTCCCCAAGCCTCTCCAAATTTAGAGTCTATAGCCGACTTCCATAGAGCCTCCCTTTCAAGTTGGTGCCTCCACAACCATTTTCCCAAAAGAGCTTGATTGAATTTTGTCAATTAGCGAATCCCCAACCCTCCCCCACAAATAGGTGTACAAATCGTTGACCAATTGACTAGAAGAAATTTAAACTCATCTCCCAAACCACTCCACAAGAAATCCCCTTGTAATTTCTCAATATGATTAGCTACCTTTGTAGGAAGCAGAAATAAAAACAAAAAATACGTGGGTAAGTTTGAAAGAATGCTTTTAATCAAAGTCAACCTACCACCTTTCGACAAATATAACCTCTTCCAAGAAGCCAACCTGCGCTCCACCCTTTCGACCACTCCATCCCAGATCCTTTCAGATTTAAAAGAGGCACCCAATGGTAAACCAAGGTATTTTAGAGGCAGTGAAGATACCTTGCATCCCAAGAGTGTAGCTAATGATTCCGCTTCATGAACAACCCCCACTGGCACTAATTCAGACTTTGAAAGGTTAATACTCAAGCCTGATGTAGCTTCAAAGCACAGGAGTAGCGCCCTCAAAGCTTGAATTTGACCAACATGTGCACCACAAAAATTTAGAGTGTCATCAGCAAATAACAAGTGAGAGATGTTAAGATTTCCATTCCCCACCGGAAAACCATAAAGAAAGCCCTCATCCACCAGGCCCTCAATCATCTTACTTAGAGCTCCCATGATGAATAAAAAAAGTAGAGGAGAAAGAGGATCTCCCTGTCTCAAACCACGAGAGGAGTTAAAGAAACCCGCCAGTGATCCATTCACCAAAATAGAGAATCGCACTGAAGAGATGCAAAATTCTATCCATTTCTGTCATTTCTCCCCAAAACCACATCTTGCAAGTAGATAAAGTAAGACCTACCAATTGACATGGTCGTAAGCTTTCTCCATATCTAGTTTACGAAGCAGCCCAGGTTCAAAAGAGTTTAAACATGCATCCAAAACTTCATTTGCAATGAGAACCGAATCAAGGATTTGTCGCCCTTTTACAAATGCATTTTATGGCTTTGAAATTAGCTTTTCCACCACCAAGCTCAATCTATTCGCAAGCACTTTGGAGAGGATCTTATACACCTCATTCACAAGACTAATGGGCAATAGTCTTTAATATCCATAGGCCTTCTCTTTTTGGGAATTAGAGCTAGAAAGGTAGAATTGAATTAAGGCTCTTTTCAAATCTAGCATACGTACGAAAATCATGAAAAACTTGTATAAGATCTTCCTTAATCACCTCCCAGCAAGCTTGATAGAATCCCATAATAAATCCGTCCAGACCTGAAGCCTTATGACTAGCCAAACCTCTTATTACTTTGCAAACTTCCTCTTCTGCAAACGACCTCTCTGGCCATTCTACACTCTGTTGATCTAGTGCTAAAAATGATAAACTATCCACTTTTGGTCGCCAATTGTGTTCTTCAAAAAGCAGTTGAAGATAATATTGCTCAATATGGTGTTTTATTGTCACCCGGTCTAAAGTAACCTCGCCATCTACCATCAGTGTATCAATAGTGTTGTTCCTCCTATGAGAGTTAGCCACCCTGTGGAAGAACTCTGTACACTTATCTCCCTTCTTAAGCCATAGTGCCCTTGATTTTTATCTCCATGAAATCTCATCCATCAGTGTTACTCGTTCAAGTTCAGCCACAACCTGACACTTACGAGATTTTTCTGGTTCGGAGGGAGTTCTAGCTTCCTCCTCGCCCTCCAAACCCTGTAGCTCCTCAACAAGAGAGCGCCTTTGTTGAAGTACATTGCCAAAAATTTGTTCATTCCATTGTTTCAGGTCCATTTTCAACGTTTGCAACTTTTTTGCCATTATGAAGCTTGGAGAGCCTTCAAAGTTGTAAACAGTCTACCATATTCTGAACTTGTCTACGACACCATCAGTTTTAAGCCGTATATTCTAAAATTTAAAATACATTTTACCCCTTTGGATGCCTCCGTAGTCTAGACTGATGGGGAAGCGATCAGAACATAGACGAGGTAATCTTCTTTAAGCAACCTCTGGATAATGTACCTCTCATTAAGGGGTTAACAAAAATCAGGTCGATCCTCGACCAAGATGGGACTTCTCAGTTGTTAGACCAAGTGAATGTGTCTCCTGATAGTGGAATATCCATAAGCTCCTATCTGAGATGAAATCAGAGAAATCCCTCATAGCGGGAGTGATGTGGGATACACTCGACCTTTCACTTGGATATCGAGTTATATTAAAATACCCCTAATGTAGCTTGGTAATCCCACCACTTAAGAATTCCGGCCAATTCTTCCCACAAAAGCCTTCTTTCCCAATCAAAATTAGGGTTATAGACTCTAGCAAAAGCCCATTTAAAGCCATCTTCTACATTCACAAAAGAGCATGCTAAAGTGAACTCACCCACACATTCCTACACCATTTCCACCACCCTTTTATCAAACATAATTATGACACCCCCAGATGCTCCTTTTGATGGCAAATAAGACCATCCGGCATGTTGCCCTCTCCATAGGTTGTGCATTAGTTGGCTTGTAAAAGTTTTCAACTTAGTCTCTTATAAACAAATAATATCACCCTTCCATTGTTGAAGTAAATTTCTCACTTGGAGACTCTTATTTATTTCATGCAGTCCCCCTCACATTCCATGATATAATTTTTGGCTTCATGGACCAACCTTCTTAACCCTCTCCTTGCCACACTCCCGATTAGAGCTTTTCTCTCCCCTATAATCCTTCATTGCCCACAAAAGCTGCCTGAATTCTCTTTCCTTCTTCTTATCCAAAATAATGGATTGCTCGGATTTAGATTGAGTATGTGCAGCCTCAATGGCTGTAAGTAAAACCAAAAATTCAGTCTCACATCCCTCACATGTAATCCCTACATAATATTTAAGATCCATTGCTTTCTGGATAACCCAGTCAGACACCTGGAGATGAAAAGAGTAAATGGGATAGGTTCATCCTCCCCATCCTTAGTAGCCTCAAACAGAACCATAGGACCAACCTCCCCCAATATACCCTCTAGTTCTATATTTCCAAAAGCAACAACCCCTTCTGTAATGGAAGAAGAAGAATTTTTCATTAACTGAACAGGCTTGGGGTGGTGACTGGCCAGCAGCTCCGACTCCATTGGTGCAAACTGTGATATCCCGCCATGATAATAGATTACTCATCTTCGTTTCCTATCCCCGTGAGCACTGCAAAATGCTTAAAGAAGCTTCAAAGGAATTTCTTGTTGAGTGCTATGGAGGATGCAGCCAAGATTCAACTTTTCAGCTACCCCAAGATTTGCACCCTGGTCCCCTCAAGAGGTTAGGAGTCAAGGAACTTGTCAATGTTTAATTGTGCTCTTTTGAGAAAATGACTATGGCGTTTTTACATGGAAAGGGAAGCCCTATGGTGTTCTATGGTGGAAGTTAAGTCAGTGTTGGTGAAAGTGCTAGGCACGCTTAAGTGCAAACGCCATCAAAGCCTAGGCATAAAGCACAAGCACATGCCTAATTGAAGTACATCGCACATTTTTAAAGATGACATATCATAAAATATCCATCAAACACAATCAAAAAAGATTTCAAAAGCAAGGTGATAACATATTTAGCCAATCAACTCAATTTATTAGAGTATTATGCAAATGAAAATCAAGTAGTTAACTAATTACATAAATTTTAAATATAACATTATATATAATTCTCTTCTGTTTTGCTAAATCTAAACATTTATGATGTTTGATATCCATAATCATATTAAAGTAAATGGTTCAATCAAAACATTCCAAAAATTTCATGACCTAAAAAGCTCAAGAATTGTAGGTATGGAGTTCCATGCTAACATAAGCAGTCAAATATCAATCCATCTAGAAACAAAAATTGGACTATTCTATCAGATTCAAAGCATATTCACATCACATGACATGGGGCACCATGATATGTAAATGATCTTCAATATAAACTAAATACTTGAGAATATTTCTCAATATTATTTTCTGGGACTTAAGTAATTTATATATAGTTCTAAAAATTACAAAAGCAAGTTTTACCTTTATTTATCGGTAAACAAAATTGTGTTGATCATAAGAATAGGCAAGAGCCCAATTATACAGAACATATTCCTATGCGTGCTAGTTTAGTGATACAATAAATTCAGGAAAGTTCATGCATTAAAATCAATTACAATCAACCAATGGAGACAAAAACGTGTTTTTCTACTCTTTAAGCTTATACAAAAAGAGCTAAAAGCACACTTTTGTAAACATCATTTGTTTTTGGTAAGCAAAGCACTTCACTTTTGAAAGTGAAGTGCTATGCAAAGTGCTTCGGCCTTGGTATTTTGTGCTTAAGTGCACGCTTTTATCTACATTGAGTTAAAAAATAATTGGTGCTCTTACAAGGTAGGAGGGTCTCATGGAGTGGGAGCATGGAAATTCACAAGTGATGGGAGAAGTTTTCTTATCACACTAGATTGATGGTTGGAGATGGCATTAGCAAAATTTTTGGTACATTATCTCAAGGAAGCTTTTCCTAAGGTGTTTAGCATCGCACGAGCTAAGGTTACTTTTATGATGGATTATACAAAGATATCTAGTGATTCCATTATGTGGAATGTCACCTTTGTCAGAGCGGCTTATGATTGGGAGAGAGATGCATTCTTTAATCTACTATATTCTACTAGGTTTAGACAGGGAGATGTAGACAAGCTTTAATTGACTCCAAGAGAGGTATGTTCTTTGTCTGCTCTCCTGTAATGTCCTTACTTCTCATGATAACAATCGCCATCCCTTTCCATGGAAAAGCATTTGGAGGGACAAAGACCCCTCCACAGGCTGCATTTCTTGACCTCGCCCGTATTCCCCGGGGGGGGGGGGGCATTGAATTTGCCCGAGTATTACTTGCCCACTCTGGTTTACCCCCAGGTATCGCACACCTCTCTCTATCCTCTCATCCTCTCTTGCCGTCACTAGTCTCTCGCCATTGCCACTTGAACTCTCCATCTCGCCCTCCCTCCTCCCACATACCACTATGATGGTGGGTGAACAGTCCGTAGGCTAATCCGCCCACCTGGCATCCGGGTGGGGTCACCAACCCATGCGGACAAGGATGGGGACGGGGACCAAACTCAGCCCCCTACCCATGCAAGTGCGGAGGGCAAGGTGGCTGGCTGCCCACCACCGAGGGCAGGTAGCAGGCCTACTCACCATTGACAACCTAAGGAGACAATACACATTGTGGTGGTTAACTGATGCTACGTGTGAAAGGAGTAGGAAGTCCATGGATCATCTTTTATTCCATTACAAGATTGCTATGAACTGCAGAGTAACTTCTTTCAGATGGGTTGAAATGGCTTGAGTTGTGCCTTCAAGATTGGTGCACCTATTTTACTCTTGGAGAAGGCTAGCGGCAACCCTCATATTTCTTTCACGTGGTGTATCTAGAGGGAAGGAATGATAGAGGCTTGAAAGACGGGAAACAGATGCTAGAGTAGCTCAAAACCCTCTTCTTCAACAATCTCTTCCTTTGGACAGCCTTGATAGACCTTAACGGCTTAATTAAGATTTTCTTCTTACTTTTTCCCCTTCTAGATAGGTGCAGTTCTTGTATACCTCCTGTGGTTTTATTTTTAATTTGTTTCAGGTTTTTAGATTGTTTTTTTCAGGTTTTCATTTGTTTTTAATTATTTTTATAATAGTTTTAGCTTTTTAAAATTATTATTTAGTTTTTAATTATTTTTTAACCACATGGTGTGCCACATTAGATGTCAGATTTTCTAACAGTAATTTGGCAGAAGGGTCTTATTTAAAAAAAATTACAAATTCGAGGATTGAAATGGTAAAACTGAAAACCAAAGGAGTAAAAAGATAAGGTGTAAAATCCAGGGACAATTATATACTTAACCCAAAAATCTCATACCAATGTCTCATCTAATCTTAACTTTTTTATCGCATAGTCTATTTTCAATTTATTAGGTAGCAATGACGTCTTCATGAGAGACAACTCATTATATATCATCCTAAAAAGGTTTTCATGGTTATCTTCCAACTTCTAGAGCAAATTGTCACAAGACTCACAACTCTTTTTATATATACATACAAAAGTAATAACTTTATAAATATATATATATATAAGTAAAAATTTTATAAATAGAAATATAGGCAATGCCCAAGTATACATTATGCATACAAGAGAAGACACCTAGTTAAGAAGAAGAGGATAGTCACAACTCATAATACATAATTGTTGCTTAGACGACTTAACGATTCCAACTTCACTATGGCCATGAAGGACTGCAACAATCACCACATCATGTACAAAATTTCACCTCAAAAGTGGGTTCACAAGGGCAGTAAAAAATCATATCATGTTACCTCATATCCTTTGGTGTTGACGGGACAAAAATGGAACTATTGTCATCTAGTACAAAGAAGGTTCTTGTAAGAGTCCTAAACTTAAAAGATAATGTTTATGATTCTTTTAAAGACATTGTGGAAGATGACCCACTCTGTTTGACGTTGTGCCTATGGACGGAAAGCAATATCTTAAGTTTCAAAGACGTCACAAGGAACAGTAAAAAAGACCTCAAGGCCTTCTTTTTGTTATACTTTTAACAATCATAAATTAGTCCATACAAAACATAGATAAGTACCACTTGTTACCAAGTGAATAAAACTCAGAAAAATGGATTTTAAAGTGAGAATAAAAAATTAAACAAGGAGAATAAAAGCTGGAAAAGCAATACATTCAAAAATACAAGCCTATCATCAAAGAACATACCACAGGTTGTGACACTTGTATCTTTCGGAATTCCTCCTTGAAGTTGAGCTTTCATTTTTTGAATGGAATAACATTACCATATAACTCCCTAACCTGAAGCAGCTTTGAAGCTCTTACACCAGTTTCCCAACATAAGTCCATTTCCTATGATAAAATTAGTCGGACCAAGTTTAGGAAATTTTCAGTAAAGTTGAAGAAATAACTTGTAATAAGAGCATGTAGAAAAAAAAAAGGCAGAGCTAAGGCTGCTTTGAATTTGGACATCTAGATGCAAGTTCAATTTCTGGCAAGGGAATACAAAACAATTTTCATGAATCCACATTCAAAAGCAAGCATTATTATTCATAAATATAAAAATAAAAGAATCAAATAAAATATTCGCTAAAAGGAAAGGCCTTAAACCTTTGTGCCAATGATTAGAGGTAGAGATATAGTTGATGCAGTAAGTCTGAATAGTTAACTGCACGCATCATTTCTTTCCCTTGAAGTTAGAACTCACATCATATAAGCAAGATTCATTGGCATGGGGGGTACAGGGTTGTTTGCCACCATAAATCTCTGTAATCCGATCTACAACTTCACAAACCCTTTAGTGATACTCCATTTGGTGGTCAATGAGATTAGTTACTTAACTATTTAGTTTACAAGAAAAGTTCATGGTTGTCTCATGCTTTCATATGAATCATGATGCACTACCTCATTACAAAGGCAATATAAGTTTTCAGGGAAAATGTTCCCTCCAGGAAACTAGTTTGTCGTGGGTCCACACCTTTTCTTGACAAAAAATACTACTCAAACCATCACCTTAAAAACAAGGCCAGACCCGGCAATGCATGACAAGGACATAGCTACGTTCATATTAAAGTCAGCTTTTTAAGATAAATTTCTGTTATATATACTTAGATGATCAGGAAAATAGGAAATTAGGGGCTCAAAAAACTTGTATAAATTAGTAATGTTTTAGAACACTTTATGATACAATAATGCATGTCCTATTATCTCATGTTTAAAGATCACGGTGCTTGCTTTGTAATTATTTTACCTTTTTTTTTCTCAATTCAAATGGCCTACACTGGTAAAATTAAAGGATATCAATAATGGATATGATACATAGTAAATTCCTTTTATAAATAGTGACAACACCCACATGTAGAAAATCCTAGATAAGGAGAGAGGATTCACAAAATGAATCAAGGTAATAATTGCTTGCTTTTGAACTTTTTTGTTCCTCCTCTTTTACCTCCTTCACAATCATGATAAAACTACAACTTTTCCCTTTGATCTTATACTTATTTATGATACTGGTTGTCTAAAAATCTCCCTTTAAAGCTCAAACTTAACTACCAATGTGCCATTCAATTTTAAACTTATCTTGGATTATCATACTTGGACATATCTCTCTCTAGACCATTGTCCGACCACAATCATGATCAACTTAAGATTCATTTATCAACTTCCCATAAAATTATACATGTTCGAATTTCTAAAATTGAGCTAGTAAATATCCAAATAAAATATATCAGATAAATAGAAACTAAAACATGGATCTATGAAAAGAGAAGCACTAAATACATAACAATTTCCTTATTAAATTCACTTGTTTCTCTACCATGTTTCCCCCATGTTAGTTAGAATGAAAAACTCCATCATAGAGCTCCTTATGTCAATATATATTCTATAATATCCCTTCAGAAGCCCCCCGATTTACCCTCCAAGGATGCCATCAAATGATTATCGTAGTGAATACAAACCAATAGAGACCATTATTTATGTTCACAACAAAAGTCATATTCTAGACCATTTCTACTTCTAGCATGGCGTAATCTAATCTTCTCACGTACTACATTATGCTTTAGTTTTATCAGTTGCAATCCCTTCTCAAATAGCATCCACATTCACCTAGATGCTTTCAATTATATAGCCAAAATTTTGTTCCTAGAACAAACAATTTCAATAGTAACTAATACCATACACGCCTAACCCACAATCAAGTAATCATGAATCCTTTGTTGAGTTTATGCCTCTCGAAACTTCAACGAGTTTCCGTTAAGTTCCACTAAGAGTTTTATAAGTTCGTATTACATGGGACCAATCAACTCAACATAAACTGTACCCTGACAAGTTAAAGCTTTTCAACCTTGGGTGATATCCCTACTCTAGATTCTAATAAAAAGTCTAGGATCTTTCCATACGGCATCTATACCAATCCAAATTGCACCATCTATTTCTCACAATTTTTCATTTTTCACCGATCAAAACATAGACAAAAACATATTTTTTTTTTATAAGCAATAGGCAAAAAAATGTATATATGGCTCAATATTCTAACAAACAATTTAATAAGTCTAATTTTCTCAACGAGCAAAACTATTCAAAATACAGCCTACAAGATGTCTATTTATCACTCCAATGAAGAGCACTCCCCCAATGCATGCATGCCTTTACCATTTATCAAACTGTATCCGAACCACCCCAACCGAGCTTACAGTATCAATGCTATTCAAGATTTTAACAAGTGCAAATCGAACAAAATTTGGAAAATCAAACACATTCGTAGACATGCAAGACTTTCGTAGCATAACCCATTAAACAAGTGCAGACGTAGAGCTCTTCTAAGAGATATACCCAGTACCCTGCCATGGATACAAGAAGTAACAACACCGACAACTCTATGGTACCCAAAACTAGTCATACTCGTGTGGACGTTTGGGCTGATTTTTGAGCAGTAGCCGATGAAGAAGAAGGACGAGAAGAGCCGGGCATTGGGTCTTTAATTTGGAAGTACTGGTTCTTCTCCGCAGTGAAATAAAACACGGGAAGATCTGCATATGTACATGAACCCAAAATTAATAGGCATCTTGTTATGCAAGAAAAATGAGTTCGTATAAGGATCTTTGGCCGACAGACAGTAAATAATAATAAAATAGTTTATAAATAGTTATTAAAAAAATATATTATAAAATTATTTGTGAATAGTTATTAAAAAATATTATAAAATTGTTTACATTTGAGTGATATTTGAAAAAAAGAATTATAAAAAATTTTAAGATTAGATGAGATAGTTTATCTTAAATCCAATAATTTATTTAAAGGCCGATAACTATTTATTTGACGAGTTGAACTTTATTTATCAATTGATTGATATATCAGAAGACGGTTTTGTATGTTTTATTTTAATAATATTTACTTACCAATTTTTGGCAATGCTATCATGTGATAACAACTAGGTAATTTATGACGAGACTAATAAAACTTATTGCATTTTCCTAAGTAATGAAGGCTGCATAAACTTGTTCTATTTATTTTCTTCAACTTGGCGTCAGTTGTAGATTATGTTTATTCATTACTTGATGGATAATCTATGATAGGACCAAATGAGAACCAGTACCTATGTATGCATATTGCTCCCCAATATTCAATTAGCAAACTAGTAGTCACTCACACTCAAAATTCATTACCAAACTTAAACTCAAAACCACTACAATACAGCCCCATATCATTTATGTGTGCACAAATAGCCTTATAGATTCCAAAATAGAACATGGTAAAAGCATAATTGAAATACCCAAACCACAGCAAAATTTTCAATTGGGCAATTGGGAGACGATGCAAGCTTACCTGGTAGGACCTCATCTTCGGAGCCATCGTGGCTGGCCTTAGGCTTGACGACGTTTATGGCTAGAGATAATGGTGCATCATGAGGTCTTCAATGTTATGGTGGATTCGTTCATTTTTGGCATCTTCAATTTATAGACCATTTTTGGGGATTGAACACGATACGGACAAACCCACTGCACAAGTTTTCAAAATCAGAATAGAAGGGGCGTTGATTGGGTTTTCAAAAAAGCCGAATCCACTTTTGTTGTAGAGAGCATGGGGGCCCTACCTATTCAACACCCACGCGAGATTACTATTTTATTTAGGAGGGAAGAAGACTGTTTGTTGGTTTGATGGAACCTGATGGATGCAAAGAATGGTTTAGGTGCAATGCTTCGCTGCTATGTAGAGGAGAATCGATGGACTGAGCTTCTACAAAGATTCGCATTGAGTGAGCTTAAGGGACGATGTGTTTGCAAGTCTCGAGCTTGGGGAAGGAAGGAGAAGTAGTGGGCATTGGGCTACTCTTTCAATTTGCTTCAAAAGCTTCCTCCATGGCTGATGGGTATGGGTTACAGAGGGAAAAGCTTGTAAAAGAAAAGGGAGTAGCATGTGGTTGTCAATTGCTTTATTAGATAGGTAATTTCAAACAATGTTTTGGAAAATTTGAGTTTAGATGAGTAAAGATGTAAATGAGTGTTTGTTTTTAGAAACATATTTTGTCCGTACAGTTGAGTTGAATTTGTCTTAACTCACAAAACAAACGAGCCCTAAGGCTCATTGGAGATGCTTCCTTCAGTGACTTAATGCCTCTCTCTCCTACAACAACAAGCAAAACAGAGTTGTTAGTTAAGTGGTAAAAATGAAGAGATCTTCAAATAATAAATGGCACATCAAAATCCGTCTCAACACCAAAAACAAATATCTATATCATAAACTTATAAAGGCAGATAAAATATCTATATCATAAACCCTAGTTTTTGTATTAGGGTTGATTAGGGTTAGGGTTTTGGGATTTTGGGTGAGGATTAGAGCTATGGTTAGGTTTCGAGATTTAGGGTTAGGGTTAGGGTTTCGGCTAGAATTAGGTTTTAGGATTTAAGATTAGGGTTAGGGTTAGGTATTTAGAAGAGGGTTTCGTGGCTCGAAAGATGTGGGGAAGACGAGGGAGAGGCAGAGATTCGTCATCTTCATGTGGGTCCTCAATGATTTATCGCTTGGGAAGACAAAGGGAGGGAGACTAATGGGAAGCAGAGGGTCTTCGCTGCTCAGGGAAGACGAAGGGGAGATTTCAGCATCAATTTCATAGGGAGGCTAGAGTGCTAAAGACGACGATAGGAAGACTAATCACTTGAAGACAAATGGAAGGAGACTGGAGTGCTTTGAGGGAGTTTGGAAATTGAAGACGAATGGAGGGAGATGCTGAAACGGTTCAAGAGTTGAAATCAAATGAAGGGAGATGAGTGTTAAAATTCAAGATAGAAGAAAAATACAAAATGTCCCATTTTATTTTCCACGGGAGCAACAATTCTTCCGGGATTCTCCCTCTTAGTTGTATATAGTATTTAAAAAAAAAAAAAAAAGGAATTATTAAGTGAGGGCAAAATGGGCATTTCATATATGCTGACACCTCGGGGTGTGCCGAGAGCGTTAAAATCAAGGCTTCTTCCCTTCCTGCGCCGAACTCCCCTCATCTCTCTCAGCCATCTCTCTGTTGCTGACCGCCGCAGCCCAAGCCTTGCGGAGCCACCGGTAAATCTGCTCCTCCGCCTCTCTCTCTCCGACACCCTGTCGCACTTCTCTCTTCTATTCTCTCCTCTCCCTGTTTCGTCGCTGTTCCAGCAAACGCCGCCGCCGCTCCTCGCCGTGAGGATTCTCTTCATAACCCACTCGGTCTCGCTTGCTGTTTCTCTCTCGTAGGGCTCCGCCGTTGCAATCCACCTCACCCCGGCGTCACACCACCGCGGAACCTCCCCCTTCTCTCTCTCTCTCTCACTTTTTTCTAGAGCTTGTTGGGAAGCAGATCGAAATGTTGACTATGGAAATAGACCATCCAAAGCCCAATGCTCCCGATCAAGTCAGCCCCAAATTCTCAATCAACGGTACGTTTTTCTTCTCTTTGCGTTTTAGGTACTTTTATTTCATTATTAATCAACAATTTTATTATTATCACGTCCGTAATTTTATTTTTTTCCTTTCATTTTCCATGATTTTCTCGACAACCATTCGCATAATAGCGTATTATAAAATTTCTGAACTTATATGAATTGTATTGTTCAGTGTTGCAGTTGTTGAAATCAGCTCAGATGCAGCATGGATTGCGGCATGGCGATTATACTCGCTATCGGTACATTCATTTTAAACATATTTAATTATGCATTTTGGTTGTTTATGCCAATAAATATTTTTTAATTTGTTTCATTAGTTTCCTCACTATTTGATCCCGTATGGTTGGTAACGAAAGTGATACTTTTGATTTTCAGAAGGTATTGCACCGCACGTTTGAGGAGGTTGTATAAATCACTCAAATTCACCCATGGTCGTGGTAAATACACGCGGAGAGCCATAACTGAATCAAACGTGACTGAAGTTAGGTGTGCATCGGTTGTCCCGTCAAACCAAGTTAATATGAATGCACATGCTTTAAATGATTTATTTTCTAAATTTGTTATTTTTTTTTTCAATGCTTTAAATGTTATTTTCTAAATCTTGTCTATTGGTTGTTGAGATGAGTAGAAGTATGCAACAAGAAGGAATTTAATTTTTAAAACCGAATCATTAACATTTAAGTGACTTTAATATGACTATTTGGATAGATTAAGTTGTTTGAGACTATGCTAATGGAATTCTTCTGTACATAAATCAATGTAGTTGGCTGATGGTGATTGCTTGCTAAGCTAATATCAAACAACATTGATGAAATTGGTATTTGCTTACTTTGTTGACTCAAAAACAACTTTTTTTTGGGGATTGGGCTGCTCTAAACTTTAGGAATTGTCATTGTTTTATTGACCTTCCAAGTTTAAACTGTTTACCGTATTTGGATTCAAATAGGTTTCTTCATCTCGTTCTTTATACGGCAGAGAGAGCATGGAGCCATGCCATGGAGAAGAGACAGCTTCCAGATGGTCCAACCGCTCGTCAACGCATCTATTTGATTGGTAGGCTGAGGAAGGCAGTTAAATGGGCTACGCTGTTTTCTCATTTGTGTGCAATCAAGGGAGATTCCAGAACTTCATTAGAATCTGAGGTCTGTCCATAGTATATTTTCATTGTCGAGCTTCCACAAAATGTTTCTTGTGAGCAATTAAAAGCTGACAAATTTTAGAAAGAGAGAAAAAAAGATTTGAAAATGTCATGCTGATGTGAGTATTATGTGTTGGGGCATGTAGGAATTCAAAACTATATGCTTTGTCTGCCCATTTGTGTATAATTGGTTGCCATGTTCTCTCCATCTTCTAATTGTTGCCCAGTTTATGGACCATATTTGAGAACTATCTTGTTCTAATCAAGTGCTGCATGAATTATTCCATGTTCATTTGCTAAGTTTAATTTTGTGGTATGTAGGCGTATGCCTCCTATATGAAAGGGAACTTGCTGTTTGAACGAGATCAGAACTGGGACATGGCATTGATGAATTTCAAAAGTGCCAGGTGCATCCTTGTCTATATAAATATACAAACATCTACTATTGCTATTTTGTCGTCAGAAATGTGTATGCTAACATTTACTATTGCTACTTTGTTGTCAAAAACTTGTTTATTTCTCAAAATTCATTCGATAAATTATGGTTTTAACATGGAATAAATTGATGCCGAGCTAAAGTTCACCTTGGGGATACCTTAAGTCGATCACAAGTTTTATATTCATATTCTGGTTGCAATGATGGATATGTGGCTAGTTATACTAAATAATAATCTTATTATAGGGCTGTTTATGAGCAACTAGGCAAATATGGAGACCTAGAGAATCAAGTTTTGTGTCGAGAGCGTGTTGAGGAGCTAGAGCCTAGTATTCGTTACTGCCTACTCAAAATAGGCGAATCAAATTTACAGGCATCAGAACTTCTGCAAATTGATGAGATGGAAGGTCCTGCCCTGGACCTTTTCAAAGCTAAATTGGAGGTGAGTTTTATTCTCTTCAAAGGTAATTCCTACATGATGCATATTTCTTTCTTTAGGTCTCTTCCAGACAGTTTGACACTTTTCTGGTTTTTGGTCGATAAGTTGATCCAACATGTCTATCTTCGCGAAATTGCTTCGAATAATGTGTTTCTAAGCATCTTCCCTGTGCTTTTGTAGAGTACTCTCAACTTGAGTTTTCTAGTGGGCAGTGATCCTGTTTTTGTTAAATTCAACTAAAGGACTTGATGCACATGGTTCTATTTTGTTGATGTTTCAGAAAATTGAACTTAGTTACTTCCAGTTTCTCATTCTTGGAAGGAATTGTAAGAAATAATTTACAATTACATGATATCAAAATCATGTTAACTGAATTGGGAGATTAGTTTCTCCCATGATCTGGTTGAACTTGGAACTTATGATTCTAACTATTAGTATGATGACTTCCATTTTTGTCATGCTTCAAGAATGGAAGTAAGACCTAACCCAACCACTCCCAACCTGTTTGCAACCAGAGCAAGGGCTACATGGTTTTGATTTTGTGGGATAAACTGTAACGTCTCAACTTTACAACGGACGGAGTCTTGTTTGAAATATTGACCTTCGCTTTGTTTACAAATTTCTCGAGCGATAATTTCAATGCAAATATTCTCAACAGCACTCAACTAAAGTTAAATACTCCAATATGATACTTCCCAAAGAATTTGTTAGAGCAACTATAATCTAATAACATAACATAAATCCAAAGCATAATTCGTGTGATACCCCATATGATAAGGATAAGGGTAGGTGGTGAATGAGATCTCACATTACTTGGGAAGGAGAAGTTCTTGCTCTTTATAATATTGCAATGGGGCTCCAATTGTATCATTGACTAGTCATTTTGGAGTATAGGTCATGTGGTTTGAGCCTTCTATTGGAGCGTTACAAATGGTATTAGAGCCTATCCCAACCAGAAATGTGGGACTTGAGCCGTGCCACCTACAACGGACAGGCCCGACGAGGATATCGAAAATTTAAGGGGGGAAGATTATGATATCCCATATAATAAGGATAAAGGTAGGTGGTGAATGAGATCCCATAATCTTATTGAGAAAAGTGAACTTCACCACCTACCTTTATAAGATTTCAATGAGGCTCCAATTGTATCATTGAGTAATCCTTTTGGAGTATAGGCCATGTGGTTTGGTCTTTCCATTGAGGCATTACAATTCAGATACTTTAATAATAACATAACGATATTTAGGTGATAAAAAATAAAATCATTAGTTATCTAAACCCATGAGTCATCACATAGCAACTCCACCTTGCTGAACCTTTTGATAACACCCTATTCAAAAACATTAAGTAGATGAATTCTATGAAAGATTAAGACTTAGTTTGGATACCAAAACCATCTCAACCCATCTCATCTCATCATTACAATTTTCACAAATTTTCACATAAAATACAATAAACAATTCAACTTTTTCAAATTCTAAAATAATAATAATATTAAAAATTAATATTCTAATAATATTTTATTTAACTTTCAACTTTTATCTAAAATCATCTCATCTCATCTCAGTATCCAAACTCCACGTAAGAAATACAAAAAGTGAACTACCATGCGCTTAGTAACATAATTAATGGGTTGGGGAAATGACAATTTTAATGATATCTATATTCTCCAACCACAATAATATAAGAGAAATATAAAATCATTCCCAAATAGTAAATTTGAGCCAAAACACATTATCCATACCACATTATCCTAATTCACATTGGCGTAACAATGCTATTGAGTCACTTCATTCAGGTACTCAGGTGTTATCCTCTCCTCCCGAACTAGAAAATCATATTGTACATTATTATGATACTCTTTTCACCGAATCGGCAACTTGGAGGCCGAAGCTTGATGTCTTGTCCTTTGAGGCAATTGATCCGCAAAGTGTGAGTGTCTTGGAGAGACCTTTCGATGAAGAAGAGATTTTCAAGGTCATCTCTGGTATGACTAAGGATAAAGCACCGGGTCCGGATGGTTTCTCTATGGGTTTCTTCCAAACTTGTTGGGATGTTGTGAAAGGTGATGTCTTGCAGGTGTTCAGTGAATTTCACGCTATTTAGAAGTTTGAAAAATCCCTTAACGCGACATTCATTGCTCTCATTCCCAAGAAATATGGCGCTTCGATTATTGAGGACTTTCGTCCAAAAAGTTTGGTTTGTAGTGTTTATAAGATTATTTCAAAGGTTCTTGCTAACTAGCTTAGTCCAGTGTTGGAAAATATTATTTCCAAGCCTTAGAATGCTTTTATTCGTGGGAAACATATTCTTGATTTGGTGCTCATTGCAAATGAGAGCTTAGATTTTAGATTGCGGGAGGGAAGTTCAAGTATTCTTTACAAGCTTGACATGGAGAAGGCTTATGATCATGTGAATTGAGAATTCCTCTTGTACCTGCTTGAGAGGTGTGGCTTTGGGGATAGGTGGATTTCATGGATCCGTCATTGTATTTCAACAGCCCAATTCTCAATTCTAGTTAATGGCACTCCTTCTGGTTTTTTTGTTAGCTTGAGGGGCTTGCGGCAGGGAGATCAGTTATCTCCTCTTCTATTTATTGTCGTTATAGAGGCATTGAGTAGGATGGTGCAGGTTGCTGTTGGTGGGGTTTTTTATCTGGTTTTCAGGTGGGAAATGGCTCTGGTGGCCCAATTATCATCTCTCACCTTCTTTTTGTAGATGACACTGGTATTTTGTGAAGTGGATAGTAGCCAGGTCCAAACTCTACGAGCATTGTTACTTTGTTTTGAAGCAGTGTCAGGGTTCAAGGTGAACCTTGGCAAGTCTGAGATGGTTCCAGTGGGTGAGGTCCCTAATATCCTCAGTTTAGTAGGCCTTCTGGATTGCAGGGTGTCCTCTTTCCCAATGAAATATTTGGGCCTTCCGTTAGGAGCAATTTTCAAGAGTAGAGCTATATTCAATGGAGTGGTGGAGAAGATAGAGAAAAGGTTGGTTGGATGGAAAAGGGTGTACTTATCAAAAGGGGGTCGTCTCACTCTTATCAAGAGCACCCTCACTAACCTCCCCACTTATTTTTTTATCTTTTTTTCCTATGACTGCAGGGGTGGTGAATAGGATTGAGAAATTTTTTAGGGCGTTCTTATGGGGAGAGGCATAGGGGGAGGAGAAAAAATTCCATTTGGTTAGTTGGAAGATAGTATGTGCCCCAGTTGTGAATGGGGGGTTGGGAGTGTGCAACTTGAGAACCTTTAATAAAGTGCTATTGGGGAAATGGTTTTGGAGATATCACTTGGAGGGGGAATCATTGTGGGGAAGGAAACTATAGACGCTAGATATGGTGTTGCTTGGGGTGGATGGTGTTTTAACGAAGTGAGAGGGGGGTATGGAGTAGGTTTATGGAAGTTTATAAGGAGGGAGTGGACATGCTTTGAAAATCATATTTGCTTTGTAGCCAGTGAAGGCAACTGAATCAGTTTTTGACGGGACGTGTGGTGTGGAGATCATGCATTGGAAAGAGTTTTTTCTTGCTTTGTATCGTATTGCAGCTAATAGGGAGGCTTCAGTGGCGGATGTGCAGTTATTTTCTCATGGTTCGCATCAATGGAATATTCTGTTTAATAGGGTTTTTCATGACTGAGAATTATCTATGGTTTCAGACTTTTTCAGCCTATTACATTCCTTGGGGACTACTATGGCACAGTATGATAGCTTGAAGTGGAGGTCTAAGAATCACAAGAAATGTACAGTTAAGGCGTATTATAACCTTTTGACAACACATGATCATATTCCATTCCCTTAGAATAACATTTGGAGGTCTTGTATGCCCTTTAAAGTTGTTTTTTTTGTTTGGAATGCCACTCTTGGGAAGATCTTGACCACGGACAACTTGAGGAAGAGAGGATGTGTAGTGATGGATTGGTGCTACATTTGTAAAAAGAATGGAGAATCGGTGGGTCATTTCTTACTACATTGTGACTGTAACAAGGGCGTTGTGGGATGAGATCTTTTGAAGGGTTGGTGTTGCTTGGGTAATGCCTATGAGGGTGGTGGATTTGATGGGTTGTTGGAGGAAATTATAGGGCTGCCATCAAGTGGGAGCAGTTTGAAAGATAATTCCGTTGTGTATCATGTGGTGTATTTGGATGGAAAGGAATGCGCGTTGTTTTGAAGACAGGGAATGCACAATGGTGGAGCTGAAGAATTTTTTTCGACATGCTTTTTGTTTTGGTTTTCCGCTATTGTATTAAACGTAGATAATATTCATGATTTATTGTCTTTAGTTCATCGCTCTTAGAATGTATCTGTGTTCTTTTGTATACTTCCTGTATACATGGGCTATGCCTATTTCACTCATATTAATAAAATTTATCTCTTATCAAAAAAAGACATTGGGTTGGTTTGAATTCAAAACTCATTTCAACTCATCTCAACTCATCATTACAATTTTTTCAAATTCTCACACAAAATATAATAAACAATTCAACTTTTTCAAATTTCAAAACAATAATAATATTAAAAAATAATATTCTAACAATATTTTATTTTACTGTTCACAAACTTTCTCATCTCATATATGAATCCAAACCACTCCTAGGGAAACTTCTTGCCAATGGCCTATGCACCATCGGGATTAGTTGGGACACTGTTTCCGGACACCCGGTACCAATGAAAAAAACAATTTGTGCATTTTCCTATAGCATATCCAAAGTAGCATAAAAAGATGCATGCAAACAGAATTTAATAGCATGCAGAAATTTTGAACCCAACATGCTCGGACTAAAATTAGCAAGAGTAACTAGATTTTATAAAATCGCATTAAGAAGTTACTGCATTCACAATACCATCAACCAAATGCTCCTTCAATTTACAATGTAATTACTCGAAACCTAAACCAAAGCCAACATATGGATATTAGTTACAATGGGAATAAATTTGGGAATACTCATACCTAAACCAAAGCCAGCCATGTCCAGTGGGGTGTTATAAATTTTGCCTTAAAGCCAGTTGGACAATCTCTAACTAAATTTGGGAATACTCAATACATATTTAATGAGATTAACAATGGGACCACAATATACTAAATTTATAATACACATTGCTGGACATGGTGTTTTTCGTTTATCCCATCTGAAATTGGTTCTATTTTATGTAAAAATAAATCCTTCTACATCCAGGGCCCTTCTACATCCCTCAATTTAATAGAACCAAATCCGGTAGATTCAGATCTTATTTACGTTATCATTGGCAATTAAGAGTACTAGCATTGGACTCATCAAATGAGTCCAATCTTTAAAATTTGATGATTTTAACTTTAAAATCCTAGCATTGGATTCACCATATGCTCAAATGTCAAGTTTTTAGCTACAGTATATTTCCCTTCATCTTCAAATTTGAAGACTCACTATTCACAATCTATAACCATTATTTTATTTACTTAAATTCTTGTTTCCAAATTTTGAGCCACAATATATTTAAGTTCAGAAATAATAATGTAAGTATCAAATTAAATTATTAGTTAATATATAGTTTATGTAATTGTAAAATATAAAAAAAAATAAATTAAAAATATTATTATTAAAAAAATATTATTATATTATTATTTTGATGAATCTAATGGCTAATCCAATGTGGGGTTATGGATAAGAAGATTTTGGATTTATGAAAAGTATGTTATTTTCATCAAATTTTGAAGATAAAAATGATGAATCCAATGCCAATGCTCTTATGTAACCACAATATGTAAACTTGTTAAGGATATACACCATTGACCATCAGCCAACCAATCAAGGGACCATCTAAATTTTTCTTTTCAAAATTCAGAACACTAACCATTTTATATTCTAAAATAAATACATCCCAACTTATTTTCTTTCAATTTTTCATCAAAGATGCAAGAATCTACCAGAAAAAATAAAGTTTAGTGATGGTTACCTTCAATTTCTGCCGAGATAAGCAGAGAGGTGTAATTTTCTCTGAAATCCTTGAGATAAATGGGAGATTGTAGTGAATTTTCATGATGAAAGTCAGCAACTCAACTAAATGAGAGAGTATTTATGATTTAGGCTGTCTTGGTTTCTTGATGATTTCTTTGGTTGTCTTGGTTTCAGGCTGTTATGGCAGAGGCACGATCTCAACAAGCTGCGTCCATGACAGAGTTTCATTGGCTTGGTCATAGGTTTCCAATATCCAATGGGAAAACTAGGGTCGCCATTTTAAAAGGTTGGTGTAGAAATTTGGAATGGCACCATAATTTTGGAGTGAAGGAATTGGTAAATACTTATGATGATTCTTTTAGCCTCATCAAACTTTTGGCATGAATTGGGTTTTTCATGATGTGGTTGAATATATTTATGACTAGTTTTTTATGCTTGCTTCTTTAGCCCATCTTCACTGACTGACAACCAATAAGTCTAGTTGATAATGTTTCTGAACCAGATGGCCGAATTCTGTGCTCAAATGAATGGTCCTAATCAGAAGTTTCCATTAACATTGCTGCATTGCCAAGTAGTAATGCCTACAATGTTGCTGTTCGGCCCATGACTCAGTTTGTTAGAGCACCATCATGACAATATCTTCACAACCATATGCTTGCAGGTCATACTAACATGCCATACCATTGAAGGCAAAACTTCCTATTCAACCTTGCTGATCTTATTTTTTGATCTTTGGAACTGTTGGAAACGATCATGTTTGGAAAGGAGTTTATTGAAGATTAAATTTTGGTGTAAGACTAAGCCTTGTAGTAGATTTTGATGAAGTTTAGTTTGTAAGGCTGATGAATGTTTTACACGGAACATGCTGATAGTTTTTCAAAGAGGAATTTAGTGTTGCATCTTTCGCTTTTTACTGTATTAGGAGAAGCTTTAATAGATGTCTTTGATATTCTTCATGTAATAGCCCGAATTGATTATAAGGTGGCGGATGGTGTCTTGCAACTTTTGTAAAACTACTTGTAGACATGTGCAACACACAAGAATAACTCAATTTATTAAATAAAATTTACTCCATATAACCAAGTTATCATACCTTAAAAAAAAAAAAAAAAACACTAAGTTATCATACCTTGAGGTATCATGCAGTAAATTCACAGTTTTTGTTTCAACTTTTTTTTTTTCATTTAGTTTATTTAAATTTAATAGGGGATTACATAGCTTGTGGGATGTCCCATGGTGTATAGGTGGGGATTTTAATGTAGTAAGATTTCCAAGTGAAAGATTGGGCGAAAGCAGATTCAGGCCAGCAATGTCGAGCTTCTCAGATTTTATCTCTGAGTTGGGGTTGGTGGATCTTCCACTCATGGGTGGTGCATTCACTTGGTCCAATAATCAGTCATGGTCTAGATTGGATAGATTTCTAGTTTCTCCAGAGTGGGAATCTCATTATCCGGAGTTATGCCAGAAAAGCCTCCCACGCATTTGCTCAGACCACTCCCCCATATTGCTGGATTGTGGGGGTATTCAAGGAGTAAGGAGATATTTTAAGTTCGAGAACATGTGGTTAAAAATTGAAGGATTTCTAGAAAGGGTTAGGCAATGGTGGTCTTCCTATCAGCTCCAAGGTACACCTAGTTTTATTTTTGCAGGCAAATTGAAACCTTTAAAAAATGATTTAAAGCTTTGGAATGTGCAATCTTTTGGAGATATTGGCAACCGTAATAAGTCACTTATGGAGGAGCTTCAGATGGTAGAAAGGTTTCAGGAGGGATGAGTGCTCTCTTCGGAGGAGTGTGATCGGAAGAAAGAATTACTTTCAGAAGTAGAGAGAGCTACTCTTTTGGAGGAGATATCTTGGCGGCAAAAATCCCGAACTCTATGGTTGAAAGAGGGTGACCGGAGCACGAAGTTCTTTCATAGAGTAGCAAATTCCCATAGGAGAACGAATGCCATAGAGATGATGTCTATTAATGGCGTTGTTTGCACTGAGGTCCCTGTGATCCAAGAATGTATTGATGGTTATTTTGAGAATTTGTTTACAGAGTCTATGGGATGGAGACCAAAAATTGATGGGATAGCTTTTGAGTCCTTACAGCAACAAGATGTTAATTGGTTGGAGAGGCTGTTTGAGGTTGAGGTCCATGAAGTGGTGAGAAAGATGGTCAAAGATAGCTTTGATGGGTTTCTTCCTATTTTGCTGGGATGTGGTCAAGGAGGACTTAATGAAGGTATTTCATGAATTTTTTTCATGTGGGAAATCTGAGAAAAGCCTAAATGCCACTTTTATTGCACTTATTCCCAAGAAGTATGGGGCTTTGGAGGTAAAGGATTACCGGCCCATGGTGAATGGGGTATATAAAATCATTTCTAAAGTACTTTCAAATCGCCTGGGAGGAGTTTTGGGGAGACTCATCTTGAAACCTCAAAATGCCTTTGTTGGGGAAGACAAATATTAGACTCAGTTCTTATCGCCAATGAATGCATTGATAGTAGGTTAAAATTGGGCAATTTGGATCTTTTGTGTAAGTTGGATATGGAGAAAGCCTACGACCATGTTAACTGGGAATTCTTGTTGTACTTGCTTGGGAGGTGTGGTTTTGGGGAGAGATGGTGCTCTTGGATTAGGTGGTGCATTTCGACAACGCGCTTCTTAGTTTTGGTGAATGGGAGCCCTGTTGGCTTTTTTAGCAGCTCCTGTGGGCTTCGACAAAGGGATCCTTTGTCCCCTCTCCTTTTTGTTGTAGTCATGGAGGCATGCAGTAAAATGATTTCAACGATGGTACACAGTGGGTTCTTGATTGGTTTTTCAGTTGGTGATAACCATCGTGATACTCTCCACATTTCTCATTTACTATTTGCAGATGACACCTTAGTTTTTTGTAAGGCAGAACGTAACTAGATCCAGGCTTTAAGGGCATTTCTACTCTGTTTTGAGACTGTGTCCGCGTTGAAAGTGAATCTATCCAAGTCAGAAATGGTTCCAGTTGGTAATGTTCGGAATATCCGTATGTTGGCTAACACTCTTGTTTGTAAGGTGTTGCCCCTCCCTATGAATTATCTGGGTCTCCCTCTAGGGGCTCGCTCTAGGGCGAAAACCATTTGGGATATAGTTATTGAAAAGATTGAACGAAGATTGGCAGGTTGGAAGAGATTGTATCTGTCGAAAGGGGGTAGGACTACTCTTATCAAAAGTACCCTCTCCAATCTATCTACTTATTTCTTATCTTTGTTTCTCGTTCCTTCGAGTGTGGCGACCTGTATCGAAAAATTACATCGTGATTTTCTATGGAGGGGAATTGGGGAAGAATTTAAATTTCATTTGGTCAAGTGGGACAAGATTTGTTCCCCAATCTCTTCTGGTAGTTTGGGAATTAGAAATCTGAAATTGTTCAACCGGGCTTTACTTGGGAAATGGCTGTGGCAATACAATACGGAACATGCAGCACTATGGAAGTCGGTGATTGATCACAAATATGGAGGCTTGTGTTGGGGGGGGGGGATGGTGTTCTCAGGAGGTATGTAGGGTATATGGAGTGGGATTATGGAAGCACATTAGACAAGGGTGGGAAGTGTTTGCTCGTCATACTAGAATTGTGTTTGGAGATGGCTCTAGAACCCAATTTTGGTATGATATTTGGTGCGGAGATAGGGCTCTCAAAGATTCATTTCCCACATTGTTTTTACTTGCCTGTGAAAAGGAAGCATTTTTGGCAGACATTATGGTGATAGATGGGGATTCAATATAGTGGAATGTAAACTTCATTAGGGAGGCCCATGATTGAGAAATCAATACTTTTGTTGAATTCTTCCAACTTTTACACTCCATGAGATCGAGTAACCAAGGAGTTGATTCCTTATGGTGGACACCTATCAAAAAAGGTATATTTTATGTTCGTTCTTTCTATTAAGCCCTCACATTACCACAGAATATTCATTTTCCATGGAAAAAAATATGGAGAAATAAGGCTCCTCCTCGGGCGGCATTTTTTTGCATGGACTGCGTCTTTGGGGAAAATTTTAACGATGGATAATCTGCGGAAACGAGGGATAATAGTGGTAGAATGGTGTTGTACCATTCTACTACGCTGTGAGATTGCTAGAGCAATATGGGTAGATATTTTCAGGCGATTAGACCTGGCAGGAGTTATGCCTGCAACAATAGTGGAACTTTTGGCATGCTGGTCAAACCTTGGTGGTCTTCCACAAATCTCAGCTGTATGGAAAATGATTCCTATATGTATTTTTTGGTGCATTTGGCAGGAATGAAATGATCGGATATTTGAAGATCGGGAACGCTCCTTGGAGGGGATTAGATTGCTTCTTGTTAACACTTTATTTTCTTGGGTTAGATCTGTAGACTTTAATGGCCTTGATTTTCATGACTTTCTCTTCTCTATTTCTCCTAGATAACTAGGTGTAATCTCTTGTATACTTTGGGTGTACCTAGGCTATACCTATTCTATATATATTATAATCATTTACTTATCAAAAAAAAAATTTAATAGGGGTATTTTGTATTATTAGAAATTCTTAGGGGCACTTTTGTCTTTAACAGATAAAGGAGATGCCTTGCAAGTTCTTGGTAGTTTAGGGGGAGTGGACGTAGCTGAAATTGGAAGTTTGGAAGGGGGACATTGCAAATTGTATGGTAGTGTTTCTTTGGGTGGGGTCTGTGTATTTTCTCGTTTAATAAATATATTTTGTTTAATCATTTTAATTTAAACAAAAATTAGTAAAATCTAATTGGATATGTTATATATTGATAAGTCCAACTTAATGTTATGTATTATTTAATTCTTATTTAATAACAACACAAATGGAGAGTGGATAATGTTGCTTTATTACACTTGTCATTTAATAGTAATATATTGAGATAGTTGATTATGTGGCTCCATTAAAGTTGAGCTCTGTACTATGAAAATGATATATATAGTATATATGATATAGACATGCAAAATAAGGTTGTCTGTTCCTTTTCCCATTTTTGTTTGCTTTTAAGTCCAAAACATTCTCACTTTTTTTTTTTTTTTTTTTGGGGACAAACTTGTTCAGCTCAAGAATTGGAGAAAGATTTGCATGGCCCTTCCGCAGATTCACTCTCGGCAGAGAGAAGACTAGCCATCTTTGACAAAATTTTTACTGCATATCATGAGGCCAGGAGCTGCATTCGTAGTGACTTGGTAGGGAAGCTGACTTAATTTTATCATTGTTTTACCAAAAAGTGAGGTCCATTAATTTATGTTGCATTTTCCCCTCAATGTATTGGTTTCTTTTATCCATTTTTTTCCTGTTTAATCTTTAGGATTTCTCTATGTTCTACTTTACATCTTTTAGACTCCTTTCCTGAGGCAGTGTATGTTTTAGGCCAGTTCAGGTAATGCTGAAAATGTGAAAGACGACTTAAATGGTCTTGATAAGGCTGTTAGTGCTGTCTTAGGACAAAGAACCATTGAGCGCAACCAGTTGTTGGTTAGCATTGCAAAGAGTAAACTTACTAGGCGACGTGATGACAAAAGTGAGAAAGTTACCAAACCTGAAGAACTTGTTCGCCTGTATGATCTTTTACTGCAGGTTAGCTATCTCCGTCTGGTTTTTCCTAGGTTTTCTTCATACAACAATATTTTGACGTAATACTAAAGTTGATAGATGCTAGCCTCTGATTTAATAGAGAAACCTTGAAACTGTTTTTATGTTTTGCAGAATACGACTGATCTTTCAGACTTGGTTAATTCTGGAAGAGATAGAAAACCAGAAGAACTGTCATTTTCTGAAGAGTGTGCGCTTAAAAGTTTGTCCTTCCGAGCAGAAAGGTTTGAATTCTGAGCCTTCTATTTTACTGAGCTTTAACATGCTTTGTTGAGTTCAATTTCTTCCCATGCAATTATTTAAA
Source organism: Cyclocarya paliurus (assembly GCA_029856935.1). NCBI lineage: Eukaryota > Viridiplantae > Streptophyta > Magnoliopsida > Fagales > Juglandaceae > Cyclocarya > Cyclocarya paliurus. Next base: position 19,802,130 of record CM056951.1, read on the forward strand.
GGGTGCATCTATATTTAAATTGATTGTAACACCCCCTTCTAGTAGGTTAGGAGTGTTATAAACTTTTGTAACTGTGCCCGGTAAAGATACCCGACATAATAAAAATACCTAATTTATCGAAAATGAATTCCCAAAAAAGCAAACAAAAATTATAGTCTCAGTAAGAAAATACTTGGGCTTATCCATCCATATATGGGCCTAATGGGACAAACCTACTCCATTTTGAATCTAGGTCCATAATTTCATATCCAATCATATCTCCTTGATACTAGATCCTCAAATAATGTGTATGAGCCAATTGGCCCAATAAAATAATCTTCCTTCCAGCCTCAACAAAATTGTGCCCCTGGCCCAAATTTATAAAGCCTAGAAAATTTGGGTCTGGATGTTAGATTGATCTTCCATAATTGTTTATTGTCTTAAAAAAATTCCCACCATCTTCTGTCATGCTTTTTTAGGACCTTTTGAAAATGCAACATTTTTTGGATTTATTTGCAAGCAGTTGCTTTGAAAAAATGCCATATTAAAAACATGGGCTGTTCTACCTTTGCCTAAATCAGAGGGTAATATTCACGGATTAGACAGGGAACCAGTTCCTTGTACTATTTTGTTGCAGATGGCACTTTGACCTATTCAGCTAATGATGGAATCAAATATATCTAAATGTCCTTATCTTCTTGGACCAATTGGAAGATATTGCATTCTGTGCTATTATCTTGTTGAGGGTTTCCTCAAAATGATAAGGCTGTCTTTAGTTTGCCAACAAATACCAGAGATTAGACTTGTATTTGATTTTGGTAATTTGTAGGTGCTTCTACTTGGCAAAATCTTACAGCTTGTCTGGAAAGAGGGCAGAAGCATATGCATTATACTGCCGTGCTCGGTCTCTTGCTGAGGAAGCCCTTCAGAACTTCCAAATTTCAAATGGGAGCGATCAGGTTCTGTATAAACATCTCTGGCTATCTATCTACTTCTGTATTTGTGTGTGCACATCATAGTCCTCTCTATGATGTGCTGTTTTATAATAAATTAGAACATCGATGACTTTTGAGTTAGGATTCAGATTTGTTTACTGATGGCTTGCGTACAAAGGAAATTTTTTATCTGTAATGCATCCATCTTTTGTATTACAGAGAATCCAACAGTTGAAGATATTGTGCGAGGAGTGCAGATCCAACAGTTGTATAGAGCATGCAAAGGGGATGATGGAGGAGATGAAGGCTCCAGAGAATCTCTCAAAAAGAATTTCTAATATTTCATTAACAGGAGCTGACAAGAAGGTATTTTATGCCTTCTATTTTTCTCCTTCTCAACATTTAAATAAAGGAGCCTTAGAACCAAAATGCTGCCTCGGGAGGAGATTTATCCTTTTATAACTTGGGTTTGTACAGAAGAAATCTTGATTCAAGCTCATTTGCATTCATTTTGTGATGGGTATAAGCATATGAATTACGATACTTATAAAAAATATATATATATGAATCGCGTTACTAATCAGAAATATACATATGTATGTATATGTATATGATATATATACACATGTATACATGCTACATATATATACACACCTAAAAAACCTCGTCAGAAAAAAAGAAATTGATATGATTCGCTTCATTTTATATTTTGCTTGTGTGCATGCATCTCCATGTAACAGGATTTACTTCGGTATATTTACAAAATCTGTGTACAGCGATATATTCTAAGATTGTCGTGAAAATTATGATTTGACTTGTATTGTTTTCAGACGGAGAAATTCCTTGTGGAGAAACTCGATACCTATGAGTCCGCAGTTGGTGATGCGAATGCGAAAGGTGTTCCGCGCATTGAAGTCTTCCCTCCTGCCTTCCAAGCAATCCCACGCAATCCCATTGTTCTTGACCTTGCCTACAATTTTATCGAGTTCCCATCTCTTGAAAATAGGATGAAGAAAGACAAGAAGGGCTTCATAAGTAGGCTATGGCGATGAGATGAATTTGCTTGTGGATTTGTCTGGTAACTCTGGTTATATTATTTAGATTCAGATATATTTCGAGTTAATTCCGAATAATTTTTGTACTGCATTTACAAACCTTGGCTTGTGTTGGAGATTTTGTTAAATTCTGGATCACGGGCAATGAAAATTTTGTGGGCTTTTTTCTTTAATCAAATTCTTAAATTTTTTTTTGGGATTGAACTTTTTTATAAAAAAAAATAACAAAATCTATTATGAAAAGGTGCAATGATCTAAACATAACCCTTTTGTATAACTTTATTTAAAGTGGAAGGTATTTATGTAAAACACGGTTGGAGATGTATTATTATTTTATAAAATTGCCACATTTAAAAGAAAGGTGTAAAAAAGTTTGTTAAAGATTTTGGTCCCTAGCACTACTCATAAAACGAAGGATCTAACTTGTGTTTTCTCCCCAGAAAAAAAAAAGAAAGAAAGAACAATGGGTTGCAGTTGGCAGTTGAAATTGTCACCTGTTCATTGCATGCAAAGAAGCTATATTTATGCCGGGGTGAGTTTCCTCACTGTTACCTGATGGTATGTTAATCCACATTGCACATGCAGCGAATCCGATCTATTGAAACACATCGCGGGTCATCAACGGAGATTTATTATAAGAAAAATTGATTTTTTCGACAACAAAAATTGGAAGGGCAGAGAGGTGCCATATACAGTGGCTCTGACAAAGAGTCTTTGTCCAATACAGTAGTAGGATGGCGGTGGCAAACCTGCAGGTGGCGTGGTAGAGGGGGAGGTACTTCGTACTTTGCGGGACATGAAGGTTTAGTTGAGCTCCTTACAAAACAAGGTTGATTGGCTTATAAGGGAGGTAGTGGGTTTGGAAAGAAATGTGCCCTATGTGGGTTTGAACGTTGGCCCCAGTAAAATGGGTGCTGTAAGGCCCCAGTCAATCGGCTTTGAGCCTGATAGTTTAAGGCCTTGTCTAGTGGGGAAAAAAGGGGACCCAACAACTGTAAAATCAAGACCCTCAATTGGGCACGAGCCAATAAACGCAAGGCCTTAGCCCATCAGGTATCTTCCCATTTGGAGGATTTGCAAGGGGGTGAACGGTGGCCCACCACCAACGGAAACCCCGTAACCTTACCAGAGAAACCATCGGGCACACCACAACCAGCCATGGGACCATTGACGATGGTCCAAAAAGCTCCGGCGATGGTGGTGGAACTTTCGGCTTCCTTGCATGAAGGGGAAAGAAATAGAGAATAACCTGTCATTTACAGCCACAATCCCGATCGATTGTGGCAAAAAATTGCCAATAAACACCCTGGAAGCTCCACTTCCTTAAACGGAGGCCATACACCAATTTGAGGAGCATCTCGAGTTGTTATTGAAAGGAGAGGGTGAGATGAGATTGGATTTCAATGAGGATAGTGTCGTGGGGCTATCTCAGATGCTCAATCACTTCGGTGGTAGTGATGTGGTGTTGGTTCTTGAAACACAAATAATAACCCCATTCTTTGGCAACGATGTGGAGTTCAATGTGGGTACTGTGGTCGAATGGGAGGGTAGAAATCTGTTTGGGGGGGGAGGAGAAGGGATGTCATCGAACTCGCAGTGGGTTTCTAGTGAAGGGGAGCCTTTTCCTCTGAATTGTAAGTTACCAAACGAGTTCAATGTTTCTGAATGGGTGCTCCAAAAGGTAAAGGAAATTCAACACTGTGTGGGAATGGAATGTGTGGGTTTTGAGGAACAGTTTATGGCTCTTCTCACTACCATAGAGGTGGGTCACTCTCAGTCTAAGAAATATGGGACCAAGAAACAGTGAGAGCTTAAGAGACTTAAATGGCCATTGAACTATAAGGGCAGCTCAAGCTGTGATAGTCCAAAGGGAAATGGATAATTTCTCCTTTATGAAGTCGAAAATTGTGTCTTGGAACGTCCGTGGGTTGAATGATGCAAATAAGCATCTTCGCATAAAAAACTTGTTTCGGGAATGGAGGGCAGACATAGTATGTTTACAAGAAACCAAGCTGAAATTGGTGTCTAGAAAAATAGTGTGAAGTGTTTGGAGTTGCCTTTATGCAGATTGGGTCTATCTGGCATCGAATGAGGCCTCAAGTGGAATCTTAGCGATGTGGGATAGAAGGGTGGTGGAGAAAATGGAGGATTTTGTAGGGGAGTTTACAATGGCCTGTTCCTTTAAAATTGTGGAAGATAATTTTTTGTGGGCTTTCGCAAGTATTTATGGGCCAAATGTTAACAATATCAAAAAACTATTATGGGAAGAACTTCTGCAATACATAGCTGGTGGAATCTCCCATGGTGCATAGTTGGAGATTTTAATGTCATAAGGTTCTATAGTGAAAGATTCGGAGATAGTCGGTTGCGCCTAGCCATGACAGATTTTTCGGCATGTATTTTTTACTTGAATTTGGTGGATCTTCCTCTCATAGGGGCCCCTTTACTTGGTCCAATAATCAAATGTGGTCTCAGTTGGAAAGATTCCTAATCTCACCGGATTGAGAAGTACATTATCCGGAGGTGTGTTAGAAGAGGCCTTGCCTTTGCTCAGATCATTTTTCCATCTTGTTGGATGGTGGTGGTATCCAAGGTGGGCGTCGATATTTCAAGTTTGAAAACATGTGGTTTAAAAGTGAAGGCTTTGTGGACAGGGTAAGGTAATGGTGGTCATCTTATCAATTTTATGTTACCCCCTCCTACATACTTGCAGGCAAACTAAAAGCTTTAAAGAGATTTGAAAGCTTTGGAACTCTTATTCTTTTGGAGACATAAGGGAGCAAAAGAAAACCATGGTGGAGGAACTACAGGATCTCAAGAGGATACTTGAGGATAGAGTCCTCTCCCCAGAAGAAATATTGCGAAAGGAAAAGCTGGCTTCAAAGTTGGAGAGAGTAATTTCTCTAAAGGAGATCTCTTGGCATCAGAAGTCAAGAGTATTATGGTTGAAAGAAGAAGACCGAAACACAAAATTCTTCATAGAATGGCTAATTCTCATAGGAGAGATAATACCATTGAAATGTTGAATATCAATGGTATAGACTGCACGGAGGGTTCCGTGATCCGGAATCATGTGGTGGATTTCTTTGAACAACTGTTTATAGAACGAGAGGGGTGGAGGCCAAAACTTGATGGACTTAGATTCAACTCTATCGAGCCATAGACAGCATCTTGGATGGAAAAAACTTTTGAGGAAGTGGAGATTTATGATGTACAAAGAAGAATGGTTAAAGACAAAGCACTAAGTCCAAACAGCTTCTCAATAGGGTTTTTTCCAAACATGTTGGGAGGTAGTGAAAGAGGAAATAATGAACATGTTTCAGGAATTGTTCTCAGCTAAGAAGTTCGAGAAAATCCTAAATGTTACTTTTATTGCATTGATCCCAAAGAAGAGTGGAGCATTGGAAGTGAAAGATTATAGGCCTATTAGCCTCATTAAGGGGGTGCACAAAATTATCTCCAAGGTGCTCGCAAATAGGCTAAGGGAGGCCTTAGGTAAGATAATTACGAAGCCACAAAATCAAATCCTGGATTCAGTTCTTATAGCCAATGAATGCCTGGATAACAGATTAAAGTCTAGTATCGCAAAGATTATTTGTAAGCTAGATATGGAAAAGACATACAATCATGTAAACTAGGAGTTCCTTCTTTGTTTGTTAGAGAAATGTGGTTTTGGGGAGAGATGGTGTACGTGGATCAGACAGTGCATCTCAATGGCAAGGTTCTCAATTTTGATTAATGGCAGCTCAACTGATTTTTTCAGCAGTTCTCGTGGCTTAAGATTAGGAGATCCGCTCTCTCTATCTCTCTTTGTTGTTATCATGGAGGCCCTTAGCAGAATGCTATTGGCTGTGGTTAGAAACAGTTTTATGGCTAGATTTTCAGTAGATGATCCTAATAGGGGCCTTATTACTATATCCTACTTATTATTTGCAGATGACACAATAATTTTCTACGAGGTAGACCAAAACCAGCTTAGGGCATTGAAGGCACTTTTACTATGTTTCAAAGCAGCGTCGGGATTGAAAGTGAACTTTGATAAATCAAAGCTAGTACCAGTTGGGAACATCAGTAACACTCGACAATTGGCTAGTATACTTGGGTCTAAAGTGGCTTCTCTTCCTATGAAATATTTGGGATTGCCGTTGGGGGCTGCCTCATGAGTTTTACCAATTTGGGATACAGTTATCAAGAAGATAGAACAAAGATTGGTAGGGTGTAAGAGATTGTACTTGTCAAAAGGAAGCTGGGTGACTCTAATCAAGAGTACTCTCTCTAACTTACCAATTTATTTTCTATCTTTATTTTCAATTCTAGCTTGTGTGGCGGCAAGGATTGAAAAACTCCAGTGGATCATCTCTTGCTTCATTGCGAGATAGCTAAAGCCTTGTGGATTGAAGTATTCAGCCGAATAAAGTTAAATTGAGTAATGCCTGCAACAGTGGTTGAGTTATTGGCCAACTGGACACTTTGAAGAGATGCTCCACAAATCAAAGTCATGTGAAAGATGGTCCATATCTGCATTATGTGGTGCATATGGTGAGAGCGTAACGATCAGACATTTGAAGATAAGGAGCGGACACTAGAGGAGTTTCAATCTTTATTTTTCCGTACTTTATTTCTATGGGTCATAGCTGTAGATTTTAATGGCTTAAATTTACATGATTTTCTTGTTTCCACTTCTGCAACCTAGATAGGTCTTATCTTTTGTATACCATCTTGTATACTTGGACCATGCCTATCCTTATTAATAATATCGTTTACTTATTAAAAAATGTAATTAGGGACTCAAAAAACTTGTTTAAATCAATAATTTTTTGATCAGTAATTTTTTGGAACACTTTATGATACAATAATAAATGTCCTATTATCTCATGTTTAAATATCACAGTGTTTGCTTTGTAATTCTTTTACCTTTTTTTCCTCAATTCAAATGACTTACACTCGTAAAATATAAGGATATCAATAATGGATATGATACATAATAAATTCCTTTTATAAATAGTAACAGCACCCACGTGTAGCAAATCCTAGATAAGGAGTGAGGATTCACAAAATGAATTAAGGTAATAATTGCTTGCTTTTGAACTTTCTTGCTCCTCCCGTTTTACCTCCTTCACAATCATGATAAAATTACAACTTGTTTTTTATAAGTAAATGATTTTATTGATGATAATAGGCATAATCCAAGTGCACAAGATGATATACAAGATATAAGACCTATCTAGGTCGCGGTAATGGAAACAAGAAAGTTATGAAAATCTAGACCATTAAAATATATAGCTAAGACCCATAGAAATAAGGTTCTAAAAAAGAAGGATCGAAGTTCCTCTATTGTTTCCTCATTGTCTTCAAATGTCCAATCGTTGCACTTCTACCATATGTACCACATAATGCAAATAAGGATCATCTTCCACACAATTTTGATTTGTGGAACACCTCCAAGAAGTGTCCAGCTGGCCAAAAACTCAACCACTGTGGTGGGCAGTACCCAAGCTAATTCTATTCGGCTAAACACTTCAATCCACAACGCTCGAGCTATCTCGCAATGTAGTAAGAGATGGTTCACCGTCTCACTGGATTTCTTGCACATGCAACACCAATCTAATATAATTACCTTGCATTTCCTCAGGTTATCCGTTGTCAGAATCTTTCCCAGGAAAGCTGTCCAAGTAAAAAAGGTCGCTTTGGGGCACCTTATTCCGCCAGATTCTTCTCCATCGGAACTAATTACTCAATGAGTATGTGAGGGACTTGTAGAAGGATTGAAATGAGAATGTGCCCTTACCTGCAAGTACCGACCATAACGTGTCCAATCGTTGTCCACTAGGTTTCATAGAATACAATAGGTTAAAGATTCTTCAAAGTTGCCTACTTCTCAACCTTGTTCCGCCTTATTGAAAGTGATGTTCCATTGGACTTGATCCCCCAATAACACCATGAGATCCGCTACTAAAGCTTCTTTATCACATGCCACCCGAAAAACTAAGGGAAATGAATCCTTTTGGGTAATATTCCTACACCATATGTCACTCTAAAATTTTATTCTAGAGCCCACACCCAACACAAGTTTAGTATGACGAGTGAAAGCCCCCACCCTTGTCTAATGTGTTTCCAAACTCCCACTCCATAAGCCTCATTCACCTCTTTAGTACACTAGCCACCCCACAAACTTCCATACTTGCAGTCAACCACCAGCTTCCATAGGGCTTCCGGCTCCATATTATATCTCCATAACTATTTTTCAAGTAAGGCTCAATTGAAGGTTCTCATATTTGTAATACCCAACCCACTAGAGGAGATTGGCCTACACACCTTGTCCCAACTGACTAAATGAAATTTAAATTCATCCCCCACACCACTCCATAAAAAATCACGATGAAATTTTTCAATCCGGGCCTCCACACTAGCTAAAATTGGGAATAGAGAAAAAAAATATGTTGGTAAGTTAGAGAGAATACTCTTAATTAAAGTCATCCAGCCACCTTTCGACAAGTAAAACCTCTTCCATCCTACTAATTTTCGTTCTATCTTCTCGATCACTATATCCCATATTGATAAAGTCCTTAATGCAGCCCCCGATGGAAGTCCCAGGTTTTCCATAAGGAGAGAGGAAACCTTACATCCAAGCATGTTGGCCAATTGCCAAATATTGCTTACATTCCCAACTAGCACTAATACTGATTTATCAAAATTCACTTTCAAACTTGACGTTGTTTCGAAACATAGTAGAAGTGCCTTCAGTGCCCATAGCTGGTTTAGATTTGGCTCATAGAATACTAGTGTGTCATCTGCAAATAGTAAGTGAGAAATATTAATAGGACCCCTATTAGGGTCACCGACCAAAAAGCTAGCCACAAAGCCATTCATAACCAATGCCGATGTCATCCCACTAAATGTCTCCATAATGATTACAAAGAGCAATGGGGACAATGGATCTCCTTGTCTTAGGCCTCGGGAACTATTAAAGAAGCCAACTGGACTGCCATTTATCAAAATTGAGAATCTTGTTGTTGAGATGCACCATCTAATCCACAAACACAATCTATCCCTAAATCTGCATCTCCCTAGCAAATAGAGTAGAAAATCCTAATCGGCATGATCGTTGGTCTTCTCCATATCCAGCTTACATGTGATCCTTGCGAAACCAGATTTTAATCTGCTATCCAAGTATTCATTGGCGATAGGAACTGAGTCTAGATTTTTCTGCCCCTTACAATGCATTTTGTGGTTTCATAATAATCTTATCCAATACCTCCCCTAAGTGATTTGCAAGAGCCTTGGACATAATCTCTTACATCCCATTGATGAGGCTAATGAGCCTATAATCGTTTACCTCTGTTGCTCCGCTCTTCTTAGGAATCAGTACAATAAAAGTGACATTTAGGCTTTTCTCGAACTTGCTGGCCTAGAAAAGTTCCTAGAACACATTCATACCGTCGATATGTAACATGGTCTCGAATCACGGGAGCCTCCGTGCAATCCATACCGTCGATATGTAACATCTCAATGGTATGGTATTGGTTCTCCTATGGGAATTAGCTACTCTATGGAAGAATTTTGTATTTCAGTCTCATTCTTTTAGCCACAATGCTCTTGATTTTTTGCGCCAAGAGATCTCTTCAAGAGAAATTACCGTCTCTAATTCTGAAACCAACTCTATCTTTCGAGATATCTCTTCTAGGGAAGGAACCCTATCCTCCTGTATCATCTCTAGCTTATGGGGAAGAAATTACAACTTTTCCCTTTGTTCTTGTACTTATATATGATACTGGCTATTATAAATCTCACTTTAAAGCTCAAACTTAATAACCAATGTGCAATTCAATTTTAAACTTATCTTTAGTTATCAAACTTGGAAATATCTCTCTCTAGACCATTGTCAGACCACAAACATGATCAGCTTAAGATTCGTTTATCTAGCTTCTCATAAAATTATACATTTTAGAATTTCTAAAATTGAGCTAGTAAATTTCAAAATAAAATATATCAGATAAATGGAAACTAAAACATGGATCTATGAAAAGAGAAGCACTAAATACCAAACAAATGCCTTCTTGAATTCACTTGTTTCTCTACCATGTTTCCCCCACATTAGTTAGAACGAAGAATTCCATCATAGAGCTCCTTATGTCAATACATATTCTATAATATCCCTTCAAAAGCCCTAAGATTTACCCTCTAGAGATGCCATCAAATGATTATTCTAGTTAATACAAACCAGTAGAGACCATTATTTATGTTCACAACAAAAAGTCATATTCTACAACATTTCTACTTCTAACATGAGGTAATCTAATCTTCTTATGCACTACATTATGCTTAAGTTTTATTAGTTGCAATCCCTTAACAAATTTCGAGGATCATGAGCGCTCCTTGAAAGAGTTTAAGAGTTTTTCTAGAAGACTTTATTTATATGGGCTATTGCTATAGATTTAAGTGGTATCAGATTCCATGATTTCTTTGTAATTGTTTCTATTTCCTAAATAGGTATAATCACATGTATACCTCTTGTATACTTGGGCTATGCCTTTGAACTTTATATCAATAAAATATCTTCTTACTTATCCAAAAATAAAGTTATGTAGCCAAAATTTTGTTCCTAGAACTTGTCAAACAATTTCAATAGTAACTATTACCGTACACGCCTAACCCACAATCAAGTAATCGTAAACCCTTTGTTGAGTTTATGCCTCTCGAAGCTTCAACGGGTTTCCATTAAGTTCCACTAAGTGTTTTATAAGTTCAACAATGCTATAGACAATCGTCGGGCGTAACCTTTGGGTAACTAGCTGACGTGACCCACGTTAGCCAATATATTTAATATATATATATATATATATATATATATATATATAAAGAGAAAAGCAGACGAAACAGGAGGGAAGAATTCAGAATTTCAATATAGTAATAGAAAACGTGAAGAACATTTCCACTATACTTTTCCTCTAGCGACACATTATTGTAACTGCACTTGTAGTCTTCATCATCATTGTAATTGTCACACTTATCTCTATCCTCGATTATCTACCTAAAATTGAATAACATGGGTTATTATATTGAAGCGCCAATGTATAGCTCTCATTGGGATTGTCAGCATGGAAAAAGGAGAACACTCACTCCGCTTATAGCATCTAGCTCAAATCCTTCAACTGTTCCAAACTTTTCAAATTATATGCACGATTGGCATGGACTAGTGCCAGCATGGTCACTGGCTTTTATGCCATATCCAGATGGCAACCAATATCCAAGCAACATTCAGGTGGTGATGTAACTTTGTTCGTATATTTTTTTTATAGCTTTATATTTTTCTAGAAGTTTAATTGCTTTCATTTTTGTGCTTTAAGCAAATTGTTGGTTACCAATTTCAGTATGGGATGGGACCTCTGATTCCTCTCATCACTACAAACTCCTCAACGAGCTCAAGGATCTTTCAATGGGAAGGGAAAAAAAAATATAGTACTGATGTGTGAGATGCAACAAATATATTTGTTATTGCTTCACCCAATAACATATTCTATTGGGTGAAGCAGCTAAAAATTAGCTTTATTGAATTCCCATTAAAAACCTTGAAGCTCAAATCTGGCTAAAGCAAGACATTAGCTAATTAGAATAGGACAGCACCTTTTGCCTACTTACTTCGATCTAGTGATTTCAAATATGTATTTTTTGAAGGACAGAGTACTGACTTATGACATAAGAAAAATCTAGATTGGCTTTGTTGCATTTCTGAGGAGTAAATAACAAATTCCCAACTATGTTTAGATAGTTAATGCAAAAAGTTTATTAAAAGTGGAGAGAGATGCAACCTAAGTGCATGGGAAGTATTCAAAAGTAATAACTATTCCAGATTAATCATATCTAGTAATGTTTTTATACTAATGGAATTATATAAACCTAAAAATAGCTGGCCACAAGCAAGTAATGGTTAAGATTTTGAGATATGTTAAATTATATTACCAATCCTCCAATAAGAAAATGCAATTAACTTGGTGCAATTAGATGCAAGAAAAACCATGATGCAGAAGATGGCTGGAGCCAATTAACTTCATGCATAAGAATGAATAGAAATTCCAAATATAGTTCCTTATGTGATGAAACTGCAAAGCTGGATTCTTTTTGTTTGCCAAAAACATATAGGATATGGCTTGTCACATATAATTAAGATATAATTTAATGTATCTTTGCTTACCAAAGATATGAATGTGTCCAATACATGGTTGTTTGAGCTTTTATTGCTGGTTCAATTAAATCTTGTTTATGTTTTATTAACTTGAACTGCATTTATTTAGTCTTTACTTTTTCAAATTTTTTGACCATGTATGTCTCAACAACCAACAATAGAGCACTCAACAAATGGGTGTGCAGCAGATTTCAAATGTTCACTTTTTCATCTAAAACTTAATACAACTATTTAAATTTCCATCAAGATATCTTCTCAAATCTCATAGACCAAAATTTCTCATGGTGTTGCTATATTATAAAAATTTTAGTCCAAGACTCGTGAAATCGAAATGTTTTTTTTTTGTAATTGAAATCAAAATCAAAACCCCAATCTTACCTCAAGGCCTTGATTGATTGCCAAATTTCAAAAATGGAATCTGTTGCGCAGTCGAAATCAAAATCGCGTCCTTCCATTTTCGTTTTGTGTCTCCGTGGCTAGCTTCATTATTGGCTTTAGGAAGGAGGAGGGACTTAAATGGTATTAGGGTTAGGGAGAAGGGGATGCACAGAGAAAAAGGAAGCCCTCGAATTCACGTCAATAAAAAACGGTACTGTGTTTTGACAAACTAAGTGAAACACACAATTTCACTGAGTCCCACCTCCCCCATTTGGTCTATTGATTTTTGACTTTTTCTTAAATGAAACACACCATTTCATTAAGATGATGTGGAGATTACAAATTGGTTGCATGAGCCAGTTGCATTCAGCACTTTTCTTATATAAGTTTGTATTACATGGGACCAATCAACTCAACATAAACTGTAACCTGGCAAGTTAAAGCTTCTCAACCTTGAGTGAAATCCCTACTCTAGATTCTAAATAATAAGGTCTAGGATCTTTCCATATAGCACCATTACCAATCCAAATTACGCCATCTATTTCTCACAATTTTTCATTTTTCACCAATCAAAAGATAGACAAAAAATGTAGATATGGCCCAATATTATTTTTTCATAATTATATGGCTCACTATTATAATAAACAATTTAATAAGTCTAATTTTCTCAACGAGCAAAACGATTCAAAATACAACCTACAAGCTGTCTATTTATCACTCCAATGAAGAGCACTCCCTCAATGCATGCATGCCATTTATCAAACTGTAGCTATTCCACCCCAACCGAGCTTACAGCATCAATGCTATTCAAGATTTTGACAAGTGCAAATTGAACAAAATTTGGAAAATCAAACACATTCATTGACATGCAAGACTTTCGTAGCATAACCCATTAAACAAGTGCAGACATAGAGCTCTTCTAAGAGATATACCCAATACCCTGCCATGGATACAAGAAGTAACAACAACGACAACTCCATGATACCCAAAACTCTTAAGTCATACCCGTGTGGACATTTGGGCTGATTTTTGAGCAGTAGCTAATGAAGAAGATGGATGAGAAGAGCCGAGTATTGGGTCTTTAATTGGGAAGTACTGGTTCTTCTCCGCATTGTAATAAAACACGGGAAAATCTGTCATATGTACATGAACCCAAAATTAATAACATTATCCAAAACAAACATGGATTTGAAATTTATATAGGTAAACCCATCAAGGTAAATGAAGAGGAGAGTACCTTGTGGCATAGATTTGACCTGGTAATCTAATGCTAGAGGGGAAACAGGAGAAAGCAGGGTGAGTCGATATAGAGCCAAATAAAGTAAGAACTAGTGGTGGAGGCGTCAAAATTGAGGAAAAGGCAAGAATCGTAACTTGACTGTACTAAGGTGACAGAATGAAACAAAATAAAAAATAATCCCTCTCCAAGCTTCTTTCTTTGAGAAGAAAAGCTTTTCTACATTCATGCATAGAAACAGAGTTCAATACATAATACCATGGCACATTAAAAACCAACTAATAAATAGCAATATCAAAAAACACTTGCATCCACCGCAAGGCTACTTCGAATAAAGTCTGGAGGTTCATTCCTCCACTATAAAATGTCATCCACAAATTGTGCTTGTCGAGCTAGAAGATGTGCACCTCATTGCCATGTCTACCAACATGAAGAACCACAAAGGAAAGAAAACTGGACAACAACTTCTTTACCTCATGAATTAAAATACTACACCTGTTCAGATGCCTCTCCAAGCTTGAAGACTTGAAGTTGTTTTTTTTTTTTTTTTGGTTCGGAAAGGCTCTGCTTTTTTAAGCGGGTTGGTTGGTTTCACAAATTAAGATCCTATTATAATTTCTATGAGCAGAACGTGTCCATGTGATATTTTTTAATATTATTATTATTTTAGAGATTTAAAAAACTTAAATTATTTATTATAATACTCTGTTTAGATAGTGATAGTGTTTCATCTCATCTCATCACTACAATTTTATCAAATTTTTACACAAAATATAATAAACAATTCAACTTTTTCAAATCTTCAAAACAATAATAATAATAATATTCTAATAATATTTTATTTTTCATCTTTCAACTTTCATTTAAAATATCTCATTTCATCTCACTATTCAAACTGCACCTAAGGTGGGATTTGGATAGTGAGTTGAAATGAAATGAGTTGACATGAAAGTTGAATTGTTTATTATTTTGTGTAGAAATTTGAAAAAGTTGTAATAATGAGATGAGATGAGATGAGTTGAAATGAAAGTTGAATTGTTTATTATATTTTGTGTAGAAATTTAAAAAAGTTGTAATAATGAGATGAGATGAGATGAGTTGAAATCAACTTTAAATCCAAACGGGGCAAATTATCTATAAAATAACTTAGTTTTCAATTTAACTTATAAGAAATAAATTGAATAAAATTAAGAGATATTTTATTTAGTTGGTACATAAAGCACACTTTTCATATTATTTAAATAATAAATTTTAAATTTTATTGTGTTATCTACACCAATTTATAAATAGAATTTCTTTAAAATTAAATGTGATAAACTATACTAAAAGGTTTGCCGTTATGCTTTTTCTGAACATTTTTTTTTTAAAGGTGCCTATAAAAAACCATTTATCATGAATTCTTACAAAACCATCTAAAGGAAAGTTGGAAGATTAAAGAAGAAAAAAGATAGAATGTTTTGTTCATCTTTTTATGCAAGCATCTTTTGTGTGCATCTAATTTATTTCACTAGTTTTTAATTAACACAAAACAAAATTTTGAATTTAAATGTATAAAAGTGTTTATTATATTGATTTAAAATCGGTAAATTACTTTGATATGCTCATCGGTTAACATTTTCTTTTAGGGGTTTAACTATTGATGTGCGTTATTATTACAATGAAAAATCACAGGTACAAGCTGTCGGTAATTTGAAGTGTGGATGATATACTATTCACTAATGACATGTCAAAATTTAATTATATAAAAATTTAATATTAATTTTTTTTTACAAATCAAATTTTACTATAATAATTAATTGCAGAGCGTCTTTTATGCCACTATGATAGAAATATAAAAACAGAGTTGCATTATATCTATTTGATAAAATGCCATAGAGAGGAATTTAGAACTGAATGGAATTCATTTCATAACTTGTATTTGCTTGATACAGTATTACCAATATAGTGTAGTATTTATAGACTTGATTTAGTCTATATTCCAGACAAAAATAAAAGGATTCGGTTACAAGATAATTTCTAGATTATTCCATTATTCTAGCACGTCCTCTGTGCAAGTTTATTGTGAATTTGTTGTAGAAGATTTTTTTGATGCTGAGTCACTATTTGCTCTATTAGCCCCCCTCGAGCCAAGCAGCATAGGCAGTCTGGTAAGACTTGATCGCAGTAAGGAGAAACGAGCTGATGACAAGGGCTTGGTGAGAATATCAACAAGTTGATCATGACTAGCGACGAAGGACATAGTGAGTGTCTTGGCAGCCACACGGTCCCTTACAAAATGATAATCCAAATCTACATACTTTGTTCTACAGTGCAAAACAGGATTCACAGAGAAAAATGCCTAACTCTTTTAAGATAGATTGTAGCCATAATAGTTCACATGCAATATTTGCTACCGACTTGTATTCAGTTTTTGTTGAAGAGTGAGCAATCGTAAGTTGCTTCTTGGATCCCCATGATATTAAGTGTGAACCAAAAAATATACAAAAACTACTAGTGAATTTTTGGTCATCAAGGCAACCAGCCCAATTAGCATCAGAGAAGGCATGGAGTTTTGGCAATGAATTGATAGAAAAATGTAAGGCAAAGGAAGCTGTTAAAAGGAGTTACTTAAGTATTCGTTTAACAACTTGCCAATGAAAGAGACGAGGACAATGCATAAATTGGCAAACCTTGTTCACAGTATAGGAGATATCAGGCCTTGTAAAAGAAATATAATGTAGACTCCCTACGACACTACGGTAGAGTTGTGGGTCCTCAAATGTAGACCCATCAAGAGCACTAAGTTTGGTGGAGGTGGACATGAGTGTAGATACAGGTTTGGAATTTTGCATATTAGTCCATGAGAAAAGGTCAGAAATATAACGGGACTGTGAAAAAAATAAACCAGCAGAGGTTCTTGACACTTGGATTCCTAAGAAGTAATGTAACATTCCAAGGTCTTTGATAGGAAATGTAGAACGTAAGGTAGTGATGAAATCAGAAATGAGATATAACTTAGAAGCAGTAATTATGATATCATCTACATAAACAAGCACATAGATAGAAACAGAATTTGAAGTGTATATGAACAATGATGAATCAGAAACAAATGCATGGAAACCCATATCAATTCATTTCGAATTGAGCTTGGAAAACCAAGCCCTTGGGCTTGTTTAAACTCATAAATGGATTTTGTGAGTTAACAAACATGCTGAGGAAAGTCAGGACTTACAAACCCTACTGGTTGCTGTATAAAGACGTCCTCCTCTAGATCACCTTGAAGAAAAGCATTCTGAACATCCAATTGATTGAAATGCTAGTGACATGAAACAGCAATGGAGAGCAGGAACCGAATCGTGACGGGTTTGACAACGGAGCTAAAGGTCTAAGAGTAATCAAGACTAGCCTGCTTATGAAACCCTTTAGCAACCAGATGAGTTTTACATCGCTCTAGGGTGCCATCAGCATGTCGCTTAGTCTTGAGAACCCATTTCAAGCGAAGAATATTCTGAGTGGGGTGAGGTGGAATAAGGGTCCATGTGTGGTTGTGTAGGAGGGTCTCAAATTCATTAGCCATGGTAGCATGCCAATCAACATATTTGGAGGTTTTGGTGTAAGTGTGGGGTTCTTCAGGAATTGATGTAGATTCAGTAAGATGAAAGGAGGGTTTTGGAGAGGGCCACGGTATAGTACCATCGGAGCGCAACAAGGGGCAGAGAGTGTTTGCTTTTGGTCGAGTGATTATGGGATGGGTATTGCCAATTAACGACACAGAGGGAGATTATGGAACCGGGCTGTGAGAAGAAGCATTAAGTTGGGATATGAGATTTTTGTGACTCGGGTTTTGACATGGGTGAGAATGTGAGGTAAGGTCAGTGAATGATGGCGGCGGTACTGGTAATAGAGAAGAAACATTAGGGTTTGAGGAAGGAGATAATAACTCCGGATGCAGGGGAGAAGTTTCAGGAGCGTGATGAAGACTATTAGGCCTAGTTGAAGAGTTTTGGTGGATGTGGGATGTTGGGCCAAGAGAATAAGTTAGGTCTTGAGAGATATGAAGGGGTGAAGTGTTTAAGGAAGAGGGAGAGACTGAAGTTGGGCTAGCGGGTCGTGGGTTTGAGGAAGGCTTAGAGATTATGGGAACATGAAGATTATGTAAAGGGTTAGGATTAGGCAGTGGTGGAGCAGAAGAAGTAGATGAAGGGAGACCTGCACTAGTAGCAAAGGGAAACGTATTTTCATCAAAGTAAACATCCTGTGAAATGTAAATGCGACTAGTGGGTGGATGAAGACAATTTTACCCTTTGTGATCAGCTATCTAGCCAAGAAAAACATAAAGTTTAGAGCGCATGTCCATTTTATGATGATTAAAGGGATGTTAATTAGACCAACAAGCAAAGTCAAAATACGTAAAAATGAATAATCAAAGACTTTATGAAAAAGAGTTTGGAAAGGAGAGTGATGTTGTAAAATGGGAGTTGGCATGCGATTGATAAGAAACACAGCAATTTGAAAAGCATCAACCCAAAATTTGATAGGAGACAAAGACTGAGATAATAAAAATAGTTCGATTTCTACAATATAACGATGACACCGTTCAATACTACCATTTTGAGAATGAGAATATGGACATGTGATGCAATAAGAGATTCCAAAATTTTAAAGTATTTTTGAAAGGGGACGAAATTCACCTCCCCAATCAGTTTGAATTTGAATAATTTTGGATGAAAAGGTGTTTAAGACTTATTTAATAAAAGCTAGAAACATAGGAACAACATCAAATTTGACACGAAGAGGGAAAAACCAAATGTGTTTAATAAAATCATCAACAATAGACAAATAAAACTGAAAACCACTAGAGGAGAGCACAGGCGTTGGTCTCCAAACATCTAAAAATAAAAGTTGAAAAGGTTGAGTAGACCGAATTGATGATGGTGGATGTGGGAGTGCATGAGATTTGGCTTGGAGACATGCAAAGAACGGTGACACATTATTTTAGTAGTAACTGGAAGTTCGAATTGCCGAATAGTAAAGGTTGTAATACATGGGAAAGGATGGCCAAGCTGGGAGTGCCAAATTTGAGAGGAAGTGAGTTCACCAATGAGGGCGTGTTTGGATGGGCTAGACATAGCCTGAGCATCATCAAGAAGCACATATAAGCCTTCTTTAACAAGACCACAGAGGAGGACCGCCTGAGTGCGCAAATCCTTCACAAGAAAATCAGAAGAATTAAACTCAAAAAATACATTATTATCTAAACAAAATTGATGAACGGATAATAAATTGCAAGAAATGGAAGGAACATGAAGTAAATGACGAAGAAGAAAGTTGCCATGTGGGGTGGGGAGAATGCCATTGCCAGAGTGCTATACGGGAAGTGAAGAGCCATCTCCAATGCATACTTGGTTAGTGCCTTGATATGGAGAAGAATCCAAACTTAAGTTAGAAAAATAGTTGTAAAATGATTGGTGGCCACAGTATCAGGGAACCAACTGTTCGGGTTACTGGGCGAGGGAGAATAAGTGGTGTTGTTTGCCGAGAAGGACTGTGGGGGAGAAGATTGATAGGAATGATTAAATTGATGGTGACAATCTAAGGCCGTGTGACCCACCTTACAACAAACCTGACACATAGGGCGATTTGAGGATGGAGAATGGAAGAAATTAGGAAAGGAATGTGCACGTCCTCCACCCCGTCCACACCAAAAGCCATGACCACGGCTTCGGTTTGGTGGAAATGGAGAAAAGGGAGCCCGAACAGATGTAGAGTTTGCAACTAGTGGACTGTTAGAGAGAAGAGATTTTGTTTGATGAGTAATGCGCGATTCATGATTGAGAAGGTAGCTGAAGATTTGAGAGGAGGTGAGTGGGTCGGGTCTGGTGGAGATAGACTTGACCAAGGATTCATAGTCAGATCCAAGGCCAGCCAGAAGATAGACATTAAACTCAATAGAAGAGATAGGAAAACCAACGGCAGTGAGGGAAGAAGAGAGTGTCGTAGCTTTATTGAAGTACTCGGTAATAGATTCATTTCCCTTTTTGAGAGTGGCCAACTAGAGATGGGTTTGCATGAGATGAGTATGGGTTTGAGCAGAGAAGAGGTCATAGAGAGTCGTCCATACCTCATGAGAAGTGGACCAACCCAAGACCTGTGCAAGAACACTATCAATGAGAGTCGAAGTAAGAGCATAAATTAATAATTGATCCTGAAGAACCCATTTTTCATAGTTGGGGTTAGGAGCATCATCAATAGTGGGAGGAGGTTTGGGGTATGATCCATCCACAAAGGCATAGAGTTGATTGCCTTTGAGAAACGGAATGACCTGGGCTTGCCAAAGGAGATAGTTGGTAGAGGTAAGTTTGACGGTGATGGTATGGGTGGCAGAAGAGGTGATGCTGGGGTTGGGTTTTGGAAGAGCTTGAAGGGCCATGAGGAAACAAGACAAAGATGGACGGAGGTCCTAATGGCTTACTGATATTATGATAGAAATATAAAAACAGAGTTGCATTATATCTATTTGATAAAATGCCACAAAAAGGAATTTTGACTGAATGGAGTTCATTTTATAACTTGTATTTCCTAGATATAGTATTACCAACATAGTGCAGTATTTATAGACTTGATTTAGTCTATATTCCAAACAGAAATAAAAGGATTTGATTACAAGAGAATTTCTAGATTATTCCACTAGTCCAGCATGTCTACTGTGCAAGTTTGTTGCGAATTTGTTGCATAAGATTTCTTTGATGCTGCGTCACTATTTGCTCTATTACAATGGAATATAAATTATTATAAGACAAGTTATGCCATGTGTATAGATTGATGTTTAGTACTAACGTTGCATATTGTATAAATATATGGGAAATGATATTCTTACGGAGGGAATTTAAAGACGTATTGATTGTTTGTTTTTTTTTAACTTGACAGTTAAAGAAATATTTTTTAATTAATTTATAATTTTTTTAAAATATTTAAAAAGTCTATAAGATATTTTAAAACAAATTTTACCGTTTGGTACTTCTGGGTGAGCATCTGGGTGAGTTTAGCAGTATCCTAAATATATTTTTAGATAGGTATTGATGTGTCATGTCACGTCAATTTGACTGGTTAATAGTTAAGCTACCAAGCATTTATGTAACATCATTCCGATACATCATGTATAGTGCGTGTCTTGTGGTGTACGTGAAAGTATGATGAGTTAGCTAGCACAAGCATATATTTTCGTTTTAACGGGCAGTGCCAGAGCCACCGATAGTAGCTCCCGACGCTGCCCGTCGAGAAGGTCAAAAAATATCTTTTTAATATATTTTTTTAATATTTTTTAATATTTAAAAAATAAAAAATTTACAATATAAAAAAATATTTATTTAATTATGAAATAAAAAAACTGATACGGAGAGAAATGCTCGAGAGCCAAAAACGGGAGACTCCAAGCATCTCTCTCCTCTCGACATGAAACAAGAGGACAGCCGTACGTACTTAGTATTGATGATCTGAAGACTGATGGTACAGAAGTCAATTGCGTATGTATATTATAACCAGAAGAGACAATGAAAGTGAGGCACTAACTAATAGCTAGATCATTTTTTTTTTTTTTTTTTATAAAAAATAGAGTGACACTTAGATAAAAAGTATCAATCAATTATATTGGGATATTGAGGTGAAAGCTTAACAACTTGTTCCCTCAACTCCAGCCTTCCCAATAAAAACAAAAAACACAGAGATCAGTGGGAGGATTTAAGTTGACCCTATGGAGATACTAGTAATACTCATATATATATATATATATATATATATATATATATACACATAGTCAATTAATTAATGATCATATGTAATTAAAAAAAAAATTTCAACATTACTATTCATCTCTATACTCAATCAATTAATATATACCCCTTATCAAGAATTCTAAAGTTTGTACAAGACATGAGCTGCTTATAATTGGTTCATGATTTTACTTGAGGCCTAATATTATATGAGAGATAATATTTATAATTTTAAGATATCATGTTTAAAAAAATTCACGCGAAAAAATTATTTTTTAATAATAAATCTTAATTTTTCAAAGAAAATGATTTGCGCATTTTAAGACCCCAAATCGATATTAGGGTGATAAGTTTTGTACTCGTGTGATTTGGAAATGTTACCCTTTTTTCTGCAAGCTTCCTTTATCAAGATACATTCGGATTTTATCATACATATATACTTTCCTATAAGACAAAAGAACAGATAAATTATTTTCCATATAGTTTTCAGTACTTTTCTGCAAGCTCGCTCTCGTTTTTAAATTTGCATTCAATAATTTAAATTGTCTAGCTCGGTCGAAGCTATATTTCTGGAGGAGAGATCGGAGCTAGCTAGGGAGCAAGCTACTGATTACCAAGAAGTGTACCTTTTTTTAAAGAAAAAAAAAAAAAAAAGCTTTTTTGAAGCTGTCGGATCAATCAAAACAAATTAATATAAACTCCACCAAAAAAAGAGAAAAAACACAATCCTCTAATGGAAGGAGATCGTGTGGGGAGACATGAAGATAGGGAAGAGGAACAATCCCATGCAAATTGATTTCATGACGATCAAAACCAAAGTTAGAGCTCCATATATATATATATATATATATATATATACACATACATATATAGGTAATTGGAGGGAATTAGAGCTAGGAGCTTTTAAGTCACCTAGCAATCCCATGCAAATTCATTCCCATGATCATATGAGTTACAATACATATCACAGGGCATTACTGCGGACTCCACAAAATCAAAGCCAAAGTTAGAGCTCTCAAATGAAGCATCCATATTGTTCTGCTCCCTAGTCAATATTGTATCTGCATTTCGATCAATTTCCACTTCAATAGCCTTGATCTCTTGCTGTGGCTTCTTGACTTGCTGCTCTGGCTGCAATATTTCATGATGATCACCCTGTCTATCGAGCTCAATAGATTGAAGCTGGCTACTATTCCAGAGGCAGTCCTCTTCAGCAATTCCGAACCCAGATGGATGTGAGGGAGGAGAGGAAATTGGGAACCTTGCCATTGAGAAATCCATGAAGGTGTTTGGATTTTGTTCTTCGGTGGTCCAGAAGATATTAGGGTTTTTCTGTTCATATATTGGTATGTTTGGACCATCATGGGAGAAATGAGAGCTGGAGATATTAGGATCATTTGGAAGAAGAGAAAGTAATGTCGAGAAGGGTGTGTTCATGTCCATGGAAGCATCCTTCACAGGTGAATTTACAAAGAAAATTGAAGTGGGTTTGGGATGAGACAAGTTGCATCCATTGTTGTTAGCTTTATAAGAAGGAAGGAGATTGTGAGTGTTGGGATCTAACCCTTGGGCAATGAGCTTCTTCTTAACGCAAGAGTTCCAAAAGTTCTTGACCTCATTGTCTGTTCTGCCGGGCAAATGCTTTGCTATCTGAGCCCATCTGTTGCCAAGAATCCTATGAATATCAACGATGACCCTCTCCTCTTGTGCAGAAAATGAACCCCTTTTCAGATCTGGTCTCAGATAGTTTATCCATCTTAACCTGCAACTCTTTCCACACCTCTCCAAGCCTGAAGTTCAAGACATCAGGAAGAAGCAAACCCATTTGAAAAGGATTCATAAAAAAAGAATTATGATCTTCAAATTAGAAAATAAGTTGGAAGGAACGATGCATGTATACCAGCAAGCTTTGGAACTGAACTCCATGAACCATGGCCAAAGGTGGTTATGTGTTTGATGAGCTTCTCATCTTCTTCAGGAGACCATAACCCTCTCTTGACTTTCTGTTTGCCGCAGCAGTGATGGCCCATCTTGTACGGATCCTCAGCCCCCTCAAATGCGGACCTCACCATTGAGTTTGAGTGCTAGCTTCCTTATATTGCTTCTCCATTTAGAAAAGTAAACCTACTTCGCTCTCCATTTGGCTAATATACGTGTATGATCGATGCAGCTATGTAGAGAGAGAGAGAGAGAGAGAGAGAGATTTCTTTTGAGGGCCGGGTACATGTGCTAGAAATATAACGTGGGGTTTACTTATAACAAGAGGACCACTGATCTCATGAGTATGCTTTGGTAGCTTCCAAAAACTTTATTAAACCACTACTCTCAGCTCAATCACTTTTCTTTAGATTATAATAAAATCTTACAGATTAAGTCCCTTATAACTATTCAGATACAGTGATCCCTGAAGAAAGCAACATAGATAACCATTAAGCATATATATAATTGTATATAATACTCTTTAGTACGTATAAGTAATTTTTCTCTTCATTGGGTGCGCATGCATGCATGCTTTGGACTGTCCCATGCATTAATTGTATGGTATTCATAATACACCCAGTCGACTAGTTCATGATATAAATAGATCATTTGGGTTAAGAAAAAGGTGCAAGTAAAGCAATTTGCACATAGATCAGTACTACGTACTTGATGTCGGCATACTAATTCTGGCAAAGATATAACTTAATTAACATTAATGAAACCATAGCAAGAAAAGAGAGATGATTAGGGGTAGAGGGTTAATGATAATATGGCCAGTACTTAAGGCAAGACCTAATGATGCAAAGAAAACACATCATTTCTTCCATCCAAATTTAATATGTAAACACCCTTCACCAAATAGCCCTGATCTGATCTCTCTCTCTCTCTCTCTCTCTCTCTAACAAACATGTGTGCAAAATTAATGTATCTTATTATAATTAAACATTTGTATCTTAGTCGAGAATATATAGGCGGCCTATCCTAGCTAATTCCCTCCACTCAACCGTTGCTTAAGGTTGTCAAATTCCTTGGTGTCAACGAAGATGATCATGATGATTGGATGTCAGCTTTCATGATTTTCGTCCTTCAATTTCCTGTTGCATACTTTTCATAGGTTTTTTTTTTGTATGTATAGGAGAAAATCACGTGGAAAAGCAAAGTAGGAAAAGAGGTGGAAAAGCACACAGACTTGAGTATATAAAAACCTGTCCTTCAACCTGCTTCTACAAATTATATCCAATTCGTCTTCCCCTCTAACTCACATCATTAATTACCAGGTGAAATTCTCTTTGTTGTAAGTTATTCCTTTTCTATGATGAACATGATTGCGACCTGTCACATCTAGTAGAGAAGGAATATGCATTATCATGATATATTGAAACCAAATCTGTGGACGTTTCTAAACTTGTACCTAGCTAGCTACTGTTATTTCTTTAAGAGACATGCAAATCTTAGCTCATATATATCACACACCAGCCTAAACATGCTTATGATCAAGCATTAATATTGGTATTTTTTTTTTTTTTTATGAAGAATATTGGAGATCAATATTCTACCTTGTCTAGCTAGCAGCTAGCTGAATGGCCAGATAATTAGTTGATCATCAGAGGGTCCAGGCCGTAAATATCAATAAAATCTATATTCATATGATAAATTTAAATTGGTTTTACACAAATGAACATTAATGGAAGCAGCACTTCGTTATTGTGAGCCGAGTGCTCTATCCTGTCTAACTTTTTGGGGCTGAATGATGTTCAAGAGTTGACATAAAGATTTTTTATTTTTATTTTTTTGGGTGGGGGGCTTAGCAAAATTAGGCTTTTTCCCCCATGTTTTAGGGGTGGGCTAGCTCGTCATGAGTGTTAGATGGGGTATCTATCTACTCTTATTAAGGACTATTATATATATATATATATGTGGACCACATTTCCGTTATAAATTATATATATATATATTTGAAATATAGTAGTACTCATACCGACAAGTCCATGATGATCTTTTTAAGTTTTTCTATGTGCAAAAGCTGAACAAGCTTGATCATAACCACTAATTGTCAAGTTATCAATGTGTCAATTGACTCTTTTTTACCTTCACTCATTTTCTTCTCATGGAATTTCTTTTTGTCTATAAGACACTACTTTGCTTTCAGCTTGTTCCTTAACTTATTGCACCAGTACTCAACTAATCTAATCTTTTATATAAATATATATATATATATATATATATATATATATATATATATAAATTCTGCTCACAATAAGATTATAAATCTATTATTCCATGATAACCAAAGGGTTTATTTTGCTTCATGTTGGGTTAATCACGTATTCGTGTGGTTCAGCCTTGTATATCTTAATATATGTTCATGAACTTGCGCCATTGTCTAGCTGTGCCTTGTAAGTCGTCATGTTCAATCCAAGAATATGACTTGACGAAATTGTTTCGATTACCCATTATCTCAAAACCATTGATTAATATTAGTGCGTTTGGATAGATCATGGATTTGGCCGGGGGATTTAGATCATCATTTGGGTCAGCTTGAAAATTCTAAAACTACTTCGGATTTGGATTGTTTAACAAACTAATACTCTAACAAAGATCATTTTCCAAGTTATTAGGTTTGAATTTTTAAACATGCTTTTGGTCAGCTGGGTAATTTTCATGTTTATACATGAGCATGCACTACTCGCTTATACGTACGTTTTATCATGCTCTCCCACACGCACAATGGATTTGATCTTAAGCTTCCCAATCATCATGTCTTGACTATATATATATATATATATATGATCACTAAGAACCTCAAGAAAAAACAGCTAGCAAATAAATAAAGCATATATATATATATATATATATATATATATGATGAGATTTAAGTACTAGTACTTAACATGAATGCATGAACAGATCGAAGAGATCATCTCTCAATTAAGCTTCAATAATTAATACACCCATGCATATAATATCATTTATATATATGTATAGATAAATAAGACACGCCGATTTGCTTTTGGCTTGCAAGTCTAGTACTGGTAGATATAAGAAGTAAAAGAAATAACAAAAGATAGAAAACAATGGCTAGGATGTTGGAAATATATAATAGGATATAATATTACATGCACATGCATGAAGAATTCAAGCTGTAAGTAATCATGCATGGCTTACACGTAATCAAATGGACGTTAAATTTATACGCAAATGCAGCTTATATTTATGATTAAACATATATTTGATCATCATAATAAATATATATTACTTACTTGACTTATAATATATATTGTTTGGTTATATCATTTTTATTTAAGTTTTAACGTCTTCATTTATAATATATGTCTCTGTCAATGAAAATCTGTTGCAGCATAAGTTGCATGATCTAGCTGACCTGCGCGCGCTTGAAATATTCCTTGTATCGCTTTCTGATGCCAACCTATCGAAAAGTTATCGGAATATGTAGTACTAATTCAGTACAGCTCCCTCGTAAACATGAGCAGTGCCGAGACGGTCCGACAAATGCAAAAAAGTTTTTTTTTTCATTATTTTTTTTATATACTTAAATATATTTTTTTTTAAATTAACAACATCATTAAAAAATATTTCATTGATCACTGAAAAAAAAAATTATCAACGTCCAATCGGACCAGCTGCCGGTGAGACTAGCATTTTTCTTCAAACATAGCTTCCAGAACTTAAAAATTAAAGAAAATAATGAAATCAGCAGTTCATGAGACAGCTTGCGAGTGGTATATATTCACCTTGGAAAAGAAAAAAAAAAAAAAAAAGCTAATAAAAAAAATAATGCTATTATGTCTGTCTATTAATTTATTCTTTTATTTTAATTGTTTATGTATTTAATTTTATTTATTTATTTACTGATTAAGAAATAGATTATAAATGTATTGATATTTTTTTATTTTTTAAAAATATTTAAAAAATATAAATAAAATAAATTTGGCCTGTGACTGCTGGCGGCAGTACCACTCAAAAAATGAAAAGTACTGGTTGAACTAGAAAGTCAAAAGGAAAAGAAAGTCGTACGGATGAATAAAGCTGAATTAAAATGAGGGAGAAGCTGGCTAGCTAGTGGTGGAAGATTAATGCATGCATGCAGCATGGTTCTCGATGACTATAATTAAGCTATATATATAGCTTATCGGGTAGGATATTATAGGGATTAGGGATGATCAATCATGTGTTTTATGTGAATGTTTCTCTCTTTCATTTCGTTTGAATGTTTAATTTTCTCTCTCTTTTTTCTGTGGGCAAAGCTCTCCCTCCGCCCGATTGATTTGATACGAGTCATTGCTAGCCTTGCTACTTTTTTCTTGTCGATCTCTAGGCGATTAATTAGTAGCTTGATTAGACCTGCCAATGTCTTCTCTTTTAAGGTGGGTTGTAATTAAGGCTTTTATATATATACTAATATACACACTCTGGAAAACGGTTTCGAATGCGTTAGTTTTGGTATCTAACATAATAATTTAAATAAAAAAATTAATAATTTATTTATCTAAAAAAATTATAAAATTTAAAAAATTTAAAAATAAGATTAAAAAAATTTAAATTTCAACAAAATATAAATATTGATCTATATTTATATTAGATTATCTATTTATTTTTTATATAATAATAAAATATTATTAATTTAATATTAAAATCTTTTTGATAAAATATGATATTTCATTAAATTCTACAATGGAGTTACACGTCAAATAGTCAAGAGTCTTAAAGACTTTTTGGTAAAACAAAATCTTTCATTAAATTCTATAATGGATCTACACATCAAATGATCAAGAGTTTTAATAGCTTTTTGGTAAACAAGACTTAACGAACTTAACGAAAAAATAACAAAAATTACTATTCACAGTTAAATAGCCACTTATTATAATAGAGTAGATATATATATAAATAATTTTCTTAATCAGTTATTATTACTTTACTCTCATATTTTATGAAAAGCACTCCATATTCTATAAATAAATAAATAAAATTATCAGATATGAAATAAATAATAACTAATATATAGCAAAACCATATATATATATTGCCATTTAATTTCTTTCTAGTAATTGTTCTTTCCATGCATGCTCCAAATAACGTCCTTATTTCAATCACTAAAGTCACCGATCGAGGATGTTAATATATTACTTTTGTTTCTGTTGCCTTTGTTTGATCTTTTAGAGTTTTGTAATATTTTAGATATATACATGCTTCTTTTTAGAGTGATCATAGTGATTAGAATTGTCGGCATATCCCATCAATCCTTTTAATAATTTACACAATGAAGTTCCTACAACTTGAATTAATCATGGCCTTTGGCGATAATAAATATAGGAATATTTTTCATAATTAATTCACTTAATTATATCAATTAATGCTACGACACACACTCATGTTTGCATCAATTTTAGAAGACTCGCATTAATTTAAAGCTGGTTTAGATAGTGAGATGAAATAAAATAGTTTTAAATGAATTGAATAAAATATTATTAAAATATTATTTTTTAATATTATTATTATTTTGAGATTTGATAAAGTTAAATTATTTATTATATTTTATATAAGAATTTGAAAAAATTATAATAATGAGATAAAATAAAATAAGATAGGTTAAGAGTATTTTCATATATAACGGACCCTAATTAACACACTAGCTAGTACTATTATTTTACACCTAGTTATTTTGATATATAAGGATATGTCAATTTTTTTCCTTTATGTTCCAAAGATCAGACGACGCTCATGACTACAACATCCAAATATTTGTACCCAGCTTGGGCCCTCTAATTAGACGGAGGCGTTAGGGTTTTTTAGTAGGTTTCTTTACCAAAGTTCAAAAACGCGTTAATGTTCCACTTTCCATGACTACTTCTTTTGTTTTTTCTTCCTTTGTTTTTTTTATTTGAAGGAAAAAGATGGGTAAAGATTAGACAAAAAATGACATATGTACACACACACACATATATATATATATATATATATAGTTAATATTAATAGCTTTTAGTCATAGGGGTGGATAGCAAGGGTCCGCCTCCGGCCACCCCGCATGGAAGATCCCTAGCGGGAGTGGGGGCAGATTGACCCCAGTGGAGCCCCATCCCGACTCTCGCTCCACATCCCTCCCTTATTTAATATAAAAAATTATATTTTTAATATTTAATATTGTATATAGATATATACAATTTGTTAAAAATTTGGTTGAATTCAAGTTAATGGATTGCCTTGGCCTCCTAGGCCAACCTTTATAGAGGAGGTCAAGGTAATATAATAGTCATACTTAAACAATGTGATACTTAACCAGCACCCCTACAATTAGAGCCGATTAATTTTTTAATTAAAATTGTGCGTAGAAAAATTGAGAATTCAATCAGCAAATTGAAGATAGAATTTACCTAATAAACTTGTGGATATGAATGGTGGTGTGTAAATTAAATTTATGAAGGTCCAATTATATAAGGAGTGATCTATCTTTGGCCTTCATGTTTAGTCTGTCCAACCCAGTAATTTAGGGCTAGTTTGAATGTTGAGATCTCATCTCAATATTCAAATACCATTCAAACATAAATACTTTTTAATTTTTAATTTTCAATTCTCAATTTTTTTATCTAATCATTACCTAATTATTACAACTTTTCTAAATCTCTAAACAAAACACAAAAAATAATTTAGTTTTTTCAAATTGAAAAAATATATTAAAAAGTTATATTCTAGCAATATTTTAATTTCATAATATTTTTATTCAATTTTTTCGCTCTGCTTTTTCAAAATTTTATAAAACATCTTAACTTAAACCATTTTATTACTATTACAAATTTTTTATCTGATCTCATCTCAACATCCAAATGAAAACTTAATTTAAACATTTGGGATTTTTTTTTCTCATTTATTGGGTACTTTTGAAAACGTGAAAACCCATTAGAGCTTATGGGTTTATTATGTATGCAATTGATTGCAGTAGTGTAGTTTTACTTCCGGGTCTTCTGAGTTTTGAAATATATATATATATATATATATATATATATATATATATATATATATATATATATATATATATGGGTAATGATACCCTTGCAGTTGGACTACTACCACTTTACTACTTGTCCTTCGTGGATAAGTTTTTAATTTTCTCCAAGCTGAACGCAACTCTCCCCTTTATTTCTTCTGAAGTTAATTCTCATGTTGTGATGTGATGTCTACTTTTTACTAGAGAAAAAATTCATAAATAAAAAATGGTGCCAAAATAAAGGCTTCTTCTTGAGCTTCTCTAAACGCAACTTTGCTCTTTCTCATCTGCTCTCTCTCTCTCTCTCTCAAACCAGATTGATCATTTCGTTACTTGCCCCATCGTTGAACAACGCCAGCCACAGCCCAGACCACAGTCCAGCCCACGAGCCCATACAAGAGAGCCCAGCCCACAAGCCCAAACATTCAACCCATCCAGACATCGAGTCCACTTTAAGCCCAGACGCTGAGCCCACTTCAAACCTAGAAGCCAAGCCGAGACGTCGAGCCCACCTCCGTTGTGGTGAGGATACTCCTAGCGGTTGTGACTTCTGCCCATCGTGCCTCCGCAGTGCACTTCCTGCGGTATGGAAAACTTGAAAATTATTCTTAGACATGAATTAAATTTGTATACATGTTCTTGCAAGCATACACGTGAATTGAATTTGTATACTATACATGTCCTGTGTTTGTCTACTAATATTCGTATTTGAATCAAAGTGAGTTGAAATTGCATTAAACTTTGTAGATAAGCGTGTAATTGTTTTTCTTAAGTCAAAGTCATTCCATGCATGCGTTGGTTATCATATAATGAACTTTGGAAGGTAAATAGGTTCCAAGTTTAACATGGAGATTGGAGAGTCGCAATTTGCTCTATGTAGTAATCAGCATGAAATATAAGATCTGTAAGATTGGAAATGGAAAAAAATCAATGATATAAACATCAAATCTTTATTAGACAAATCTTTTATCTTTCTAATATTGTCAATCTAATTCTAAGAATAAATTAAATTTATAAGATTGTTTTTTTTACCCATAAATAAAAAAATGCAAATGATAAATTTATAACTGAAAATTTCACTGCTATGAAGTTTAATGATGATATATAAGAAAATGCATTGGATGTCTTAATGGTTGTGTAGATGGAACCAAATGTTGATGGTAAGGATATTGTTACCATTCAGACAAAAAAGTTGGTTTTGAAGTGACAAAGCGAAGTTCCAAAATCGGGAAAGATAGAAAAATAAGATATTTCACCCTGGCTTGTATCCGCCAAGGTACGTCTGTGAGCACATCGTCAAATATTCTTAAACCGAGACCAATGGAATACAACGGATGCAAGGCAAAGATCAATGTGATATTGGGTTCTGAAGGTGAATTTGCTTGACCCATGTTGTCCTTGAGCACACTCATGCGCTCAGTCCTAAAAAGCAAGATATATTAGATGTCATAAGAGGTTGGATGAGCCGATGAAGAGAAGACTAGAATACAATGATATGGCTGGCATTCAATTGAGCAAGAACTACAATTCTTGTGTAGTTGAGGCAGGAGGGTATGAGAATTTGACGTTTGGAGAAAGAGATGCATGTAATTAGATATGTTAGGTCAAATTACTTGGGCTTAGGTGAGGAGAGGTCGAAGCACTACAAAACTACTTCACTCGTATGCAAGCGCAAAATGATGGTTTCTATTATGTTATAGATGTTGATGATGAAACCAGATTGTGAAATGTGTTTTGGGTATATGCTCGTAGTAGAGCTGCGTACGAATCATTCGGTGATGTTATAACTTTCGACACAACATACTTGACCAATGCATACAAAATGTCATTTGCTTCTTTTGTGGGCGTTAATCATCATGGTCAATCTATTCTTTTTGAATGTGGCCTGATTCCGGGGAGGACATAGACACGTTTGTATGGTTATTTGAGTCGTGACTTAATTGCATGAATGGTTGTGCACCAGAAGCCATCATAACAGACCAAGATAAAGTTATGCAATTGCTAAGGTGTTTTCGAAATCTCGACACCAGTTTTGCTTTTAGTATATAATAAAAAAATTCCTAAGAAATTAGGGTCACACAGTCAATACAATGGCATCAAAAGCAGCTACACAGGTATTTGTTTTCCACGATTATTTCTTGAATATTGTGTTATCTTTTTCAATTATTATGGAAAATAATTCTTTTTCTTTAGATTGTGCACACATATGTGTTTATGACACATTGACTCGTGATGAATTCGAGTGTTGTTGGGTGCAACTTCTTGATAGTTTTAATGTACATGATAATTCATGGCTTGAATGACTATATTTTGAGCATCATCTGTGGGTGCCAACGTATGTGAAAAAGAAATTTTGGGCAGGAATGTCAACTACTCAAAGAAGCGAGGGTATGAATATGTTCTTTGATGATTACGTAAATTCAAAGACAACACTAAACCAGTTTGTAGATTAGTATGATAATGCACTTAGGCGCAAGATTGAGAATGAGCTTGCAGCTGACTTAGTTCATTCCACACACAAATTCCATGCATAACTTTTTATGGCATTGAGCGGCAGTTCCAAGCATTTTATACAAATGCAAAATTTAAATAAGTTCAAGAAGAGTTAAGACGGCTGATTTATTGTTGTGCATTAATGGTTCAGAGTGAAGGAGGAATTTTTACATATCATTTGGCTGATCAGGTCCAAGTTATGGATGGGTTTAGAAAAGTACAAAATATGTTTTGAGTTTAACAAAAAAGAGTGTGAAGCGAGTTGCACATGTTAGTTGTTTGCTTTTAAAGGCATTTTGTGTAGACATGTCATTCGTGTGTTAATACTCCATGACCAGGAATAGTTGCCTGCAAAATACTTCCTTGATAAGTGGAGGAAGGACCTAAAACGAGATAATACGCTTGTCTGAAATAGCCGCGATGATTTGAGTTATAGTCCAAATACACACTGAATTAATAAATTGAACAACGCTTTTCACCAAATTTCTTCAATTGCTAGCACCTCATATAAAGGTTGTGCGAAGTTAATGACTCAGTTAAGTAAGTTGAAGCTGGAGTAGGTTGACGTCTAGCTAATGCGTCATAATCGTTCAACTGAGACGTTAGGGGTGACAAAAGGGTCTGAAAAATTAAAAAGTCTTGTAGCTGCGCGTAGTAAATGTAGGCCAGTTTCTAAAAAGAAATAGTCCACAGCTGAGAAGGCAGTGGATAGGTTGAAAGTAAGGAAGACTCAACAGGCTGAGGTAAGTCAGGTAGTTTATGTATTTTGTATTTTTAAAAATAGTTTTGTAACCAATTGACATTAATGATACGTCTTAAGATTATGAATAAAAGAATAGGTGACGCCTAGATAGAACAGTTGTTGTAGATTTTGGCTCACCTAGCTTGGCCGAGCGTGACTTTCCTATAACATCTACTCTTCTGTCAATTGAAGTATTGTTTGCAAGTATTGTTTATATAACATGATTATTTGACAATATTAATTGTAGGTTTCTTCTCTATTCTTGGTAGGTACCACTATCGTTTCAACTTTTGGATGAGGATATCTCTTGTTGTACTCCTACATATCAAGATGTAGACGTCGATATCCATACGTATTATATCGTAACACTTATTTATTCTGAATTTAAATATTACTCAAAATAATATAATCAATGGTTTAACCATATAATTAATGCAGGTTTGTGATTATAGATTAATTCTTTAGCCACATTGGCCAGACCTTAATGTTGCAGACTAAGTATAAGATACAAGGTATATATATTAAGACATTTAATATTTTTTGGCAAGTTTCTGTGGAGAAGGTTAATAAGAACTAATTTATATAAATTAGGCTTAATTGTTGCGATCATAACTTATAATCATCTTACTTATTTGGTAAAATTAGGTTTAATTGTTGCAAGCATAACTTATTTGAATTGTTTTAGTTGGAAAAGTAAAATTTGAAAAAATGTACATTACATTTTAAATATTTTTCAAGATAAAGAGAATCTTTTACCAAATAAAAATGTACATTACATTTGATCTTGGTCTTGTTGGTACTCTTTTTCCAATCATGACTTGTTAAAGTTTATATACGTTTGTCTTGTGATATTTTCAGGTGGCTTTGATATGTGTTGGCCTTTATGATTACAACAGCTACTATATTTTGTGTTGGCCGTGATAATTACAACAGCTGTTATATTTTCTGGTGGTTTTGATATGCCTTAAATTTTGATGTTTTGTAACCCGAGCTTCCTCATGTCGTGGCAATTGTAAAGAAACAAGAAAGAGATGCAATTGATATAACTGAAGGCTTAACTACCTAAAATTAAAGCAATTTTTCGATTCTCTTGTAGCATTGTGCATAATATATAGAATCTTGTTTATAAAGAAAATGAGACTGCTTAGATCCCACTAAGTGGAGAGTTTATGTACTAAGTAAATTAAATCACACAGTTTTGATTTAGGTGGCTTGCATGTGTGTGATTAGTAACATAATTAAAGGTATAATTTAATTAGTCTGAATGTTGCAAAAACTCTATTTAATTAGTCTAAATGCTGTAAAAAAAAGTTTGCAGAGATAAATAGTTTTTATGGCCAGTTTTGGCAGATTGCAAAAGAAAGTTATTTTATAAGTTCATTAAAAAACCAAACATAAGTTTCTAGAGGTTCATCTCTTTTGGTTTTACAATTTTTTTTGCTGGAGTGATATTGTAGTACCAATACAGTAAAAGAACAATAATTGGATTACATTACCTGATAAAATATTGAGTCATAACATTCATTACAATTGGATGCAATAATACAAAACGGCTAATTACAACATTCATTACAACTATCTATTACAAATTTTTTATTACAAAATAATTGATTACAACATTCTCAATTTGTCTTTAATGCTGAGTAGCTTCTATTTCCATTGCAGACTTGAACTTAGATATCGCTTGCTCAATTGGATATTTTCAACTACCATTTGTTGCTTCCAAAGTTTCTGAAATTGACATACTAGGATTACATACAGAACAAGACAAATCCCTAAAAGAAAAAAAAAATGGAAAGGAGAATGACAACTATGGCTCGAAGGAGAGTGACAATTATACCTAAACTTCTCGGAGGAGAATATTAAGTTCAATTGTTATTTTAGAGAAGGAAGGCCTATTGTCAAGAATTGCTTCTCAACATCTCTGCATTAATTCTAACAGCTTGAGGTGTGCATTCTTCGGAAGATCAAGATAGAGTCCCTAGAAAATAAAATATATGACATAACTTTTAGGTTTAGATAAATTCAGAAGCTTAACTTTTGTCTCCAGACAAGAAGTGTGTAATATACTAAACTCCTTGAGCCATTAGATACCAACACTTATGTGTCAAATATACAGACTCCTAGGGGATTTTTTTTTTTTTTATAAGTAAGAAAATATTGGTCAGACTCCTAGAGGAATTAAGATGCACGCCTTGTTTTGATAGGTAATACTAAAAAAAGACTAGAGCTTTAATACTAGAGAAACCCAACCCATTCAAGGGTATTACCAACAACACAAACATTGCAACAACACCTCTTAGCTCCTACAATAGCACCTCACAACACCTCATATTTCACCCCAATAACACAAACACTAAAACAACACTAAACACAACCCATTCAAAGCCTAAAATTAAGGTATTACCCACAATCGGATTTCACTCGCACAAACACATAGGAATCATAAACGAGGTATGAGAAACATGATAATTTCAGCAAGTATATAAAAGCTACCCTCATACTTAAAACTCAAAAGAAACTTCACAATCACTAAACAATGGAAGAAATTGAAAACCAGTTTCAATAAGGCACCAAAGTGATCAACCTGGAGCAAGGAAAGTTAAAGATTTTGAAAATTGGAATATGCTTGAACAAGCCTAAACACTGAAATAGAAAACGGGTCTTCCCAACTAGTGAAAAATTAGAGGGAAAGTGTAGGGCTTACCTAGTGGCTCGGGAGAGGCATCTCAATTGGTTGTGCATGGTGGCGACAATGGCAACACCTTTGTTATTTCACCCAAATCACTAAAACCCTACACACACACACAGAGTGTTAGTGTAGGAGATAGGTGACAGAGAACGAGAGAAAAGTATCCTCACTTGAGATGGCATCGTTGAACGATGGTGGCGATACGGAGGAGAGTAGACGCTCGGTCTGGGCTCGATGCAAAGGGGGCTTCTGGGAGGGAGAGAGAGAGAGAGAGCGAGAGCGAGTCGGTGATAGTGGAAATTATATCACCTAGTTTCAGAGAAAGCAGAGGAGAGAGAGAGAGAGAGAGGGCAGAAAAGAAAAAGATGAAGATGAAGGGCGCTTCATTTTGAGTGCTAGTCCAAATTTAAGAACACGCTTCAGTCTTCTGATAGAAAGCAAACATCACATCATGCAGAAATTTCAAAATGGATAAATAAGGGAGAGTTGTGTTTAGAGTCAGTGGAAAAAATGAAAAAGAAATCCACGTAGGATAAATAGTAAAGCGGTTGTAGTCCAACCGCAAGGGTGTCATTACTATATATAAGGGTGTAAATGGGTCGATCCGGTCCGATTTGGCCATGGACCGAACCTTTCAGTCCACCATTTTTTTCAGACCGAACCAGATCGAACACCTATAGGGACCGGACTGGACCGATAGTTATCAGTTCCGTCCGACCTTTTTTTTTTTTTTAAATCATTGTATTAGCCTATAAGCCTATTAGGTATATATAATTATAACTTATAGTGATATTAATACTATACTATTATACATATATTATGTTAAAATCCTATAACTCTTATAATATATTAATATATACTAATACTATATATTATACTATTATAGTGTTACTGTTACTACTACATATAGACTTATAATGTGTGTATATATATATTATAATGATATAGTGATTAGTAATATAGTACATAGTGATTTAGTAAAGCTATATAATATATTAGACTACATAATAGTATTAATATTATACTATTAGTATTATTATATATTAGTATTAGTTATAAATTTATAGTCATTAGTCATAGTGATATTAATAATTTAATACTATATATAGTTATAGACTTATATTCTTATAAACTTATAGTGATTTCTTTATAATTTATTAATTATAGACTATAGTTATAGTGATTTAGTTTAATTATCAATTTATAATTATATTGATGATGTTAATTGTTATTTTGTTACTAACTTAGAGAATGTGAATGTATTATAATTTTATATTGTAAATGGAGATAGGTTAGATGAAAATTACATAATTTATTATACAATTATTATATAAAATAATATATTTATAAAAATAAAAATAAAAATTTTTGGGTTCGGTCGGTCCTGTCCAGGAAATCCCCACCCTGAGACCAGACCGAAGAACGAAATACCCCTACTCATTGGACCGAAACCGACCATGGGGACTTTCGGTCCATTCGGTCCGGACCGACCGTTTTACAGCCCTAACCATATATATATAGTAATGTTATATACTACATTCTCATCATATTTTGATCATACTAAGTAGTATGTGATACATTCATTACTATTAGATGATAAAGAAACATGCAATAAATAATTATTTAATGGTGATATATGTGCCATATCATACTTAGTGGTATGAAAGTAAGATGGTAGTTTGGTGTATAGAATTTTCAAGCCACATATTACTTAATGTGATTAAAATAAAATGAGAGTTAGTGTATAATATTACTCATATATATATATATATATATATATATATATATATAAAAGCGGATCTCGTTCCATTCATGAAAGAGGACATACAAAATTGACTTAAAGACAAGCCAATTACAAACGTTAATAGCTTCTCAGCACACTTCAGTAACTGGCATGGTTTAGTCTAGAAGGTAATCTTTACAGACCGAAATCTAAGAGATAGCACCCATCTATCTATAATAGAGGTAACAATACCCAACAAACAAACCTCCATACCCGACTAATCGGGATATGGAGTTGGAAACCCCACCAACTCTACCTACGCGGAGGGGGGACACAAAATCCATTCGGACTAGGTTCGAATGACATTACATTTTTGGATTTTTATTTTCTAGAAAATAAAGGCAAGACATAAAGTAAATTACATTGTGAAAATACTGTAAAATGGAAAATCAGTGCACAAAAAGGCTGTTGGAGGGAAAACCGACGTTCG
Organism: Cyclocarya paliurus; assembly: GCA_029856935.1. Taxonomy (NCBI): domain Eukaryota; kingdom Viridiplantae; phylum Streptophyta; class Magnoliopsida; order Fagales; family Juglandaceae; genus Cyclocarya; species Cyclocarya paliurus. The sequence goes on from CM056951.1 coordinate 19,840,765, forward strand.
AGCTTGGAAGATCCAGAGATGCCGGTTCGGGAACGGTCGCACGTTGCAGCGGTAGAAGGTTCCTTGATGGCGCTTGAGGGTCACTCACAGGTGAGCTCTGGATTCTTCGACCCGCGCGTGCGGGCTACGGGCCGCTCCAGTGGAGGCCGCATTTGGAGGTTTTGCAGATCGGTGATAGAGCAAACTCCTAGTGGGGTGTGTGTTGTCTGTCGAGTGCCGGAATGTCTCGAACTATGATTCTCCCTTTGAATGGCCTGAAAAAACATAGAAAATAAACAAAACACTACCCTAAAAAGAAAAACACAGAGGGGAAAGGAAATGGGTGAGGGGGGAGGAGCCTAAGCTTCCATCCCCTCTGGCCGATCTTGATGGTGGGAAAGTTTTGGGAGAGGGTTTCGGGAGAGAGCTTTTCGGGAGAGGAGTCTGAGTACCTGATCTATAGTTTACTCATATATATATATATATATATATATATTGTTCCATGTTGATATGATACATATACTTGTGACGTTGACACCTCCTCGGCAGTTCTCTATCATGTGTGCAAATAGTTCAAGAACCATGCTAGCCTGCTAGATATATATATATATGTATTATATATACGCGCAAAATTCAAAAATCACGGACAAAATAGGTCTCCTGATCACAAATTTGTTGGGAATTAATAAGAAGAATCAGTCCCAGTACTAGGACAAAAAATAGTAATAAATAAATGAACTGAAAAGTGGTGATGGGTTGATGGAACAATATCATCAAGGTTTTAGGTCTAATGAATGACTATAAGTTGACCAAGGATACAACTAAACTAGGGAGGAAGGCCAGCTAGCGCTGAAAATTAAAGGACAAGATATATCAGAGACCCGCATTTGATCGACTAATTAAGGTAGCAAGGGACCTGGTCTTTTCCTCTATTTGGCTTCATTATTCTTCTTGATCGTGTTTCTCCTAATTGATAATGGAATGGAGAGTTTGAGAGAATATTAGAACTTCTAATAAAAATTATTTATGGTGAATTTCACCAGTTTTTAAGACTAGTTGGCATAGGTCTTAAACTTTATTTGATTATACAAATAAAATGAGATAAGATAAAAGTTGAATAAAATATTATTAAAATATTATTTTAATATTATTTTGATTTTAAGATTTGAAAAAATTAAATTGTTTATTGTATTTTTATTTTTTTTAGAGTTTGAAAAAGTTATAATAATTAGATGTAATGAGATGAGATGGTTTGTAAAAACAAATCAAGACTTAATGCTAAATAACATAAACCTATGTGTTCTCTTGTTAATTTATAGTGTTACAACTACAAAGAGATCCCACAAAAATAAGCTCATAAACTGACGTAACTTCATATGATACAATAGATTTATTTTACAATAAAAATAATTTTACAATCTAATATACAATATCAAGCTATTATGTCAGTTTGTAGGTTTATTTTTATATAATCTCTATATGACTAGCTAAAATATTTCTCTTATTTATATTATATATCTACACTTGTTACTGTTTATTGCCATGGATGAGTTCTTTCAACCACTGCACTTTCATCCAAGCACATGCCATTGTAGATCATACAACCATACTGTCGGCATGATCTGCCATTGACGGAAAAATATACCAACCTTGTTCATTGCATTAAACAAAAACTTGTGAGGAATTCGTCTTCTGTACGTGATTTTTCCCTGTATACCAATCATTTCTGCAAATAGAATCCTAGGCCTTGAGGCGCCTCAATTTGCCAATTCATGTTAGTTGCGTTTTTCAATGAAATAACACTAAGAAGTTTCATTGAGTTTAGGGTACAATGGAAGTATGGAATTCCTTTAGCCATTAACATAAAGTTCACTATGCTATATATCCTCAATGGAACGCTAGCTGAGGAAATAATTAATGGCCAAAACAAGAAAATGTGAGGAAGGGTAGGGTCTCCAGTTTCATCAGATGCCATTAAAGTTCATTATGCCATATATCCTCAGATTGAGCTGATCAGGAATTTGTCATATCAAGATTGGAAACTTGCATCGTCACTGATGAAGAGATGGAATGAATCGAAGTAAATGGAAAAAATAATTAGTAGATTTTTCTCACGCTTATATGTTTTAATACTTAGAAATTCTATTTATAAGCCAATGCTTATCTTTAATGTGAAAAAATTTAATTTATAAAGAAAATTTATTGATTTGAGTCATGTTGGGGTAAATACGTTAGGCCCAGCCAAGACCTACTAAGCCCAAATCACCCAAAGGGATGAAGAGAAAATGGATAGGCAGAAAAAAGGAGTAGAAATACAGCGGAAGGATAGATACGCATGGGTGACAAACAAAAAAGGCAAGGCAAGGTGTTAGAGAAAAAGGAAGAAAAAGAAGAAAGGTGGGGAAAAGTAAGTCAAACACGAGAGGAGACATAAAAGCAACCATTCATCACAGATTCACCACTCTCAAAGCCAGAATAAAATGGATGGCTTCAAGATATTATATTTTTCAGAAAAGAAATGAGAAATTATAAAATATTTATATTATAGTAGATTTATCCTTTAAACGACTTGTGAAAATAAGTCATATGTCGAATAATATAAATTTGTGTGCTTTCATCTCTATTTATATTTTCTGTATTTACTTTTTATTTATTACTATAAATATATATACGGGTACCGTACCACTATTTCGGACCATCTCTTCTAGTCTTGGACTACTTTAGTAGGTTGTGAATGAATTTTTCTTTCATTTCTATATGTCGTGCGATTTTAATATTAATTAGTCTTATAAATTAAATCGTATAATATTAATAATGTGGACAAGATATCCACGCTAACTTAATAATAGTGACTCGTTAACAATCGCCAATCGGTCGCTAACTGTACGAAAGACCGGAAGATTATTAATGCTGGGTTTGACCTCAATGCATGGTACTGACATTCCCAATCACAGGTCGACTAACCTTTTGTATTTAATTTAATATCGGCCCAAATATCTGCTCTGCTCATTGCGCGTGGTCAGCGTTGTGGACAGGCCCAGCCCAAAGGATAGGTAACTTGGAAGTGTTTTGTTATTCATCCTCTCCATACTTCATATTTCATATTTTTTAATATTTTTTTAAATTTTTAAAAAAAAAAAATTTAAACTATTTATAATTTTTTATTCACTATTCATATAAATATATATTTGATAAAAAAAATTAAAAAAAATTGTGTAGAGTGTGGTATGAATAGTAGAGGTTGAATAGATTTTTTCAACTTGAAAATATCCTAAGACTCCCAATTTTATGAAGGCCCCCAAATTACAAATGGCCTTTTCTTGATTTTGGCTCTTAAAAAAATATGGTATTATAAACAATAAGATGAGGATGATCCATCTAACACAAAGAAAGGAGGCCTAGCTTAGGTTTGTATGCTGTTGACAATAATGGTTGGGGTTGGCTCAACCCTTGATTTTGGTGATATGCTTCGACTCTCTGGAATGAAAATAATTTTAAAACTCATAGGATTGGGGATTTTTTTTTCAAAAATTATTCGATGTATACTTGTAAAAAACATCTTACTGAGTATTTATATCTGAATTTTGTTGGGATATTATTCCAAACATCTGGGGCCAATTAAAAAAAGAAAAGAGAATGCTTTTGATAATGTAACTTTTTATAAGGTTAATTTATTCTTATTCCCTTCACTTTGTTTCAAGTAATCTTTTAGTTTGCTTTATTTAGATAAAAACATTTTAGTGTGTTTGTTTGAATTAACTCAAATCTCCAAAGCAACTAGGGAGGGATTCCTCCTGGAAAATTATTTTATGCAAGCTCTAATTAAAATCAGAGACTTGAAAGAAGAAATAATAATTAAGATTTTTATTATTTATCATTCAACAGATAATCTGACCATCATCACAGTTGCAACTTACACAGGCAATTATACAACGAACATAAGCATATCGATATTAAAAGGTCAATTTCAATAAGAAATGAATTGATTAAACTTAGGCTGCGTTTGGATGCTGAACTGAGTTGAGCTGAGTTGAGTTTTTTTATGAATAGTAGTGAGTTGAGATTGTTGAATGAGTTTAGTAGGGTCCACTAAGATGAGTTTAAAATGTGTTTGGATGTTAAGATGAGTTTAGATATAGTTATAGAAATTTATAAAAGAAATGGGTTCCACTATTATTTTATACTGTTAACCTGACAAGCAAAGCAGAAATTGTTTGCTGCTTGGTGCCAAATACAGCAAAGAAAAAAAAGATTTGCATACACTGCAACCAATTTCTAAACTGAAAACAATGGTCAAAACGTGAACAACAAAAAGCAATCGAAAGTCAGATGTGTCCCGTCTATCTACAGTTAAAAAATAATTTTAGGATGAAACTCGGCTCAAAGTATATTTGGATGACAGATAAAATTTAAAAGTGAACTGAGCTGAGTTGCTTTCGTCATCTAAACGAAGCCTAAGAATCGGTTTGGATTGAGAGATAAGTTGAGATCATCTCACTATTATTTATTATTATTCATAAATTTTAATTTACAAATTTTATTATTACTTACAAAACATCTCATGTCCAAATTTCAACAAGAAAAATAAAAATTAAATACAAAAAATAGGGTTCACATTTATTTTAGGGAAAAAAAATAGAGACGGAGAAAAAGGTCGTGGCTGGTATATACAGAGAGACAATTGCCAGGTCACCGAACATGAAGTAGAGAGTTGCAGTGAAGGCACAGGTACAACCTTCCACTAATCGAGTTATAGTTACATCCAAGGTAGGATACTATTGCTCTTGAAACCGTTTTCGTTTCCTATTGCCTGTTTGTTCGACAGATTAAACTCGTATCTTGAAACCCTACTCTTTATCCGCATCTTCTATGTTTTGACTCTTGTAAATCCTGTATTGATATATATATATATATATATATATATATATATATATAATATTTTGGTTTCTTGAATCTGTTTTCAGGTGGTGGATTATGGGTAACCTCAAGTCTTGCTTGATTTTCTTGTAATATCTCAGATACCCTTGTAATACGTGTAATATTTCAGATTTCCATGATTGGTATTGTTATTATTGGTAAACTCCCCGATTCCCTAGAGTTCACAATGAAATCTGCTCTTATTAGTACTAATTGCTCACACCCATTAGCTCCGTTTTGTGCCTATACATCCTATCAGCCAAAGAATCCAAATGTGTACTGCGTAAAACGCTTTACTTTCCCCCCCATAGTCTCCTTAAATTCCCGGTACATGCCGTCTAGATTGGTTTCTCTTTGCAGTTCCCATACCGCAGGACCATCTAACGACCAATTAAAGAATAGTGGGTTGGAGGAGGTTTCGAGAGAAGACCTGGTTGAAGATGAAAACTCACAGACTCGATGGAATGTGGAAGTGGGGAGCCCCAGTGTTCCGGCAAACGTTGTACCTGCGGCCAAACTGAGCTTGAGTGACCAAGCGTTCTTCCTCTTGGCTTTCATTGCTTGCACGGTATGAGGAAATTTAGGTTTTTGAAGATAATGGCGTTGTTGTTTGAACTTCTAGCTTTGAATACCTTTGATTGGATTTCTTTGTTTATATAGCACATGCCTGTTGTGCCACTAAGATAGTAGCACACTTAAGTTTTTCAGTGCATGTTATTCATTAGACTGGAAATGCAAATGTAACACCCCAATGGAAGGCCCAAATCACATGGCCTATACTCCAAAAAGACTAGTCAATGATACAATTTGAGCTTTATTGGAACCTTATAAAGAGCAAGAACTTCTCCTTCCCAAGCAATATGAGATCTCATACACCACCTACTATTATCCTTATTGTATGGGGTATTATAATCTACCCCTCTTATATTCCCAACGTCCTCATCAGGTTAATCCTTCATAGGTGGCACGGCTCAAGTCTTACATTTCTGGTTGTAATAAACTCTAATACCATTTGTAACGCCCCAATAGAAGGCCCAAACCACATGGCCTATACTCCAAAAAGACCCATCAATGATACAATTGAAATCCAATTGGAATCTTATTAAGAGCAATAACTTTTCCTTCCCAAACACTATAGGATCCCATACACCACATACCATTATCATTATCATATGGAATATCACAACAAATCCATTATTTGAATAGAGCTATTAAAAATAAGAAGCCAAGGAGTTGCATTTAGAAATCCCTGAAATGACTGCATTTTAACTTTTTTATGTCTATTGCCATAATTGTTGCAAATTCTAATGAATTTTCCAATTAACAGAGGTTCCCTTGAAAAAACGTGTCACATAAGCGGATACAAATTCCTATTCATGTGAAACATCCAGAAGGTTGTCAGTACTTATAAATCAAATTTGTTTTGGGAAGAAATGCCAGGCCTACAAAGAAAATGACAAAAAAGGAGAGCTTAAAAACCGACTGGTTTGATACATCGGATCCATTTTGCAATTAAAAGGGCTTTACAATTTGACGTGATACATCAATCCAAATAAGTTTTAAAGTAGCCTTTTGTAATTCTCTTTGTTGGGCCTAATATTTTCGTATGTTTTTAGGTGTAAGGTCGCATATTCCCAAAAAATGAAAAGGCTGCAGCTGATGGCATTGGGCGTTTTGAAGGGAGTGGAAATTGTTTTCAATTCATGGTTTTTGCTATAAGAAAAATTCCACTGTTCTGTCTTAGGGCTGGTTGAGATGTTGAAAAATCTCATCTCGACATCCAAACATTACTCAAACACAAACACTTTTCAATTTTAAATTTTCATCTTTTTCATCTAATCATTACCTAATCATTACAATTTTTTCACAAACTTCCAAACAAAACACAAAAAACATTTCAACTTTTTTTCAAATTCCAAGACAAAAATTATATTATAATAATATTTTAACTTCGTAATATTTTTACTCAACTTTTTCTCTCATTTTTCAAAATTCAATAAAACATCTTAACTCAAACCATTTTACTTCTATTCACAAATCATTTCACTATTATTCACAGATTTTTCATCTTATCTCAACATCCAAACAAGGCCTTAGTTTCAATGAACTATTTGAAGATTTGTTTTGTCTATTTTCTATTAAAAAGAAGACATTGAAATAGTTCATTGAATCTTTTTTTTTTATTGGCACCTGGTGTCCGAGAACTGCATCCCAACTAATCCCGAGGGTGCATAAGTCCTCGACAAGGAGTTTCCCGCAAGTGCACCTTGGGTAATTCAAGGGAAAAGTCTCCTAGTCCGATGACCCCTAGGAATTGTTTATACCTAAGAGGATTCGAACATTAGACCTAGAAGGAGCATACCACCAATACTAAGGCCTTTACTACTTGAGCCAACCCCTAGGGGTTAATAGTTCATTGAAACTTCTTCAGTACTACTAAAGAATTCTTGTTGTGGAAATCAGAAGAATATGTGATTTGTCAAAATGGTGTTATTTGTTCCATGGTAGTTTACAGGAAGTTGTATTAGAAATTGGTGATAAATTAGTTTATTCTTTGGGATGCACTAGAAGAATCGGTTATGGTTTGATTCATTTAAATATGTTGTAATCAAACTTATGATAGTCATTAAGTGTGCTATATTTTCCGGACATGCCTGGAAGCTTAAGTTTGATTGCAATTGTCGGTAATTTATGTTGATTTTGTATTTTTTTTTATCGTAAGTTTATTTTAACATGTGCAGACTTCTGTGGCATTTACTAGCCTTGTTATTGCAGCCGTCCCAACACTATTTGTAAGTTGACTGGTGTTTTGTTTAAGCTCATAATATCTTTGTATTGCATACCCCAACATTATATATGATAACATTATTCATCTCACTTATGAGAATTGTGACTGCCCTTTCTTTTGTGTTTAAAATTTTAGCATGAGAATTAAGTGACTGAGACATTATGGTCACTACCCATTTATGCTTCAATCTTCCAGCCTTTTTTTTTCTTGATGTTTGCTTTATGGGCCTGTAATGGGACAAAGTGTTTTGCTTTTTTGCCTTGTTGGACCTAAAATAGGTGACAAAGTGCTTTACTTCGTTCACAAACAATTGTTTCCATTCTCTTGCTCTTTCAGCTAATCGCTAAAGGTCAAATCTGAACTATCAGATGTAATTTCCCAATGGGTGCCTGATACGTGTAGTTATGCACATTCTTCTATTTTGGTAGTGCCTAAATCCAAAATTAAAATGTAGGCAAAGCTTCCTGGGGCATACCTTGAAATGGTTATTTTTAATTTTTTATGGAAGTATGATTAACATTCTGCTTGTTGGTTTTGTTGAACTGATGGATGAGACTTTACATAAAGAGCAATGCTAGGGACAAGCCATCTTGTGAAAACTGCTTTCAGTTGCTAGATTGGTGTACTTGATGAGGAATTGGTTATATTCCTGAGTTTAATGTAGTTTAGTGCTCTTTTTGGTGACATAAGAGTCTAATTTTTTCAGCAAAGAGTTTATGCTTTGAAATTTTCCGCTCTTTAGACTACTGATCTGATTATTTATATTGGTCAGTGATGTTACTGTGTGATTCCATCAATTGTACGGGAACACCAGAGAGCATTACTGCCCAAGGATGGTAATGGAGAAGTTGGTTTGGGTGGTGTCATTTAAAGCCTAGATTTTAGAGTATCTGCTGCTATGCGGGCTTGACTTGTGCTCTCATATAATTTTTCTGGTCTGGCATAAGAATGAGGGTTTTCTTTCATATACCAGATACGTGAACCCTAGCTTGTTTCAAAATTTTCTCCACATCCAATGCCTAACTTTGTAAGCATATTGTTTCAAAAAATTAATCATTTGATAAGATCCTCATTTTACACTTTCTGTTTAATCTTATATTTTTGGGCCATGCAGTTGCAATTGCAGTGACCATTTGATGTGCCTGGATTATCGTATGATAATCTGTTGATGATATACCAATAACTTTGAAGCTCACTAGTTTGTTAGATTAAAAAATGTGCAAAGTATCTTGCATTCATGATTTAAAGAGACTTGTCAAAAAAAAAAATTCATGATTTAAAGAGGTTTTCATATAGATGATTCCTCATGCTATTCATATTGTTCTAATTTGGACCTTATAATGACGTTTATCGGGCTGCAAGCCATGATTTATGCCTTTTTTGCTGGTGTATTCTAATGTTTAGGGTCCTCTCTTGCAAGTTGTAAGTTGTTATTCTTATTTGTGGATGGTTCTGATTGCAGATGTATACATTTTTTCTAAAAGCTTGATGTGATAGGCAGGTCTATAAATAGTTTTCTAGACACTGATTTATATGCATCTATTTTTCCTCTATGTCCTTAAGGCAATGGGGAGAGCTGCAACATCTCTTTCAAAGCTAGCAGATACAGCCCGTGAGGAGCTCCCCAGCACAATGGCTGCTATCCGGCTGTCTGGCATGGAAATCAGCGACCTTACACTGGAACTAAGTGATTTGAGGTGACCATAAGATGCTTTTGCTCCTCCTTGAGAACAAAAACATTATTCAGTTTTCTTTTACTTATAAAAGATACCATAAATTAAATTTTTTGTTATGTTGTTCAATGCTGTGTTTTTTTCTTTATTCTAAATAGGGGTCCTCTTGTATACTTCGTGTACTAAGGTTTCGCCCCTCTGCGCTTTGTATTGAGATTACATATATAAAGAAGAAAAAGAGTCATTTTGTTGAATTTTATGACCTCCACCACCTCCTGCTGTTTCTGTGTTTCATTGATGTTGTCTAGTATGCTTCAACTATGGTATTTGTTAATTCGAATTGGTACTCAGCCAAGAGATAGCTGATGGGGTCAGCAAATCAGCTCAAGCGGTTCAAGCGGCAGAAGCTGGAATTCGACAGATTGGAACACTTGCTCGACAGCAAACTATCTGTATGTTAAAAGCTTCAACTGTACTACCTCAAAAGAAAGAAGTGGAAGAAAGAAACTTTTCTTTCTTTCTCTTTTTTTTTTTTTAAAAAAAAGAAAATTTGTTTCTGGTTATTAATTTTAATTGGTACTTGTTTGTACGATACAGCAATGATTCAAGAGAGAGCAAGCCTGCCCATCATCTCTTTGCAACCTGTCGTTGCAGGAGCTGCAAAGAAGACTTCTCGTGCTGTTGGCCAAGCCACAAAGACCTTTATGAATATCCTTTCTCGAGGGGAGCACAGCTCAGAAAACGAAGATGACAGTGCAATTGATAGAGTGGAAATTTAAGAAGTTTGCTGCTTCCCAATTGAGTAATACCTTGTGTATATATTGCAGTGAACATAGACGCAGCCCACAATGATTGTTTATTGTGGAATATGCAAACGCCTCTCCCCAAAAACATTGGGAACATATTTAAAATGCCCATCAAAAGAAAGTGTCTCAGTTATTATTTTCTTTGAAACCCTATAGAAAGCATAACTCAGTAGCGAAGAGCATGGCACATATATTATTTTCTATAGTATTACCTCTATATTTGTATTGAGAATATTTTTAATATTTAAAGAGATTAGAGGATGTCATGTTCCTAAAATTAAAAATTTTATTTGAAGCCTTATAAATATAACCATTGATATATGCATACAAAAAATTTATAAAGATAATAGCAAAAAATCAAAATTTGTTTGTTAGAACTTGTAAATTAGGGGTGAGCATCGACTTTGTTGCAATTAGAATTTCCTAAATCTGACTTTGATTTTGTCGGAGTTCAAATCCAAACTCTGACTTTGATTTGTGTTAGTTTTGACCGGATTTCGACTCTTACTTGTTAGAGCGGAGTCAGATTTAGATTTTTCTTTTAGCTTCATATTTAGCCTAATTTTAAATAATGTATTTTTGTGGATTTTCAAATTTCTATACTTATTTATAACTTATTTCTATACTAGACTTATTTACAGTGTCTAATTACATGTTATTACAATTAATAAATTAGTATTATTTGTTATTAACTTATTATATTAAACTTATTAGTTATTTATATACTAGTGTCTAATTTATTTATATGCTAGACTTATGCTATAGTGTCTAATTACAAGTTATTATACATTAATATTACATGTCATTATATTTGTGTCTAACTTATTTCTACTTAATTATATACTAGACTTTCTAGTGTCTAATCATATATTATTATACTTTAGTAAATTAGTATTATATGTTATGAACTTATTGTACTAGACTTATTTCAATACTAGTGCCTAACTTATTTCTATACTTGATTATGTATGATAGTAATACTATAATGTTTACATATACTAAACTATTATTAGTCTATTTATATTATAGTATAAGTATATTATTTTATAATAATTAGCTCATATTAGTATATTATTGAATTTAACTACATAAATTTTTAGTTATATAACTATACTAATATATATGATCAATATATAGATATCTAATTCAGAGTAGGAGGGTAAAGTTGGAGTTGGATCATATCGGAGTCAAAGTCGGTTTGGCGACACCTCCGACTTCGATTGAAAAATTTTTAAAAAAATTTGACACTAACTCCATTTTGTTGTAGTCGAAACAAAGTCGGAGTACGGTCGAATTTTCAGATTTTTGCTCAGTCCTATTGTTAATAAAGTGAATAATTTATTTTATTAAAATGAAACTGTTCGTGATCAAGTTTGAACATAGAATCTAATTCGATGAAAAACTCAAGTTCATCTCGTGTTTAAATAAATTTAAATGAATAAAGTTTAACCATCCACTATTTACTATCACTTGACTCGTTTGTTTTCTTATATAACGTACGACATAAAAAATAAAAATTGACATATAATGCATTCAGCTAATTTTGTCCATTTCTTTTTAAATTTGCTGAATAACATTAGCAATCTCACATTAACATATTAAGGACATGCATTCTTTTTATCTATTACACATTATATCCTCGTTAGCATGTGAGTCACCCGTGATGATTTTATTTAAAGAAATGTTTTAGCCACAAAGAGATCACACAAAAGTAAATCCACAAATTGACGTGGTTTGATGTGATACATTAGATTGTAAGGTTATTTTTATTGTAAAGTAGATTTAATTTATCATATGAAGTCATATCAGTTTATAGATTTATCTTTGTAGGATCTTTTTGTAGTTATAGTACTTCTCTTTTATCTATGGCTTCTCCTTTTCCCCATTGTTGCAAATGGAGGATCTAGAACTATAATTCAACTGATAGTTTTGCCCATTAATTTGATGAAAATAAGTGGGAAAGTGATATCATACAATATTGACCAAAAGTATATATACATATGGTGCACATTTTAACTATGACAACGAGGGTGTAATGCATCAGTTTAGAGCACTCCCATCTGGCTCTCCAAAAGAGGGTTTGAGTTTAAGGATACTATTGTGGATCCCCATATTTAGGGAGCCATTGTGCATCCCCTTTCTTTATTTCGGTTTCTTCATTCCCGTGATGATGTCAAACTTGATTTGGGACAAGGGAAATGGGCAAAAACTCCATGGCAGAATAATATTGGCAACTGATTGTTGTAGCCATAAGTTTTTGCCCCTTTCTCTACGACACCATTGTTTTCTTGAGCCTATTTGGTAGTCCTGCTTTAACCATTGATTTTGAGTTTCTAACATGTTTATATTCCTTCATTATCTACAATTCTATAGAGATGGATTCACAAAAGTATGGAAGTATGTTATTCACGAACCTTCTAAATTAGGACCCTAACATTGACCACACTTTCTTGAGTCAAACTCAACACAATCTAGTATTTGTGGAAGACGCTCCACACCCACTTCAACTAGAGGTTCTTACCATGAAAAAATCATAGAGGGGTGCCAACTTCACCCAAGAGGAAGATAAGCTACTTGTGTCGGTATGGTTAAATGCTAACTTAGATGCAATCCAAGGGACCGATAAAAAGAATGCCCAACTTTGAGAGGAAATGTTGTTATACTTCAATTAGTATAAGCAAAGTACAACGAAACGGACCATTGGGTCTTTAGTGCATCAGTGATCGGTGACTTAAAAAGCAACCAATAAATTATGTGCAAAGCTAGCCTAAGTGGAAGGTTAAATTAAAGTGGATTAACCGAGCAAGACAAGGTATATCCGTCCACTAGCTTCTTATTGCTATTGTACATATTGTGTTGCTTTGGCTTTCGATAAATACACACTAATTATTTTTTTGTTTGTTTGTATTTTGCAAGTTTGACAAAGCGAAACTTATGTACTAATAACTAGAGAAAACTCAATTACCATTCGAGCATTGTTGGCATATGTTGAAGGACCAACAAAAATGGGTTGAGCATTACTCCAAGGACGGTTCAAAGCGAAGATCCACAATGTCACTGACTCCACCTCGTACCTCCGTTGCTCTAGATTCAGTAAATTATGCCAAGTGGAGCAGGTTCTTGACAATGATGTTGTTGACTTGGAGAGGCCAATGAGAAGGAAAGCGAAGAAAGCAAAATGAAAGGCTCCAAATAGTCCAGTTGAGGATATTGTCGAGATCTCCACAATGAAATATACTTTTCTTAAGGAGTCATGCACTTAAGAGAAAGAATATTTCCATCTTAAGGACCAGAAAATGCATTATGATTGAGAAATGGAGGATCATAAAATATGGTTAGAGGACTAGATGCTATGGTTGGAAATTAATAGATTTCAATTTGGCCGATTTAAAGTCAAGGAGAAAACAGAGAGGGAGTGGTTAAAAAGGGAGGAGTGTAACATGTTGATGGATGGCACTGCATTACCTGAATAACAACAAATATATTTCCAACAATGTCAAACAAAAATCATGGCAAAACGTAGTGCAGATAAGTAGTGACAGTTGAGAGTGAAGATTTTGTGTAACTTCTTTCATCATTGGATAATTTTCACCAACGACAATCATTGGTTAATTTGTATCTCCCTAACTGCTCTCTCTTTTTATTTTTTTTCTTTTTTTTTTTTTAACTTCAAGACATTGTCTATGATGTTGGACAATGTTTGTGATGTTGATTGCATGTTTTTTAGGACAATGTTTGTATAACAACTTTTTTTACAACAGAAATTACAAATGCTCAGGATAATTGTCTCAAATCTTGTTGTGACAAATTTTATTAGGGAACTAAGATCGTACATAAGAATGAAAACACCAAATTGATAACAAGTGTTACACTAGTTGAGGACATTTTCTAAAGTCGGCTATATAATTGTCATTGATCCTCAATTAGGTCTTATTGGAGCTAAGAATAAGCTGAAGCGTCTTTAATTTGATGATGACGTTGAATGAATTCGATAAATTCAATTGTATGATTGCATGACAGTTCAGGAGGATTATCATCAACTTGTTCATACTTGAAGTTGGGAACTCTATTATCATCTTGCGTTTTCAATAATCATATTATGTAGAATTACATATTATTTTATAATGTTTTTAGTTCATTAATTTTGAACATTTGAGTTGGTCCACGAATGAGTGCAAAGCGTTATTGAAGGACCCCAAATTAGGGCTATACATGAACCGTGAAAATCGCTGGCATCTACTCAGACTGGCCACCGGAGCATGAAACCAGCCAAAGCTGGCAGAGAACTGGTCGGCCAACAGTGAGAATTAAGCAAAACCGATGTTGGTTGGTTTGATCCCGGTTCGACCCAGGGAAAAATCGCTAAACCAGCTGACGTCAGCTATATTTCTTTTTTTTTATATAATATATGTACATGAAACAACATTGTTTCACTTAAATGAGTGAAATGACGTCGTTTTGAGGATGCAGGTTGTAAAAAAATATAAATGCAACAGCGCCCACCGTTTTGAATTAGGGTAAAAGACCCCTATGAACCCTTCTTCCTCATTCATCCTTTTGAAATTTTTTTTCCCTCTCTCAGATTCTCCCAAACGGTAGCCACCCCTCTAGCCTCCCTCTCCGATGCAGCAATGCCATCTCCCTCTCCGATGAGGCGATGCCATCTCCTCTCCGATATGGTGATCCCATCTCCTCTCTGATATGGTGATCCCATCTCCCTTTCCCTCTCATCTCCCTCTAGGGCTCTCAGAGCCTCTGTCTCAGCCTCTTAGGTCTCTCATCTCCCTTTCATCTTTCTCTCTCTCATGGGACAGTTGATGACATCAACTTGATGTTTTATTGTTTGGATGTGTATAGTTGATGTTTATTGTTGAATACTTGAATCTGTATTGTTGAGTGTTGAGAAATTTGTTTTGTGTTGGAACCGATGTTCACGTTGATGAACCAACGACAACCGGCCGAAACTACACCAGCCAGCTTTACCACTCTCCATCGATCAGTTATAGTCAATTGCTCCACCCCTTTTTGGCGTCGGTTTTGTCCAAAAACCGCGCCGAATGAGTCGGTTTTCACCCCTACCCCAAATGCATGCTTTACATCCTTATTTGCTAAATTTTTAGCTGCTACAAAGTATTTCTTCTTGTTTCCTTGTGGAGATAAGATCATCTTCACAAATGTTGATCACTTTGGATAAATACCATCAGCAAGGTAATGTCCTATAGTACAGTTATTACTTTTAATTGAATAATTGATTGGAGCACGCCCTTGGGCGAGTTCAGTGAAAATAAAAAATCTCTCAAGCACATTGATATCATTATGAGAATTGGGTAATCCAAAAACTGCATCTCATATCCAAAGATCGTATGATGTCATCGATTCTAAGATAATAGTTAGTTCACGACTATAAATAGAGTCCATACCTTTCCATGCAGACGGTCGCTTTTTGCACTTCTGGTATATGCAATCAATGCTCCCTAGCATCTCTGGGAATCCATGTTGTTCATTAATAGAGAGCAATCTAGCAATATCATTGGCACTTAGAGACCTCAAATATTCATTAAAAAAAATATTTACAATCACTTCCACAATTCTTTTCAAGCTCTCCAATGTAATGTTTTCTCCAATCTGTATGTATTCATTTATGAAATTGGCAATTACTCCATACAAAAACATTCTAAATGTAGCAGTTATCTTTTTTAGAGAAGATAGATTGAGTCTTATAGCATTATCTTTTCTTTGGATGCAGTAAGACTCGTAAGCTTTTATCTCATGTTGAATACAAATAAAAAGAAAACAACCCATACGAAATCTAATTCGAAATATATTCGAGGGATATGTTGGTTATTCTGCAAAATAGTCGTGAAATAGCCATTCATCCCTTATATATGATTACGCCTAATGTACTTATGACGTTGATGAGGATCACCATGAGTAAATGTTGATCCCCATCTTCATTGAGAACTATCTCCAACCCATCTTTAGAGTCTAGGTGAATAAACAATTTGCAAAAAAACGAATGAACTATTTAAAAAGCGAAATGAAGAATGAAGCCAGGATAAAAATTTTCTCTGAATCTCAAATAAAATTTAGGTTGCTTTGGATGTCAATGAAAGAGCAATTGTTCTTATTTATATATCAAAATATTACCATTTAAAAATATGATAGTTATGAAATTAACAAACATTATTACCATTATGAGGACGACAAAAATTATTACCATCGAAAATTTAATCATTACAAAATATTACTGTTGAAAAAAGTGAGTTATGAAAAAAAAAATATTCTTAAAAACATAATAATTTTAAAAATATTATCGGACCCACATAAAAATAATTTAAATTTCTGCTTAAAACTTTTTCAAATAATGATTAGGACCCCAAGCATTTCTCAAAAAATAATAAAAAAATTTCAAAATTTTTTTTAAAAAAGAAAAAAGAATATTTAACTTTATAATATGTTTATTTAATTTTTTTCTCTCATTTTTTTAAATTTAATAAATATTTTAAGTCAAATCATTTCATTAATATTTACAAACTATTTTATTATTATTTACGAATATACAGAAATATTTGAAATATTCAAATGTGTTAAAAAATTTAAAACCCTATTAATTAGAGTGTAGAAAGTGTATTTTGTGGTAATGGAAAGCGACCAAAATTTGGCCATAGGCTGGCATCTAAAATAAAATTAGTTGAACTGCATCTAAAGTCTTTTTTTAAAAATAAATACTCTACTGAATATAGTCCAATCATGCCACCACTTCCATAGGTAATACCGATGCATTAAAAGCAAACAAAATGATAAAAACACTAAGTTATGCTTGGATGTTTTATCATTTTAAAATTTTTATCTAATTTTATTTCATCATTATAATTTTTTTAAATTCTTATATAAAATATAATAAATAATTCAACTTTTTCAAATCCCAATACAATTTTTTTAAATTTTAATTTAATTTTTTCAAATCTTAAAATTAAAAAATAATATTTTAAACTTTAAAACAAAATATAAAATTCTCATTTCACCTTCCAAACATATCCTAAAAATAGTTTTAAGCAGTTAAGTCCCTTCCAGCACTCAACCTGACTTCCAAGTTTCAAGGTCAATTTTTGCTTCTCATATTTTTCCATATTTTCTTGTGGTCCTGCCCCTAATCTTACTCCAACGTTTAACGTCTAACGAATAGACTAGTCGTCGTTCGACTATTCTACTACATTGACTTGTGGTTAGACATATATGCCCTCACATAATTGGCATAAGTACTCAAATGTCCCCCCCTACATTGCAGAGACGGAAACTACCAAGCAGAAAAATCTTGAAACTATCCACTATTTGCTACTTGTCTCCCAATTGTCTGATTCCACTCTAGAAAACATCGTTTTTTTTTTTTTTTTTTTTGTATCCGCAGAAAACAATCTATCATGTCTGTCATGTTTTGAGAAATTTTAAGAGCTGTATCTTGTTGAGGTGGTTCTACTTGGTACAATCTCTTTGTTCGCGTCAACTGTATTATATGTTTGATTCCTCCCCTCCTATACGTGACAAAACAACCTAAAAAAACAATTATACATATAGGCGTAGTAGAGTACTTAAGTATCGTATAATTATTTAAAAAAAATTAAATCTATTATTAAAAAAATAATATCTTTTAGATATATCCCGTATTTATTTATTATTTTTTTAAAAAATTATGCAAATATAATTTCTCCTTGATAATAATAAGGGCGTACTTTGCTAAGCCATGCCTTTTCTTAGTAGTTTCAAAATGGAAGTTGTAGCTCCGCTGACTCCGTCCACCGTTCTCTTTCCATGTCCTCTCCTTTACGTCTCACTCAGATAGAGAAACTTTAAACCCCCTCTCCCAAGTCTTGAATGAAACATACAATTCATTACTCTCTCGCTGTCTCTCTCTCTCCACCTGTATGACCGTTGCGAAGTTTCTTCACACACACATCCCCTTTCCCTTTGTCTTGCTCTATATCTACCTCTTCCCCTCGGATAACACACAAAAGCTACAAAGAATCCGTAGAGCTTGCCGAGGTGGTTATGATGGCCATGGAGAAGAAAACTTGCATGGCTTTTCTCGTGAAGCTGCTGACAGCTTTGGTTTTGGTATTAATATCAGTTCTTCAGAATCATGAAGTGGGTGCAAGGTTTGTGGTGGAGAAGAGTAGTATTACTGTTCTATCTCCCATGAACATGCATGCAAAGCACAACGGCGCCATAGGGAACTTTGGAGTTCCAGATTATGGAGGCTATCTGGCGGGCTCTCTGGTCTATCCCGAGAAAGGCTCCACCGGGTGCGAGGCCTTTGAGGGTGATAAGCCTTTCAAGTCCAATTTCTCTCGCCCCAGTATTCTTCTTCTTGACCGAGGAGGTATGCAATCTGAAGAGGAAATCCCTCCCCTCTCTAAATTTCTCGCGTTGACTTTTTGTTGGGTATGTAAAAAATTTCTATAATTTATCATGTTTGTTAAGATAATGGTCGATGATTGAGATTCATGTCGTGAAGCTTTTGCAGACATGGATGTTCGTTTGACTTTGATATCTTTTTATTTGAATCTTAATGGGTAGAAGATCAGATCGTCTAACATAACTTGTTTGTGGGAATTTGATTGGGATTATGCAATAAGGCCTTTTTCAGTTTTGAGTTCTAGCTCGTCTTGGTTCTTGCTCAATCTTCTGAACTTTTTAAAAAAAGGAAAAAAGAAAAAGACGACTCACTGTGCCATCATTGAAACACTCTTTATCGGTACAAAATCTCAAGACATTCCACTCCCTGCTATAAAAATCATCCAATTTTCTGGACTTGAACTTTGAATATAGTTACCCTATTTTTTACTCTGCTTTCCCCCGTCTTCCCATACCATCTTTGTTTTCATTCTGTAAATCATGCCTAACCTACACCAGATGAGGAAATCGTGACAGTAAAAGCCTTTTAGCTATAGTTGATACATCCTTTATAATTCATATATGCCATCTCTTGGTGCTAAACTCCTATATGCCATTCCTTTATTGCTGTTTGGTTGTTACCCTTTTAGCTATAGTTGTTCTGATATGGTTTGTGACATTGGGGTTTGTGGGAGTTACGACAAACTTCTTGGACAATCTCTAGTGTGAGAGCTCAACACAACAGGTCAAAAGACTCAAAACACCGCTGCAATCCAAAGGCTTTGGCCAGTGAATTTGAGCATGACAATCTTATATCCAGAGAACATGCCATTTTTTATATTATATTTCATCATCTCTCTTCATATTTGTTGATATGACATATTTTAAGTAGGGGTGTAGAATCGGCCGGTCGGAACCCGGAAATCCAGGTAGTTATTAGCTTTGATTAGACTCAGGCATGTAATAAATTTTTGTAGCTGCCCGGATCCGATTTTTAACTTGATTTTTCATAATTGGTTTTTTTTCCCTAAAAGACACTATTTTTATTGCAAATTTGATAATACAAGTTGTTTGATCAGTAATTGTATAGAAAATATTCAATAATGTTATTTATTTTGTATTGTTATGTCTTAATTTAATTAGTTGTCATGTATTACTATTTATTTTGTTCTTTGTAAATTTATGTTTTGCATTATGATGTAACAACAATATTATCTATTTTGTATTTTTATTTATTTTGTTCTTTAATTTATTTATTTTTATTAAAATATTTTTAAAAGTGTTTAAATTATTTTTAAAAAAAATTTGGATAATTTAAGCATGATATCAGATTTAAAAAAAAAAAAAAGTTCTATAAAAACATTTTAAAAAAAAAGTTCTATAGTTTTAAAGTCTTCGTTTTAAAAAAAAAAAGTATTAAAAACTCAGATTAAATCTGATTATAACCCAGATATCCAGATTTATAATGAAAAAAAGTAAAAAATCCGATATCCTAATTGAATCCAGTTATCCGCTTGGATTATTTTCGAATTAATTCAAGCAGATAATCGCTTGGATTTTAACATCCGGATCCGGTTGCACTCCTCTAATTTTAAGTAGTTGTCCATTTAAGTGACTAATATATAAAACTAATTAAAACGTATCACATTAACAGTGTAATTGAAAATGCTAAAATTTTGGATGAAAAAAAAGCACTATGACATGGTGTTTAACAACATAACCAATCACAGTAATCATTCTTGAATGATATTACAAATTCACTGCGGTTTCTTTGTTTCGGAATGACGTCAGTGGATAAATTATATATATTTCTTTTGTTGCAAATGTAGGATGCTACTTTGCCTTGAAAGTATGGAATGGACAACAGGCAGGAGCTGCAGCTGTTTTAGTGGCTGATAGCTTTGACGAGCCTCTAATTACCATGGATTCTCCCGAGGAAAGCAATGATGCAGATGGGTACATAGAGAAGATTGGAATTCCATCAGCTTTGATAGAGAAGTCTTTTGGCGAGAGCTTGAAGGAAGGTCTGAAAAAAAAAGAAGACGTTATAATAAGAATAGACTGGAGAGAGGCTGTGCCCCATCCAGACGAGAGGGTTGAGTATGAGTTTTGGACGAACAGTAACGACGAATGTGGGGCTCGCTGCGACGAGCAGATGAATTTTGTGAAGAATTTCAGGGGCCACGCTCAGATTCTTGAGAAGGGGGGTTACACCCTTTTCACACCACACTACATAACTTGGTACTGCCCGTTCGCATTCATCCATAGCAGTCAATGCAAGTCTCAGTGCATAAACCATGGAAGATACTGTGCTCCAGACCCAGAGAAAGATTTTGGAGAGGGATATCAAGGGAAAGATGTGGTCGTTGAGAACTTGAGGCAGCTCTGTGTGCATAGAGTCGCCAAGGAGAGCAACCGGTCATGGGTTTGGTGGGATTATGCTACAGATTTCCATATTAGGTGTTCCATGAAGGAGCAGAGATATAGCAAGGATTGTGCTGAGAATGTCATTGAAGCACTTGGTAAGTTGTGTATGGATGGTGCTACTCTTTTGCACATTCTATTCTATTAATGTTGTGTTACTAATGGCTTGAATCTGTTTGACTCAGGTCTTCCCATCGAGAAGATTAGAAAGTGCATCGGTGACACTGAAGCTGATACGGAAAATGAAGTCCTAAGAACTGAGCAAGAACTCCAGGTCATGCTCCTTATCTCTTTGATAAATGCTTTTTTTTTTTTTGACCTTTCTTCCTGAATTTGTCATCATAGATGCATAGAATTATACAGTGATATGTCACGTGATTAAGAGACTTTTTATTCAAGTGATTTGACTTTCTGAAACAACTTAGGTGGGCGAGTGGCGGCAGAAGTTTTTAATTATTATTACTTTTAACCTTGAAATAAGTTATTAAAATAATCAAATATATCTCACCATTTAAAAAATAATAATAATAGAGCAAGGATGTCAAACCTTTCATCCAGATGATATAATCAAGTTTAACAGTAGGTGCTCTCATTTTTCTAATTACTGTCATCAATTTTTGTTGATTAGGTTGGGCGAGGATCTCGTGGTGATGTAACCATCTTGCCAACAGTGGTCATTAACAATGTTCAGTATCGAGGTTTGTTGCATATATATTGCTCTATAAGCTGTAACTCTTCTCTTTCCTGCAATTATACATGAATTCTGTTTCATCTCCGAGCCTGGAGACATGCAATTCATTCATGGGTAGACTATGATGGCCTCATCAAAAACACCTCTTTGGGTGTCCATGTTGGCTCTCCTCTATGGAACAGGAGGCCAAACATGGCAACATCAAATGTTTACCACTCGCCATTGACTGAAAAATGAAACTAATATCTTATTCATGTGATTAATAGGGAAAGTAAAGTGGGCACACTAGCGAAATATATGGTCAATACAAGCTCACCTATTCCAAGTTTTGGTGGTTGGCACCACGATTTGTTTCTGTTGGCTTTCATTAACTACAGATAAAAGCGTTCTCATTGTTCCAACTAATTTTATTGTGCTTTGCTTTACATTTCATGGTTGTTCCCATTCAAATGGTCCTTTGCTTGCACCTTGTCTTGGGCAAAGCCTATCCAGTTTGCTTTCTCCAATTTTTATCTACTCCCTGTTGATTTTTCAGTTAATATGATATATTTTCCCCAAGTTCCATGTTTCTGATAGGCTTTTTACCATATGATGCTAAAAATCTGATGCCACTTTCCTTGAAGGAAAATTGGAGAGAAGTGCTGTGCTGAAAGCCATATGTGCTGGATTTAAAGCGACCACTGATCCTCCAGTTTGTTTAAGTGGAGGTTGATGTGCTTATTTGTCTATTTCACTCTTCAATGCTACTGTTATTTTGAACTTAAAAAATGTAATGATATCTTCTGTTTTTTTCCTCCTTATATTCATTTCCCAGATATTGAGACTAATGAGTGCGCTTGTGAACACAATGGTGGCTGTTGGCGGGACATACGCTCTAATGTAACTGCTTGTAAGGTACAAAGACAATTTCGGAATTCACTCATTCTCGTTAATTCTTCTCATTAAAATTTCTCCATACGTGTTTTATATATTGAGATCATTCTCAATATTTAGCTATTTTCTAGTGACAGAAGTCTTGCATTTGGACAGGACACATTTAGAGGAAGAGTCTGCGAGTGCCCTGTGGTAAATGGCGTTCAATACCAAGGAGATGGTTACACATCTTGTACACGTGCGTTTTTCCTCCAACTCCTGATAAATTTCCAAGCAAGACACTAGTCCATCAAGTTTTTGGTGCATGAGCATGATGTCTAATCCCCTCTCACAGAGAGGAGGTCTTGCTATTGTTTGAGAGTATCAGAAAATGTATATGTTTGGATGATCTTAGGAATTTTGTTGATGAGATTAGAGTGGAAGTTGAGACGTAAATATGCAAGCAATGGAGTGCTATTTTCTTAATTCTGTTGCTATGAACTCTAAATTTTATCTAAGTAGGATGGACTTTATCCGATGTGAGCTGCTTACTTTTTACTTCTTCCCTGACAGCTTTTGGATCTGCAAGATGCTCAATATATAATGGAGGTTGCTGGTCAGAAGTTAGAGATGGATTGGCCTTCTCGGCTTGCTCAGTTCAGTGATTGTTATCCTAATCGTCTGCATTTACCAATTGTTTCTTGCTTCTTCAGTTATCTCTACTCATCGTAGAAGTTTTTTCATTTTTTCTTAGCACTTGTATATAAGAATGCAGCTCAAGACTCCTCATTTTTTCATACATCTTACCAATATTATTTTCATATGCAAAATAGGAGTCTGATCTCCATGGCTGTCGCTGCCCACATGGCTTTCGTGGGGATGGTCATAAATGCGAAGGTGATCCTGCATACCAGTTTTATTACTTAACACACAATTTATGTATTTGCTCCACTTGTTCAACTTTATAATGCTTTTCAAATCTAATATGCTAACATTCATCTCCTTTTATTCTCTGGTTGAGCACCAGATGTTGATGAATGCCAGGAACGTAGTCATTGTCGGTGTAAAGGTTGCAGCTGCAGAAACACTTGGGGTAGTTATGAATGCAAGTGTAAGGGGGACCTTCTGTATATAAAGGAGCAAGATGCTTGTATTGGTATGGAAGCACATTCAAATCATTGAACAAAATTACTGTGGTTTGCAACACAATAAAAAATTAGCCATCTGCACTAAAATATGAAGTAATCCCACTATTAATTTCCTTCTTTCCTGCTGTTGTGTCTTATGTCTCCTAGGTTAGGATGTTGGGGCCTTACTTGATGTTTCTGGGGGGTTTCTTTGGACCAAAGTACTTGATGGGGTCTAAAACCTCCCATCATTTTTCTTCTTTTGCAATCAAGTAGGACTAGCTAAAAGACAACAGAGATGGCATGAGTGAACATCTTACAGGCAAAAACCGTGGTCCTTTGAAAGATTTTGGAGTTCCCTCTCCAAAAGTTTTGTGAAAGAGTGATTCTGTCCAAAACTCATGCACATGACTCTAAGCATGGGAGTTTGGAGGATGTGAATAAGCCAACGATATATTTCCTGAATTCAAATTGAAAATGTAAGATTAGGGAGCATCTAGAGATCATAATAGACACTCAATATTGTTTTTAGCATGTTTGCAAGTAAGGCAGTCAGTTCACTATTTTCCTGCTAGTCTAGTCTGTTTGGTGGTTTTTTGTCAGAAACAAATGGAAGTAATATCAGTTAGATTTCTTTACTAACTTCCCCCACTCATAGATTTGTGAAAGAACATCATGTATAACCCTTACTAGATTATTAGTACTCTCCACTTTTTGGATACTGAAACTAGTTTTATCTGATAACCCCAGCTTAATGACCATACAAAGTTCTAAATGTCATTACTGTTATCCTTTACCTTGGATTGTTCTTTAATGACGTCAATTCCTATCAGTATCTACCATTGATTTTATAATCCTATTTATTCTAATTCTGTTTGAAACCTGATTGTGGAGGTGTTTAAGTGTGACCTTCTTCGACCATTAATTTTAATATATTAGATATAGAGGAAAGAAGATGAGGTGGTATGGAGCAATGAAGATGAGGTGTTCAGACCTTCAAATTTCCATTTCATCTTGTATTCATTGACATGATATATCAAATTATTTAAAATTTATGATAATTTAACTTAGAAATGTACATAACTCAACAGAAGCAAAGCTATCGCATCGAAAATTAGATATTTTATTAATGGTTATTGCTTAATTAAGATTTGTGTTCTGATCCTTGCTTTTTTATGCAGAAAGAAATAGATCACGATTTGGATGGTTTCCAACCTTCTTGGTCCTTGCAGCTTTGGCGGCAGCTTGTATAGCTGGTTATATATTCTATAAATATAGGCTACGGGTAATATATAAAAACACTCCACTAAAATGCTCTGTGTCCAAATTTGTTGATTTGCATCCTGGATTAGCCCTATATAGTATATACTACTAGCTAAAAGAAAATTTTTCTTCCCATTTGTAGTCTTACATGGACACAGAGATCATGGCTATCATGTCACAATACATGCCACTAGACAACCAGAATAATAATCAAGTCCAAACTGATCAAGCTGAACCTTTACGACGAGGGTCGGTTTAAGGTAATTATTTCTTTACCTTTGTTGGCAACTTCTGCTTCCTATGTGCTCGCATGTTTTCACAATTTTCTCCACATATTGCTGCTATCTTCAGGAATGAGATCAAAGGGAATCCATGCAAGAGGACGATAGCTAGCTGTGAATATCCAGATACATTCCTCGTCTCTGTGGAAAACAAAGGGCAGATCCAGTTCTTCCTTCATAATATCAGTATCATTTTAGACAACTTTTTATGCAGAACACTTCTTTTCTGCGAGCATAGACACAGTTGTTGGCATGTTCATGTAGTAGTATTGAGCAGAAAGTGGGATGAATGTAATGATAAATACGAATAAATAAGGAAAAGGAAATGAAAATCAGGATTGGTAACATAAGATCTGCCTTGCTTGCCTCGAGTCCTCGGGTCGTAGGCTTAACATTACTTACGATAAAAGTTTTACTTACAAACAGATTTCATACTCTACTCAGACATACTGCTGGCAGGTTTCTTATTAGTAATGGTGGTTATCTCGAAAGTTGCCATATGAAACCGCACGCATAGCTTGAGTACAAATGGTGTGTCTGTATTAGAACTTGAAGAGTAGCAATGATTTCAAATTATGAATAATCTATATATCCATAATACTTCTTTAATTTTACCTTTTTTGGCTGACTTTATTTTACATTCTGCCAGAATTTTGCTGTAAATTATCTTCAAGCAATTCCTTACATTTTAATTGACCAAAAATAACTGGCCTTCGAAATTCAAGAAACGAAAAGCACGCCAAGAGAACTTAGATGTGGAGATGAGTTGAATTTTTTATTAGATAGTAATAAATTGAGTATGTAGAGTTAGTTAAGTGGGATTCATCTAAAATGAGTTTAAATGTGTTTAGATGTTAAGATGAGTTTAATACTATTTATGAGAAATTGAAAAAGGTTGTGGGTAACACGTATAAAGATATGTTAAATTAAAAAAAATTATAGATCCCACGTGTAAGGAGGTTTATAGTTAAGATAAGTTTAATAATTTGAAAGTTGAGTGTTTAGATGTTAGATTCGGTTTAAAATTAGACTAAACTGAATTGATCTAAATCTGGTAACCAAAACGGGACCTAAATGTGTTAAACTTAAGCTACGATGATTTTAATTGATACAATTTCAACCGGACGCAACCTAACAAATCTTCAGCTCAAAAAAATAAAAAATAAAGAGGAAGAAAATAACAACTTGGAAGGCATGGCGTTCAAATGACACTACGATATTTTGTTGGTACAGAATCCAAACCACACGATCCAGTTCCTAGGTGCCATCGAATTCCCATTTGAGGTACCCGGTTCTTATTCCGATTCAGTTCGTTGATTTGATTATAGAGTTCGGATTATTTATCTTATTTTCGGGTTTTGCTGATTGTTCCATTGGCAGTTATAATTGTTGTTTGTACAAGTGAATTGGGAATGTCTGTCTTTCTTATTAGATTTAGTGCAATAGAGAATATAGGTCTATGTGAATTTACTAAAGTTGAAGATTTGAGTATTTCTCTTTGGGTTTTGGCTCAAAATCGTACAAAAAGTAATTCTGGAGGTGGAAAATCTTGCAAGGGATTCAAGAAACAAGCTGATTGATTTCATATGAAGAGCTTTCATGCAGTAGAAGGACGGATTGGAATTAGAGGGAAAATTAAAAAGATGATAAATTGAAGAGAGACGGAAGAGAGATAAATGAGAAAGGAGTAGATTCCATGCCCTGGTTCCAAAACGCAACACTTCGTTTATTTAGCAAAACAACATCGTCTGAATCCAGGTAGCAAACGACGTCGCTTAGACTTCTTCTACTCTATCCCTATCACGAACACTTCAACACTGATACTTCACACTTCTTACTTCCCTCTGTCGCCCAGAACTGAACCTTCATCAGAACCCCCCTTCCCGATCTGAGCACATAACAAAATATTGGTCTTTCAAAACAGTAACATCTTATTCAAAGAGGTATGTCCTTTTTACAACCTCATCTGTTGGTGCAGAACTGAAAGTTTTGCTGAAAAAGTTGAATTGTTAATTATATTTTGTGTGGAAATTTGTAAAAATTGTAATGATTAGATAAGATGAGATGAGATGAAACACTTTCACTATCCAAACCGCACCTAAGTGTCAATGAGAACAATTGGCAAAAGACTTGAGACAACTTAATTCGTTGTAACGCATTCCAAGCTCCTCAAATTGATTAGACATTGTCCAAGTCTATCAGCCAAATATTTAGTGGTTTGGATAATGAGTTGAGACGAGATGAGTTAAGATGAAAGTTGAACGTTGAATAAAATATTGTTAGAATATTAATTTTTAATATTATTATTGTTTTAGGATTTGAAAAAGTTTAATTGTTTATTATATTTTATGTGAAAATTTGATCAAGTTGTAATAATGAGATGAGGTGAGGTGAGGTGAAATACTTTTTAACCATCCAAATGAGGCCTTAAGCCTTTCTTCTATGCATTTTAGTAGAGTTTAAAATGCATAGCTCTTGTATATATGTGTAAGGTACTTCAGATGTAGTTCAAGTATAATTTAATTTGGGAAATGGCTCAAACCCTTCCAATTAATGGTGAAATATCACATATAGTAACTTTTTATGGAACTTCAACAATACCAAATTGACAAATATAAATCACATTTTCGGATACTGAACATTAAACAGTCATCATAACATCTATTCCAAGTCCTCAATCCTCTTTACAACTAAGAAGGAAATTATTGAAAGATTTAAGGCTTTTGATTACCAAAGATCCACTGCGCTGGCCAAAGTTTAATAACCACATCTGGATCTTTTATTGTAAAATAGGCTAAAAGTGCAGAAGGCTGTGTTAACATATTCACTGTAGCTCAGGTGGGAAATTCACAAGCCAATGTAGGTCTTGCGCATAAAAGTTTGGGTAGTAAGCCAAATAATATGAAATGTCTCATTTAACTCTAATTACATATGATAAAAACTTCTGAAATTTTGTGGCCATCCTTGTCTTTTTCAGTGAAACTCCTTGGCAGTTGGACCCTCCAACACTCATCCCTGTAGACGCTCTAACAAGTCCAAGTCACCAAGCCTGTATATTTGATATCTTTCTCCTTGAATCCTATACCTAAATCGGACAGTAGTTACCTTCTTTACTTTCCAATAATCTTCGCCTCTATCCGGCTGCATTTTGAGCACAAATTCTCCATGTATTTCGGAAAAGTCCAGAGTTTTGAGGTTTTCCAGGTGCTGGATCCCCGGGGGTACCTCCTTTAGCTGGGGGCATGGCCCAATCTCTAGTTGCTCAAGAAGCGGCAATGCTCCTCTGTCTATTTTCACCATCTTTAATTTGTCCAACTTTCTGAGAGTGAGCTTTTTGAGTTTTTGAAAGCCAACTTCCTCAAAATGCAGCAGTTCCCCAGCATACCCCTGATTGAGGAAAAGATTAACTAAACTGGGCAAAGCCTGGATGCATTTTAGTGGATCTTCCTCTAACCCTGAGAAATATAAACCTAAAGTGACTAGATTGTGAAGCTCTGGAATCCAGTTGGGAAATTTCTCCAATCTCCCCCTTAAAATGACATGCTCTAAAAGTTGTGGTGGACATGAAATGCATTGTAAACCTAGCATCTCATATTCACTGATTGAGCTTACAACCAAAATTTTAAGGTGGTTCATATTTTCCATGGAGGCACACAGAACCCTCCCATCTTCTGCAGTTATATTTGAGACACCCAACATCCTCAACTGCCTCAGCTTTCCCAGTTCTTTGATTATACTAGCCCCATGATGATTTGCCTCCACAAGTG
The DNA here is from genome assembly GCA_029856935.1 of Cyclocarya paliurus. Taxonomy (NCBI): domain Eukaryota; kingdom Viridiplantae; phylum Streptophyta; class Magnoliopsida; order Fagales; family Juglandaceae; genus Cyclocarya; species Cyclocarya paliurus. The sequence goes on from CM056951.1 coordinate 19,869,724, forward strand.
ATAGTGTCTGCAAGTCCTTTAAACATCCAACCTTGTTATGTATTTTCACTCCTTGCAGCGAGTACAAACTACTTTTAATTCCCAAGTCATGATAATGGGCCAAAAGATGCCTCAGCTTATAAAACTTAAATATCTCAATTGGCAGCTCACGTACAGGGGTTTCCATGACATTTAATGTCTGTAGGTTCTGTAGCCTACCAACAGACTTTGGAAGTATCTTCACCTTCGTATTCCTCAAACTTAAGTGCTTTAAGTGGAATAAATTACCCACTTCTTGAGGAATATTTTCGATAGGAGCATCTTCAAAATCCAACACTTTTAAAAGCTTGAACTTCTTGAACAATTTAACCATGAAAGACCTGGGCATTTCATTCAGGTTGAAGAGAAAAAGAGAACGTACCTGAGAGGGTTCAATGGTATCTACAACATTTTGTCTAGCATCATGAATTGATAGGCGTCGACCTTTTCCATTGAAGCTCGAGTCATCTGCCTCCAAAACTTGACAGAAATTCAGCTCTCCAGCCTTTGATAGGATGATTTCATGTAACAGATCATGGATTCTATACTTTCTACGTACCTCATAATCGAGATCTCCGAATGACACTTGAACCAAGTTTCTGTGGACAAGCTCCATCAAGCATTCCTCTGCCACCTGCTCCAACTGTTTTCCTTTTTTTCCTTCTATAAAGCCCTCAGCTATCCACAGCCAAAATAATCTTGAATCAGTAATTGAACAGTCCTCTGGAAAGACGCTGAAGTATAAGAAGCAAGACTTGAGGTAGTAAGGCAGATCATGATAACTGAGACACAAAATCTTTGTAACACTTGTAAGGTGGGGATTACTTTCTAGCTCAGAACTGAGGCTATCATGCAACTTTCTCCATTCTAATGGAACCTTCTCCTTTGTAGACAGAAGACCACCTATGGCCACAATTGCAAGAGGCAAGCCTTCACATTTCCGGACAATTTCAAGCGACAATCTCACCAACTCTCTTGGACACTTTCCCTGAAACTCAGACTGGAATGCCTTTCTGCAAAACAATTCCCAAGCCTTTTTCTGAGACAGAGGTTGTAGATTGTGAATCAGATCAGATGGAGATTCTTTACAAGAAACACCAACATGATGGCTGCGTGTTGTGATGATTATCCTGTTGCCTCTGTTATTGCAAGGTAAGGCATGTTTCACAACTTCCCAAAACTCGGTCTTCTAGACATCATCAAAAACCACAACATAACTCTTTTGGAGTAAATAATGCCTCAGCTGACTAATTAGTGTGATCTCATCCATTCTGTTTAATTCCATCAGAACTGTCGTTTCTTTTTCCTGATAGATTTGCTTTGTCATGGCCTTGAGTATCTTCTGCAAGTTGTATGACTGAGACACAGTGATCCAAACACGGCAGTCAAAGTGTCCCTCGACTGACTCAGTCTCATATAATTTCTTGGCAAGAGTTGTCTTACCAATCCCCCCCATTCCAACCATGGAGATCACCAAGCGCCTAGCTTCCCCTCTTATAAACCAGCTTACCAGTTCATTCCTTGTGGATTCAATACCCACAACTTCACCTTCCTCAATGAAAAGGGAACCCACTCTAGAGTCATGCCATGTCACAGCATTTGTTGTGCCACAACCCGATCCTTGCTGTGTGGAAGTAAAGCCATATCTTTCACTTCGTTCCCTGATCTCACGGATTGATATTTTGATATGTCGAATCTTGGTGGCTATCTCATGACATGGTTTTAGTTTTGTCAGAATGCGACCAATTTTGTGGAGGAAAGCAACAAAACTATGCTGATGACGATATTGTGCAACGTGAAGAATGTACTCATCTATAACATCTTCTATATGAAACGCTGCCTCCCTAACTTGTTTCACCCATGTTTTTAGACCATCATGGAGGTCTCCTTTCCCTTCGCTTGCCTCTACATCCTTGAGGAAACACTTAATGCTCTCCAGTTCATCTCTAATACTGACAACTTCCCTTTGCACGTCCTTTAGCAGTTCTGCCTCCTGAGCAAGCAACTGGAATAGCTTGTCGATGACAAGGGTCACTGCTATCTCTGTCATTATTTCCTGTCTTCTTACTTATATAAAAAAAAAAAAACTTATTTCCTGTCTTCTTCACCATGAATGAGAACCTGGAAAACCATGGATGATATTGTTCTCATAGGCAACGAAATAGGCTCTAGACATATTGTAAACTAGAAAGCAGAATGGAGTAGCTCCCTTGGTCGTGCTCCTAATTTACTTTATTGACTCGGCTATTTTTTCTCGAAAAGTCTTGTTGCAGGCGATCTGCATAAGCGGTTTGCGCACCCATCCAACGTGGCAAGTGAAACGGTGCAGTTTGTATAAGTTTAATGAAACGACCCGTTTTGAAGGAATTGGGCGGGATAGACTGAATTTAACTTCTTGTTATAAAAAAGAAACGTCGTTTTGAGCCCCTGAAGGTAAAGGCACCTTCTTCTTCTTCTTCTCTGGTTTCAGCCCCGAATCGCCCTTCTCTATTCTCTAGTTGGAGGCCCGATGATGCACATGCAGTATGCTTCTCTTCTCTAGGCTGTCGAGTCTCTTCTCTCTTGAAGCCGTCGAAAGCTCCCATTTCTCTTCTCTGGTTTAACCCTCATTTGTTGGTCCAAGCCCTAATATTCTCCGCATACCTTCATTGCGCCTCTTCCCCATGAACACAGCTACGGCCACCGGTTTTCTCTCTCTCTCTCTATAATAGATAAATGCAGAGTATTAATTGTGTTGTGCATATATTTTTATTTTGTGGTTTTGAATTTAGGTTTTTCATAATAGGAAAAGATTATGCCTTTTGAATTTAGGTTTTGCCTCACTAAACTTCAATTTAAGAGCATGAAATTCAACATCAATTTCACCTGGGTCGTAATGCAAACTTACCCAGTACTTGATGTTAGAAAAGCAGAGTTGCTGGATATTCTAACTTACTTTTCATTGAGCAATTGCATAAATTTATACACGGTAAGAAAGGAATAAACGAAACTTGTTTATGTTACAGTACTTGAGAGAAAATATCAACTAATTTCTCTACTAAGACATTCTAGAGAATATTGTCTGCTGCTTGTACATTGTGGCTTTCCTACTGTTGGTGGTCTTCGACTGGTGCAATGCAGCGCATGTCATCCTTGTGTTTGTGAAAATGCACCAACGGTTCAATTATTTTAATACTTGAACTGCAAATACCATCTTGCTCAATTTAGGAATAGACTCAAAACACTCGTATGCTTCATGAGATAACTAACAATGCTCTTGTTTCATGTTCTAAAACGGAATGGTGAACAATATATATTACCAAAACATAAATGAACTATTTTAACCATGAACAATTATAACTGACAATGCTCTTGTTTCATGCTCAATTCACTCGTATGCTCTCTTGTTTCACTTGCTGAGTTGCCTCTTTTTTATTTTTAAGGCTTTAAAATATTTTAAAAAGTGGGGTTCATAGATAGAAAGCCTACGGATGAGTCATGCATTTACGTGGAACTCCCATGTGATCATGCCCCTTTTTGACTCTGTGGGTGAGAGAGAGAGAGAGAGTGAGAGAGAGAGAGGGAGTGAGAGAGAGAGAGTTTTATAATACAAAGCTAGGTTGGTATTGAATGGTTTACTCAATGAGAATGTTCAGTTTGTGGGTACATACATATACTTAGAATGGGGACTTATAATTAATTTGCGGCTAGTTTTGATTGGGGACGTAGCATCATATGATCCATTGTTGCAAAATTAGAAATAGAATTGTATTAAGTAGATGTCAAGACTAGCTAGGTTTGTTAAATTAATGTTGAAACATGCTGCAGGCTACTGATCCTACCTCAAAATATATTAGGTTTTCTTATTGTTAATTAAAAAATGAGTATATATAATAACAGGATTTCAAACTCAGAAATTGAGTGATGATGATCAGTATGAACACATTAACCACTTGTTTTTTTTTATTATTATTTACCTTTGACGAATTCAACTATATACATATGTTATTGAGAAAAAATGTCATAATTTTTTACGTAGCAGTTGGAACTTCTCTTTCAACTTCAAAACTAGAATCTAATATTTTATCCAAGAGGGAATAAAACAAAATCAAAGCAACAGGCGAAACCAAATTAAAATATCATGAAACCAAACTTGCCTTAGCTTTTATTTTATTCTCTCTTGGATAAAATATTAGATTCGAGTTTTGAAGTTGAAAGAGAAGTTCCAACTGCTACGCACAAAATTATGACATTTTTTTCTCAATAACATATGTATATAGTTGAATTCGTCAAAGGTAAATAAAAAAAAAAAGTGGTTAATGTGTTCATACTGATCATCATCACTCAATTTCTAAGTTTGAAATCCTGTTATTATATATTCTCATTTTTTAATTAACAATAAGAAAACCTAATATATTTTGAGGTAGGATCAGTAGCTTGCAGCATGTTTCAACATTAAACAAGCCTAGCTATTCTTGACATCTACCTTATACAATTCTATTTCTAATTTTGCAACAATGGATCATATGATGCTACGTCCCCAATCAAAACTAGCCGCAAATTAATTATTAGTCCCCATTCTAAGTATATGTATGTACCCACAAACTAAAAATTCTCATTGAGTAAACCATTCAATACCAACCTAGCTTTGTATTATAAAACTCTCTCTCTCTCTCTCTCTCTCTCACACACACACACACACAGTCAGAAATAGGCATGATCACATGGGAGTTCCACATACAGTGGCGAAACCAGGAATTTATTTTAGAAGGGGCCAAGTAAAGTTAAAACTATAATAAAATATTTTTTATTCTATTTCTATGCAATTTTTCTTGTGGTATAAAAAGATCTGATAGTAAGATCTAAAATAAAAATAAAATACATTTAATACAACCTATGTATTAAAAAAGTATATGATATGTCAAGAACTGAGAACAATATATCATTAAAATAACATAAAGACATTCATACAAATATATCAAACAAAAGAAATATAGAATGTTTAAAATTGTAACTTGCGTCCTTTAAAAAAACAAAATCATCAAGTATTGAATTTAAATCAAAATTCTTAACTATTTATCTTTCAATATAGACAACTAAATAATCAAGTATTTTATTTATTTTATTTTTAAATTAGATTAAATTTTTTTAAATTGGACTTATAAATAATTAATCTATAAGACTTTTTATAAAGGCGATCAAAATAATCTTTAAGAGAGGGGCCAACATAAAATAAAATCAATATCATCCTATTACATTATAAAATTTATATATATATATATATATATATATTTTTTTTAAACTTTTTTTTGGGGGGGAGGGGGGAGGCCCCCTCCTGCCCCTTAATAGGTTTGCCACTGTCCACATAAATGCATGACTCATCTGTAGGCTTTCTATCTATGAACCTCACTTTTTAAAATATTTTAAAAACTTACAAATAAAAAAGGGGCAATTCAGCAATCAATCTCAAATAAAAAAGGGGCAACTCAGCAATCAATCTCAAATAAAAAAGAGGCAACTCAGCAAGTGAAACAAGAGAGCATACGAGTGAATTGAGCATGAAACAAGAGCATTGTCAGTTATAATTGTTCATGGTTAAAATTGTTCATTTATGTTTTGGTAATATATATTGTTCACCACTCCATTTCAGAACATGAAACAAGATCATTGTCAATTATCTCATGAAGCATACGAGTGTTTTGATTCTATTCCTGAATTGAGCAAGATGGTATTTGCAATTCAAGTATTAAAATAACTGAACCGTTGGTGCATTTTCACAAACACAAGGATGACATGCGCTGCATTGCACCAGTCGAAGACCACCAACAGCACGAAAGCCACAATGTACAAACAGCAGACAATATTCTCTAGAATGTCACAGTAGAGAAATTAGTTGATATTTTCTCTTAAGTACTATAACAGAAACAAGTTTCGTTTATTCCTTTCTTACTGTGTATAAATTTATGCAATTGCTCAATGAAAAGTAAGTTAGAATTTCCAGCAACTCTGCTTTTCTAACATCAAGCACTGGGTAAGTTTGCATTACGACCAGGTGAAATTGGTGTTGAATTTCACGCTCTTAAATTGAAGTTTAGTGAGGCAAAACCTAAATTCAAAAGGCATAATCTTTTCCTATTATGCAAAACCTAAATTCAAAATCACAAAATCAACATATATGCACAACACAATTAATAATCTACATTTATCTGTTATAGAGAGAGAGAGAGAAAACCGGTGGCCGCAGCTGTGTTCACGGGGAAGAGGCACGTGGAGAATATTAGGGCTTGGACAAAAAAATGGGGGTTAAACCAGAGAAGAGAAATGGGACCTTTCGACAGCTTCAAGAGTGAAAAGAACCAACGGCCTGGAGAACAGAAGCATACTGCATGTGCATCATCGGGCCTCCAACCAGAGAAGGGAGAAGGGCGATTCAGGGCTGAAACCAGAGAAGAAGAAGAAGGTGCCTTTACCTTCAGGGGCTCAAAACGTTTCGTTTTGATAACAAGAAGTTAAATTCAGTCTGTCCCACCCAATTCGTTCAGCCCAAACGGTTCGTTTCATTGAACTTATACAAACTGCATCATTTCACTTGCCACATTGGATGGATGTGCAAACCGCTTATGCAAATCACCTGCAACAAGACTTTTCGGTTTCAAAGTATAGGGGGGAAAAATAAATTCTTCTACATACAAGCGAACTGCGTACCAAGAAGGTGACATGGCAGGGCAGCAGGGGCATTTATGTAATTATTGAAAGTAAAAAAAGAAACAAAAAGTCTTGTTGCAAGCGATCTGCATAAGCAATTAAAACAATGAAACCAGAGCTCTGTCTTCCTCCTCAAATCGGCAACTCACTTCCCTTCCAAATCAAACAACCCACTTCCCTCCGTCTCCCCACATCTCTTCCTCAACGAAGCAACTCCCCCAAATCTCTTCCTCTGCGTGTTGCAGCGAGGTTGATGTGAAGTAAGTGTACTCTGCGCGCTGCGACGACCTTCTCTTCGATTGAAAAAAGGGAAAGACAGACTATCTCCTCAACACTTAAATGTTTTTACAACTAAAACTTCCAAGAAGCATGCTTCAGTGTTAAAACCCCTGTAAGAGGGGTTAAATATCAGTCATGAGGAGTGAAAAAAAGAGGAGCTTTTGCTCGAAAAGAGTCACCCACTTTCTAGGATTAATTAGGATTTATGCTTTTTTTTTTTTATCTTTTTCTGATGATGGCACTACTTTACTCTCTATTCTTGCTTTTAAGGGAAAATTAGATTCCATGCTATTCCAATCTTATTAAAGTAATTAGTGTTTCTTGACAGGGATATCGAACAAATAATCACAAAAATCTTTCACATTAACAAACTTAAGTAAAAAATAAAAATAAAAAAGATTTGCGCCACGCACCTAGGGAATCTATAAATAATGAAGTCTAAAAGTTTGAATGAGTGGTTTCAATTATGGCTGCTTTTGGATTCAAGGCTTAGCTTGGAATTTCATGAAAATTCTAGTTTGGGGAATTTCATATTTCAAGAAAATCATTTAAAGCAAAGCTTTTATTAGTTGTGCAGCTCTCTATCTATGTTTAGCATTTCTATAATTTAGAATATCCACTTGTTATGAAATTAGTTTGAGATTTTTAAGAAGTTTCAAATATTTGAAATTCTTTTTTGCATTGCTTGGATTTGGAATCCCAAGTATGTTAAAAATCAGTAAATGCGACAAATCTGGCTGTATGATTGTGTAGTCCCTTTGGTATAACTTGTTTTTATTTGGTAACTTGTTCTTCATGATTAATGTTGGAAAGCTTCGCTGCAACTTCTATGCTTTTAAGCTTTGTCCTGTCCATTTAGTAATTGTATTGGATTAATTTTCAGTTTACATTCTTATTCTTGTGCAAGACATTCAAGCTTCTCTTCCAACGAAGTATTGTGGTGCATTGTAAGTTTTTAACTGTATTGGTGGTTAAAGTAAATGTATTATTTTATAAGTCTAGTTCCTAAAATCATCCTACCAATTGACATTTGGCAGTTATGTAGATGGAGAAAGGGAAAGAGCACGTATCTCCGATTACACCTCCTACCACAGATCCATCAACAAATCCATCAAATCAGATGATACTAAGACCATTTTATACATATTTGTCAACACCTCCTAGCATAGATCCATCTATCAATCTAGCAACTCAGGTATTATGAATACTAATTCGACACCATAGGTATTATGAATATAATAAATTTAGAACAGGCCAGCCAGTAGATTTTCCTTGATCCAAAGATTTGATTTGTTTGTTTCCATCTAGCTAGCTAGGCTAGCGTTAATTAATTTTGACCTATCTTCAAATCTTTAGTTTGACATTAGATGCTTTGTTTGTGAGACAACAAATTAATTTAGTGAATAAGAAAAAAATGAATAAGTAGTACTGGATGCCAGAATTTTTCCTGACTTTTTTTTTTTTGGTAGCTAGGGCATGTCTTTTCAAACACAAATCACCCTGTAATTACTATCTTCATCCTAATCATGATAGACCCTAAAGAAATAACATGTTTATAGATCGAGCTAATTAGTAATTTTCTAAATAGTGATGATCTGTATGAAATTAGTAATTTCCTGACATGAAAAGCATCCTCTATTGAAACGGCCTTATATTCTATAAATATATATATATATATATATATATATATATAATTTTACAAGAAGTATGTATATATATATGATCTTTGAGATGCTTAAAATTCCAAAATCTATAAGTACTCGGCCCAGCTTTTCAACGTAATTAGTTGTATTATTATGATCAATCTTCAAAAAGACATAAAAGATATTTGATTGAATTAATGCATATATAATCTGTTTTATATTAATGTCTATATTTATGTATGTATATAATTGTACAAGAAGTATGCGTGTATATATATATATATATGATCTTTGAGATGCTTAAAATTCCAAAATCTATAAGTACTCGGCCCAGCTTTTCAACGTAATTAGTTGCATTATTATGATCAATCGTCAAAAAGACATAAAAGATATTTGATTGAATTAATGCATATATAATCTGTTTTATATTAATGTCTATATTTATTACTACATATTTAATTAATTGTCATTATTGATCTATATGTTAGGTGATACCAATGTCTTATTATCCAGATTTCTTAAACTATATGCATGAGGGCCATGCACCAATGCCACATGCTTGGTTCCCACCATTCTTACCTCGTTCTAATGCCAACCCATTTCCATGGACTTGTCAGGTGATGAGTTAACCATTTTTAATTAGCGTGTGTATTTTTCAAAATGCTTAAATTAATTCAAAATATTGTTGCTTAAATTTCAGGCATCAGCCCCTTCTCCGATTGGTTTAAGCTCTGCAAGTTCAAGCCATGTAAAAGAAATTCAGGAGCCCACACCTAACTCGAGGGAGGTTGAGGAGGTTGAAACTTTGTCTATGCTCTCTGAATTCAAAGATTACAATGATCCGGGACACAAATTCCAGTGCATACTGAGTGGGGGCCTATGTCATTGAGGAGCCGAAATTTGGGATGATATTTAAATCTGAAGAAGAGTTAGTTTCCTACTATAAAAGCTATGGGAAACAGTGTGGTTTTGGGATAATGACACAAATGAGTCATAGATTTAAGGATGGGACGCTCAAATATATCACATTGGGTTGTGCTTGTGGTGGGAAGGTACGGAATCGGACCACAAATATTGCCCGACCACGTCCGACATCGAAGACAGGTTGTAATGCAAGGATAAATGCTACGTTTTTTAAAGGGGGTTGAAATTGTTGACCGTTCACAATACCCACAATCACGGACTAAGTTCACAAAAGTCGAGGTTCTTTTGCTGCAATAGATAAGTGAGTTTGTCTATGAAGAGAATGTTAGATACAAATAATCAGACTGGTATCAAAATGAACAAGAGCTTCACTGCTTTTGTGCAAGAAGCAGGTGGGTTTGAGAACTTGTCATTCAATAAAAAAGACTGTCGTAACTATATTGACAAGGCACGCCACCTTCGACTTGGGAAAGGTGGCGCTGGAGCCCTCCATGAATATTTTGCTAGGATGCAATACAAGAATAATGAATTTTTTTACCTAATGGATATGGATAATGATGAAAGGTTGAAAAATGTCTTCTGGGCAGATGCACGAAGTAGGACATCATACAAATATTTTGGTGATGGTGTCACATTTGACACCACCTATTTGAGAAATAGGTATGGGATGCCGTTTGCACAATTTTTTGGTGTAAACCACCATGGACAGTCAATCCTTTTAGGGGCAAGATTGATTTCTAGTGAGAATACAGAAACGTTCACATGGTTGTTTCAGAATTGGTTGAACTGTATGGATGGTGAAGCTCCAAAGGCTATTATCACAGATCAAGATAGAGCCATTAAAAATGCAATCGTGCTTGTCTTTCTGAATACCCGACACCGATTTTGCTTATGGCACATATTGAAGAAAGTACTTGAAAAACTCGATTCACATGGTGCATACAAAGATGGGTTGAAAGTATGACTCTCAAACAATAGAGGAGTTTGAGAAATATTGGGAAGTGATGATTACAACATGCAACTTGTAGGAGAATGCTTGGTTGCAGAGCTTATACGCTGAGCATACCTATTGGGCACCGGTATTTCTGAAAGAAATTTTCTGGGTTGGAATGAGTACAACTCAACGAAACAAGAGCACGAATGCTTTCTTTGACGGGTATGTTTATGCTAGGACAAATTTAAAAGAGTTTGTGGATCAATTCTATAATGCGTTAAGGAAGAAGATTGAGAATGAAAATAGGGCGGACTTTCACTCATTTAACGTCACAATTCCCACCGTCTCTGTTTCTCCACTTGAGAAGATATTTCAAGCCACATACACGAACTCTAAATTTAGAGAAGTTCAGAAAGAAGTAATTGGAATGTTTGGTGTTCTTCCAACTCTGCACCGGAAAGATAGTGTAATTGCAACGTACCATGTAGAAGATAAAGTCTGTGTTGATGATTTCATCAAGGAGGTGACCCAAACTGTGTACTTTAATGAGGAAGAAGTTGATGTGAAGTGTTCATGCGCACTGTTTGAAATGAGAGGAATATTGTGTAGACATGTATTAGCCATTTTGAGAGTTAACAAAGTGAAAAATGTGCCAGAAAAGTATATATTAGATCGATGGATGAAGGACATTAAAAGGACATACACTCTTATACGAAATACTTATGACTCAGTTGATGCACGGCAATAAGTGAGCAGATATTCCTGTATTTTGAAAGTATGGTATCTTCTTATTTTCACATAAATTTTGTTGGTCGTGGTTTATTACGTGGTTTGATTGTGACATTCTTTTTTCTTATGAATTTATAAAAAAAAAAAAAAAAAAAAGATTATTGAAAGTATGTTATAACGTTGCCACAAATGCAGCGTCATGTGATAAGCATGCTGATGATATGATAGATAAGTTGCATGCAATGAACATCGTCTACTGCACGAAGAAGTCGCCCCAATGACCTTTGGAACATGTTGCAGATACAACTGGCAATGCAACTGCAGCTAAGAGTTCAGTGAAAGTCCTAAGTCCCCTTGTAGTCAAAGGCAAAGGAAGACCGTCATACCTCAGGAAAAAAATCAATAATTGAGAGAGTCAAACCCACGACGAAGAAGGCTACTCAGAAGGGAAAACGTAAACAGGTAAACAACTCAGTGTTCAATTATGAATATTTGATATTTAATCGTGTGTATTTGTTTGTTAGACGTAATCTGATTTTTTTATTAATTTGTAGCCACAATGGAAGAGATATCGACAGGGTTGACACGTGTAGGAATTTATTTGGGTAAACAGTTGTTGGGACTCAAGAGAGTGTTTATATTCAGGCAGCTCATGATTCTATTGTCTTACTTTTTTATTATTAATTTTTGCAATGTTTGGTAATATGATTTTGACTTTTTGACTTTTTTATCTATTGTTAGCCTCCCCAAAATACTACCGAAGCGTTGGACTTGATTAACACCCAACTTGGGGATGGGACACAACCAGAACTTTAAAAGGATGCGACGAGGAACTGAAAATTGTAGACACGTGCAGGACTAAAGAAGTTGAAATACTTTCATTTGTTGGTTAATTTTGCTACTGGGTTTCATTACATGGTTGGGACTTGTTTAGGTTAGGACTCAGTTGGTGTAATTATGGGAGGTTGGGATTTTGAGTTGTATATGATAATTAATACTTATGAAGTAGGGAGTAGGTTACATGTATATGCAATGGAATCTTGTATATAATGAAGTTATATTTTGTTAAAGTGAAATCAGGGACTTGAAGTTATGCGACTGAGTTGTGGAATTTTTCATGTAATTTGTGAATGGTTTCTTGGTTCCTTTTTGCCAACCAATTTGCCATGAGCTGTCTATTGATGTATTAGGATTATATCCGGTATCAACTTATTTAAAATACTTTCATGGGGACAAATAACGCCAAGATCACACTTCCCAACTTCATACATAGATAAACATTATAAACAAGAACATTGATGCGCATGCATCGTTTACAAGTTAGTTTCTCAACTAGTTGCTTAAAGTTATACACAACAAAAGCCACAAAAGTATATACAAAGTTCCCTCTAGTAATATGGTTTTATTGTTTACAGACGCAATATAATGAAATTAATATAAAAATAAACCAAGAAAGTCGAAGTAGTGTGCGTTCACGCCGGATGTCTGCTTGTTGCCTTTGAATATCAGGTTGGTCGTTGTGGATTCCCAACTTATGCTTTACAATCTCATCATCTCTTCTTCGAAGCTCTTTCACATTCCTTAATAACTTAATTTCTATCTTCATAAGCTTTTTTTCTCTTTCCTCACTGTGATTTGCCCATTTGAAATAGTTGCAGTGTGGTAATCCCTGATTATAAACAAACAAACGTAAAATATCAAACTGTTGTAGAAACCTAAATGCACGTCAAAGTTTTCATGAAAAATTTCTACCACTGTATTGTAGTTTGGACACCCAAAAAATGATTGACCTGGATTTCTTTGCGTATTCGATATTCTAAGTTTTGCGGGCTTCCCACAAGTGCATATTGAGTTGTTCGTCAAAATCCATGAAGAAGCTGACGATGACATCCTGATGAAGAAATTGGCTTTAACAAACATATGTCCCAATGTACAACCCATAAACAATGTCAGAAAATCAACCAAAGAATACAAACACTTTGTATATAAATATACAAACTTTACACATTACCAAAACTTTGCACGTTTTTGTAACTTTGAAAAATTTTGAATATTAAGTGTGTCTATATTACCAAAACTTTGCAAAGTTTCATCATACCTGATTTTTGAGATGACACGTACATATTATATAGACAGATTAATATATATTCATGATTTGGTTCTTCGTTTGTTTACATTAATATTCCCCTGTTTTTCTTTTATTTTCACTCACTTATTTTTTTAGTGTACAAAGTTTGTATGAATAGTTAGAAGCACAGTCATCATCACCGTTGTCATGTAGAACATTATTGTAGAATAAAATTTATTGAGTTTGGGCATGCAGTGTTACCTTTTGTCTTTTCATAGCGACTACTGATATGTATATATTGTTATTGGTTTATGTATTGAGAATTTAAAAATTTACACTCTATATATGAAAGCAACAGGCCAAACCAAATTAAAATATCATGAAACCAAACCTGCCTTAACTTTTATTTTATTCCCTCTTGGAGAAAATATTAGATTCGAGTTTTGAAGTTGAAAGAGAAGTTCCAACTACTACGTACAAAACTATGACATTTTTTTCTCAATAGCATATGTATATAGTTGAATTCGTCAAAGTTAAATAATAATAAAAAACAAGTGGTTAATGTGTTCATACGGATCATCATCACTCAATTTCTAAGTTTGAAATCCTGTTATTATATATACTCATTTTTTAATTAACAATAAGAAAACCTAATATATTTTGAGGTAGAATCAGTAGCCTACAGCATGTTTCAACATTAATTTAACAAACCTAGCTAGTCTTGACATCTACTTGATACAATTCTATTTCTAATTTTGCAATAATGGATCATAATCAAAACTAGCTTGAGTAAACCATTCAATACCAACCTAGCTTTGCATTATAAAACTCTCTCTCTCTCTCTCTCTCTCTCACACACACACACACACAGAGTCAGAAAGGGGCATGATCACATGGGAGTTCCACAAAAATGCATGACTCATCTATAGGCTTTCTATCTATGAACCCCACTTTTTAAAATCTTTTAAAGCCTTACAAATAAAAAATAGGCAACTCAGCAATCAATCTCAAATAAAATAGAGGCAACTCAACAAGTGAAACAAGAGAGCATACGAGTGAATTGAGCATGAAATAAGAGCATTGTCAGTTATAATTGTTCATGATTAAAATAGTTCATTTATGTTTTGGTAATATATATTGTTTACCATTCCATTTCAGAACATGAAACAAGATCATTGTCAGTTATCTCATGAAGCATACGAGTGTTTTGATTCTATTTCTGAATTGAGCAAGATGGTATTTGCAGTTCAAGTATTAAAATAACTGAATCGTTGGTGCATTTTCACAAACACAAGGATGACATGCGTTGCATTGCACCAGTCGAAGACCACCAATAGTAGGAAAAGCCACAATGTACAAACAACAGACAATATTCTCTAGAATGTCATAGTAGAGAAATTAGTTGATATTTTCTCTCAAGTACTATAACATAAACAAGTTTCGTTTATTCCTTTCTTGCCGTGTATAAATTTATGCAATTGCTTAATGAAAAGTAAGTTAGAATTTCCAGTAACTCTACTTTTCTAACATCAAGCACTGGGTAAGTATGCATTACGACACATGTGAAATTGGTGTTGAATTTCACGCTCTTAAATTGAAGTTTAGTGAGGCAAAACCTAAATTCAAAAGGCATAATCTTTTCCTATGATGCAAAACCTACATTCAAAACCATAAAATCAAAATATATACACAACACAATTAATACTTTGCATTTATCTGTTATAGAGAGAGAGAGAGAGAGAAAACCAGTGGTCGTTGCTGTGTTCGCAGGGAAAAGGTGCAACGAAGGCACGTGGAGAATATTAGGGCTTTGATTGAGCTGCATTATTGCATATTTTATACATTTAAAATCAATATATTTTTAATTTATTATTTTATCATTGATTTTAGATGAAAAATTGGTTTCAAAAGAAATAAATCCAAGTTGTGATTTAAATTGATTAAAAGCATAGTTTATTCTTATTTTTATAACTTGTGATTTAATTTGATTTTGTTTTCTCACATGCACAACACACTTTTAATATTTTAGTCTAGTTTTGTTTTTTCTTTATTTAATTAATTATTTTCTTTTTCTAATTTTATTTTTATTTATTTAATTGTTATTTATTCTGTCTATTTTAGTTTATTTTATTTTATGTTATGTTATTTTATTTTTATTTTATTTTTATTTTTATTTTTAATTTTCTGCACAGGCTAAATGACATGTCGTTTGGTCAACAAGCCAAAACGACATGTCGTTTCGTGTTATTAATAAATTCGGTCTTCTGCTAAACGACATGTCGTTTTGTCTGTCGAGTTATATCTCCCCTCTGCTAAACGACTTGTCATTTAGTCGTTAGATAAAAACGACAAGTCATTTTTGTTCATCTTCAAGCTCCAGCTTGCTGCATGCGGTACAAGTAGTGCACCACCATGCATGCAGATCCTCCACGCCACCGTGCTCCTCCATCACGCAGTCCACCGTGAACCACCATTCTCTTCCACCTGCAACCACCAGTCCAAGAGCACTCCATCACCGTGAGTAAGCCGTGAGTTCCTCCTCTATTTTTCTATCCTAAAAACAGAGTATCCTCCGTGAACCGTAGCTACCCCATACGGCCCAGCCACCCTCTGCTCAGCCTCCACCTACTGTAGCTCACAAGCAACCGTCTGAAACTCTACCCGATCGACCTCCATGGCAGTTCACTCAACCTCCACCTTTGGCAACCTCCTACACAACACTGCACCGAGCTACGCGATGCACCACCAAGCCCAGCATGAGAGCCACCACTGCATCTTCCACGTCCAGAACCAACGTGAATGCCCCGTCACCATGCATGCTTGCAGTGAACCACCGTGAGCCATGTCATTAACCTTCACCTTCAGCAAAGCACTGCACCATGCACTCGATGCACACCAGCACGAAGCCCGGGTAGATCACGCTGCACAAGCTTCTACTCACAGTGCAGCTTTTACTCCGTTCGCAATTTTTGTCTTCCGGGGAAACTATGTAGGGAACAAGAATAACATGAATGTCGAAATGGAAGAATAAAGAAATAAAAAGAAAAGAAAAGAAGCACTACAGATATACATGTGACGCCGAAAGGATTGAGAAGAATAAAGAAATAAATATGAAGGACTAGTGGAGTGGTTGAGCGCTGGAGAGATGCAAACTTTCGGCAGTGGGAAACATCAAGACCTGGCATTAATGATGGTTGCAGCACAATGTTTTTTTTTAAGCCTATAAAAAGGCTTGTAAATGGACGAAGAAAACCATCAGAAATTTTATGAGACTTTGCAGAGTTAATTCGAGAGAGAGAGAGTTTAGGACTTAGTGTTTTTTTTTTAGAATTGTTGTTATTCTTGAAATGGACAGCTAAGTCCTTAAGTAAAGTTAGGGATGAACTTACACAATTGAGTGTGTTTTTAATTTATTTTTGATTCATGTGATTGTTCTTTATTAATGCAAATTTTTGTTTATCATTCACTAATTATTTATGGTATTTTCTTATCTCCAAATAATTTAGGAATTGATTCCCTTTATAGATTCAGTCATGCTTTTTCTATAGAATGGTTAAAATCCTTGATTATGTTTGGATTAATTCATTGTCTTTATTGATTTAATTCTTTACTGCAATATTGCCTACGGGGTATATTGTCGTCGCTGGATTTTGTCAATGAGGATGATAATTCACAGAGTTTTTAAAAGTAGTGAATGATTTATTAAAGAATTATTTTTTGATTAAAATGATTTTTAATTCTATATCTTCCAATTGGAGAATTTAAATAAATCTCTAATTGTATAATTTATTGAATCAAGAATAATTATAAATATCCAAATTTGTGCAAGGGATTCCTGATACTTTACTATTTATAATTTCAGTGATCTTAATTTTTATCCTTGTTAATTTATTTGCTGAATCATATTAAAATCAATTTCCTCTTATTGATTATTAATTATTTTCCTTTAGTTCTTTTTATTATTTGTTGTACTTTATTTAATCTGTCTCCCCTGTGGAATCGACACTCAAAAACTGTGCTACAACTACCACGTTATGTTTTGGGTGTAATCAGGCTTGGACCAAAAAAATGGGGGTTAAATCAGAGAAGAGAAATGGGAGCTTTCGATGGCTTCAAGAGAGAAGAGACTCGACGGCCTGGAGAAGAGAAGCATACTGCATGTGCATCATCAGGCCTCCAACCAGAGAAGGGAGAAGGGCGATTCGGGGCTGAAACCAGAGAAGAAGAAGAAGAAGAAGAAGGTGCCTTTACCTTCAGGGTTCAAAACGTTTCGTTTTGATAACATCAAGTTAAATCCAGTCCGTCCCTTCCAATTCCTTCAACCCAAATGGTTCGTTTCATTAAACTTTTACAAACCGCACCGTTTCACTTGCCACGTTGGATGGGTGCACAAACCGCTTATGTAGATCACCTGCAACAAGACTTTTCGTTGAGGAAATCTACCTAGGCTTCCAATCGAATCCGAACGCTCAATTTTTTTTTCAAACATTGTTTTAAATCCTTCAAATATTTAAAAATAAAGAAAAATCATAAATTCATTAAAAAATATTTTCTTAACCATTAAATTAAAAAAAAAATGATGGATTTTGTCATGATATTCTTAGGTTGGAATATCATTTTCCATTATCGAGACTTCCCTTACATCGAGAGAGGAAGGAGCCTTTTAAATATTTTTATTTTTATAACATGGCAGTGTCAGAACTTATAACATTTAACTAACAAAATGTTAACAGAAGGATCAATTTTATCAAACTTTAAATTACGGGAGTAAGAGCACTAGTAGTGAAATTAATTTAGCTAAATTTTGGTCAAAATTTAGTTAAATGGCACAAAAATTCACTACAATAGACTCAATTAATCTATAATATTTTTAACCTATGGTTTGTTGATTGGCCAAATCTGGCCAGCCCAAGTTGCTGGTCAAATATTATTTAGACCATAAAAATTCATCTTCCCGCTTGCTATTCCTCTCGCGCAAGAAAAAAAATGAAGTAAAAGTATTTCCCAAAACTATAGCAAACTATAATTTTCCTCAACTGCCACCAAAGGACTCCACCATAAGAACTCCACCAAAAAAATCCCAAAAGCATTTCAGCAGCTGCAGTCGAATGACTCCCACCATAAGCCACGCCGTCGACGTCTTTCACAGTCGTTGCCGAATGCCTCTTAGTAAGCCACACCATCGTCGCCTTTTTTTTTTTAATTCTCTTTCTCGGTTTGGATTTCTCTTATGGTTTTTTATTTGGAGCTTGGATTTCTCGATTTGGATTTTTCTTGAGGTTCATTCCATTTGATTTCTTTTTCTTAGTTTTGTTGTGTTCGTTCAATTTCTCTTTCTCGGTTTGGATTTTTCTTGTGTTCGTTCGATTTCTCTTTCTTAGAAGGTGTATGGAAAATTTAATTCGTATATACGTTTGGAGTCACTGCATAGAAGAATCCAAGAAGATTTCCTCCATTGTTTCAATTGCTTCTAGAACTGAACCATAGTTTTGCTCATAAGTTAGATGGTTAAGGCTTCTCAACAGTTGCTATATAGCTCTATTAACTGCTCAACAGTTGCTATGTAATCTCAATGGCCTCTTATTCTCATCATCTTGTCTCTAAATAGTTCAAGTCATTCATTTCAAATCCTCACATCTCTTGTTAGGAAATGGATCCATACACTCATAGTGATGCCTACTCATGTGTGCTTTTTGCCAATTATTCATATTCAAACTCTTTTTCTCTGTTGTCAGTCTGTTCATCTTCAATGATCATATTATATAAAATTACTCATGTCATTATAATATAGTTGAGTGTTTCAATGTAAAAAAACAGTGCAGGTCCACGAATTATAGTGCAAATCGTGCTTGAAACAAATCAAAAGCACGCTCCACATCCTTCCTTGCGGACTCTTAGGCTGCGACAAAGTATTTTTTCTTGTTTTCTTGGGGAGTTGAGATGGTTTTAACAAATGTTGCCCATTATGGATAAATGTCATTAGTAAGATAGTACCTCATTACATAATTATGACTATTAATGGTGTAGAAGTAAGTCAGAGTATGCCCTTGAGCAAGGTCAGAAAATATAAATGATATATCAAGTACATTTATATCATTATGAGATCCCGGTAATTAAAAAAAAATGCCAAATCCATAAATCGTAATAAGCCACTGCTTCTAAAATAATTGTCGATTCATAGATATGACCAGAGTACATACCATGCCAAGCAGTTGGATAGTTCTTCCACTTCCAGTGTATACAATCAATGCTCCCTAACATACTTGGGAATCCATGTTTCTCACCAACTGCGAGCAATCTTACAATGTCATCATTGTTGGGTTTTTTTAAGTATTCTACAGAAAAAATTGAAACAACTACTTTGACAAAAAATTTTATGTTTCTTACTGCTGTAATCTCTCCAATCTTTAAATATTTATTCATAAAATCAGTCGTGACACCATATGCAAGCATCCTTAAAGCAACTATTATTTTTCGAAGGAAAGAAAAACTAAGCCTTCCGTCTCTATCTCGTATTTGGACAAAATAAGGTTCATGGGCTTTTAACGCAGCTTGGATATGAAGAAATAAAGAACGACTCATTCGAAACCTCTTTCAAAAGTATTTGTGATGATAGATTGGAGGATTAGCAAAATAGAAGCGTAAAAGATTTTGGTTGGCTTGCAATCAATTGCACCTAATGAATTCATGTGATTTTTTAGAAGTACCGCATGAGCTTGATCCTTCTTCTTCCAAAACAAGTTGTCTTGCTATCTCAAATTTTTCATCAGAATCTGAATTGATAAATGTCATTTTGTGAAAAACGAATGACCCATTGAGAGAAAATGAAAATAAAAGATTTTGCAGAGACACTTGAGTTGAAATGAATGAAATTGTTGAGAAAATAGTATGTTTTATAGTGAAAAAATATAACCGTTGGATAAATATAGCCATTAAAAAATGAAAAATCCTGGGAGCCGGTCCTACTACTCCCCCTCATTAATAGCCCTCCAATGATTGTGTGTCACGTAAGCAATTTATAGTATTTAATCTACACCTACATACACATGATCAGAGACCCATATAGTCCCTCCCTCATTCCTTCGTCTTTCATGCCATCCCAACCTAAACGAAATCTCACCACACACTCATCCCCAGCGGCGCTCGACCCAAACGGTGGCAAGGATGGAGTTTAACCCAATTCCACCACCACCACCACCATTCTTTTGCCCACCATCTCCGTTGCCCAAAAATTCCATCGCCCGCCATGTTTTCTTTGATTTGTCATCAAATGTTGCTGAAAAAAATCCAAGCAATGCTCATCGATATCCATACCCATGGAGGAAGACGAGTTTGGCTTTCGTAGAGGGCATGGGGGTTTTCTGGGCGTGGGCGTGTCGGCGAGGGGGAAAGGCTTCTGACAGTCAGTTCACTCCATGGCCGTGAAGGTCTCGCCGGATCATTCAGTTTGGAAGAGATTTCTTTCCGTGTGAAGGGGCCGAATTGATTTGGGTTTCGTAAGTGGAAAGGGGGGCGTTGCCGTGGGTTGTGGGTTGTTATTTGTGGCTTTCCATCGAGAGAAGGGGAGGGTCGATGCCTGTGTAAGGGTTTCGATGATCACCAGAGTTTTCCGCATTTGGTCTTGGGTGGCGGGCTTGGTGGTAGTGCAAAGAGACCCAGACGGCGCTGCCCAAATAACCATTTTTGCCTCTTTTGCGTGTGTGATTTTGTGTGTTGTGGTCTAATTAATTTATTGTGTTTTTTCTCACATGTCACTGTCTCAATAGAGGGCTGATCTTCTATCAATAACAGCCCGACCGTCCAGCAGCGCTTCTCTTAAAAAAGATATCCACTGGAGAAATATAGCCGTTGGAAAAAATAAGGCAGTAAAAAATATATCCGTTAGAAAGATATGATTGTTGAAAAAATATAACCGCTAAAGAAATATAGTTGTTAAAAAAAGATATCGGTTGGAGAAATATGACCGTTGCAAATAAAGTCGTTGGCAAAATACTGCAGAAAAAATATATCCATTGTGAATATATGACCATTGTAAAAAAAAAACCGTTAGAAAATTATATCCCTTAGGAATAATATGAACGTTAGAAAATTAATGTATACTTTTTAAATAACGAATAAATATTCAAATTTTGACCCAACTTTATTGATTCTACCAGTGCTCTAAGAGGTTCAAAAATAAAGTTATGAATCAGCCTGTCCAAAAGGCAAACCACATAAATTTAAGAAAAAATATTGGCATTAGCCACTGTTTGGCATCAGCCAAAACACACTTTAAATGAAATGACCAAAAACTCCCAACAACAAAACCCACATTCCGCACGTTCCCTCTCATTTCACCAATTTCAAATTATTTTTTCCTATTTATCCCGCGTCGCCAGTCGCCCATCCTCCCCCCTCCCCCCCGCCCGCTCGCCCTCCCATCCTCTCCCCCCACCCCCACCACCCGTGTTGCCCAAGGCCTCCCGCCTCCCGCCCATCGCCCATCCGCGTTGACTGTTGAGGTGGCGGCATGGTGGTCCGGTGGTGCAGATTGGGCCGTGAGGGAGAAGGCATGTGAGGGAGAGGAGAAGGTCGATGTGGGTTGGGGAAGGAGGGCCATGGCTGAGGGGTGGAGGTCCAGTGTGCTTGTGGGCGGCAACGCGTGGCTGTAGGTGGCGGAATATGAGCCGCGACGTGGGGAAACTACGGGTCTTAGGGGTGATACCCGCCCCCTACAGGGTGGGGCCACCCCTTCCTCGCACCCCGCCTCGCATGGGGCGGGGGGGGGGGGGTTTCACCCCCATCCCCCACCCTCAGGATGCGGGGGTGGGGTGCGAGGCGGATTCCCAATCTGTCCCGCTTCCGTCTATTTAAAAAAAAATACAACATTTTAATTGGTTTAAAAATTATTTTTATGTCCAAAAGTGATTAAAAATATATTTTTAGATCTAAATTATAAATTTAAATTTTATAAATATGACTATAATTTAAAAACGATGTAATTTTTAAATTTACTAGTGCATAGTTTGTGTAAATTGTAGTGTATTAGTTTTTAAACTATGTAACTTTTAAATTTGCCAGTACATATTTTGTGAACAAGTCTAACAAATTGTAATATATATTTATATATACACAATTTGTAAAATATAAATATATATTTATATTTATATATAAAAATATAAGCGGGGGACGGGGCGGGGTTGGGCCCTCCCCACCACCCACCCCCGCTAAGATCCCTAGATACGGGGTGGGGGGCCCCGCCCCTGCATGGGCAAAGCGGGGGTTGCCCGCCCTGCCATGCGGGGGCGAGGCAGACGGGGGTGGGGTAGCGGGGTGCAGGGCCCTGTTGCCCACCCCTAACGGGCCTCGGGCTGAGGGAGGAGGGCGTGCTTGTGGAAGAGCTGGGGGAGGAGGAAGGGCTCGGTGGTGGTGGGAGGCCCAATCGATAGCAGTGGCAGATCTAGGCTGCGACTGGAAACGAGAAAGAGAGGGGGAGAGGTTGGGAGGACGGGTTTTAATAAAGAAGAAAAAGAAAAAAGGATTGCCACGTAACACCGCTACAGTGACTAATCCCTATCAAAGCTCTAAATTTAATTGTAAACAAAATTAGGTTTATAGTCAGATAACTTTTCTTTTGGCCCAAAAAAGCTAATTAACCAATAAAGAATATGATTATTTTTCCCAAATTTATACTTTTTGGGTAATTTGCTGTAAATTATAATTTTTTAGAGATTTAATATATATGTCAAGTCTTGGGTAATTTGCTGTAAATTATATGCTTATCTCCACTCACTTGGGATCTTAATATGCATTCTCGTACATTTAAAATGGAGTTTGCTTGATTAAGGACATGGGTCGTAATTTTATTGGTGTTAACATGGTTACCGCTAGTATTACGAGCAACAAATTGGAAACGTGATCGTTTTGAGTCAAAATAAAAAATCCCACTCAATAGTGGAAATAGGTCCTTCTTAAAATCGAGTATTTAAAAAAAAAAAAATAGAAAAATGGGTTTACTCCAGCCAGTTATAATGGATCAGTTATTAGTTAAATTAATCTTACCGGTTAGTAGTCAAATTTAATAAAACATGACAAAAGAGAAATGTTTTATTTATAAATAAATTTAATAAAAATAAATTTAAAAATTGATATAATTTAGTGTGATGTATTAGATTATATTTTTTTATTATTTATAAAATAAAATAATAATAATAATAATAATAATAATAATAATAAAAATAATAAAACCAAAGATTAATATGGTCGGACAAGGGAAGCGGATAAGGTTTATTTGAAATTGTAACCGGAATGCTCGTCTTCGCCGGGATATCGCTAAACACAGTAAACAAAACAATGTACTGAACTTTCTCGCCTCTCACTAATGGCCTCCTCTCTTCCTCTTTTCAATCCCGCCAATTGCTTCATCTCCAATTCGAAGGTCCTCTCTCTCTCTCTCTCTCTCTCTCTGTACACACACTCGCGCAAACTCTTTATGTCGATTTTTTCTGCCTAATTTTGATTTCTTTGGGACGCAGTTGAAGAATTTCCACCATGGGTGGTCACGAAGACCCAGTTTGTCTTTTGCTACTGACACCGAAAATCTGGTTAAAGCCATTAAAGGAACCACCGAGACTCCACAATATCCGATATTCCAAACTCCACAAGTTGAAGAATCGCACTCTGAGGTAAAATTACGTCTCTTTTCTTCATTTAGTTGCTGTTTACTTTCTGAGAGAACGTAGGGGTAAGAACGTTGGACTGGACTTTTGAAAGCCGATAGTACATTCTTTCAAAGCTCATATGTGCAAGACGACGAACTTTCGCGTTCGTTGGAAATAGAGAACATGTGCTAATTTCAAGGTTAGATAGTTATTCTTATATTTGAAAAAAAAATTATGAAAATGCTCAAATGCGTACTCCAAGTATCCCAAGAGGAAAAAAGGATCCACTATTTTGCTAGGAATAACCCAAGACAAACCAACCCGACAGAAAATGTCAGTCCACAGAGCAATATATCTATCCTAACACATTCCCTTTTGATGTGGGGACTTCTCTTGGTATGTTATTTTTCATTGCTCAATAATTGATTAGTTGACTTATAAACACATATTTTCTCCACACAGTTGGAGCCAGCAGACCCTGACTTCTATAAGATAGGGTATGTAAGGAGCATGAGAGCTTATGGAATTGAATTTAAAGAAGGGCCAGATGGATTTGGAGTGTATGCATCCAAAGATGTTGAGCCACTTCGCCGACCCAGGGTGAGTTGTGTAGCCGTTTATTGCTTGTATTATAGCTTCCTGATCATTAGAGTGTCTGTTAAGTGAACTTTGATTTAGTTATGGGTTTCTTTCTTGCATAATTTTACAAGACTAATAATTTTTTTTGTTTTCATGGTTAATCTTGGAGCCCCATTTCGAGTATTCTACTGTAAATGAAGTTTTACTATATTGTGCAGGTAATTATGGAAATTCCACTGGAATTAATGTTAACCATAAGCCAAAAGCTCCCATGGATGTTCTTTCCAGACATAATACCAGTGGGTCATCCTATATTTGATATTATAAACTCAACCAATCCAGAGGTAATTGTATTTTTTGAATGTAGGCCCGGCATTTGATATATTCATTTATTCAATTTGGTCAATGGGTGAACAAGCTTGCTTACTCATTGGAATAAATGTTCACTTAGTATCCTTTTGTTTTCTCTTGTAATTTGTTGGATTGAGTACCTATAGTCTTATATTAGCTTACTCCTTGTGGCAGACAGATTTGGACCTACGATTAGCATGCCTTCTTTTATATGCATTTGATCTGGAGAATAACTTTTGGAGGTTGTATGGTGACTTTTTACCTAGTGCAGAGGAGTGCACTAGCTTGCTTTTAGCTACAGAGGTGCGTGACTTAGAAATCCTTATCACAGAAATTTCACATCACTAATGACATAGAGGTCCTTGTGAAATTTCACATGAACATGAATTAGATGTGTCTCTTATACACTTGAGCCTAAATACGTTTTTTGACCAGTAGTCAGTCTCTAGTGTAGTTCTAAAATTCAGGTTTATGATTCTTTGCAGTTTTTCTAATAATTCCTTTCTTACAGCCTTATAAACAATTTATAGCCATGCTGCTCTTCCCTTTTGCTCTATATATGTTATAGGAGGAGCTTTTGGAGCTTCAGGATCCTAAGCTTGCTTCAACTATGAGAGAACAGCGACACCGAGCATTGGAATTTTGGGAAAAGAACTGGGTGCGAATAAACCTCTCTGCCTTGTACCGTGCATTCTGTTTGTCCTTTGCTATTATGTACCCCTGTATCTTATTGAAATATCATTAAAGATATTTGTATCTGTGTGATCAGCACTCAGGTGTACCCCTTAAAATCAAGCGCCTTGCCAATGATCCTGAGAGATTCATCTGGGCGGTGGGTACAGCACAATCACGATGCATTAACATGCAATTGAGGATTGGTGCGCTAGTTCAAGATTCAAATATGCTAATTCCTTATGCTGGTAAGCTTCTATCCATGTAAACATTTTTTTAATCATTTTGTCTAGTATATTGCCAAAGGTATGCTGTAAAGTTAAAATCTAACAATCAACTGTGTTCTATTTCACGATATATTTTTTTGTTGTAACAGAATTTTATCAATATGATAATTGATAAAGGAGTCATGTAATCTTGTGCATGGAATTCAATCTTTAGTTTTGTAAATTATAAAATTTAGACATGGTACTTTGATCGTTAGACTGTTATGCATTAATCCCGTTAAATCTAGCAGTGGGGATAGATAATGTGGAACAGATATTTAGGTTCATATCTGGTTTGATCTTAATTTCTAGTTCGGATATCTCTGTTCTGCATTTGCCTTGATCTTTGACTTTATGGGTGAGGATCTTTCCCAAGGAAGTCGTAAATACAAAGAGGATTGCCTTTAAAGGTTGCCTTTGTCTTCCAAATTCTCTTCCATGGGAATGAATTTGTATCATGCATGTTTATGACTTGGTAGAATGAGTGGATGGTGAACTTCCCTTTCTGGAAGTGACGCCAGAAAATCTTGTCTTCGACTTCCCCCCTCATAAGAGTAGAGTATAAGTCATAAAACTCTGAAAATGCATCAACTCCCCAATCTTGTGCATTTCTATAGAGTGTGATATTCCATTTCCTGAAAACAAGCATAAGTTCCCTTGTTAAAAAAGGCACTTATAAAAAAAATGTGTATGTTCCCTGGAATAGAAAGTTTTCTAGGCTTGCCATTAGGGTGAATTAATATTTCTGTACAGTATAAGATGTATTTGATGGGTGATTACCTTGAATGCAATCCAGAGTCTAAGGGCTAAATTATTCAGATGAAAAGACCAAATTAACACTTACATGGAAGGACCAATATGGGTTTAAGCCTAAAAATAGTGTTTTACATTCGACACCACATATGAAGACGACTAAAGGACAAAATATTGTCACTTCTAAAGCCAGAATACCAGGACTCCTTTTTGGATCAATTGTTTCCTTCCTTTAATGGACTCTTAACTGTAGTCACACTATCTACAACTAAGCAATTTGCCAACTCAGTTTTTCTCAAACGTCTAGATTTATTATGTAGATTGGCTGGTTTGTCATTGGATATATGTTTGACCAACTTGCTCTTACTTTTGCAGACATGCTAAACCATTCCTTCCAGCCAAATTGTTTTTTCCATTGGCGTTTTAAGGATCGTATGCTTGAGGTGATGATAAATGCGGGGCAACGGATTAAGAAAGGAGATGAGGTAATATCTGTTATGTTTATCAAATATTGATTTGATCAATTCTCTGCACAGGTGAAATGTTTCAAGTGGAATGAATACATTGGCTTACCAGCATAGATCCATGATGGTAAAGATTGTACAATTAGACTTATAAAAAAAGATTGTACAATTAAACTATAGGTTAAAAGAAGGAACACTGTTCATTATTGTATAAAGTGGCATAACTTATCCTTCTCTGTCTAGAAACCAAACATAGAATTTCCGACCATTGTTGAGCTCAGTGTTTATAGAACTCAAAACTGAACTTCACTTACCGAGAGGCAAGCAGTAGCCAATAGATTGTTTGGAATTCTCTGTTATCTTTGTCATTAATCATTATATGTATATTCTTGATCTGAATTTATTAATTTTTATTTAATATTAGTTTGATCTGCTCATAGTCCTAATGACTGAGGACGAAGTGGCAGTGAACAATGTTATACACAGTATTGTGGAGGATGCACCAGAGATACACCTTGATGCGCTATTGAATAGTGCCAGGACAGATACTGAGCACTCCTATACTCAGTTTGTTTTTCAGTTAATTGTGCCTCTGAGCTTGCACATGAATTAAACAGTGCAAATAAATTTTGTAGTGACCCATTGTTGGAAGAACCCTAGAACACTGGAGATTACAAGAGTACTACCTGGAGTTATACTATTGCACTGAAGGGTGAATGACTTTACGAGATATATATTTGGGATCATTGTTAGCAGTTGCTTTCCCTTCAGAATAATATGGGCCTTTATGTGAGGACGTGACTTTAGTGCCTAGGCAATATAAAAGCAAAAGTTGTTACAAGAGCTATATCATGTTGTCAGGGTGACCTGCTGAATTGATTGATCAATTTTAAATATTATTACATTCCTGCCTTAATTGCTAGTTAGGTGGATCTCTTTGTATACTTCTTGTGTACTGGGATAACACCCTTTTTAGTCTCAATAAAATTTATCTTACTCATCACAAAATGTGTAACCTAATACTGAACACATGCACTGAGTGGAGTTTTGAGTTTTGTTTCTTCAATTAAAATAAATTGTTTCAAATGTAAAACCGTGGTGGCTACATAATTTTATTTGTGATTTTGCTCTTGTTATAAAATTATTAATTTACATCTCAGCTTGTTGTCCTTGCATTTTTTCGATAAATTATCTAATTGGAGAGCATGTAGAGGACTTATTTATCATAAAATCAGAACGGGGATGTATAATGCCGCCATAATAGTGCTTGTCCTGATAAAATCTTAGCACTGCTATTCATGAAATCAAGTTGATGATGACATTTTGATAATATCTAGCTGCAGAAAGTTATATCAACTTTTCTTTTTGTAAGTAAGAAGTAATTTTATTAGAAACGAATTCGTAGGCTTCATACACTGGAAGTATACAAAAGAAGACACCTAAATACATTATAGAAAACAGAGAGCGACACCAGAAAATCATGAGCAAATGCCCCTTCAATTAATAAAGCAGAAAACCAAAGTAATAAAGATTGTGCAAAAAAGTTCCGACAAGTCGGAATCGGAATTAGATCGGAGCCTACACAAGGTGAAGTTCAGATTTGAACTTTGACAAAGTCGGAGTTGGAGTTTGGATTTAGGGGAATCCGACTCCCTCGCCCCTACCATGAACTGATAAGAAGACCACCAACTTCTAACCTTATCAACAAAACCATCAACTCCTAACCGCGTGTTTTCAAACTTAAAATACCTCCAACCCCCATGAATAGCACAACTGCCCAGCAAAATAGGGAAATGATCCAAACACACGCGAGGCAATCTCTTTTGACACAGCTCCGGATAATGTACCTCCCAAGGCAATCTCTTATATCAACTTTTCAAAGCTATTTGGTATGCATAAAGCTAATGTTGAGATTATGGTATGACATTCTATACTAGATTTGGTTTTGCTTCAGGTAGTTATTTTGAATATTTTACTCATATTATAATTTGTGTTCTACATGTAGAACAACTTATCACTTATGATAGGTAGAAAAGAAACCCAGAATTCTTAATGCTGCACCATCTGCTCCTAATTTCATAAATTCACACAGATGACTGTCAATTACCTGGGTGGACAGAAGAATGACATGTTCATGCAAAGATATGGATTTTCATCGTCAGTGGTATTTTCTTTCAGCTCTACTCTTCTTTTTCCCGTTTTGGATGCCTATCAGTTACCAGGAACTAATCTAGTTGAGATTATAATACAAGTAAAAAAAGTAATATTCAATTTGTTCAAGTCGAAAGAAAAAGGAAATAATTGCTCTTTTCAGAAATAGTGAATTTTTCATGCAACTTTTTTAATACTATCCATAGCTTTTTGTGAATCCTAATTATATGTGAACTTCTGTTGACTAGTGTTTGAAGCCTTAAAATAGGAGGGAGGAAAAAGAAAAAGATGGTCAATAGTTTTTCAAGGGTGCCTGAGTGAAATATCTTTACCACCTTGGAATACAGCACCAACCAAATATTGGCTGGTCCTGGAAAGTGTAGCAACTAAACAAGAAATTAGAAATTCTATGCTATTGTGTAACATGCAGGAGCCCTTTGAGTTACATGTCACATTTTCAGCACTTTGATCTCCGTGCACAATGAAATCATTAGCAGTAATCATTTTGCAATCTAACTTGTTTGGAAACTAAAACTATGGTTTCTTTTTGCATATGAGAGTGTGTTTATGTGCAATTGTATGGTCTGCAACACTAAATAATGGAATAAAACAGTTGAGTGACTGCTGTTTGTATCTGTTATGCCATGTGCTTGTACGTTGAATCAGTTTCCAATCCATGTTACCCTCTTGGTTTCAAATTGGGTTTTAGTGGTGTACATCATAGTCTAACTTGAACTGTGGCAAAGTGATGCCTTTTCTGTGGTTCGTCATATCTGACAAGATGGTCAAGTCTCGGTTCTAAAGTTATGATACTTTCTATTCCCCCCCCCCCCCCCAGGCAAAGACTGTAAGTATATGTGTCAAACGTTCACCTCCTCCACTCACTCTCTTTCTTTTCTTTTCTTTTCTTTTTTTCCTTTTTGTTTTTCAAATAAGATTAGTACCAAAGGACATCATTATGTGACGTTATACTAGATGACAAATTAAATTTCCCTTTACTCTTTTTATTTCCTGAGACTAAGCCTGGTTTGGATTCAAGAATCACTCCAACTAATCTCATCTCATCATTACAACTTTCTCAAATTTTCACACAAAACATAATAAACAATTCAACTTTTTCAAATCTCAAAAATAATATTCTAACAATATTTTATTCAACTTTCAACTTTCATCTAAAACCATCTCATCTCATCTCATCTCACTATTCAAATCTCACCTAAGAAGGCATGTGATACCTGTACCTGGGGTTGGTGGCTTTTTTCTTCTTTTTTTCCTCAAATGGTATGGAAATCTTTGAGTTAGAGCTTTAACTTCTAAATCTTAATGTAGCAGATTTATGACATTGCATGCTATTTCTGAATGTTACTTGTAGGAGCTACATTTTCTGGGGCAGTTTATTTTTTCTTCTATTATTTTATAGTCTTAATCTTTTGGCAATATTTCATCATATTGTCCCTGGTATGTTTTAAAATGAGCGAAAGCTTGTTATTGGATATCCTTCATTTGAATGTCTTTCACAAGTTTCAAGGCATGAGCCTAGCCATTAGATAAAGAACTTAGCAATGATCCAATAGGTGAATTATATCAATCTAAAGTGCTTCATATGCGTTTTTTTATGGCATGTGATTGATGTTCTTACCCAAAATCCTCTCAATTAGTGGAATGCTTGTGGGTAGAAGTATGCTAGCATCCTCTTCTTGCACCTCTGTTTAGAATGCTTTGAAAGTTTTATTTGTTTTTAAAATTTGATATGTTATTTGGGGTAATTTTCTTGGAATTAAGTTCTAATGGCTCGAGTGTACAGAATCCTTGGGATGTGATCCAGTTCTCAGGCAATGCACATATTCATTTGGATTCCTTCTTGTCAGTCTTCAATATATCTGGCCTACCTGAAGAGTATTATCATAACAGTATGAATTATCTGATATTTTCATTTCATGACTTGCTTGATATTTAATTCTTTTTGCACTTCAAATCTGGAATTATTATCCAAATGATTCAAATAAAATTTGTAGCAGGTCGTCTTTCTAATGGCGGAGATACTTTTGTTGATGGTGCGGTCATAGCAGCGGCAAGAACAATTCCCACTTGGGCAGATGGGGATGTGCCCCCAATCCCAAGCATGGAAAGGAAAGCTGTGAAAGAGTTACAGGAAGAATGCCAACAAATGCTGGCAGAATTTCCTACTACCTCTGAGCAAGACCAGAAATTGCTAGGTATGGTTGCAATGCTAATCTTCACACTCTGACTGCATTGATAGTAGGATTCTACCAACTTTTGGCTTGAGTTAAGTTATGGTCAAAATCTCCAATATTCTGAACATGGGGAGCTAATGGAGTTGGCTATGTATCTCTTGGGATAGCTAGCAGATTATTAATATGCCTGAATATAATATTTACACATTTAAAGCTTCTAATTTCCCCCATGCTGCTTCCGACAGATTCTATGCCAGAACCTACAAGGACACTTGAAGCCGCAATCAAGTATGTGGTCTTCACATACTATTTTTGTTTTCTGAGAACTTTCCTTTTTATTTGTGCAATTTGGCTTTTACGTGTTCTGAAAGTGAGACCCCCCTCCCCTCTAGTGATTGCTGTCTTCCTGGGCATGTGCAGGTATAGATTGCACCGGAAGTTGTTCATAGAAAAGACCATTCAAGCATTAGAGATCTATCAGGAGCGGATATTGTTCTAATCCAACAGTTTTCAGTTTATAAGACAGGAAAATTTTGTGTAGCTAGTTTTCCATAGGCACATTAGTTGAATGGTTAATGTCAACACCATCTGAAATTTTTGGAAATCTCAGTTTTGCAAAAAGGGTGTTTGTTTTATACCTTTCGTGAATCCTCTTTGTTCAAGCACAAT
This sequence comes from Cyclocarya paliurus, assembly GCA_029856935.1. NCBI lineage: Eukaryota > Viridiplantae > Streptophyta > Magnoliopsida > Fagales > Juglandaceae > Cyclocarya > Cyclocarya paliurus. The sequence continues at coordinate 19,901,743 of CM056951.1, forward strand.
GGTTAAAGAGCTTTCAAGCGATTTCATGCAGAGCTATTTTTACGACAAAGCATAATGAAAAAGGTACATGGGGCGAATTTTATTAAGACAAAAGTTGGTGATTCTCTGCCATTTCATTTCAATGTTAAGATAAGTTTTTCCTTGCTAAAAAAAATATGTTCGATGATTTGAACTTATCCACAAGAATGTATTTTGTTAAATTTTTGTGTTAGAAGTTAAAAATCAATGGGAGTGTGTGTGTGTGTGTGTATATAAATGTTAATTATCATCTTCTACACCACACAACTTGATGTGATTTGTCATATTTTTCTTCTATTCAAATATACATATGTATACATTAATATGTATATGTTTAAATATAAGGATAAAAATAGCTAATCACATCAAGTTGTGTGGTGTAGAAGATGATAGACAGAATTTTTCATATATATATATATATATAGTCAGGTGTTCATAAGAGCTAAGGCAAATTAGTTAGGCATTTGGGTAGTGAGGTATTTTTAAGTATTCCGGGAATAGTAGAGAAAAATTAATGATAAAATAATTATAAAATGTTAAATAATTATAAAAAATATGTGAAAAATAATAATAAAATAATAAATAATAATATGGAATATTTTCAATACCCAACGAGGTTGGAGGAGATCAACAAAAAGGCTCATGCAACTCATCTCACTAAAAAGACTCCTCTCCTGCAGCAGGTCTACGGGCCCGTCTACCCCCTTGGCAAAAATCCATTCCAGCATAAATTGGAAACCTATCAATTGTTACTGCTCATTGCCCAATACCTAAGAACTCTTCCGTGAAGCACGTGTGTATAATTGTGTGCGCGCACACAAATATTACTTCTATAATTTTTAAAGCACATTCTTTGCTCATTTAAAGTCAACTCTAGCCGTTTTCCTAGTTGATTTTATTATAATTATTAAATAATTGTGATTTGTACTTATAGTTGGTACAAAATTCATTTTATTAGTTTTTTTTTGTTTTAAAATTTAAAATTTCATAATTTTCATTATATCAATAACGGAGAGATAAAAAAATAATTTTTTTGTAAGTCTTCTTAAATACAGTTAGCATTTTTCTTCTTACAACCTCAATATATTATTATTTATGTAATTTAATCTAATTCTATACATAAAAGACCCTTTAGCTTTAATTTTGAAAGTTAAAAATATTTTGTCTTCTTTTATTTATAATATTTTATTTTCTTTTGAGCCACATCTTCAATCCATATGTTAAATGATTATAAATTTAGAATAAATTTAAAGGTCGTGGAATTTGAAAGGATATGAACATTTATTTTCTTTCATTTATGACATTTTAACTTCTTTTCTCCGTATATAAATTCTGAAGTAAAAGTTTTGCACCTTTTAAACCATGCCATCGATTATGTGTTAAAATAATTATATAATTTTCAAGGTAATGCGATTTTAAAGGTAAAATAACTTCTTGATCTTTTTATCTATAACTATTCATATTTTTTCGTTTACATATATATAATGAATTAACTACAATAGGTTCGAACACATTTATAATTAGGAAAATGATTAGCAATTATTTTACAACTATTTTATAACTTTATATAAAATAAAGGGTAATTTTATAATATTAGAATTTATTTTTAATGGAGTGGCATAATTTTATTAATTTATTAAATAAAATAGTTAAAAAGAGTTGTAAATGTATTATTACCTTTATAACTAATTTTCGAATGTAGTCCATCAACATTCAAACCAACTTGAAAGAGAGGCTGAAGTAATTTGTAGCTTACCTTTAAGTAAGAAGGGGTCCAAAGATAAATTGATTTGGTGTCCTAACAAGAATGGTTCTTTCTCGGTGAGAAGTCTTATTATCTAGCAATTGATATGAAAAGAACAGTGGAAGGGGAACAATCAAACAATAAAAGGGATATAGTAGAATTGAAGAAAATATGGGAATTGAATGCATCAAATTCTGTTAAAATATTTATTTGGAAAGCTGCTAGTGAAGTTCTTCCAAGAAAGAATAATTTGTTTACAAGAAAAATTACTGAAGTGTCTAGCCGTGTTGAGTTATCTTTTGTAATGCCTGCAACGGTGGTTGATCTACTGGCTAGCTGGACGCTTCCGAGAGGAGTCCCACAAATCAAAGCTGTATGGAACGTATGGAAGATGATTCTGACCTATATTATGTGGTGCTTATGGTAAGAGCGGAATAATCAGACTTTTGAAAACAATGAGCGGTCACTAGAGGAACTTTGCACTCATTTTTTTCGTACTTTATTTCTATGGGCCATAGCTTTAAATGTTAATGACTTGAATTTTCATGACTTTCTAGTTTTCAATACTGTGACCTAGATATGTCTTATCTCTTGTATATCGTTTACTTATATATAAAAAAAAAAGTACCGATACTCTCTTTGCCCTATTTGTGAATAGCTGGAGACTAGTTGTCATGCGTTATGGAGTTGTGTTGCTGCTTTTGATATATGGGTAGACTTTAAGAGTTTAGTTCAAAAATGGATTTGTAGAGAAGATGGTTTCTATAATATATGGGAGGAGATGGTAAAAAGGTTACAGAAAAGAGATTTGGAGGAAATGGCTTGTGCATTTCGAAGGATCTGGTACAGGAGAAATAGATTTGTCTTTGAAGAAAAGTTTAACAGTCCAAGCTCAATATTAACTGGTGCTAAAAATGATCTGGAAGAGTTTATGGATGCAAAATGAAATAGTCAGAACTCCCCTATCATTTGATGGTGCTGTTAATAGAGCCAGCAAAAGCCAAGTAACAATTATTTTAAAGCTAATTGGGATGCTGCTCTAGATGGAGAGAATTTGAAACTAGGGGCTGCAATTGTTATTAGAGATATTGATGGTGAGTTAATAGCATCCTTATGTATGCCTCAACAGTCAACAGTATGTTATTCATTTTGCAATTATTGTAATTCATGCCTTATAGAGGGCTATGCAGCTATGCTCAAAAATTTGTTTAGAGAATGTCATCTTTGAAAGGGATGCTTTCCCAGATATTAAAGATGCAAAAAAGTAGGAAGATAATTGGTCTTGGTATGGCCAGATGACTGAAGATCATTGCAAGGTAGACTACAATGGAGGATTTAACACATTCCTAGAGAAGGGAACCATGCAGCTCATAAATGGCTAGATTTGCTCTTTCTTGTGAAATGGAATTAGTGTGGTTAGAAGATGCTCCGGATTTGGATTAAGAAATGTATTCATCTAGAAAAATAATGTATTGTTTGATTATTTATGATGAATGAAGAGAGTTTTGCTTTCAAATTAAAAAAAAAAAAAATCGAATGAATATGTTAAGCTTGAATGCTTTAATTTATTTCGAACGTTATATCTATGTTCAAACGTTAATTATAATATGTTGGAATGTAACTACACAAATTCAAACAAATTATGATCAAATGTTACACTGTTGACATTCAAACATTGGCATGATCACGTTGAAACATTAAGATATCATCGTATAATTATTAAAAAAAACATTAAGATATCAGCGTTAGAATGCTATTAAAATCACATTCAAACGCTAAAACTATTGATGTTCAAACATTATCATAAAGAAATTCAAACATACAAACGTGTGAACATTAAGGACATGTTTGGGTAACATCAAACATTTCTAAAATTCCAAAAATCTCTTATAACTTTATTTTCAAATATCACTTAAACACAAAATACTTTTCTATTTCAAATTTTAATATTTTTATCAAATTATTATATAATCATTATTTAAATACAAAAATTAATATAAGTTTTACAAACTTCAAAGCAAAAATAATATTAAATATTATATTCATACAACTTTTTGACTTTATCAATTCACTTTCATATTTTTATTAACTTCTTCTCTCTCATTTATTAAAATTGAATAAAACATCTTCATTCAAACTATTTTACTGTTATAAAATTTTGAAATACGTTATGCATCCAAACATGCCATAAGACTTTGACATTCGAACATTACCAAGTCCACTTTCGAACATTACGTTTCATTTATGTTTGAATGTTCAATTTTAATTTCGAATTGAAAGTCACTTGAGAATGTTACAATTTACGTTCAAATGTTTGAATGCAAAATGTGAGTGCCATGTGTTTGAATGTAAACCATGATGTTGGAACGTAATTTTTTTTTTGATAGCCAAAACATTCCTTCATTCATAAAGCATCAATACAAATTGTTTTGATCATTCCAAAAGAATGATCGACAAAAGTAGGAATATGCTCCTATCACATAGACATATTGTCAACATTCCAAGCATAACGAGCTAATTTATGTGTAACATCATTCCCCATGCGATGCACATGTTGGATTTCAACCTCTAAAAGAAGTGTAGCAGACTCTTTGTTCCTTAATGAGATTGCCATCTGATGACAAGGAGTCTTGCTCCTATTTTATCTCTCAAACTAGCACTAGGCAATCACTTTCAACAAGTTTGTAAAGACCCAAATGGACACCCAACTGTAATCCTCAAAGTAAAGCCAACAATTCAATAGTAGCTGGATTTCGACCTCATGTTCTATCTTACTTACAGCCATCACTAGTTTTCCTCTGTCATCTCGAAGTACCACACCCACACCAGCTTTTCTCAAATTTGAAAATATGGCTCCATCAACATTCAACTTAAAGAAACCACTTGGAGGAGGATTCCAGCAGCAGATTCTTTTATCAATTTGAGTTGGGGAGCTTCTAAGATCAATAAAAAATTTCTGCAGAGACATAGCATGGTTAATAACTTGACCTGGCTGAAACAATATTTTGTCCAATTACATCTTATTATGTCTAAACCATAACCCCAAGTTATGAGAAAAAACATGGTAAAGTCTGAATTAGTTCCTTTATCCAGAATAAAATGAATCACATCCAAAAAATCCACATCTAAATTCACCTGTTGTATAATGGGCACATAATTCTTCCATAAATTTTCGAGAGATGGACAAGACACCAAGGCATGATGAGCATCTTCTGGGGCTAACTTACAGAAACAACATTTATCTTCCACCTCAATTCTCTTCTATCTCAGATTTCTAAGAGTTGGCAGTAAGTCTTTGCATGCTTTCCATTCAAAAATTTGAATTTTCTTGGGGTCTTGCATCTTCCATAACATTTTCCACAGCTTCTTCTGAACTATAGCATTCAAATTTTCTCCAACATTGATGTTACTATGTTCTTGGATCAGTTGATAAGCACTTTTAACACTGAAGGTCCCATTTTGTTCTTGTGTCCATATCCATTTATTCGCATATTTGTTTGAAGAAAGCCTTATTTTCAGAATGTCATCAGCTACAAAGAGAGCTCAAATATGATCTACTCTCCACCCTTTGGTTGATGAGTCAATGAGTGTAGCAACTGTGTCTTCCAAATGATTATCTTCCCTTAATACCATTTCATGCCCTAAAGCCTTATGGCTAGGAATCCGTACATCTTTCTAGATGTTAATGTTCTCTCCTGTCCCAACTCTCCATCTACACCCCTGCATCACCCATTTTTTTGCTTTTCATATCCCTCTCCAAGCATAAGAGGGATTTGGACCTAACTTAGACTAAAAAAAGTTCCATTGTGGAAAGTATTTTGCTTTGAAAATTCTATGTAAGAGGGAATTCTCTGTTTGAAGAATTCTCCATCCTTGCTTTGATAGTAGGGAAATATTAAAAAGCTGTAAATCCTTGAAGTCCATCCCTCCTTTAAACTTAGATTGATATATACGATTCCAACTCATCCAATGCAATTTTTTTTTCTCATTATTTCTTTGCCCCTACCAGAATCTGGACATCATCCTTTCCAAGTCTTTACAGAAGCTAATTGGTAGTTTAAAACAACTCATAATGTATGTGGGTATGGATAAAGCAACAGTTTTGATAAGCACTTCTCTTCCCCCTTGTGACAATAATTGTTCCTTCCAACTTTGTAATTTACTCCATACTCTATTCTTAATATCAGCAAAAGCCCTTGATTTTGATCTACCCACCATGTTAGGTAAGTCTAGATACTTTTCATACTTCTAAAAAGAGCTCACATTCCACAACCTCAGGAGCTCTCCTTGACTATCCTCTCTCACATTTCTTGAAAAAACCATAGCAGTTTTTTCTTTATTAATTTTCTAACTATAAGCCAATTCGTACTTTTCTAAAATGGTCTGAATGTTTCTTGTTGTACTGACATCAGCCTTGTAGAAAATGATACTATCATCTGCAAAAAGAAGATGATTAATCTTAGGAGCTCCACTATAAATACGCATTCCTCTGATTGTGTTATCCCTCTTAGCCAACTTCAAAAGACCAATTAAACCCTCAGTACATAAAAGGAAAAGGTAAGGGGATAAATGATCCCCTTGCCTCATCCCTCTACTAGGGGAGATAGGACCATATGGAAACCAATTGACCAAAACTGAAAAGGAAACAGTACTGACACACTTCATAATGAACTTCACAAGGCTATTAGCAAAACCAAGTTTCAGTATTGATTTCTCTAAAAAGCCCCATTCCACCCTATCATAGACCTTACTTATATCCAACTTTAAAGACATATACCCTATTTTTCCTTTTCTCTTATTTCTCAAGTAATTCAAAAGTTCATAAGCCACTAACACATTATTAGTTATCAATCTCCCAGAAAACAAAAGCTCATTGTGACTCAGAAATCACATAAAGTATTACCTTTTTAAGTCTATTTGCAATAACCTTAGAAACCAATTTATAGATCACATTACAAAGACTAATAGGGTGAAAATCAACAACCATTTCAGAACATTTCTTTTTAGGAATCAAGCAAATCAATATATGGTTGAGGTCAGTAGGCAACACACCTGAGTTTAGTGTCTGGAGCACAGATGATGTAACTGAGTTGCCAACTACATGCTAATACTTTTGATAGAAAATTGGTGACATCCCATTTGATCCAGGTGCCTTGGTGGGATGTATTTGTTGCAGAACAACTTCAACTTCCTCAGCAGTGTAACTTTTAGTAAGTTCCTATTCATTTCATCAATAACCCTCGGTTCAATATTTTCTAGGATATTCAAATGATCTCTCTGTTCAGAAGTAGTAAAAAGGGATCTAAAGTAATCTACAATGCGTCCATTCCTTTGATCACCCTCTTGCCACAGCCCCCTGTCCTTCTAATCTGGTACTAAAATTTTCTTTCTTCTCTGAGAAGCTTTAGAATGGAAGTATCTTGTATTCTAATCACCTTCCTGAAGCCAATGCATCTTTGACCTTTGCCTCCACATCACTTCCTCCCTTTCCAGCCAGATCTGAACCTCTTCTCTAGCAGCATTCATTCTTGCAGGGTCAGATTGAGATGGATCTATTTCATGTAGCTGCTCTAATCTTTTTCTTGCATTACTCAATTGTTGCCTTACATGGACAAAACTAGCCTTATTCCACACTGCCAATTTTTCACTACAGTCTTTAATCAAACCCATAACTTCCACCATGCTATTATCCATAGCTCTCCAATCCCACACATCCTTAATTATTTGAGCACACATTTCTTCCCCCACCCATATAGCCTCAAACCTAAAAGGTTTTTTCTCCCTCACCAGAGCATTACTCATCTCAATTTCAAACCATATTGGTAAATGGTCTGAATAAGCTACAACCCCATGTGTCACCACAGCTTGTGAAAACAATTGATTAAGTTGATGATTCCCTAAGAACCTATCCAGCCTTTCACTAATCCCCCCCATCACCACCTCACCCATTGCTCCACATGAATTTTGGACCTCTATAACCCATATCACGCAGAGAACAATCATGTAGCACTTCTCTAAATGCCACCATTTGTGACTCAGGTTGTGGTCTACCTCCTTTTTTTTTTTTTTGTTCAAGGATCTTATTAAAATCCTCACATAACAACCAAGGGTATCCTTCCCCCCGATTTAGGGATCTAATCAAATTCCATGTTTGATCTTGGCTAGCAGTATTAGGCTTTCCATAAATTTTCGTAAAAAACCAATAATTTGACAGACCACTAAATCTGCCCTCCTAGACTCGTCAAACAGCACTTTTTCAGCTATTGTAATTTTTTCTGGCATCAGAACAGTGTCCTATGAGATGGTCGTCAACATTGGAGTTGCCGGCGCAACTTTTGTGGCATCCCACAGTGTTCAAGACCTCCCCATGACAGATACATTCCCTCGTCTACAAGCATCTTGGAAAGGAGTAAGATTTCCGACGCCAAGGACGTTATCGTCGTTGTAGCGGTAGCGAGAGATGACTCAAAAACTTTCGGCACACATGTCTATGCCATCCCTAAGCATAGTGGCCCTCCTAGTGTTTCGTAATGCCTCATCGAAAGCCCTGTCAGTGTTAACACCTCAGTCGCTACTATTGTCAACACAAGTTCTCTGTCTCATATAATGTTGGGAGCTAGTTTAGATGTTTTCGGCGCAACAAACCCTGGCCGGTGTTGTACCAGCGTCACTGATGGGCCTAGATTGGACGTGGGGGCCCTTTTCAAAAGTAGACCCATGTTTTAGCCTCCGTTTCATAATGGTTGGGCTAGTTAGACGCATTTGGCCCAAGCCCACCTCGTTTTTGCCTTTACTTATTTTTCCTTTATTGGACTTGTTGAAGGAATTGGACCCATTCCAAACCACCCCATTTCTTTAGAGGTACCCGCGTGTTGTAGGCCTTGGTCGAGGCCCAAGCTCTTATCCACTTTGCTTATTAGTTCATCCATTGCCTTTTTTAGTAAAGCAAATTCATACTTCAAACAAAAGAGGGACCTCAACTCCGCACTTTCCACTAGGCCAACAAAGGACAGACCTTCAGCCCTTGTTGCCGGTATGGTGCCTTGACCAACCTTCTCTGCAGCAGTGGTGCTCTCTGCATGTCCCCTATTGCCTAAGTTGCCTACCCTGCAAAGAACATAGCTTGATACTGGCTTTTTTCATTCATGCTATTTACCGATTGATTGCTTACCTCTCTAATTATTCATTCATTTTATTATTGAATTTGTACACCTTAAAACTGTATACCTTAAAATAATGTCTAAAATTACCCAACGAGACTATAAGCTAAACCTAGAGCTTCAATTTTTCCCCACGTTGTTACACTAATAAATCCATAAAACATGTAATAAAATAGTAAATAAAATTAATGTATTTTATATTAATAGCCTTGACACGGCATAAACTCAAATGCAAACATTTATTCTGATATGATATAATCGGTGATAAATAAGGATAGTCACAACAAGAGGCATGTCTTTTTCTTTGCCTCGATGAAATGCGCGTTTTCTTAGGTTCAGAATTTCATTTCTTTCGGAGAAATGCTACACAACCTCTACTATTCACCCACACTCCACACTCCATACTTTTTAATATTTTTTAATATTTTTTTTAATTTTTTTTTTGAATTTTTTTTTAAATATTTCAAATTTTTTATTCACTATTCATAAAAAAAATATTTGATAAAAAAAAATTAAAAAAAAAAAGTGGAATGTGGAGTGTGGTGAATAGTAGGAGGTTGGGAAGATTATTTCTTTCGAAAAACCTCACCTCCCCGCATTCGCACCTCTGCCCAGCGCTCCTACAGGCCCTCGCGGTCGCTGCTTGCCGCACGAGTTGAAGCTTGGGGACGTCTTCTTCACAGTTGAAGCTTGGGAACCGCTCGCAGCTGTTCGCACGAGTCAGGTATTTTCGTCGAAAATTTTTTTGTTCCTTTTCTCCTGTGCTTCTGAATGTCTCCAACTCTCTCTCTCTCTCTCTCTCTCAAACCTTTCTCACTGAATCTCTCTCTATCTCTCGGGATTCCTTTTACAGACCAAGATTTATCACTCTTGATTTTCTCACTTTGTGTTTTTTTTTCCTTTAACTTGTTCCTATTGTGTTCTTCGTACCCGTTTGTTTTGGACAATTTTTACCATGCCAACCTGAGTGAGGAGTTTCCTGGTTGCCTCTTTTGTTTCGTTCTCCGGAGATGAAGGGAATGTGAACAAGTTTATTAGTAATTTTGTGATATGGACAACCCATTTGGGGCTGGGGATTTTGGGGTTACGAATCTGTGGAGGTTTTTTTCGGGATTCCCTAGGGTTTATGAACTTTTCATTGAGTTTATGATAACTAATTTGTTAAAATTATGCTGAGTTTATGTAACAAACCTGATTGGTAGTGTTTGGATAACTAGAAAATATGAGAGAAAATACAAGAAAATAGGTCAAATTCAAGGTTGACCTAGCCTCCAAGAAAAAGAGAGAAAAGAGAATAGGGAAATATTTTTCTTAATGATTCTGGATATCCTTACAAGTCCCTCATTCTGCTACATATATCACTTCTCTGTTGGGCCACAGACCACTTACTCCAACAGTAACGTAAAGCCACAATCAAAATATAACTAACAATAAATGGGCCATGGCCCGACTCAACAAGACTCGTGCAAATAAACTCAACTACTAAACTCTTATTACTCAGCCCAAGCCTGCTATTACTTTGGTCCGTCCTATCTCTATTGCAGACTTGTGACAGTTTATGAATCTGGTGAGTAATTTTGTGATATGGACAACCATTTGGGGCTGAGGATTTTGGGGTTACAAATCTGTGGAGGTTTTTTTGGGGATTCCTAGGGTTTATGAACTTTTCATTGAGTTTATGATAACTAATTTGTTAAAATTCTGGTGAGTTTACGAATCTGGTGAGTAATTTTGTGATATGGACGACCCATTTGGGGCTGAGGATTTTGGGGTTAGAATCTGTGGAGGTTTTTTTGGGGATTCCTAGGGTTTATGAACTTTTCATTGAGTTTATGATAACTAATTTGTTTAAAATTCTTATAATTTTGCATATTAGGGTTTACGAATCCACAGCTTGTTAGTAGATTTTTTCTCAAAATTGAAAATGGTTCAAATTGGTTGTTACAAAATCTCGGTTCCTTTAGTTAGATGGTGTTTATTTTGGTGTGGCTGTTAGTTTAGGCTGTAAAATGGAATTTACCCTTAATGTATGTGTGTGTGTGTGTGTGTGGATGTTGATAAGTTTGATGGTCAGCATCCTTTATTATTTGAGAAATTCAGAAAGGAGTTTCTCATCAGCTTTATTAGTGACATTCTAAATAGCTTGGAGGTCTAGAGACACTTTTTTTTTTTGTTTGATAAGTAAGAGATAAATTTTATTAATATGAATGAAATAGGCATGGCCCATGTACACAGGAAGTATACAAAAGAACACCTAAATACAATCTAAGGGTGATGCACTGAAGCCAAAAAATCATGAATATTATCCCCGTTTAATACAATAGCTGAGAACCACAACAATAAAGTATGTAAAAAAAAGTTCTTTAGCTCCAGCCTTGTGCGTTCCTTATCCTCGAAACAACGCGCATTCCTTTCCGTCCAAATGCACCACATGATACACAGCGGAATCATCTTCCAAACTGCTGACACTTGTTGACAGGCCTGCAATTTCCTCCAACAACCCATCAAGTCCACCACCCTCTTGGGCATTACCCAAGCCACACCAGCCCTACGAAAAATCTCGTCCCACAACACTCTAGCTACGTCACAGTGTAATAAGAGATGATCCACCGATTCTCTATTCTTTTTACACATGTAACACCACTCCATCACTATACATCCTCTCATTCTCAAGTTATCTGTGGTTAAGATCTTCCCAAGAGCGGCAGTCCAAACAAAAAAAGCAATTTTAGAGGGCGCACGAGACCTCCAAATGTTCTTCCATGGAAATGGAGTATGATCCTGTGTTGTCAAAAGGTTGTAATACGCCTTAACTGAACATTTCTTGTGATCCTTAGACCTCCACTTCAATCTATCATGTTGTGCCGTAGTAGTCCCCATTGAATGTAATAGGCTGAAAAAATCTGAAACCAAAGATAATTCCCAATCATGAAAATCCCTATTAAACAGAATATTCCATTGATGTGAACCATGATGAAATAGCCTCACATCTGCCACTGAAGCCTCCCTATTAGCTGCAATACTATATAAAACCGGAAAAACCCTTTCCAAGGCACGATCACCACACCACACATCCCGCCAAAAACTGATTCGGTTGCCCTCACCAGCTACAAATCGAATATGAATTTCAAAACATGGCCACCCCTTCCTTATAAACTTCCATAGACCCACTCCATACCCCCCTCTCACTTCCTTGGAACACCACCCACCCCAAGCCACACCATATCTAGCATCTATGGTTTCCTTCCACAATGATCCCCCCTCCAAGTGATATCTCCAAAGCCATTTCCCCAATAGTGCTTTATTAAAGGTTCTCAAGTGGCACACTCCCAACCCCCCATTCACAACTGGAGCACATACTGTCTTCCAGTTAACCAGATGAAATTTCTTCTCCTCCCCTATACCTCCCCATAGGAACGCCCTAAAAAGTTTCTCAATTCTATTCACCACCCCTGCAGGCATAGGAAAAAGAGATAAGAAATAAGTGGGAAGGTTAGTAAGGGTGCTCTTGATAAGAGTGAGACGACCCCCTTTTGATAGATATCCCCTTTTCCATCCAGCTAGTCTTTTTTCAATCTTCTCCACCACTCCATCCCATATGGCTCTACTCTTGAAAGTTGCTCCTAAAGGAAGACCCAGGTATTTCATTGGGAAAGATGATACCCTACAATCAAGGAGACTTGCTAGATTGAGGATATTGGGGACCACACCCACCGGTACCATCTCGGACTTGTCAAGGTTCACCTTGAGCCCTGACACCGCTTCAAAACAAAGTAACAATGCTCGTAGAGTTTGGACCTGACTACTATCCGCTTCACAAAATATCAGCGTGTCATTTGCAAAAAGAAGGTGTGAGATGATAATTGTGCTGCCAGAGCCATTTCCCACCTGGAAACCCGATAAAAAACCCCCACCAACTACAGCCTGCACCATCCTACTCAATGCCTCCATAACGATAACAAATTAGAGAGGAGATAAGGGATCTCCCTGCCGCAAGCCCCTTGAACTATCAAAAAAACTAGCAGGAGTGCCATTAACTAGAACTGAAAATCGGGCTGTTGAAATACAATGACGCATCCATGAAATCCACCTATCCCCAAAGCCACACCTCTCAAGCAAGTATAAGAGGAACTCCCAGTTCACATGATCATAGGCCTTCTCCATATCAGCTTACAAAGAATATCCGGACTCCCCTCCCGCAATCTAAAATCTACGCTCTCATTTGCAATGAGCACCGAATCAAGAATGTGTCTCCCACGGATAAAAGCATTCTGAGACTTGGAGATAATGTTTTCCATCACTGGACTAAGCCGGTTAGCAAGGACCTTCGAAATAATCTTGTATACACTACTAACCAAACTTATTGGACGGAAGTCCTCAATAGTCGAAGCCCCATGTTTCTTGGGAATGAGAGCAATGAAGGTCGCATTAAGGGATTTTTCAAACTTATGAAAAGCATGAAATTCTCTGAACACCTGTAAGATATCATTCTTCACAACATCCCAACAAGTTTGGAAGAAACCCATTGAGAATCCATCCGGGCCCGGCGCTTTATCCTTAGCCATACTAGAGATGACCTTGAAAATCTCTTCTTCCTCAAAAGGTCTCTCCAAGACACTTACACTTTGCGGCTCAATTGCCTCAAAGGATAAGGCATCAAGCTTCGGCCTCCATGTTGCTGATTCGGTTAGCAGGATTCTCATAATAACGTATAATATGATTTTCTAATTCGGTAGGGGAGGATAACACTTGTATACCTGAATGCAGCGACTCAATAGCATTGTTACGCCGATGTGAATTAGCCACTTTGTGAAAAAACTTTGTACACCTATCACCCTCCTTCAACCAAAGGGCCCTAGATTTTTGACGCCATGATATCTCCTCTGACAACAAGACCCTTTCCAAATCTGCCTCAATCGTACCCTTCCTCAATAACAACTCCTCCGAAACCTCTCCCAGTAGTTCCTTGCCCTCTAACTCCAACAGTTCCTCCAACAAAGAAGACTTTTGGTCGTCAATGTGACCAAAAACTTCCAAGTTCCACTTTTTCAACTCTTGTTTTAGAGCCTTCAACTTGCTTGCAAAAACGAAACTTGGAGTGCCACTAAACTGATACGATGCCCACCAAACGCGCACCATCTCCACAAACCCATTCGCAGTTAGCCACATATTCTCAAACTTGAAATACCACCGACCCCTATGAATGCCTCCACAATCTAAGAGAATGGGAAAATGATCTGAGCTAACTCGAGCTAACCTTTTCTGGCTTACCTCTGGATAGTGGGCTTCCCATGCAGGAGAGACGAGGAATCTATCCAATTTAGACCATGCCCGACCGTTAGACCATGTGTACTCACCCCCCACCAAGGGAAGGTCCATAAGGTCCAGGTCAAAGATGAACTCCGAGAATTCCTCCATGGCCCTATTAATCCGATGATGCCCTGAACGTTCACTAGGAAAGCGGTTAATGTTGAAATCCCCCCCCATGCACCATGGTACCTCCCATAAGGAATATATACCCGCCAACTCCTCCCACAACCTTTGCCTATCCCTAGCCATATTAGGACCAGAGGACCCTGCAAATGCCCATTCCCATCCATCACTCACACTTTTAAATAAAGTCGAAACCGAGAACTGTCCAACACACTCCTCAATCGCTTCAACCACTCTTTTGTCCCACATTAATAGCACACCACCTGAGGCTCCCAAAGAGGCCAAATAGGACCAACCCACATACGAGCATCCCCAAAGACTACGCACAATCCTTCTATCGATGTAACACAACTTTGTTTCTTGAAGACATACCACGTCACCCTTCCACATCCTCAATAATGATTTGATACGGAGCCGTTTATCACTATCATTGAGTCCCCGTACATTCCATGATAATATCTTAGGCTTCATTAAAACTTAAATTACCCCTCCCTTTCGATCTAACCCTTCTACTGCTCCCTTCCTTAACATCATAGTTGATGGAACAGGTTAAGCAATTAAGTTCCCTATCCTATTTTGTGGCTGATTTCGAACGGCTAGCTTCAATAGCCACGAGTAGTGCCATAAATTGCTCTTCGTACCCACCAAAAGAAACCCCAATAATAGCTTGAAGCTCCTCTATCTTTTTAAAAACCCAATTTGACGAGCAACTCCCATAATTAGAACTGGGGGGAAGTGTGCACAGTGGAGTATAAGCTGCCCCCTCCTCACCGACACTGTCACTGGGCAGCAAAGCCAATTCCGAGCCCCCCCAAACACAGATTCACCACCTGATGCCACATATTCCCCTGAAAAAACATCCCCAGAATTATTCCCATAGCATATCTCCATCTCCAGTGTTGTGTTGTCTATCGGAAGCCCCAGAAGTGAAAGCCCACTTTCTACCGAAGCCACTGGACCTTCGACCACCACCGGCATAGCCACTGGACCTTCAACTACCTCATCCGACTCATTCTGCCCACTCTCGAAGACCATCCCGAGTGTTGACGACGGAGGATCATCCCTTAAAGTTTCCCCCTCTACCGATTCCCCCGCCACCTCTCCCTCCTCAAGTTCCTCTCGTCGGACTGTCGCTATCGGCTCACCAACAGCGTCGACTAAGTCCGGCGAAACTTTCTATGCCGGTGGAGAAGCTGGCGAGGCAAGTATCGGCACCGGCAAAGTGCATCTCGGCTCCTGGGCCGAAACATCCTGAGTCGAAATATCGGCCTCCCTCTCAATAACCCTCCAAACTTTCGTTGGGCCTGCGGCCTGGCCCATCCCGGATCCCTTCATCACGTTGCCTGAAGAACTGGGCCTGCCCATAACAGGGCCCATCACCACGTTACAACCCATCACTGCCTTACCTCTAACGCAACGTTTCAAGCAGCTAATTTCCTCTAACAATACTCCAACTTTTTCCTCTAGACCATTTAATATCCTTAATAAAGTTTCCTCATTATCACCTGACATCCCACTACCAACTCCCCCATGCTTCTGCACTATCCCTGCACTGGTCGTACCTGGCACCACGGCACTCACAGTTCGAGCCAGTGCCTTCTCTTGGAGCACCTCACTGTAAGATCTTGAACCTCCTACCTTCGACGATGGAGCACCTCCACCTCTGCTCTTCAAGTGTCCTGCCTGAGCATCAAAAGCCTCTCTGTTTCTCATGCTCGAAACAGAGGAGGAATGCAGCTCTAACAGTGTATCAGCTAAGTTCCTCCACCCCTCCCCCTTATTCCCTTCCGGCACCACTATAAAACTTCTCCTCTTATCATGTCCAATCTCTGATAAGGATATAAAATTGCCATAGTGGTTATGCCCCTTTCGCACCATTAACACAGTGTCACCTTTTCTACGAGTTCTCAGAAACTCAGCAGAGCCCATTGATACTGCACATTCCTTCACCATCGAGCCCAGCCAACCCAAGGCTTCATGATCTAAAGAGATATAATGCACTACACGGCGACTACTCTCTATGATTCTCCACCACCTTCCATTCTCCTTTCTGATCTCGAATAACTTCTGTTCAATAACAACCTCACTGCACAACCCCATCTACACTAACCCACTCAGTAACCCAAGCTACAGCAAAGCATTAATCTCCAAATGGAGAATAAGCCATTATCGAACAACAGCAAGAAGAAAAAAAACCAAACAAAACAGAACTGTACGGAGAGAAAATATTTCATGAGAGAAAATAATTGAATTTTCTAACTACAAGCATTCTATGTGGATACTTAATGGGTTTATGCATATTTTTTGTGCGAGATCCTATGTAGAGACACTTGTTAAATCAGCAAAATTGTTCAATCCCTGCAGTCTGTGAATTGAAAATGGCTCAATTATTAGCTGTAGCAAATTCTCATATCAATGCTTGATGGATGGTCTAGAAATATAGAATAATTATTAGTTTTAGCATATTCTCATAGGAATGCTGTGCTGGGTTGGATTGGTCCAAATTTTGTAACCCCCCCCCCCCCCAAAAAAAAAAAGTTTAGCTCCATTTTTTTAGCAAGTTAGCCTAAAGTTTGCTGCCAGTGCAGCATTTTTGCAGAGACTTTGGGTTATGGCTGCAGTTAGCTTGAAGTTATCATTTTTGCATTTATGTTTACCATTTTTGCAGTTTGCATTTTTGTTTGAGTTTTTTAAAACTTTGTATATTAGTGGTTAAAAATGAAGTTTGCTGCCAGTGCATATTAGTTTCGGTAAATTTCTTTATGATAAGTAAGAAGATATTTTACTGATATAGTTTCGGTAAATTGAAATGTAACCATAAAACCCCGTTTCATGGATATCTGATTTATTTTTTATTGCTTTTGTGTTTGGTGCCATATTGGTCTATGACATAATGGTTTGGTTTTACATTGTACTAATGATGATTTTATTTTTTTCTATAAGCCTGCTCAAACTCATTAGCCATTAGTGGTTCTGTTTCCACCTTTTTTTTTTTTTTTTTGATAAGTAAATGATTATATTGCCACCTTGTTCTTATGGGAGGTTAGAGCCTGATTCCCTGCATAGATATTATAAAGAAGAAATTAAAATTGCGAGTCTATTCCACACCGAAAGACACCATTTTGGCATGATTATGGGAAATATAGAATCGGCAAGAACTGTTTAATGTGAAGATTGTTGGATAGATCTCTATCTTTGAGGGAGAGGGACTTGAAACCGGAATTCTAATCGAAAATCAAAGTAGACGAGAGTGAAAAATCTCCGTCAATTTTTATACACTAGCTTTCGTGCTGTGTATAAATTATTATTTAAACCAAATGAAAACAAAGGAAAAATAAAGCATCCATCTTTGTATTGCTTGTGTGTGTTCATCAGGCTGCAGTAGTGGCATCTTGAGTGTAAAATAAAAAAAATATTAAAAAAAAATATATATTTTAATAGTTTAGCCAAACTTTTAGATAACCAATGTGGGATGCATAGCAAATAGATTATGTAAAATAGCCAAGGTGCCATCTTTAGCTAAAATTTTGCTAGAATTTTCCACAAGCCAATGCGAGTGCTCTTAGTCAACTATTGTTCAGTGTACTCTCACTTTCTGTAAAATGTCTAAATTGGGTAATGGGTCAAGGTAAAGGCTCAATATTTGGATGCATAGGTGATGCTCTTGTATATATCCCGTTACCTGTGAATTTGGGCACATGCCCATTCCTATTACCAGTACAATTTTGTTTTCTGAATATATATATATATATATAGACATCACTTCTGGGTCACCAGGGATCTATGCATGATGCTTGGTCCTCTTTTAATAGCGTGAAAATACACAAGTAATGTTAACTTGAAATTGGGTTTGTACCAATTCTGCATAGATTTCTGTATCGCAAAACATTATTCCATATATTTGTACCATCAACTCCTCAAAATCTGACAAAAAAGGTTTATTTTTTTACTTAAAGGCGAACTGAAGATGGCTACTGGTGGCCTAAAGAGCATTCTGGCTAAGGCTGTGACGAGTGGAGTGAACGAAGCAAGAGCAAGGATATTCGGCCACATACTTAACCCAACAGGCCAGAGATCACCCCACAAGCTGTTACGCAAGAAGCTCATTGGTGACAAGGTTGCTGAATGGTATCCACATGATATCATGAAGGATGATCCTCTTATCATGGCTCGTCAAGAACAAGAGTAATCTCTCTCTCTCTCTCTCTCTTGCTCTCTCGTGCCAAGCAAATATTTGCTTAGGTTTCTCAACTACTTTCTTCGTCCTAGAACTTGTAATGAAGCCAAGTTGTATGAGATCGTGGACTTTCTCATTGTATTGATGAGAAAGAGTGTTACAGAATGATCTTAGAGCAGTTTCGTCTTTATAAGTGTGGATAGAGCAATCAACAAATGCAAATGTCCTTTATGGTTGCCTGTTTATACAGACAAACGGCATCTTATTGGTGGATAGTAGTTAAGCAACTCAGGCGACATTGGGAGTAATGCTAAGTATGCTTCCCTGATGTTCTTTTAACAAGTAGGTCTATGGTAGGCTATAATCATGTTTCATGTTTTAAATGAATTTGTGAAGAAAAAAGTACCTTGTGATTTTATACAATTATACTAAGCAAGAAACCTATATAGTCTTCAACTTATTCCTCACACTTACGTTGAACTATGTAACAGAATACTTCTGATTAGGCCTTCTCTGCAATGTTTAATGTTTTACAGTATCTGCAATGAACTATTATTTATATAACTAGAAGTTTTACATCAATTTGTCTGAGATATTGAAATCCCTAAATGCATACTTATTTTTTCTATTTATAAGGAGTTGTAATGGAATGTTTTAGCATATGTTTGCTTGATATTAGAAGTTTATTTGGAGGAATCTTTTTGACTGTCAATTTCAACTCTACAGCTTTGAGTATTATTATGATTATTTTCTTACTGGTGGTTTTACACATATCCAATGGGTTCTTAGCAACACTTTCACCCTCCACCTTGACATTATTTGAGCTTGAGCTCAGTGCGAGGATAAAGCCAAGATTTTGGAATCTAGGGAGACCAGATCTATTACTTTAACTTCAAAATAAAGCCTTGAAGGAAACATATTGCTTTGAACCGAATTATGAATAGACTCACCATGTTCTTACACAAAAGCATAGTTTGTGTTGCAATGTTCATATCCAAAAATTGTAATTTCATTAACTTAGCACATATTGTCAACTTTAAAGTTGCAGTTAAGAAGAGAAAAGAAGGGAGAATAGGGTTTAGTAGATGTAATTTCATGTATTTTTATCTTGCACATCTAGATTATATGAGGGACAGAATTAGACCAGCCTAATTGGGAGCGTTGCTCCTTTTGAATTTTCATGATTGGAATTATCAGCAGCAGCATTAGGTCTGGTAATAGCTTGTCGATAAGCTATGGAAAGGTCTCTGGTTTTGGAGTTGAATGGTGAAGATGGTTCGGGTTTACAGTTTATGACTAAAAGTTGGCTGGTTGATGGATTTGACCAATATTAACCTGCGGTTTGATTGTTGATTCCTCCTGCTATGCCTAAAGGAATTACTGGACTGTTATGCTTGATTTATCAGTAATTTTCTATTCACTAGATACATCATTGTAATCTGAAGCATACGGTTGAAGAATCGTACTAAGAACATCTTGTTCATAACATTCTATATATTTTTTTCCTATTTGTCATTATCTTTTGTTAATATGTAAAATGCTTCTCATTTTCCATGTCACTCTCAATTTATTTCTTCTAGTTGTTAATGTTAGTCCCTTTCTTACCAAGAAAGCAGTTTTCTTGTCAAGCCACTCTGATGGATCAACTAAGCAACATGGCTGTCCCATCCAGGCTATTTCGCTACATGCTAATATTGTCATATTCCTCCTCCTTTATTTCCTTTTCATCCCCCCTTGACCCTTCCCCCATCTTCAACGGTACCTCACCAACATTCAGAGCTTCCACACGATTCTCTTCATTCTTTTCAGAAATTATTCCATCTTTATGTTTCATATCATTATTAGTTAGTTTTTTTTTTTTCCATGGAGTTGAGATTCAATATCCTTTGCTGGTTGCCGCAGCACAAACTCAAGCCGAGCACATTCATAGTCATTTTTGCATCTGCAGTCTGTGCTCTCTCCCTCACACTTCCTTCAGTGCCTACAGCTTTGAGTATTAATTTATTGTCACTCTCTGGATAAGCGCCTTAAACTAGACCAACTAAAAGGGTTGTGTTATTTCTTGAAGCTTCCATTAGGGCTGCAACCTTTACTCTGAATAATTTCTTGAAATATCCATCTACCTTGAACATTTTTAGAAAATCTCTGAAGACAGTTCTTTTCTTTTGCTGTAAATAGTAGGGAAATTACTTGTGTTTCGGTACTTGTGTTTCAGTACTTGTGTTTCTAATGTGATACTGTTTACAAAATATATAGCCTAAACAACTACATTGTACTTCTAGAAGAATTTCTCCAGATTGTTTTTGTGGAGTTGGTGATTTGTACAATTAGGAGAGTTGGAATTTATAGTAGTTATGGGGAATTTATTAGTTGACATTTGGAAAACAGTCTAACGTTAAGCGTATGCTGTGCTTTGTCCCAGGCGTTTATCCAAGCTAGAAATGTTGAAGCGTCGTGGGAAGGGACCACCCAAGAAGGGGCAAGGAAAGCAAGCTGCCAAACGAAAAAAGAATTGAAATCCTCTCTTATTGTTGGAACCAAACAATCTCTAGAATAACAAGGCCGTTAGTACTTGTTTTTTGTGAGAACTTTGGCGTTTCGAATTTTGTTGTCCACATTCATTTATACTTGTAGTCTCTGTATGATTTCAACCCGTAAATAGACTTAAGTTCTTGACCCATATCTTGATTATATATAATCACTAGCAAAATTCAGGGCATAAAATGCCCACACTCACACAATAATGGCTAGAAAAATAGAGGGTCGATCTATCTTGTTATAGCAAGAGCATTCACATTTGGTTCAACAAATTTTAGCATTATATTAATAGCATTCACATTCGGCTCGACAAACGTTTAGCCAAACTTTTATGAAAGATTCATCTTTCTATCTTTTAGCTATTCTTTTGTATTTTTCAAAATTTTATTGAAATTTTTCTTCCATTTAATATTCAAGATTTGGTCGTGTAATAAAGATGGAAGAAAGTGCTTTGCATTCGAAGTGTGATGCCCAAACAAATTGAACAAACCCAACAGGCAATTTTCAACAAATTTTCTGATCGATCGATTTCTCTTTAGCTTCTCACTTCTTTCATTCGCAGTTGAAAGGCTACTTTCATAGTAATCTATCGAAAATGAAATGATATTTACAATCTTAAAATGTGTAAGTTGTGTATATCATCTTTGAAAAAAAGTGAATAAATTTAGGATTTATACAATTTTTTTTTTTATACTTCTAGTGTATTTGGATTATGTCTATCTTCATATCAACGAAATAATTTATTACTTATAAAAAAAAGAAAAAAAATTAATAGTAGACCCCAGTCTTAGAGAGGACAGTCTTAAAAATTGTATACCCTAAAAGCGTATCTAAAATTACTCAACAAGACTATAAACTAAACCTGAGCTTTGATTTTTCCTCACCTTGTTACTAAACTAATAAATCCATAAAACATGTAATAAAATAGTAAATAAAATTCAGGTCTTTTATATAAATAGCCTTGACACGGCACACACTCAAATGTAGACGTTTATTCTGATATAATCAGTGATAGATAAGGATAGTCACTTGAGAAAGATTGTATCTTTAGATGTTGTAAATCAATTATTGTATTTCTTAATAGGATTTTGTTAACATAATTATAAATAGTGATGATGAAGGGTTTAACACGACCCTATAATAATAATAAACATGTATGTTCCATTTATAAAGATTAATGAGAATAACTAGGGCAAATAAATTCTGCAAAAATATTTCTGGACATTTTTTAAATAAATCATGATTTGTGGTATTTATTATTTTTGTATTTTTCCCGCGTGTTTGAATTTCCTTCGAAATATTATTTAGAGCAAGAAGTTTATACGTTTGTTAAAATTAGCTCTATGCCTAAAACAATGATAACAATAAAAATAAATAATAATTAGCATAACTCAAAAAACAAGAAAAATGGACGAGGAATGCAATAAAACATCGGAGAGTATTTTCATTTTTTTTTTTTTTTCGTCTTTTCATTTTTATGTTTTTAAAGGTTAGGTTTAGATAGTGAGTTGAAATAAAATGAATTGGTATGAAAGTTAAAAGTTGAATAAAATATTATTTTTTAATATTATTATTGTTCTGAAATTTGAAAAAGTTTCATTGTTTATTATATTTTATATGAGAATTTATAAAAATTATAATGATGAGATAAGATGAGTTGAGAGTGTTATGAATCTAAACCTTACTTAATGAAAAAAGGAAAACAATAACTAGTATTCACATCCGATTCCTTTCATTTTCTCTAAATTTTAGCTAGAAATCACACTTTCTATAATTTTTTCCTAAATTTTTTCCATATTTAAAAAACCTCTTACGTCTTATTCTCTATCATTTCTCTATTCTATTAAAATAATTTTTTTTTGTTATTTATTTATTATTATTTTTACTATTTTATTTCTACATCTTTAACTACTCCTTATAAAATATATATAAAAAGTGATTAGTAGATGAATATAACTCTTTAAAATAGGAAGTTACTATTTATATCCTAAATATTTTTCTTAAAATAGAGAATCGGATGGAGACTGTATTTAAAAAAAATTTCAAATACAAATCTTATAATTTAAAAAGAATAATGCTACACGTCCAGCTGAGGGCTCCCACTAGGGTGTAGCCTTACTTTTTGGATATGTTTTTAAAAAAAAAATTTTATGTAGATTATTTTTAACAATTTTAAATATTTTTAAAAAATAAAATAAGTTTATAATATTATTAAAAAATACTTCCTTAATCATGAAGTAAAATAAAAAATCATAAAAAAAATATTTTTTATTTTACTTAGTGATTAAGAAAGTACTTTTTAATAATTTTTTTTTATTTTCTGATTAAGCAAGTGTTTTTTAATGATATTCTAAATTTATTTTATTTTTTAAAATATTAAGAATTATTAAAAATATCTATATAAAAAAATTTTTAAAAAAAACACATCTAAAAAATAAAGTTACACCCCAACAGGAGCCCCCAGCGTGGGCTGTAGCATGACCCATTTAAAAAAAGATAATGCTAAGCATCCCGCTCCCATACCACTTGTATTATAATGTGTTTTTTATGTTTTTTTTTTTTAGTTTTTTTTTATATAGATTTTTTTAATAATTTTAAATATTTAAAAAATAAAAAAAATTATAATATTATTAAAAAATACTTTCTTAATCAAGAAGTAAAATAAAAAAATAATTTTTTATTTTATTTAATGATTAAGAAAATATTTTTTAATATTTTTTTTACTTTATAATTAAGAAAGTAATTTTTAATAATATTCTAATTTTTTTTTAATATTTAAAAATATTAAAAAAATTTATGTAAAAAATAACTAAAAAAAAAAAATACATACCAGAGCCAGCGGTGGCTCTTGCAGTATTCTTTAAAAAACATGTTTTCGGACAAGAATGCTAAAAATGAAATAAAATATATAATGAGTTAACTCGCCTGGCCAGCAAAGAAATTGGTTTGACTCGTTCTCTCACTGTAATCTTCCTCGAGGTGAAAAGTAGAACTCTCTGAGAAAACCCATCAAAATTTCCTTATTTTCTTCCTCAAGGCGAGAAGTCTCTCAACTCTAAGAACTCTGAGAAAACTCCTATTAACCAAATCAAGCTCCATTGATATACCAGTAAGACCCATGCCAAAATGCTCCTTATTTCACACAGAACTCCTCAGCAAATCAATCAAGAAAGCTCTCAAGCTGGGCCTCTCTTCAGTCCCACGTAAGTTCCCTACTCCAATTCACTCTCATTCCCACTTCTCTGTTTTCACCATTCCATCGAACAATACCTCTGAAACCGAACCTGATAACATTGGGGAAACTGAGCCCCCAATATCTGATGAAATCTTCAAGTCAAGTTACAAATTGGGTTCTTACAAACCGGGTGATTCTACTTTCTATTCACTCATTGCGAACTATGCCGATTTGGGTGATTTTAGGTCGTTAGAGAAGGTTTTAGATCGAATGAAACGCGAAAACCGACGGTTTATGGAGAGATGTTTTGTTGTAATTTTTAGAGCTTATGGGAAAGCGCATTTACCTGAAAAAGCCGTCCAAATGTTTGATAGAATGGTCTATGAGTTTCATTGTCGGAGGACTGTGAAATCGTTTAATTCGGTTCTTAATGTTATTATACAAGAAGGTCATTTTTCTCACGCATTAGAGTTTTATTCGCGTGTCACTGGTAGCAGGGATTCGAATATTTTGCCAAATGTGCTTACCTTCAATTTGGTTATTAAGGCTTTGTGTAAGTTGGGAATGATTGATAGAGCGGTTGAGATGTTTAGAGAAATGCCGCTAAGAGAATGCACTCCTGATGTGTTCACATATAGTACATTGATGGATGGATTATGCGGGGAGATTAGGATTGATGAGGCGGTCTCACTGTTGGATGAGATGCAAATTGAGGGGTGTTTCCCGAGTGCTGCAACATATAATGTGCTGATCAATGCAGTGTGCAAGAAGGGTGACTTGGCACGTGCTGCAAAGCTTGTTGATAATATGTTTCTAAAAGGATGTGTTCCTAATGAAGTGACTTATAACACCCTTATCCATGGTTTGTGTCTCAAGGGAAAATTAGAGAAAGCAGTGAGTCTACTGGATCGAATGGTATCAAGTAGATGTGTGCCTAATGACATCACTTATGGAACACTCATCCATGGGCTTGTAAAACAGGGAAGAGCTGTTGATGGGGCTCGTGTGCTAATTTCTATGGAGGAGAGAGGTCATCGTGCAAATGAGTATGCTTACTCAGCTCTTGTTAGTGGTTTGTTTAGGGAGGGAAAGATGGAAGAGGCAATGAAATTGTGGAAGGAAATGGTAGAAAGGGGATGCAAACCAAATACTGTTGTTTATAGTGCTCTTATAGATGGTCTGTGCCGAGAAGGGAAGTTGGATGAAGCAAAGGACGTTCTCTCTGAGATGGTGAAAGAGGGCTGCATGCCCAACGCTTTCACTTATAGCTCCTTAATGAAGGGCTTCTTCCAGATAGGCGATAGCCATAAAGCTATTCTTGTGTGGAAAGATATGGAAAATGATAATTTTATCCGTAACGAGGTTTGTTACAGCGTACTTATTCATGGCTTATGTGAGGATGGGAAACTTAGGGAGGCCTTGATGGTGTGGAAGCAGATGTTGGGAAAGGGATTTAAACCTGATGTTGTGGCTTACAGTTCCATGATTCATGGTCTTTGCAATGCTGGTTTGGTGGAGCAGGGTTTGAAACTTTTCAATGAAATGCTTTGTCAAGAACCAGAATCTCAACCAGATGTGATTACTTATAACATCATTTTCAATGCTTTCTGCAAGCAGAGTAGCATTTCACGTGCCATTGATTTCTTGAACAGTATGATGGATCAAGGTTGTGATCCAGACTTAGTGACATGCAACATTTTTTTGCGAGCTTTAAGAGAAAAGGTACACCCTCCTCAAGATGGGAGGGAGTTTTTAGATGAACTTGCAATTCGGCTGTTTAAGCGACAGAGGATTTTAGGTGCTTCCAAAATTGTAGAAGTGATGTTGCAGAAATTTTTGCCTCCAAAAGCCTCTACCTGGGCTAGGGTTGTTCAAGAGCTTTGCAAACCTAAGAAAATTCAAGCTGCCATTGACAAGTGTTGGAGCAGCCTCTACTGCTGATTTCATAAGTATGCCTTTCTTTTCTTCTTGTTTTATTTTTCTATTACTGCCTCACCGTTCAAACTATTGAATACAAGAACTTCTTGATCCTTTATCAGATCATCAAACCATGTTAAAAAATGTAGCAAAACTACATGTCACAATGACCTTATTCTTTGCAATTTATTAAATATTGCAAAAGTGCCCAACCCTAGTACATATGAGAATAGATTATGCTCAAAAGAATATAGGAAACTTGTTATTTTGAGGTCCTAGCGAGGGTGCCTGAAGATTGTCTTTTGTCATAGAAAATATAAGTTTTAAAAAATGTTGAGCCATTGTAAGGGCATTCAAAAAATTATTCAACTTATCAACAGGTTATAGTTGGCCAAGGCAATGACTTGGGAGTTGGGATACTAGAGTCTTAAAACTGTCATGACCTGGGTAACGTGCTAGCCACATCCGTGCTATATCCCAAAAGGATTAACCAATATGACAATTGGGACTTTGTGGAATTGCTTATAAAATTCAATTCCACCTATTCCCTAACCAATGTGAGACTTATCACCTCTACAACTCCTTCACAACCCATCCACCCAATGTGGAACTCATATCCAATTTGGATGGCGGTCTCCCTGCTTAAATCCTTGACATCCTTGTCAGGACCCATGCTGTTCTATATCTCAAAGACAATTAGAACTCCTTAGAATCATTTCTAAAAATATGGATTACACCTTGTAAATACTTAACATGGGAATTAGTACCCTAACAATGCATTCCCAATTTATGGGACTTAACACAATACCTTCGGGGTATCACATAAACTCTCCGTGGGCTTACATGATGGATATGTTTTCTTACCAATTGCATGCATTCTTAGGTGTTGGTTTGTAGATTGGCTATGACTCATATTGAATTATTAGTTAGTATTCTAACTAAAAAAAAAAGTTAGTATTCTAATACCATGTCTAGCTGAAGGCCTCGTATGCTGCCTGATAAGTTAATATAAGCTAATATGACTGCAATTGCAATCCCCAAAAAATTGAACAAACCAAAATATCCTTTGCTTAATAAAATTTAGAAACGGTTAAATACTAAATTAAGGTGAGATGTTAATTACCTCATAATTACTACTTGAAAAGGCGTCTTGATTACTATGGGTTTGTTAGCCTTTGGCTTAGGATAACAAATGGGGTGTTCTCTAATTAAACCGTAGACATGATATTAGTATGCTAAAAGCGATTATGGCAAATAAATTAAAAGCAATAAAATAATGAAAGAAGAGGAAAGAAACAAACAGTCAAAAAACATAAAGTTGAAACAAAATAATTGCAATTAAGTTTGGCTAAAAGATCTGGTAATACCTTTTGTATTACCCCCATAACCTTGTTTGACTTGTACTTTTTGAGACTGAAGTTCAATGGTTCCAAACTTCCATGTAATTGTCGGGAAGCGCTCTAGGAGCTGAAAAGATATTAATATAAAATAATAGGCTTAAGACTTCCCAGAGAAAACCATCTGGATCCAAGCACAGAGAAAAAGCCACAATACCTCTTTTTATTTTCTATGTTTGTTCCTGTGGCAATCATGCTAGAGTACCAGCAGTTTACATATGCATGTGTCTACTCTCTCTCTCTCTCTCTCTCTCTCTCTCTATATATATATATATATATATATATGTTTTAAGAAAAAGCCACCGACTTTTATTAGAGAATCCGCACTTAATGGCGGGGAAAGCCATGGTTACAAAAAAGATGCCCGAACACACACACTCTCTCTCTCTATATATATATATTTGTTTGTATATATAGTTCTTTTCTACTTCAAGACTATGACAATAACAAACTAGTTGGATTTGCCAAAGGCTTCATCGGAAAGAGTTACAAGTTCACAGCGGAGCCATGATGAGTATAGTCATGTAATTCTAGTTTGTAATCATCTCTATTCTAGTCTTAAGTTCTTTTAAAATATACTTAGAAACAAAAAAGTTCCTTAAAAATATAGTGAAGCTCTATCCTCTCTTTTTTTGCAGGCTGGAGTCTTTTGCAGTTCAATTTCTCGTTGCTTCCCTGTAGCCCAAGACGTCCATCTCACCAAACACTGAGACAATGGGTGAAGTAATAGTACCAGATTATGATATTTGTTTGCCAAAACTGCCGCAACCACTGCACATAAACTGAGATCTATGGCAAGATGAACCTAGGGGCCATACATACCATTTTCTACAAGTAATTTTCTGGTACGTAACTGTACATATAACTTGGTTAAAGGATGAAGGTTTTTGCAACTTTGTTAACAATTATTTTGCAAAACAGTTGGACGGGCATTCAGTTAGCTGCCGAAAGTAGGCGTTATCAAATGTTGAGAAAGATACTCTTTACTTTACATTCATTGAATATATAATGTATAAAAGCATTACAACGACTAGTACAAACTTATAGGGTCAATTTTGTTCCAACTTTCTTGTTTCTTTTTCTTCTTCCTAGATAGGCGCTAACTCGTGTATACCTCCTTGTGTACTTTGGCTAAGCCTATTATTATTAATACAATCGTTTACTTACCAAAAAAAAAAAATTGTTCCAAGAATGTCATCTAATACCCCCTTCGAATTGCCAAAAGTAAGTGTTATCAAATGTTGAGAAAGATACTTCTCTACTTTACACTCATTGAATATATAATGTGAAAAAGCATTACAATGACTAGTACAAACTCATAGGGTCAATTTTATTCCAATTGAGTATGATTCAAAGACTTTGTAAGGATATATTCAAATTGATCAACTTCACAAATGGTGTAAAAAAGTATGGAAAGTATCTCCACTCAGTATCTTGTGTCTAATGAAGTGGCAGTCAACCCCCATATGCTTAGTTCCAAATCCTGGATTTGAGGTAATATGAAAAGAGGATTAGTTATTACAAAATAGTTGGATAGGAGTTGGAGAAGAAAAGCCGATCTCTTGAAGAAAGTGTTGTAATTCCGGTAACTCACTAGAAGGTGTGGGTACCCTATACACAGTCTATGAACTAGATCACAATACCACTATCTGTTTCCTTATCTTCTATGTGGAAAATGTTGTAGTACCCAATAGCAGGCCTATCAGCATCAATGAAACAGTTTTTTTTTTCTTTTTTTTTTTTAATAAAAAAAAGCAAGTTTTATTGATAGCATCAATGAAATCTTTGTACTCTTATGATACCCTTGCATCCTATACAATAGTCCATGGCTTAAGGTTTGCTTGAGATAGCAAATACTATATGAGTGACACCATCCTAATGTGGAACCTTTGGGGCCTCCAAGAACTGGGTCACCACACTGATTGCATATGAGATGTCTGGTTTACTAATGAAAAATTAACTCAGCTTTTCAAGTAGACGAAGATATCTTCTAGCATCCCATGTGACTCTTTCTCATCAATTTGGAGTGATTTGAATCCTTAGGAGCAATAACGGGTCGCCTAACAAGTCAATTTCTTTCAGAAAATCAGGTTGCATACTTCTTTTAAGATAAAATAACTCTTCTTAAACATAGCAACGTCAACACCAAGAAAGTATCAAAGTTTTCCCAAGTCTTTAGTCTGAAATTGGTGCTACAAAAACGTTTTCAGCTTGGCAATAACCTCAATTTCATTCCCGGTGATAAAACATAATCCACCTTGGGGATTGTTTCAGACCATACAATGCCTTGTAACTTTGTAGACGCTACTCTGATACTCTTTTTTTTTTTTTTTAAGTAAATGATTTATTAATGATGATAGGTATAGCCCAAATACACAATATGGTATACAAGAGATAAGACCTATCTAGGTCGCAGTAATGAAAACAAGAAAGTCATGAAAATTTAGGCTATTAAAATCTATAGCTATAGCCCATAGAAATAAAGTTCTAAAAAAGAAGATCGAAGTTCCTCTATTGTCCAATCGTTGCGCTCCTGCCATATGCACCACATAATGCAGATAGGGACCATCTTTCACTCTGATACTCTTTATGAATGGCAAACCCAGGTAGTTGCTCCATGTAGACTTCATCTAACAAACTACCTTGGAGAAAGACATTTGGAGACTGGTTTAGGTGTCTGAGCCCTTCAGGTATTGCCAAAGCTTGTGTTTGGGTTGTATGGTTCTGCATAATGCTGCATGTTTGAGAGGCTTATGGCTTTTTCTTTTCTTTTTTAACTTCTTGTAGGCTGTGACTTATGCGTACAGCTGTCATATAAAATCTGCTTAGGGAATTGGACAATATCACTCTAGAATTGACTGTTCGGAGGATTCATGGTGTTGAAAGAAAGCTTGGATGAGCAGATGACAAAGGTGAGCAGTCTGATTGATGGTCTGTGGGACGAAGATGGGGGAGGTGAGTAGAGGGGCAGATATTTCAGGTGATGTTGGCCGGGGATGGAGCTCGAGTTTCTTCGGCTTCATATCTCTGGTGCATATGGTATATTGGTGGTTCTGCTGTTGAAGAACAATGTTTAGTATTGAAATGTTTGAATGAGAAAGCTGAAATCTTTCAGCTATTAATCGTTCTTGCTGGACTTGCAGCAGGTCGAAGCTTTTTTGGGTAAAAAAAGTTTTTTTTTTTTTTTTCCATCCTAGTGTTGTTCAATTTACTTTTGCTAAAGTATTAAAGCCTGGAAATTGTATTCTAAAAAGCTTATTATAATAGAAATTGCTTTATATTATTTAATTTTGATTTAATTATAACAAAAAATGAAGTGGATGATGTGACTTTATATCATTAAATACCATTTAATAATAATATAGTCAACTAGTTGATGATGTGACTTCTTATAAACAAATCATCATCATTTGAAAATTATAGTTTATAGATAGTTAGATACATAATGCTCAAGAGAACAGACCCGCGAGATTGGTTGTGAAGACGTTCGTCATCCTTCATGGACCCTTCGTAAATCGGTCCAGATCCTTCCGCATTCCCTATCGTTTGAAAGTGATGTTAATTGTTATGATAATGCCTTGTCAGGAGTCCCACCCTGTCTTTCTCCCATCTATCCTTAGTAACCGAAAGTGAAAAACTGGAATATAGATCTTCTAATTGTCTAGAGGGTGCGGTGCATGGAACCGGGATTTATTCTGTAAGAGTGGGTTTGAAGGGCCTTGCCTTGGAGAGGTTCCCGACTTTTAAAAAAAAAAAAATCTTCTAATTGTCTAATAAAATTAGATAAGAGAGATAAATATATTATGTGGATCTTATATCATTTGTGCAGGATTTTTGGATAATATGAATCCTACATGAGTATTTAATATTGTGTCCATCTCCCTTCGCGATAGACCTTTAAATTTGATCGAGCAATTGAAGAGACTCCAATTGAAATATATATATATATATATATATATATATTCAACGATCGGAACTGCTACAGATTGGAAAGTCATCCATCTCAAAAGGTCATACCGTTTTAGTGAAATAATAAGAGCCTCACCATGGAAATCCATTTGATATCATGGTAGACAACTTGGTCATATTCATGTTAGACTATCTTTATTGTGGATTTGAATACAAAAAATGGATATGCACTCAGACTAGTTCAAATAGATGGCTCCAGATATTTCACAGCACATCAAAGTATCAATAGGACTTCATCTTGGCTGCTTGTACTACCAGTCTATCATCTTTTCCATCAGGTAATTCATGCTATAATTAACTTTCCAATATTAGCTTAGTAATAAACTTTCTGACATTAGCATTTAGTACATTGTTATATGTAGAGATATTTGTTTAAACATTGTTTCATTGACATCTGACAATAATACTATCTAGACTGCAGATTGCTATTAACCGACACTTATGAGCTATCCTGGTATGAAACACAACTGGGAAGGAAATCTTATTAAGCATTGGGAGTCTAAAAGATAAAGGGAGTAGAGTGATTTCAAGGTCCTGCCTTCTGTTTGATGTTATCATCATCAAATTCCAGAGACTCCATTTTGTGTTGCTGGTGGGCGGTGTGCCATATCATAAGTTGCATGCAGACCAAAGAATATATAGTATGCTAGCATTACAAGGCTGCAGACTCCAAATCTGATAAATGCATCAGAACTCAAAGATCCCATGAGAAAGATATTTGTTGCAATTGACAAGGATGGAAGCCAGGGGACAAGTGGAACCCCCCAAACTTTTGGCGTCCTCTGTTGAGGCACAAAAAATGAAATCCCCGCAGTTCCCAAGAACCAAAGAGGAACGGTAATGGTGTATCCTGGCCAGCTATCGGGCTTTAGTCCCCAGTAGGCTGAAGTTGCCATTGAGGAGGCAATAATGATCAGCAAGAAGATAACTAGCTTCAGAAGGTTAATTCGTGGGGTGATTTCCCTCACATAGTATCTCCTCACCAGAAGTGCAACTGCCATCATCATAAAGACAAAGAGTGTGCTCACCGATAACAGGCTTGCCAAGACATCCAAGCTCGAAAAGAAAGCAATACAGGCACTTGAAATGGCAATCAAGAGTGTAGCATTTATGGGGGTTCCTGTCTTTGGGTGGACAAGAGCAAACCATGGCGGAATCATGTGAGCTCGTGCAATATGAGTAGTATATCGTGCTTGTCCTAGTGCCCCTACAAGAAGAACAGTGGTCATTCCCTTTAGGGCACCAAAAGCTACCAGGTATTTTGCCCATTTCATGCCCACACCCTGAAAAGCTACAGAATATGCTGCTTCTCGATCTATGTCTGTGTATTTCTGCATCATAGCCAGTGAAAGCGCCATCAAGCAATATATCACGGTGATAATGGACATTGATCCAAGCAATCCTAATGGTATATCTCTGGATGGGTTTTTGGTTTCTTCAGCCATGGTGGCAATATTGTCAAATCCGCCATAAGCAAAGTAAACAATTGCAGCAGCCTGAAAGACTCCTTTAGCACCAAATGGCAAGAAGGGTGTCAAATTTGACGTATTGGCATGAGCAAATCCTGCAATTATCACAAATAAGATTACTACAGTGTTAACTGCAGAAGCTATCCAGTTGAGATATGAAGTTTTCCTCGTGCTGATCAT
The DNA here is from genome assembly GCA_029856935.1 of Cyclocarya paliurus. Lineage (NCBI taxonomy): Eukaryota > Viridiplantae > Streptophyta > Magnoliopsida > Fagales > Juglandaceae > Cyclocarya > Cyclocarya paliurus. Next base: position 19,934,920 of record CM056951.1, read on the forward strand.
TGCAATTGTTGCTGCAGTTGCCAGGACAACTACAGCTATTGGGTCCAGGAGATTATACCCATCTCTGAGGTTTGTGTGAATGCGCAATGAGTTGCGTTGGCGGTTCAGTAGAGATGTTAAGTAAGAAGTCCATCCTCTGGCAACTGCTGCAGCTCCAACAATGCTCTCAAGCAGTATGTTTCCTGCTGTTATGAAAGCGGCAAAGTCGCCCAATTCAATTCTTAAGTAAGCAAATGACCCTCCTGCAACTGGGATTTCTACTGCAAATTCTGTGTAGCAGAAGACAGAGAGCATTGCTGAAACACCGGAAGCAACATAGGACAAAACGATGGCTGGTCCAGCATGATCATGCGCTTCTTGGCCAGTGAGCACAAAGATGCCCGTACCAATGACTGAACCAAACCCAAACCAGGTAAGATCCCACCAGGTGAGGCATCGTTTCATATCATTCTCACTTCGTTTGCGAAGTTCTCCAATCTCCTCGGCATCATTTGATCTGCTTATGAGACGGTCCTTGAACCGAAGAAATGTTTGTGATAGTGCAGACAGATATGTGTTCCAGTTTTGAAAGGATTCCTCTGGGAAGAAATCCTGCTTGCTACATCTCCAATATTTTCTTGGTTGGCTATCGTCACCCAGTTCTCCTGCGGAACCCATCTTAATGGTTTCCCTTGTATTATTTCCTACCAGAGGCAAACTAGAAACTGGTTAAAAAGATTGGAAGATTGATGCTATTTTATAAGCTTCCACGCCCTCTTCGTTTCTTTCTTGTAGATATTTTCCTCAATAATGGACGATGAAACCAAGCTTGTGAGCTCAAAGCACAATGCTTGACTTCAAGTCTCCACTTCAGACAAAATAGGAACCGGACTTCTTTGTGATTGGCTCACAGACGCATCTTTTGGAAAAAAAGAATCATTAACTATCGTCCCATCCTCTTTCAATTCACAGATAATTTATATCCTTGATTCAAGGTTTGGGATGCTTAGAGCTCTGTGCAAACGTCCAAATTTGGCTCCCCGTTTGCTAAATCCAAAAAAAGAAAAAGAAAAAAAAAACTGGAGCCAATTAAACCACTTTCAATTCTCAGCACTCAAAATGGAGAGCTAAAATTGCCAAGAGAGAACTTCATTACATCCCAACTACAATGGCTTATTTACGTCTTAAGTATCCAAATTCCCCTTTCTCTGATGTCCTTTTACATCCTGATGAAGGTAAATGTGTTAGGGACCCCGGTCTTGTCCCTAAACATTAAGTCCGTGAGCTTGCCTTGGTGACCGAGTGTCAAGCCTTCTTACTTGGCCTTGCACGTATAATGGCAATGATGGGTTTCTAAGTTGATGAAGGTATAGTGTTTAGTGATGGAAATGATGATGATGATGATGAGTTCGGGTGATCTAAGTGGCGAATATGCGTGTTTGATGCAATGTGGAACGGCTTATGGGTTGCCCTTGATGTTGGGCCCTTTTGGATGATGTTTAGGGTTGATATGATGAAGTTGGGCTAGGGTTTGAATGGTGGCTAAGGGGAATTTCGAGATTTGGAAGAGTTGGCTTAGGGTTGGAGTGTAGGATGAGATGTTAGGGTTGGAAGGATGTTGTTGGATGAGGCTAGGACTCCTTGATTGATGAGTCACTTTGGGAAAGATGGGAATTAGGTTAAGGATGAAGATGAGTTGTGTTTGAATGGGTCTAGGGTTGTTCCTTGAGTTTAGAGATTTGGAGATGGAAGATGGGATTTGAATATGGCAAGATAGGATGATAGTCTTTTGATTGATTTGAGTGGTTCTAGGGAATGAGTGGTTTGAGGGATTGGATATGGAAGATGAGATTTGATTGTGGTAAGATAAGGAAGGTATGATTTGAATATGGCAAAAGGTGGGAAGTCTTTGGTTGACTTGGGAGATTCTAAGAATGGAGTGATTTTAGGGAAGTTGAGTGATTGGAGGGATTGAGATTCGGTTTTGGCTATTGAGGTAAGTCTTGGTTGGCTAGAGATATTGTAGGGATAGAGAGGTTTAAGGGATTGACAATGGGTTGGCAATTCCTTAAATCAAGGGATATAGATTTGGAAGATAGGTTTGGGATGATGGGTAAGGTGGCTAGGGTTGATTCTAAATGGTAAGAGGCATGTGAGTTGTTGGGAAGTTGGTGTTTGGCTAAGGCAAGGGATGGATTTCGAATTTGGATTAATTGGAAGATGGGTTAAGGATTCCTAAGTGGTAGGAATTACCTTATGGGAGTCTAGGGTTAAGTTAGATGAAGGGTGGCTAGGGTTAGGTGGAATATGGAAGAAGGCTAATTTAGGTAAATGACCAATATGGAAAATGTGGGATTTGGCTAGGTCAATGTAAGATTGAATGAAGGATAGATATGAGGTGATTAGGGTTCCTAAAGTTTAGGAATGGCTTTGGGATTGGTAGGATTTGTGGGATACAAGGGTTTCGGCTAGGGTTATTGTGTATGGTTGAGGCTAATTATGGTAGTGATGACAATTATGGAAAGTAGGGTAAACACTAGGATTGGTCGAATAGTGTATGTGGGAAGATCAAAATGGATGAAAGGAAATTTATGGATGAATACTATAGATGAACAATATGGATGAACATGCATGCACATTCAAGAACACAATGGTGAATAACTTCAACACCAATTCTAGAATGCACAAAAATGAATGGACTCAACAAAGGAATATGAAGACTCTTTTTTTATGGTTTATATGGGTATTTTGAGAAATCAAAAAATACTAAGATTGAGACTTAGGATGTCTTTGATTTGCAAGAAAGTAAAGATGAACAAAATGGAAAATATTAGAACAAACACGAAAATATAAGAACAATTTATTTTTAAATTTTTGAATATAGAATGGAAAACATAAACACAAGAAGATAATTGAATCAACACCTATTCAATGAATTGCAAGATGATGAAACAAAGATCGATAAAAGGATAGATAAATAAATCACCATTGATTCACGAATTGCACAATGATGAAATATGATAGATTGAATCACCACCTATTCACGAATTGCAAGGTGATGATCCTCTACTAGGGATTCACGAATTTCACCCAAGTAGCCCAAGTGCTAAGCACCGAAAAGTGTTCTTCAAGAACACACCCAAACCGTTCCACAAAGGAAAAATGTCAAATGATCAAAGATGTAAAATGAAATGCCTAAGGGTCCTATTTATAGAGATTACAAAGTGGAAACCCCCAATAGGTCCCTTGAAATATAATTAAAAATAAATAAGGATAAATAAATGATATGATCTTGCATGGCCAATGTGGCTTGTGATATGTCTTGGCCCTTGGTTGGCCTTGGCTAGTCTTGATCTTGGAAGTAATCCGATCTTTGTTGTCCATGCATGTCTAGGACCTTGTCCTAGGGCGGTTTTTGATGAGGTCCCAACAATCCCCCTCCCTTTAAGTATATCCTTGCCCTCAAGGATCATATTTGACAAATTCAAGCCCACATAGTCTTTACTTGCCTCTTCCACGCCAACATAAGTCTCCCCACGTATAGACAATGTCTTGGACATGATGGCTTCACAAGGCTTAACTTCCTTGGTGGCCAATGTGGTCCAACTTCGTTTCTTATCCCCCATAACCTCCTTGCCTTTCTAAGGAACTTCGGTTTGCAAGGGTTGAGACCACTTGCTCCCCATGTCCTTAGGTTGGCACTTCTCCATAGTAGGGCTCTTTTCTAAATTCTCCCCCTTCCTCTTTACCTCTTGGAGCCTTGTAGGTTGCTTCAATGTACTCTCTTTTGTTAGCAACTCACATGGATCCCTCCTACTACTTTTGGGAACATCCACTCTAGGTCTCATAGGTCCCCGGTCATAAGCCCGGTTTCCTCTTCTCTCCTCATAGTGGTCTCTCTTGTATTTTCTCTCATGGTGGCTTCCACCTCTCTCTTGGTAGTGCATTCTCCCATCAATGTAGGCCTCACGGCCATAGGGTCTCTCTCTATTTTTTTTAATCCTCTCAAGGTTTGCATTAGGGTCTCTCCTCATGGCCTCCATGGCCCTTTGGTTCTCTCCACTCCTATGGTTCATGGTTTTAATGTCCATCATTATCCCGGCCAAGGTGGTGGTCAACTTATCAAGGATGTGGTCAAGCCTCTCGGCTTCTAGAGTGCCCCCATACATGGTGCCTCAAAATCTAGGCTCCAAACAACTTGCAACTTGGCTTGCAAATGGAAAAATTCAGCACCAATCAAATTGGACAGCAACTTTGAATCACTTAGGCAATGGATCAAGTCTCAAAAATCCAACCTTGGGTCCCCCACTTTTTAGGGTGGTCGACCCCTTCAAGTCTCACTACTCCGGCCTCCTCCTCAACCTCCAAATTTCAATTCAAGTTCAAAATAAAAAGAATCAATGGGATCCAACGAGGGATCCCTCCCAATCCAATCACAAAGGTTGAGTTAACGCGTTGTTTACCTCGTGGAGAAGTGAGAACTTCTCAAAAACTTCAATGAAGTCTCTTGACAAAGCACCAACAAATGTTAGGGCTTCTCAAGAGCACCAAGCAAGATAGCTTCTTACGAAACCCTCTCAATGAAAGCACCAATTAATGTTAGGGACCCCGGTCTTGTCCCTAAACATTAAGTCCGTGAGCTTGCCTTGGTGACCGAGTGTCAAGCCTTCTTACTTGGCCTTGCACGTATAATGGCAATGATGGGTTCCTAAGTTGATGAAGGTATAGTGTTTAGTGATGGAAATGATGATGATGATGATGAGTTCGGGTGATCTAAGTGGCGAATATGCGTGTTTGATGCAATGTGGAACGGCTTATGGGTTGCCCTTGATGTTGGGCCCTTTTGGATGATGTTTAGGGTTGATATGATGAAGTTGGGCTAGGGTTTGAATGGTGGCTAAGGGGAATTTCGAGATTTGGAAGAGTTGGCTTAGGGTTGGAGTGTAGGATGAGATGTTAGGGTTGGAAGGATGTTGTTGGATGAGGCTAGGACTCATTGATTGATGAGTCACTTTGGGAAAGATGGGAATTAGGTTAAGGATGAAGATGAGTTGTGTTTGAATGGGTCTAGGGTTGTTCCTTGAGTTTAGGGATTTGGAGATGGAAGATGGGATTTGAATATGGCAAGATAGGATGATAGTCTTTTGATTGATTTGAGTGGTTCTAGGGAATGAGTGGTTTGAGGGATTGGATATGGAAGATGAGATTTGATTGTGGTAAGATAAGGAAGGTATGATTTGAATATGGCAAGAGGTGGGAAGTCTTTGGTTGACTTGGGAGATTCTAGGAATGGAGTGATTTTAGGGAAGTTGAGTGATTGGAGGGATTGAGATTCGGTTTTGGCTATTGAGGTAAGTCTTGGTTGGCTAGAGTATTGTAGGGATAGAGAGGTTTAAGGGATTGACAATGGGTTGGCAATTCCTTAAATCAAGGGATATAGATTTGGAAGATAGGTTTGGGATGATGGGTAAGGTGGCTAGGGTTGATTCTAAATGGTAAGAGGCATGTGAGTTGTTGGGAAGTTGGTGTTTGGCTAAGGCAAGAGATGGATTTCGAATTTAGATTAATTGGAAGATGGGTTAAGGATTCCTAAGTGATAGGAATTACCTTATGGGAGTCTAGGGTTAAGTTAGATGAAGGGTGGCTAGGGTTAGGTGGAATATGGAAGAAGGCTAATTTAGGTAAATGACCAATATGGAAAATGTGGGATTTGGCTAGGTCAATGTAAGATTGAATGAAGGATAGATATGAGGTGATTATGGTTCCTAAAGTTTAGGAATGGCTTTGGGATTGGTAGGATTTGTGGGATACAAGGGTTTCGGCTAGGGTTATTGTGTATGGTTGAGGCTAATTATGGTAGTGATGACAATTATGGAAAGTAGGGTAAACACTAGGATTGGTCGAATAGTGTATGTGGGAAGATCAAAATGGATGGAAGGAAATTTATGGATGAACACTATAGATGAACAATATGGATGAACACGCATGCACATTCAAGAACACAATGGTGAATAACTTCAACACCAATTCTAGAATGCACAAAAATGAATGAACTTAACAAAGGAATATGAAGACTCTTTTTTTATGGTTTATATGGGTATTTTGAGAAATCAAAAAATACTAAGATTGAGACTTAGGATGTCTTTGATTTGCAAGAAAGTAAAGATGAACAAGATGGAAAATATTAGAACAAACACGAAAATATAAGAACAATTTATTTTTGGATTTTTGAATATAGAATGGAAAACATAAATACAAGAAGATAATTGAATCAACACCTATTCAATGAATTGCAAGATGATGAAACAAAGATCGATAAAAGGATAGATAAATAAATCACCATTGATTCACGAATTGCACAATGATGAAATATGATAGATTGAATCACCACCTATTCACGAATTGCAAGGTGATGATCCTCTACTAGGGATTCACGAATTTCACCCAAGTAGCCCAAGTGCTAAGCACCGAAAAGTGTTCTTCAAGAACACACCCAAACCGTTCCACAAAGGAAAAATGTCAAATGATCAAAGATGTAAAATGAAATGCCTAAGGGTCCTATTTATAGAGATTACAAAGTGGAAACCCCCAATAGGTCCCTTGAAATATAATTAAAAATAAATAAGGATAAATAAATGATATGGTCTTGCATGGCCAATGTGGCTTGTGATATGTCTTGGCCCTTGGTTGGCCTTGGCTAGTCTTGATCTTGGAAGTAACCCGATCTTTGTTGTCCATGCATGTCTAGGACCTTGTCCTAGGGCGGTTTTTGATGAGGTCCCAACAAAACGCTTGTAGTCCCCGTCACATCTTCTAGCAAAACGAAAATAATAATTAACATCTCATTTGACAATTCTTTTTGAACGAATACAGCTAACTTCTTAGAAGACAAAGACTTGTAAGAATGACTGACCGTCTCATATATCATAACAAAGAATATATATTTTGTCAATTTCATGTGAAATGGATACTATCCACTACTGTAAAAACAAGGGCTATTTTAATTGTTTCACTTGTCAACATCATTTGAAATACTAAAAAATACCCCATGATTTACATTAGTTTATGTAAACCCTAGTTGAGTAATGCATGAAGTCGAGTTAAAAAACCCACATGGACCTGTATTCCCTAGTAAACTTCCATCCACTTCTATCTAAACCACCACAGAATAAAAATTTCAGGCTTCCTGCTAGGGAGAGCAGAAAGATCAAGCTACAACTACGAGGAGCATATGATTTTTTTTTTTTTAATAAAGAATGCGTAGCTTATGTAGCTATTGAGATCTTCGAATATTAAAAAAAACTTTATGGATCAGCCACTGTTGCTGATCCCACACCCCACACCTAATGTGTAGGTTTTTTTTTTATCTTCTTCTTCTTGACAAAACTTGAGGAGAGAGAGATTAGAGAAACTTGAGGAGAGAGAGGTTGAGGAGAGCTTGAGGAGAGAGAGAAAAAGCTTGAGTGAGAGAGAGAGAGAGAGAGAGAGATTGAGGAGAGAGAGAGGCCGAGGAGAGCTTGAGAGAGGTTGAGGAGAGCTTGAGAGAGTGAGAGAGAGAGAGATTGAAGATAATAGTGATGAGTCTGATATAAAGCTTAAAAAAAAAAGTGTGAGGTTTGTGATAAAACAATGCGGATCTATAGCAACACTCGAATCTTAAACCTTGCAAAGACAAATTTAAATAGAAAAATCATTGGCGACGTCATAGTCTGGAAGCCAGCAAAGACTAGCTACCTACATCATATGTTAATGTTTAATAATTATGCAAGAAAATACTTATTTTTTCCTTTTAAAAAAGAATGCTAACGTGGCCATCATAGTTGGTGGCGCATGGCTGCTGCTATCCTGTCCACATCCAATGCTTATCCATCAGAAGGAAAAAAATGCTGCATTCGGTAGTTAAGTCAAGAGAGTTCGTGGGGAAATGAACAGGGGTCCCACGCAACGATTCCATTGGAAGAGATAATCGATAATATTCAAAGATGACAACCAGCTCTTTGAAACAATGCGGATCTAAAAAGTCATGCAATTCTCCAGTAAGAATATCTTCCTCGTTTATGATATTTATGTATTACCATTTCTGCATTCAAACAAAAGACCCGCCCATCAAGCCACCTATACTTTTCAATGCTTCGTAGTATATTGACTGACAATAGCGTTTGGATAGAAATATATGCAGTCACTACATCAAGTCTTATTCAGTAGACAAAAATGAATGAAATTGTTTCAAACAAGACACAAGGAGAGCGTGTCATTCGACAATGAATATGCTAAACTTCTGACCTCCCTTCAGCAATTTATGAGAAAATTTCAACATCAATACACATCAAAACAAAAGTTGAATTTTGACCAATCTGACCTCAAGATTCATTTCACATTGCACCCCTAAATCTGCAAACAAACAAGTTGATTAGGACATCCAGGCAAGCACATGTGGAATTGTTAGTTTATAATCTCAGGCTATCAGTGATCAATCGTCGTTTTTTAGCATAACTCTACCGTAAAGTGCGGGGGCCAGCCACAAAGGAATAGGCTTGAGAGGTTGATAAATAAAATTTCTCTTAAAAATTAAAGGTAGCCTCATCTCAAGGATTTCCAAGCCTTGCACATTTTGTTAGAAAGATATCTAACAGCGTTAACTCCACCAGCAGTTAGTAGACCAGAGACAGCCTGCCTTGCACTTGAAACCATGACTGTTCGCCTCAGAACCTTCTGCATGCATTTTGCAGCCTCTTCTCTTGAGCCAATTGAAACTTCATGCATTACTCGACCTTCAATTGCGATTTGAAAGGATGTTATTAAATCAAATTTGGCGAAAATATTGAAACTATTGAATAATTAAGTATGGCATGTTAACACCATAAGTCAACTAGCAACTAAGGTGATGTTTGAAAATGAACAATCAGAATCAAGGTTTTTCCAAATACAATTGAGTTCACAAAGTTAAGATGGGTGTCCATCTGTGTAGTGTTGAACTATAGAAATAGCAGATTCTTCACATACAGTTCTTTACTACAAATCCAAAGCAGACGAATTGAAGTTAATACCAGATTCTACCAGCTTTTTCTCCTGCCCTAGCTTCATGCCCATTTTGCTTCTGACCATTGGAGGAAGGGAACTAACAAGAGTGCGAGCTGCTGATAAGCCACAATCCTGTTCTAAGAGGAGAAAAGGAATTTAAACTTTTGGAACTAGCCTATTTTTTATATATACATAAGCACAAAAGATGTATACATTAGAGACACCTAAGTAGAAGTAGGAAAAAGATAACAAAAAAAAAAAGACCAAGCTTGAAAAATCAAAGATTGCAGACATCCAATGATATAGAGATCTACAGAAGAAATCATTTAACCCCTCCATGTTATTACTCATCAAAAATAAAAATAAAAATAAACCCTCCATGTTACTCTTGCAACTCTCAAGAACTAAAACCATTCATCTCTCCAAATGCGTCACAATAGACAAATTGAGATCATTTTCCACAATCATTCACTATGTGGGCTACCAAACCAACCTTTCTAGCAAAGAAAAAGATCCACTGCCCATCATAACATTACCTAACTCAAACTTTCTAGCTACTAAACAATGTAGAACAAGCGAAACACAGTTTCGCATGTCCCTCTTACACATGTAGCACCAATTGATACTATTATCTGTCACTTCCTTAAGTTATGCCTTGTGAGGGTTTCTCCAGAGCTGCCTCCCAAGCAAGGACTGCCGTTCTCCATGTAGCTTTACTCCTACAAATGCTTTCGATGGGAAAGGAAAGGAGACTGTTCATGTGGATACAACGCACAGTGAACCATGTGTCTTGTCTTCTCTCCCATGTCTCATTTGAGCTTGGGCTCCACACCATACATGTGCCAGAACTTGTATAAGAGTCATCTCCCACACAATATCCAACAAGTCCAGAACAACCCCCCCCCCCCCCCCCCCCCCGTGGGCGGCCAACAAACCCTACAAATGTTTTTCCACAACCGAACTTGAAAGGCCCAATAACCTCTTAAGAATACCCTAAGAGCTACCATACTTTACGTCTATCACCATCCTCCATAGGCTTTCATTTTTGTTGGTGCAGTGCCATAAGCATTACCCCACATGGTATACCAGACAAAATTTGACAACTTTCTGCATGAATTCTTTTATTATTTTAATGAATTCAAGAAAGAACAAGACATTTACTTTAGGAAATTGACATTAAACTGGAGACAACATATAACTTTTGAAAATCTACTCATTATCCAGAAGCTCAATAAGTATCTAGCTCAAAGTAATGAATCATTGAGTATGCATCAAGAAGTTAATAATGACCCAAAACACCATATAAGGAACTAATCCTTATTATATGCTGGAATTTCAACTGTTTCATGGAGTGGAAAGGTGCAAAAAATTAAAAACACCACAACTATCATAATAAGAGACAGAATTTCAGAATGAGCAGAAAGAAAAGCTAGGTAAATGGCATCTAACTCTCATTCACCTAATCTGACTTCAATGTTGCTTGCCTGAGGATGGCTACATAAGAAAAAGGCAGTAGAAATTTCAATGCTAAATTTTACAAGTATACTTCGTGGCTGAGTTCAAGATCCCAAACATGTTTGACGCATAAAGCAGCAGAGAGGTTAGAGCACTCAGGTCTCTCTCTTGAATAGATCACAAAAAATCAAAGATGGCATATTGAATCAGCTTTCTTTTGAGAACTTGAGGATCTAAACAGACCTGAGAAACATTTGTTTGGCCACTTACAGACGACATGAATCTCAACAACTCCTTAGCCTCATACTCTTCAAGAAATGGCCTATACATTGACTGGAATAAATCAAATTGCCCTTGTACAATCTTCTTCACCTGGGCAGGTTAAATAAATGAACTGAACTTTCATAAGAAAAGTAATTTTGTTAAAACTATCCAATTTCACCAAAAACAAAATGCCTTACCAGGTGTAACGTCCAATAAGATAATGATAAAAAAATATCTAAATTATAATATATTAAAAAAAGAGAAAAATAAACTTACTACCACTAACTAAAATGCATTTCCCAATATTCACCATAAATAAACTACCAAAATTGGCAGATTGTGTCCTCTACCTACCAAAAAGTTGAAATGTGCACCCTCCGTTGAGATCCGACCACCAATATTGTGTGGCATCACTCAATTTTACCCATTTTTTATCCATCTAAATGGTCGGATTTGAACAGGTGCGATGGTACTTGGAAGGGTACAATGTGTCAATTTTGGAGCACATATTGCAAAATGCGAATTAGTTGGTGGGTGGAAAATGCATTTTCCCCTAAAAAAAGACATCGGATAAGCAGTTACAAAAAATGTACTGAAGTGGTGGTAAAAAATGAGGCCTTACGAAACTTCCAGTGGTAGTAGTCATAATTGCATAATATGTCTTCCACAAGAAAATTTCAGTCGCATAAACTCAATTTTGTTAATCAATCACTAGAAATAATACTTAAGTTTGGTCAATTGTTAATTAACATCTTACAAATCACAGATTCATATAGTTTCACTAGATCCTCCCGCAAATTATCAGGCATGCATAAAGCTATGAAAAACTAGGACCAGTAACCATCAAAAGACCATTTTGAACTTTATCAAGCATCACCTTATTTCTGTCTTCTGCAAAAAGCATTCGCAAGTCACCCATATATGAGAGGCTACATATTTTGGTATAAAGATCTTCCTGCAAGAAGCATAATAAGTTATGAACTCTAATAATTCTAAAACGATCAAGGATTGGAATAGAAGCAAACCTCAGTGAATTTCGGTGGCAAAAGGAGGAGGGCAGCAGTCATTGCAGCCTTTAAATTAGCAGAGTTTACATTTTCTATATCCAGGTTATCCACAAGTATATGAACCTATATGAAAATGATAAAGCTTCCTTCAGATTAAGTTTACAAAGACAAAAACGAAAATGACTAGGTCCAGACTAGCAGGCAAATGCAATGCAGAGAAAGTTTGCAGCAGCCAATGTAAGCAGAGGTTACAAGCTGAGACATTATAGGATATAAAACAGCAGAAGAAAGACACCATACTAGTTTGATCAGATAATGGACTAAGTTACTCATATCTACATGTTGACCTACTTTATGTGGAATTGAATTGGAACTTTGCATATGTTACCAAACCAGGAATCATATCATGATTGGGTTCAACAACCATATTGAAAAAAAAAAAATCTCTCCAAGAACCGTCAGCAAAGAGGACTCTTCAGCAACTCACATTTTTGTAGCCACATGTAGAGAACTACCAAAAAAGGAAGAGAAAGAGAAAGATGGCTGGACAAAGGAAAGCCCTGTAGGGGGTTTGGTATGAAGCAAAGAAAAATATCCTCTAAAGGGCAATTAAGTAGAACAAAATAACATTGAATAGCTTCGGTGCTGCCCACATACTGTGAAAGCCGAAGGCATCTCAGTTCATTTCCATCTTCTACTCAGTTTTAAACGATGAAGAGTTTTTAAACTATATAGAGAAGTTGTTGCCCATTACACTGTTTCCCTTCCATTAAAAACTGCTGGTAAGAAAAACTGACTGAAGAGTCAATTAACTAATTAAATCATTAATGAAAAGGAAAAAACACGATCAGTGCAAAATAATTTTGGCTTGGCCACTTTGCCAGGAAAAGTAAGGTCCATAAAACATTTTTTCGTTTCTTTTCTAAAATATTAGTATCAAATCCCACAATTTGTTCTCATATGTGGCATATAATGAGGGGTTCAAAACAGAGATGGATGCAATATACAGATACATCATAAAAGTGCTCGCTAGAAAAATGATGTCCTGTTGGCATAAATAGCCCTTTCGTTATAACATTCCCGGGTAAAGAAATGAAGACATGAAAGAAATTATTTCTAGAAGCACTGATAAGGAGAACATACCGGTTTCTGTAAACGACCACTCAAGTAGAATCTTTCCCAATTGAGTATGTCCTTAATCAAGTCATGCATCCGAACAACCCCATATTTGAGCATCTGTTACATTTGCTTAAATGTGAAAATTGCGGGAAATTGATCAGACAATATTACATGGCATACCAGAGCATACACCAAAATTTTAATGAACATAGATTCTACCACATAGAGTAGAAGTGTGCACAATCAGAGACAGTTGATGAGTGTATGCATTGAATGGTTGATACCTTGTGATTCCAAGTAACAAAAGGGTTAAAGTGTACTCCGACACCAATTTCATCTGCAATTTCGGTAATCTAACATGATGAAACAATTTATAGTATCAGTGAAAATGAGACCAAGACCCAACAAGAGAGAGAGAGAGAGAGAGAGAGAGCAAACCAGTTTTGGCCCTCCAAGGTGCACCATCCATGAAGCGTAGTGATTTTTGTTCATTTGTAGATTCTAGGTTATGGAATCAGCAAAATTAAATTCGATCAGAAATCCAAACAGTCTTTGTTCTCTACAAGGGATTGTCGAAAAAAAATCAAAGTTAGAACTTACCTGAGAATGCCATTGTTCAGGATTTGATACACCGAGAATGTAATCCACCATGGTTGACTGGAATGTCAGAAATTCATTAATTCAATGAAAACTGACCAAAAAAATAAAAAATGCTTACATTTGAGAATCTGAATATTAACAAGGCAAGAACAAATTTAAAACCATGTCACGATTGTTTGGATGAAGAGCTGAGCCATAGACACAGCAGAAGTCTACTGGGGGAAGAACTTTCAGGAAACTTTCAAGCTCAGCTTTATCCATAATGACACAAGCAATTCCGAAGAGGATTTTTCACTCAAGTTCTAACTGCAGAAAAACATATATACCTAAACACGTGAAAAAACACAGAATCGATCATAGAAATTAAAATAAAAAAACCACAAAAAATTCAAACATAGGAGACGTAGTATGTAAATACCAAAGAGGAATTGTTTCAAACAGCTGAACTACAAAATGAAGCAGCTCATCTCGTTCAAGGCAACTGTTGGAATAGTGAAGACAATGATTCTGCACGGTCTAGATTATACCTAAAGCTTGGAATGGGATCCAAAAAGAATCAGATTTATCAGAAGAGCTCGTCTCTTTGGTACGGACGTGGTGTAAAACAAGGCTTTACACCGTCCAACTGGTGTCTAAATGAGTACGATAATACTTCTAAATGAGTGCTAAACTAAGGAAAGGCTTCGTACCAAACAGAATGAGACTGCTGCTCCGCCACTTTTACCGTGCCGACCGCCTACTCCGACACACCAGTGCCTGAATCCGCTGACAATATTTCTACACCCGTGTCTCCCTCTCTCGGCAAAATAGGTTGTAAATTATAGGTTTCAAAATATGTATGATAATGATATTTCCTTCAAGGAATCAGCAGCCAAATAGAAAACACAGTAACGTAAAAGACGAACTAACGAAGGGCAGCTTGTGTTTCTCAGAAGAGCAACAGTGGCACTCGAGAGAGGAAGCGAGTGAGACTTGATGGAGCTTCGAATTTGAGTTCGATTTCAGAGCATCATTGGCTCACTGAAATTTTTGCCAAATTTTATTTAAAAATAACAAATTAAATATTTTAATTTTTAACTAAGAAATAATTTCCATAAAAAAAAAACTAAGAAATAATAAAATTACGTAATCTTTTTGGAAAAAAAAAATTAACTATTATTATTTTCAATTTTTTTTATAGCGTATTATCTGTTTTTTCTTATTAAAATAATATTTTATTATTATTTTTTAACAAATTTATTTTCATATTTTTTTAACTACTCAATTATTTGTGTTCTAGACTCTTCCTTGTGTTTTTGAAAATTAATCTCTAACGAGAATGTTAAAAAAAATATTTATCTTTTGCAAGAGGTAATATTTTTAAAACTATAATTTGATAATAATAATATTGTTTTAAGAAATTTTTTTTTTTCCAAATGATCATGTTTAAATAAAAAGAAAAGGGATCATAAGTAACGTTTTTTTTTAGAGAAATACTTTAACTAAAAAATAATTACACAAAAGGAAATTCATAAACTGACGTGACTTGATGTAGTACATCAGATTGTATAGTTAATTTTTATGTAAAGTAGATATAACGCATCACATGAAACCACATCAATTTGTGAATTTATTTTTGTGTAATCTCTTTATGTCTATAGTAGTTCTCTTTTTTTTAATCAAATTCTAAGAACAACAAAATCTTACATTTCCAACAATTACAACTCGTTTTTCATTTTCTAGTAGTCATGTTTTCAATACTAACAATTTTATCTGTTTTTAATGGTCAAAAAATTCTTGGTCTTTTCGAAATGGTCATATATTAGTCTCATAAATAAGTAGACTTGCGCTTCTAATCGCAATTTAGTTTATTTGTATTCATATAAATATATTGAAGGTTGATAAAATGGTTTTGTTGAGGGTTAATAAAATATTAATGAAATTGGGTTTAAGGAGCTACGGTTATAGTTGCAAATTTTGGTAGTTATATTCTTGATCTTTCTCTTCGATTTCTCTCCTTTTTCCTCTTTTTTATAAGTTTATCTAATCCAATACCTTAGATTCGTTAGGTTCCGCTTGTTTGAATGCAGCACACAGAGTTATCTAACTTTTAGTTAAGTACAAACCTACTCCCCATAAGTCAAGAAAAACATGTTGATTTATCACCCCTTTTTACGAGAAAAATTCTATTTGAAAGCCGACACACCCTCCATGTCATTGAAATGGCTAGAAAAATATAAAATTAAGATTTCTTACCATCCAATCTTGGCCTGTCAATAAAATTAATGGTTTGCTTTGCACATCGGCTCAATTAGAATAACTCTTAACATGTGAATTCTTTACGTGTCATCAACTTCTTGGTGGGTGAGTGGAAAAAGGGCAAGAGTACCACATCCGGATTGAAAGTTTTATTTTTTTGGAGTATCCCAACTTTATTTCTAAGTAGTGAAAGCATTATCATTTCATATAAGAATCCTAGGCTACCCCGAGCCTTTTTGTCTCCTCTCAATTTGCACATGAATCAACCCAGCCGCTTGCTGGTTTATATCGTCAATTCGCCACTGGTCGTAGACACATCGGAGTAAAGATTGATTTTCTTATTCTTTTCACTAGTACTCCATCTTTTTCTCTTCGATTTCTCACTTTTTGCTTTTCTTTTTCTCAGTTTATCTAACCCAATGCCTTAGATTCATTAGGTTCCTCTTGCTTGGGTGCACAAAGCTACTCCACATAAGTTAGAAAAAACATGTTGATTTACCCCCCACACAAGTGGTAGTTCTAGCACCTAATTTGGGTCTTTTAGAGCACTAGTAGTGGGCTAGTTAAAATCAAATTTTAGCTAGAGAATAGCTAAAATGCAAAATAAAGCTCAACATTGGGCTAGCTAAATGAATAGTAAATTTAACTTTGCATGAAGGGGCAAGCTAAATTTGTTGAGCTAAAGAAGGCTAGCCAAATATTACTTTTGATTAAAATATTACATTTCTTGCTGTTTCTCACTCCCGTGCAGTGAATGAAATTGTTGATGAAATGTTATGTTTTATAGTAGAAAAATATAACCATTGGAGAATAGCCGTTAGAGAAATATAACCGTTAGAGAGATATAACTGTTTGAAAATATAACCATTAGAAAAATATAGTCGTTAGAATATATAGCCGTTGGAAAAATATAGTCATTAAAAAATAAAACTGTTGGAGAAATTTAAATTACAATTAGAATTAAAATAAATAAAAAGTTTAAAATTAATATTTTAATAGAATGGTGAAAGATTTGTTGAGTCTGTTATTTGATGTTGTGAAAAATGGCTAGCTAAAATTTGTAAAAGTGAATTTCTTAGTCAAATTTTAGCTAAAGTTTATTGAGCCCACTACTAATGCTCTTAGGATCTATTAGCCTTATAAATACCAAATAACTCCAAAGTTCCAAACTTGACTTATACCCTCTCCATAATTCAAAAGGTTTAATTTTTGAATTTTTATAAGGCACCCTATTTAAAACATGACAAATAGTCACAATTGTTTCACCCCAAAAATTTAAGAGAGAGCCTAAATTAATAAGCATGGCATTTGTCAATTCAATAAACGTTCTATTTTTCCTTTCAGTCACACCGTTAGAAGCAGGTGAGTATGGTGCAGTAATTTCATGGATAATTCTCAATGACTAAACAAAATAATTAAACTTAGTTGAATCATACTCTCGGCCTCTATCACTTCTAAAACTTTTAATCTTTCTATCAAATTGATTTTCAACTTCATAGAAGAATTATTTGAATTTTTCAAACGCATCACTTTTATTTTCTTAATAAATAAACATACATGTATTTTGAAAAATCATCAATAAATGTAATAAAATATCTATTTTCTTCAAGAGTTAAAATTCATTCAAATTCATAAAGATCGGTGTGAATTAGATCAAACAATTTGATATTTTTTTCAACACTTTTATAAGATCATTTTGTAATTTTTGCTTGACTACAAACTTTACATTTTTTTTGAAAATTGGTTTTCAGTTTAGGAATTAATCCTGAACTATTCATTATTGCAACATATCTACTATTAATATTAAATAAACGTGCAGGCCAAAAATTTAAAAAAGAAAACATATAAACAAAAACATGTGATGATTTATTATCAACGTTCAATTTAAACATTTTATTACAAACATAGTCATTACCCACAAAAACTCAATTTTTAATAATAATATATTGATTAGATTCCATAGTTTGCTTGAAGCTAGATTTATTGAGTACAAAGCTTGACATCAAATTCTTCCTCGTAGAAGGTGTATAGAGCACATCTTTGAGCGTCAATATACGTCTATAGGTGAATTTCAGCTCGAGCTCACCACTCCCAAGGACCTTGATTTTACTTGAATCACCAAGCATAATAGATTTCTCTTCTTCAAATGGAGTATATTTTTTGAATCAATTTTTATCATAGCAGACATGTCTATTGGCACCAAAATTTGCCCACCACCCTTCAATAAATTGAACCATGCGTAATGTCTGTAATCATTGCTACAAATGGCTCCTCAATTACGTTCACTTAAGGATTATTTTCTCGCTTTTGAAATTTGTAAATTTGAGTAAAATGCCCACTTTTGTCATAGACAAAACAAGTTTGATTTTGTGAAGATGATCCTTGGTTCTTACCCTTTTGGCTGGGAAAACTTTTTTTTGTGAGATTTACTTTTTTGTAATTTTTTTCTTTACGGCTTCAAATGACTATCTTTTGAAATCTGACCTTTGGGCAAGTCACAATTTTCAAAAATTAAATTTACCTTCGTTATGGAAGTCTCATTTCCATTTTGAACTATCAAAGTATATTGGCTTTTAGCTTCCTCTTCCTCTTCTACCCAAATATGTGTAATTAAGGTCTCCAAAGATGTTTGCTTTTATTTGTGGCGCATCGACTTTTAAAACTTCCTTCATGAAGGTAGTAGCTTGTCAATGATGCTATAAATAATTAAATTGTCTCCAATCTTGATGCATTCGAATCGAAATTCTGCTATAACCATTTGAAAATCTTGCGCTTATTTTACGACGAACTTTTCATCTACCATTTGATATCAAAAGAAGCGACTTACCGCATATTTTTTTACTCCAACTTCTTCCGTATCATATTTATTCTGTAAGGCTTTCCAAATTTTCTTTACAGATAAGTAAGTAGTATTGTAGAAATCATAAAATTGATCCGCAAGACAATTTAAAAGGTAATATCGACAGTTATACTCATCTTTTGTGTATTTTTCGATCTTTTCTTCATGAGATTTGACTTGAGCTTCAGTCATGTTCTTGGTAGTGATCTTGTTTGGAATCTTTGCAGTGAGAATATAAGAGGCGTTGAGAAGGCTTAAATAGAAGAGTATCTTCCACTTCCATCTTTTGAAATGAGCTCCCTTGAAATGGAAATACTTGTTGAGATCTTCAATGTTTTCCGTGGATTTTTCTTTTGTAAGTTCCATAATGAATTTCCTTAAAATTGTTAAGAAATACATAGTAATAAAATAAAAAATTACAATGAAATGAAAATTTCAAATGAAACCAATTTGGACTGAAACACAAAAATCTCACTCTCTTTAAGGAGACTCAAATCCTTAGCGGTACGTAAAGTTTCAATTGTACCGATGCAACAAACCTTCTTTTGACTTATTTTCTTCATAATACAACAACTCAAATGATCGTCGCATTGCTTGAATCAACTCTGCACAAGTTATTGAAGTCAAAATTTATCTAAAAATAACATCTCTATTTTATCTGAAAAATTCTCAAAAATCTCAAAGCACAATATTTTTTTTCTTTTTTCTTTTTTCTCACTATACGTACAATGATAAAAAAACAAAAAATTGCTTCAAACCTTTTTATTCTCTCTCTCTCGTACGTCCCCAGTACCGCTTCTTAAAACTTTTTATCTCCGAAAACAATGATCTTAAAGCTTTTTACCTCCAAAAACAATAGTATGGAACCTAATCAGGTGCCGTTAATGCATGCCATAAATTGCTCTTAGATTCTTGAAATTGAAAAGATGCAAACGGCTAGCTTTATTTTTTCCAACCGTTAAAACTAACTTTGACCATTTTAACAATAGCATTTTGAGTTCTTTATTAATAGTAATGCATTGAGATGGTTAAGTGAATTTTGCGAAATCTACTTAAAATGAGTTAAAATATATTTGGATGTTAGAATAAGTTTAGATATATTTATAGAAAGTTGTAAAATTATTAGGATCCACTATAAATATCTACTGTTTGCTAAAATTATTATCTCTCCACAATGTGCCGAACTTGCAAAAAAGAGAAAAAGTTTTCTACACTTCATTCTGGCACTAGGATTAAGGAACAAATGTCATACTGTGAGTTTGAGTTGTGGGGCCTAACAACACATGTCAAGCTGATGTTAATTGTCAGCTCATGTCTATGGAACTGTAAAGTTCCTTTTGGTAGTTGCCGATACTATTTACGTGGGGCTCAATCAACGAGTTCAAATTGAACTGCACTCATTTATGTATTTGGATATCCAAAGTAGCTTAAAAGTGAAGTGCACTCAGCTGCTTTGTGTATCCAAACGAGCTTGAAGCTGCCATTTAAAACATCCAAAACAAAAAGCTGAACAAAAACAGCATATATGCTAAGAAATAGATGAATTGCTAACTAATATTATCTTATTAAAAAATACCAACAACCTTCAGCTTCTTTATTTTTATTTTTTTGGGATTTTATTTGTCGTTTGAGATCATTCATATCTCATTTCCTATAAAATTTTCTATAATTGAGCTAAAAAGTACATTTCTTAAAATGTTTTCCTAAATTTTACTCATTTTTCAAAAACCTCATACATCTCATTCTCCATACTTTCTCTATTCTATTAAAATAATATTTCTCTATTCTTTTTTTATTACTTTTTTCTCTCACTTCCATTTACAAACTTAACTACTCAATATTTTTTCTTATATTCTGAACTATTACTCTAGTGAATATTTTAAACAAATATTTAAGTTATTTTTTGTGGATATGATAATATTTTTAAAATTAATTTTTTTCTATTTTCGTAATTAATTAAATTATTTTTAAAATTATTATTTAAAACTATAACAAATATGAGTATGAGAGAAAGTGTAAATGATTAGAAGAAGAATTTATTTTATGTATTAGAATAAAATATTGATTAAAACTAGTGGGATGAATACTGATTCTCTATATTTTGAGAACAACTGTTCATCCTCTAAATATTTTTCCTAAAATAAAAATTAGGATGTGTGAAATATTTTGATCAAAATTCTAAAATAAATATCAAATTATAGGAAAAATAGTATATTGAGACATAGGATGTGAATGGTTCATGGGGGCTTTCTTTGAGAAATGCTAGGGAGCCCGATTTGGGTTCCCGTTTCCAGTTTCCCATCTGATGTGGCATTTCCCACTTTACTTTACTTTTTCTTTTCTTCCTCTCCTCATGCGATTCTCTCTCCTGCCCCACGTATCCCTCCCTCCCATTCTCCCTCACCCCAGATTTCTCTCACTGCCGAAACTCAACAAGAACTCAAAATCGAAATAAAGTTGAAACTATTGGAGAACCTCCCGCTCACAGATGAGATAAAATTAACCGAAACAAATCCACGAACTCAACAACGCCGAAACTGAGAAGAGATAAAATTCCAAAACACAACAAAACTCAAAATTGAGATTTAAAAAAAAAAAAAACCCAATAATGGGTCTCAAATTGGTACAACCAAAGCTAGAAAACAAAAAACAAAACTAAAGCATCCCAAATAAAGAAAAGAAATCGGAGTGTAATCGATATCTTACCTTGGAGAAGAACTGGGTAGTAACCGGAAATGGAGACGCGGTCTGTGATATGGGTGAGGGAGACGCCAATGAGAGAGATTTGGGGTGAGGCAGAATGGGAAGGAGGGATACGTGGGGCAGGGTAGGAGTGATACCCGCCCCGCACCATGCCTCGTTGGGATTTTTCCCCCACCCCGCCTCCCGCCTAGGCAACACATTGTGTCAAAATTTTTTTTTTTTTATCCAAAAAATTTTTTTAGACCTAAATTATAATATAATTTAAATAATAAATTAAAACTTATAAATATAAAACAAACTTAAACTCATTAGACTTAGATTTTGGATTGTCTTGGTCTTCTAGGCTAACTTTTATATAGGAGGCCAAAACAATACAATAGCTATCTTTAAGCAATGTGGGACTTAGTAAATACAATTTCAAGTTTTTAATAAATTGTATATATCTATATACAATATATTTATTTATATATATAAAAAAAATTTATATATGTGGAGCGGAGCTGGACCCTGCTGGGGTCATCCCACCCCCCGCCTTCGCTAGACCTTCTCAATGCGGGACAGGAGGCTCCCGCTGCCCACCCTAAGAGTATCTCCATTGGATTCCCCATAAAATTCACCATAATTTAACTCAAAAGTACATTCCTTCAAACTTTTCCTTAAATTTTACTCATCTTTCAAAAACTTTCTACATCTCATTCCCCATCTCTATCTCTATTCTATTAAATAATATTTCTCTGTTCTTTATTTATTTTTTTTTTCTCTCGCTTCCATTTACAATCTTAACTATTAACTCTTTTGTCTTATTATCTTTTTTTCAAATATCACATTCTACTAAATACATATTTGATTTTGAGTACCGAATACAATATTATTTTTCAAACCGAAATACGTATTATAAAAATAATATTTTTTTTAATATGTGCATTTCTAACGGTCATATTTTTTGTCTTTTCTCCAACGGACAATTTCTTTATCTTCTCTCAAATGGTAACATTTTTTGTCTTTTCTCCAACGAACACTTTTTTTGTCTTCTCTCAAACGGTAACATTTTTTATCCTATATGTAACGGTAACTTTTTTTTTTCTATAAATACGCATTTTGCTTACACTCACATCCTCACAAACTTTAATCTCATTTTATCTAAAGAACCGAGATTCTCGTGTCTCCCCTGATAGCCCACTCCCTTCATCAAATAGTTCGTACATTCTTTCGCAAATTACTCACATACTTATCCTCTGAAGATGAGTTGGATATTGTTCTTAATGACGAGATTGAAGGACAGTCATCGAGGCATTGTGGCAATCATCAACACCGTAAGTTTATTCGGCGTGATCATATTCAAGGGCACGAGCGCCTTTTTCGCAATTATTTTACAAAAGCACAAGAATCTGCAAGAAAAGATGTCGAGCATGCTTTTGGGGTACTTCAACAGTGATTTGCGATCATTCGTGGACCTTCCAGAATGTGGAAAGTCAAGGAATTAAAAAATATAATGAAAGCATTTGTTATTCTACATAATATGATTATTAAAGACGAGCATGATGAATCAGAGGGTCCAAACATTGAATATGATCAATTGGATGGTGAAGTTCCAGAACTATCGCGCAATCATACAACTGAGCTTACGGACTTCATCCAACGCCATCATCATATTAGAGACATCTTGGTACATCATCAGCTCCAAGTAGATCTAATTGAACATCAATGGTTATTATTTTCCCAACAGTAGAAATGTCGAATAATTATTTATGTTTTCCGCAATTTATTTGAGTTAGTTAAGGTATTTTCATATTTCCTTCATGTTAGTAGTGGCTATATTTAAGCATGTCCTATGTAATAGTTTTTGCAAATTTAATTACAAATTTCTATAATTTGAAAAATTAAATTTTTTACAATCCAAATAAAAAAAACATATATTATCATACATCATTATTTCAAACATAAAATAAATAAATAAACTATAAAAATATTATTAAATTTTCATCAATCTGTATGTGAAGGAGCATTCTGTCTTGCAATGATTCCTTTCTGCAATCCCTCAAAATATAACCGCTGCAGTGACGGCATGCCACTAACGTCCATCATCATAATGCGCTGATCTAATTCCTTCTTGACGAGCTCTACTTTCTCTTTCTCCAATCTCAGTTTCTCATCCTCCAACCTCAGCCTTTTATCCTTTTGATGGATTTTCTTTACCTTTCTTTCCTTGTCATATTCTATATTCTATGCCTTGAGGCGATAAAACTCTTTCTCCTGAGCACGGGACTCCTCTAGAAGTGTATACTTCAGCCTGCTGAGCACAGAAATCTCCTCTCTTGCCATGCTTTTGGCCTTTCGTTTTTCTTTCTCAGCTTTCCTTCCCAGTGGTCGGTCCAATTCGATCACTTCATTATCCATCACATTATCCAGTCCACTATCAAAAACGGAATCAACAGTCTTAGCGCCCGAACATCGAGTCGGGGTCGTGGACGGGGACATCGTCTTTCGTCGCTTTGGTTCCTCCTTTGTGGAATGCCAAATCCATTTGGGTTGGTCTTTCAAAAGGTGCCAACAATGCTCGAACTGGAAGGAGCATTTCTCTAGAGCTTGGTACATAACTTTTGCCTTGTCAAACTAGCATGTAAACAAAATAAGAAATTTGTTAAACAAACATTAAAAAAACCTAATTATGAATAACTTAAATAATAGTATGGATATTTACCTTATCTTGCTCGGTCATGCCACTCTGATTCAACCTTTCAACCTGGGCTAGTTTCGCACAAAATTTATTTGTCGCCTTTTGAATAACTGACCACCGATGTATTAAAGATTTAATTGTCCGGCCATTTGTGGTTTCTTTAAATTGCTCAAAGTATTCAAAAAAATTTTCTCATAGTTGGGAGTGCTTTTGGTCTGTTCCCTGGACCCCATCAAGGCTACAATTAAGTTATGCAGAGACAAACAACTTGTCTTCTTCAGGGGTAAAATTTGCACATCTAATTGATTTCCTAACTCCAATAGGCTCGTTATGGGGTAGGGGTGGAGAGTCATCAACAGTCATAGAAGAGTTTCCACTTTGCCCACTGTAAGTGGGATCTAATTGAGGATCTTGACTTAGGAGGTTGGTGAAGTACATATGGCCAACGTCTTGTGAATCCATATCTAAAAGTACACTGAAATGTTAGACATAGTATTATGAAGTTTGAAGTTCTTCCAACCTTGGCTCAGGAACCGAATGGTGACATGTAGAAAATTTGGGCACCATCTCATGGCTGCACCTCCGGTTGCCACTACTTGTTGGCCGTCTGGGTTACCTAGCCATTGAGGAAATGACCATAAATTTCCTCTATCCCCACTACGGTTTGTCATCATCACAGCCAAGGGGGTTGAAGTTACACATTACTTTTCTATCACAAAATAATACAACCAAATAACAACCAAACAACATGCAAATCAAAATAATGCTAAATAAGAGCATTCCCATTGGATTCCTCATAAAATTCTGAAAATAAATATTTAAATGGGTTCAGAATGGTGGAAATATTAATAGTATGCGTAAGCAAGGATCCATTCATATCGAATGGCTGCAAAACCCCACTCAAACGTCCATTGCCTTTTGTGGAAAGTACCACAAACTGCAATATGACAATTCGGGGTGAGGATTACCTTGCCACATCGATGGGACCCTATTAATACTTGTGAATTAACCCGCACTACAACACCATCATCATAGCCTAATAACAGCCTCCCTCCCTAGAGAGATACGAAACACTGCAAAGAAATCTAACAACACAGAACAAATTACTTATGGAAAGAGCAATGCCACATAATAATTTTAAGGAACCTAAATTTAAGGAAAGAACAAATTACCCATAAAAAATGCTAACATCGACACTTTTTTTGGTAATGGTGAAATTTACCAAAAAAAGAAATGCAAGCTAATTAACTAGCTACTAACGAGAAAAGAGATGAGCATTCTCTTCTGATTTGAAAAAGCAATGACCAAATATTAATTATCCTTCATGCCACATGATCCTAATTAATTAGCTCTAAAATGGATGCATGGTATTGGTACCTCTAGCCAAAGATAATAGGTGCCGTTTTTCATCATAAAAACGACAAGTCAATTGGGATATCATAATACAAGGAAAACAAGAAAAATGAGTGCAGGTGTGGTCATACGTGATTCAGAGGGGGAAGTGCAAGTGATCATGCAGGTTGTCCATATACATGATGAATGAACTCAATGATGAACCATCCAATTAGTTCAATATAGGTACAGTAGTACTCAATATTCGAGATCATGCAGGTTGTCCATATACATGATGATTGAACTCAACACATGCAGGTTGTTAAAAGAATTGAAAAGTAGTAGTACTGTTGGCAACTCAACACAGTGATAAATAAACATAAAAATCTCAAAATGAATTGAATGAAGCAAGTTTATCACACACAATAAGAAACATCTTCTCCATCCAACTCAACAGCAACAAATCAATGACAGTAGCTGAAATGAGAACCGGCATCCTCAAATCTAAAAATCAATTGAATGAAATGAGAGCATATTTCCTTCAAGACAGTCCCAAAATGAGAGTAACAACCAGAGAGTGACAAATAAATAGCAACATCAATGACAGTATGATCAATGAGAACCGGCATCCTCAAATCTAAAAATCAATTGAATGAAATGAGAACATATTTCCTTCAAGACAGTCCCAAAATGAGAGTAACAACCAGAGAGTAACAAATAAACAGCAACATCAATAACATAATGATCAATGAGAACCGACATCCTCAAATCTAAAAATCAATTGAATGAAATGAGAACATATTTCCTTCAAGACAATCCCAAAATGAGAGTAACAACCAGAGAGTGACAAATAAATAGCAACATCAATGACAGTATTCCCAACAGTAGAACCGGCATCCTCAAATCTAAAAATCAATTGAATGAAATGAGAACATATTTCCTTCAAAACAGTCCCAAAATGAGAGTAACAACCAGAGAGTGACAAATAAACAACAATATCAATGACAGTATGATCAATGAGAACCGACATCCTCAAATCTAAAAATCAATTGAATGAAATGAGAACATATTTCCTTCAAGACAGTCCCAAAATGAAAGTAACAACCAGAGAGTGACAAATAAACAGCAACATCAATGACAGTATTCCCAACAGTAGAACCAACATCCTCAAATCTAAAAATCAATTGAATGAAATGAGAACATATTTCCTTCAAGACAGTCCCAAAATGAGAATAATAATCAGAGAGTGAAAAAAAATAGGATTAATTTAACCAATCGCATGTAATATTTTCTCGACACCCAAACAATACGCATTTAAGATTTTCTCGGCAGCCAAACAAATGGCATGTAAGATTTTCTTAGAACTCAAACAGCGAAGAACTCGCCCACGGTAATATCTATGGCTTACCTTGATCATGGCCTTGGGAGGAAGAAAATTTTCAAGAGAGAAACAGAGAAGCATTCAGGATATGCAAATCAAAAAAATTTTGAAAATGAGGGAGAGGGGCTGTGAATCTTGGTGTTGCAAAATCAAAGCCTCAAAATTTTCAGCAAACCGAAAGCAAAACTTATAAATTTGTCGATGGATTCGGGGTTACGTCTCGTTGGTTTTCGAGGGATGGATTGTGTCGAGAGATATGAACGCGGGACGGAAGAGCAACGAGAATGAGATGAGGAGCTGTAGTGGTTTTCCATATATGAGAACCGACTGTAGCTCCCATATAATTTTACCGTAAAATGAAGAATTCAATGGAGAATGGTTTTTCATTGGAAAAGAAAAATAGAAAGTAAAGTGGGAATTGACCTTCCCACGTCAGACCAGAAACTTGAAACAGGAGCCCGATTTTCCACTTTCTAAAGCTCCAGCCGATCGGGTGAAAATCCAGTTTTTAAACCCGGTCAATAAGATTCTGCCACGTAGGATATATAACAAATCTCCATCTATACTCAAATGCACCAGATTCCTTATTTATTTTCCATCTCTTCCCCCTCCCCCCACCTCTCTCTCTCTCTCTCTCTCTCTCTCTCTCTCCCTCCCTCCCAACAAGGCCAAGAAGCCATATTTCCCGACCGAGAGACGCTTCAGGGGATCGCCCGTGGCGTAGAAAAGGAGAGAGTAAACCAAGCACCGTGCATGTGCGAGGATGCCTCATCCCTCCCAGCATCATCAGCGTGAAAAACATGGGCATCCCATCATCTCCAGCGAGTTCTGATGCCCTCTCTGCATGCACAGCACACACGAATTCATTGCTTGAGTGGGTACGGAAATTACTCTTAAAAAGAATCTGGAAGGACCAAAACCTGAACACAGTTGAAAGGCTTTGCATCTTTGTTATCAGATTCTAGAGCGAGAGGGTAGGATATGGCACGTTGAACCTGTTGACAATCGCAACAAAATAGAACTTTTTCTCTTCATTTAATAAAATATACTTACAAAATTACAAAATTAAAAAAAAAAAAAAGAAAAGATTGGAAGGAACAAAAACGCCATCAGAATAGAGGAAGGGGGGTGACCTTTTTAGAGCCTTGCCAACTTGGCCAGCCATCCAGAAATTGACAAGGCAGTAGAGAACGAGAACGATGGCCACATAGCCATACTCCTTAGGCAGCACCAAATCCACTTAACTTGGATTTTCACCCGACCGACTTGGAGCTTTTCCCTTTCTATAGAGTATTGCACAGGAGTCGCAATTGGTTTTGAATAATCGATATATTTATTTATTTATTTATTTTTTCCTGGTCAGGTCAGGGTTTTTCAACTTCTTCTTTTTCTTCTTTCTTGTTCTGATTGCTGGCTTCTCGATCACTTGTGGATCGATCAATGGAAACGGGAGATATGGGTCTTGTGGAATTGTTCGGCTATGACAAAGAATTAAGTTTAATTCCTCCCCCAGTATCATCGGATAATTGGGGTTGGCAAGATGATGAACGCGAGGACATGACGGAAGAGGAATACTGCTCCTACAAGGATCAAGTTTTGAAGACAGATGTCAGCAACTAATCCCTTTTCTTCTACCAAATTCCACCCCCCCCCCTTCTCTCTCTTTTTCTCTTGTATGCGCTTAATTCTTTCATCCTTTCGTCACCTTCGTTGCTTTAGGGCTTTGATGTTGACCGTATTCCTGGCGTCTCTTGTTTCCACCAAATTGAACCATGCAACTTGGATGATAAGAGTTGGGATTACGAAGGGTATTCGCGGCTTGCAATCGAGGAATACAACTTTCGCTTCAAGGTTTCTGTTATTATACATATATATATTTAAAAGATATCTGTTTTGTTCAATGTCCTCGTTAATAGCTCCTCTTCAATGATTTTCAAGATGGCATTATTTGGTGTGTAGGATGCAAATGCAGGGTTGGAGTTTGTGAAGGTGCTGAAGGCAATGGGTCAGGCTGCCAACGCAATTAGGTTTTATTTAACCCTTGAGGCTAGGGATCTTGCTGATGGAGGCAAGACTAAGATCTATCAAGCTGTGGTATTATCGGGGGTAACTGTGGATACAGTGTCATCCTTTAGGCTAAAACCTCCTGAAGATGAGAAAGGTAAAGCAAATTGGTTCCAATAATATTTCTAGAAGTTTGCGGCCATGTTATGAGGTTATTGCATCTCTAAGCAATTTACTGCAAGATAGATAAAATATCTGGCTTATTTATACCTATGTTAAGTCGAGCTCTTATGTGAACATTGGCTCAAACTTGTTCAATCAGGGTATTGTCCGCAACTACTTGGACTAGGCCATGTATGGTTATGATCTCAATCAGAAGACTTGAATACTACATTATAGTTGCACTTGCACCCCATCAAGGTTGATGGCTCATTTTTTTTCATGTTTCAGAAAATCAATTACTCACAATTCCCTTGGATTTGAAACTATACTCTATAAGGTCTCAAAATTGTATCGATAATCTTGTTTGTATTGTCTCTCTATTCCTCCACCTGCATGCACTAACTCCTTATTCAGGCCTCTTGCTCTCTGATCATTTTTTTTTCACGATCCACAAACAATTGATATTTTCCAATCATTGTCTGCAACGACTTTGCAGTCAGTTCTTCAAAAACTTTGGGTAGTTAAGGCGAGATGAAGCTTCTCCTAGAAGTTGGTCAAGTTACACTTGATAATCTAAACAGGAGACTTTTTTTGGGCATTAGTACGTCATGGTGTTTGAAAATGCACGCTTTTGATAATTCTCAACCTCAAAATCTTTCCTTTAAGTTCTAGTTTTATATTGTTATTGAGGTTTTAAAAAAACTGCTAGATTTACTTCTTGTTTTATTAGTAATCGAAGATTTAGCACATCAAGCAGAGCCAAACAAGCCGGATGTATACAAATGAAAATGCTAAGTTGCAAATAAAGAGATACAAGAACCAAAGCACTGAAGATTAAGTTTTAGGAAAATGCTATGTTGCCCCCACCAAGGGACCTCTCACTTTGACCGCTAGTGCAAAAGTGCCTTTTTTTTTTTAATATTTAAAAAAACATTTAGAACTAGTGGTCAAAGTGAGCGGTCACTTTGGGGGGACAGAGCAGCAGCACGTTTTAAGTTCTTCTGTTTTCAATAATATCATTTCCTCCAAATGCACCACACTGGACATGTAGGGATCATCTTCACATTGTTGCAATTGGTGTATTTTCATACAACCCTTTCCAGTTTGCAAAGGGGTATGCTATCCTTTAAGTGTAATCCAAGCTGACCAAACTTTTTCAAGTATATTATCCACAAGATTTTGGCAAACTCACTGTGTGGTAAAAAGTTGTCTACAGATTTACTCATAAAAAAAAAAAAAAAAAAAGGTTGTCTACAGACTCCCCCCATTTTCTACTCATATAACACCATTCCGAAAATAATATGATGTTTACTTAGATTATTTGTTGTGAGGATCTTCCCTAAGGAGACTGTTCGAGCGAAGAAAGCAGCTCTTAGATGCGCAGTAGTCTACCAAATACTCCTCAAAAAGAAAGAGTTACTTTTGTGGGGTCTAAGAACATGGCAGAGAGAATGAATGAACCGTTTTTGAACCTTACTTTTATTTAGCATAATACTGATTGTTATTTCACTAACTTTCTGCATGTCAAGAAGTTTTAATTTAAGTGAACTATATGGTTTTTAGGGTTTTGTTTTATCTCTTATTTTTTATAATTTCGTGTAGGTTGCAGTCATGGAAAAGAATGGTTTTGGGAAGATCATCTTTGCAGTGGTTAGTATGTTTATGACTTGTCAATGATCATCTTTGAGTTACTGAACTGATAAGGATGCTTTGTCAATGATTGATTATTCCATGTTATATTGCTGGTATAATGATGCACAAGATAAAGCCTATGTTGATAATTCATGTCCGGATGCGTTTTGAAAATATGCGAGATTTCCGTCTGTTTCTTTGTTGGTTGGACTAATGGTACTAGTCTTAATTATTTTCCTGTCACGCAGTTTCATTGACATACATCCATATGAAGTTCCTTTTTCTTTTTAACTTTTTCCTTCCTCCTTTCTTGAGATATGAATGGATGAGTTTTTAGCTTTCTTACTTACAATGATCTCACCTCCTCCAACTAAAAGAAGAGGGAGATAGAAGGAAGGCGAGTGAAGGTACATACTGCATTGAAAGATGATGGGGTTTTCTTTCAATTGCTGTTTTATTTATTACTCAAGAGCTTTCTTTTCTTTTAAGTTAACTTTACTACTTTAGGACATATTACGGTTATTCTTGTCACCTTTTAGCATATTGAAACAAATTCATATCAGAGGCAGATTTAAGGCCTTAAACCAGGGCCCTTTCTGAATGTCAAGTTCTTGAAAATTTAGAAAAAGCCTCTTAGTGGTCCCCATCCTGGGGCACGTGTTACTTGATTTATTGCTTTTACCATCAACTTATGCAGAATGTCACCATATAAACTAAGTTCGTTCCATTTGGTTTTATTTCTTTGTCGCTTTTGTTTGTCAGGTCTGATATGTTGAGTTTGACCAGAAGACTTTTCAGGGGTGTCAAGTTCACGGAGTTTAAGATGGTTGTTAAGCTAAATGCAAAGACAATTTTTTAGTGTTTACTTAGTCGTTGGAATGTTGGTATAATATTGGTTGCTTGATTTTGTTTGCAAGACTGGTTTAATGCATTGACGATTAGAAACTGATATATTAAGGGACTCAAATAATCGGATCTACGAATTGGGGTAAGAGTGATTTCCCTGGATTCAGTTTGTTAACCGTTGAGGCTTGACACATATTGACAATATGTTAAGGCCATCGTGATTAAATAATATCCAAATTGAAAAAGTAACTCAAGGTCTAAAAAGAGAGAACGAGATGTTGGGTGAATAGGGTATTTACACCCTCTAACTCCAATGGAAAGTGATATGTTATGTTTTCATTATTTTTCACTCTAATTCGAGAAGCACTCGATTGCCTCTTTGTACGCTCACATTTAATTCTTCTATTGCTCTCATTCCAATCATCATCATCATCTCTATACATTCTGGTATTCATCTTTCCTCCCCCATCCTTTTTTACCAACCTTCTAGTATTGCTCCATTCGTTCTGTATTAGCACTCCCTCCCATTTTACCAGTTTGTCGTGGCCTATGGATCTAGACTCAAACTTGAAGTTGGCTTCTTTAAAGCTGAAAAAACTTGACTTGGAGCTAAAAAAAAAACAAAACAAAAATGGCGTGTGGTTGATGTTGGATTTGCCATGGGAGATGCTTGCTTGAGGCGTGCTTCATTGCTTGCCCTTGTTGCTCCATGGTGGGTGGGCTAACTGGTAGCAATGCGTACTGCTTGGGACAAGCTTTATTGCTTGCTCGGGATGTGGGTCGGCTGATGCCTGCCATACTCCTTGTTTGGGGCAAGCTTATTGCTCACCAACCAAGTTGCCCCAAACAAGGAGCATGGCAGGCATCAGCCTACCAACCAAGTTGCTTAGGGCAGCGAGCAAAGAGCTCACCATGCTGGTTGCTCGGAGTGAGCTTTGTTGTCTGCCCGTGATGCAGGGAGGCTTTGTGCCAGCCACACTTGTTGCTTCTGGCGAGCTTTAACGCTCACCTGTGTCCTACAAAGTGCTCGCTGTGAGGTGCATGCTTTCCTTGCATGCATGTTAAGAGTGAAATCTACAATATTTGGTGATGTTACAATTTCTCAATACCTCACGTAGCTCTCAGTACAATGGAGACAATAAAGTTGATGAGAGGTTGAAGAAGATGCTATCCTTCTGGAGAGAGTATAGAAGTGTTTTTCACGTTTATAATGGTTCCCTCCTTGTATAGAGGTTTTTGCCTTCTTTTGAGTAGTTGAGTCCTACTTACTTTGTCACTTCCACTTTTTTGTATGTTAGTCAACCTCTTTTGCCTTTATCTGTTCCTTATCTTATATCTGCTTTTTATTCAAGGCAATTAGCTTCCAATAAGTTGGACCCTAGTTATTTTATATCCAACATGAACCTTGTCGACATTGAAATATCAATTGATAGTTGAACATGTCCTACTAGACTGTATGTGCACTCCCAATAACTTCAACTCTAAATTTACCCCATCCACATCTTGAAAGCAAGATTCAAGATGAAAATGATATATGGGTGGACAACCTCCTACCCTAAACAACAAGGGTATAAAACTCATAAAAAACAAAACAAAAATCACGGTAGCATTGCAATTCACCACCAAGTCAAGATTCTCTAGTTTCACACTTTTTAACAACAAAAAATCTTCACAACACAATTTTTTTTTTTTTTTGATAGGTACTTTTTAACAACACAACTGTTTTAAAGAAGAACCATTATACTTCAAATTTATTTTTGTATTGGATCATGCAAATGCAAAGTCATAATTTGGATACTATGGCATGTTTTGCCTTTTACATATTCCATTCAAGACCAATTTTCACATTGGATTATTCATCTACTATCTATATAATATATATATATATATATAAATATATATTTTTATGTTATTTACTTTTGTCATATATTTTAGCTAGCACTCCTTGGCAGTGGTGGTGCAACCACATAAAGCAACAAAGCTCCCATTGAAGTTCTTTCTCTAATTCGGAAAACATAGATTCATAATGAAATGAAAAAAAAAGAACATATAATTTATGGGCTGGAAACTTTTTTTTAATCATTAAATAGGAATTTTATTAAATTAGGTGAAACGAAAGTACACATGAAATCATGAGTATCTAAAGATACATGGGTGTGTAAAAATACACTCATGAGTGTCTAAAGATACATGAAAATCATGTACATTCATGGTATTAAAGTCTATTATAATCAACCAATGGAGTAGAGTATGAAAAATAAAGTTCTAATCTTATCTATTGTCCGTTCACAATTCTCAAAACTCCGACCATTCCTCTCCATCATTATGCACAACCATAGACAGATCAGTATCATCTTCCACATAACTGCAATTTGAGTGGTACCTCGAATGCCTTGCCAGCTGGCCAAAAAATCCACAACCCTTCATGGCATCGCCCAATAGAGCCCTTCTCTAGCAAATATATCATTCCACAAACTCATGACTACGTCACAATATAATAATAAATGATCCACCGACTCTCCATTGTTCTTGCACATAACACCAATCTATCACAATGAGTTGGCATTTCTGTATATTATCTAAGGTGAGAATCTTCCCTAATGAAGTTGTTCAAACAAAAAAAGAAACTTTTAGGGGCCTTGGTCCTCCATAAGGTAAATTTTTCTTAATGAGAATGGTCTTGTAGATTCTTTCATAAGGTAATTATAATACGATTGTGCATTAAATCTTCCCATCTTACACCATATTTTAAATCTATGATAACTCTCCACAAAGCTCCCCTCTCCTCAAGGTATCTCCATAGCCACTTGCCCAATAAAGTCTTGTTGAAGACCAACAAATTACGAATTCCCAGCCTGCATTCATGTATTGGGGTATAAATCGTGGCCGAATTCACCAAGCGAAACTTGAATTCTTCATCTATTCCCCCCATAGGAAATCTTGTTGCAACCTCTCTAACTGATAACCAACTTTTCTAAGTAGGTAGGTGGATTGGAAATAGTACCTTTTATCAACGTAACTCTACTACTTTTGGACAAATAAATCCTCTCCCAACTCGCTTGTTTCCACTCCATTTTTTCCAACACCCTATTCCAAATGGACTGTGACTTGAAGGAGGCAACCAAGGGAAGACCAAGATACTTCATTAGCAAGGTGGAGACTTTGCACCCCAAAATGTTGGTGAAGCTCAAAACATCTGGAAAATTTCCAACTGGAACTAAATCTGACTTGGCGAGATTCACTTTCAATGTCGATGCCGCTTAAAAAAAAGTAGAAAGCTTGCAAAGCTTGAATGTGATTGTGACTAGCACCACAGAATACAAGAGTATCATCCACAAATAGGAGGTCGGTCATCTCAATTGTGCCAATTCTTGCATCCTCTACCACAAAGCCAGATAGAAATCCAACTTCCACAAACCTGCAATTATTTTACTAAAAACTTCTATTATGAAAACAAACAGATGTGGGGATAGGGGATCACATTGCCTCAATCCCCTCGAGCTTCTGAATAAGCCCCTTGGAGTACCATTCACCAAAATGGAGAAGCGTACGATGGATATATGAAATTTGATCCAAGAGCACCATCTCCCTCCTAGTCCACACCTCTCAAGCATGTGTAACAAAAAATTTCAGTTTACTCGATCATATGCCTTCTTCATGTCAAGTTTGCATAATAACCCAGGAACACCCGACTTGATGAGACTCTCCAAGCATTCATTGGCAATGTAGACATAATCAAGGATTTGCTAACCTCGTATGAAGGCTATCTGAGGCTTGGAAATGATCTTCTCCAATACCATACTCAATCGATCTATTATCCAAAACCATTGAAAGAATTTTTTACATTCCACTCACCAAGCTAATAGGGCAAAAATCCTTAATCTCCACCACTCCCAACTTTTTTGGAATGAGATAAATGAATGTAGCACTAAGGCTTTTTTTGAAAGTACCTCGTTCATGAAACTAATGGAAGAAGCTTATGATTTTTTTTTTAAAACAAAAACATTAGGAAATGAATAAGGCAAAAAATGGTGTCTATCTTCTTTGTATATGAGGCAAATACATAATTTATATGTTTATTTAAACTATTTAGATTTATTTCATATTTTATTGAAAGTAGTCAATGATTTATATCTATAATCTTTTAAACATGATATTAGATGCTTGAATTGAATTATATATGATTTTTAATACTTTTTATTAACATTGAAATAATTGATCCAAAATTATCATGAATCGCGTGATTCAATTTGTTGAATCGCTCGATTTCAATTTTTCAACCGGTGATTGAAATTATAGGTTTCCTCTACCCCTTTCATATAGTGTATTTCTTTTAATAAACTAAGCCCTAGTTTGGGAACACAAACCATCTCATCTCATCTAAAAAATTATCATAATTTTCTTCTCAAACATCATTCAAACACAAACTAGAGGGACCAAAATCCTTCCTCGGTTGTGGACCTAGCCACACGATATAAAGGCCTGTAAGCCCAATGGAGCAAGCCCATGACAGTCCCCTTACTATAGTCATCCCATGCTGCCCACTGTAAGGCTATGCCTTTCTATACTATCCATAGATAAGAAAATCAATTGCTCCCCAAACAATATGAGAATTCAAATACTCCCAAATAACAACCTGGGACTAGAAAAGCAGGGAATTTAAATAACAACAAACCAGAGCCAAATTTAAATGAAGGGATTATGTTGTTATGTGAACCAAAATGAGTTCTTTCACAATCTAGATAAGTTGATTGAAGTCTTGGATTCACAGACACTATACAAGCAATTTGACTTAGACATCGAAGGCGTTTAATAACCTTTAAGCCTTTTTTGGTTCTTCTGGTCCAGGTGTGTAGAGGGTATTCACAGGAGTGCGAAACACGTCCACAATAGTTGGTGTTGTCTATGGGATCTTGTCTCGACGATCTCAACGTGCCTTTTGCGTGCTTATAACAACACGCTCTCAAGCAACCCAAGTCCAGGAAGCCACTTTCGCAAACATGGAAGGAAGATTAGCTAAAATAGAGGAGAAGTTGAGAAGAGTCATAGGAGAACTGGAGGCTCTCCAGTGTGAAAACGAGGCTATCAGGCGCAAGAAAGTCACCTCGAGAGAGGATGCTACGCTACCACATTGATCGAGTAGAGGTGGAGTCGCAAAGTACGAACAAACCCCTCAACAATGATGATGAGAAGAGAGATGTAACAGCCCACCATAAATTTAATGAAGGAATTTTTTTAAGCTTAAGAATCTCGTAAGATGAGATGAAATGATTTTAGATTAAAGTTAAAAGTTAATAAAATATTGTTAGAATATCATTTTTTAATATCATTATTATTTTAGAATTTGAAAAAAATTGAATTATTTATTATATTTTATATAAGAATTTGAGAAAATTGTAATAATTAGATAAAAAGAGATAAAACATTTTTAATATCGAAACAAGACAATAAAAAAATACAAAATACAACGTACTGTCAAAATCCTCGTTCAACAAGCATTTTCCTAATTAAAGAGAGATTTGATCACAAACAATTGCTGAGTACTGGGCGAGGGTCCCAAAGTCTGGCCTATATGGAGAGTACGAAAACTTCCAGCCTTGAGCTGCTTCAATCCGTGCTGGTTCAATCGGTGCATCTCTCTTATTTGTCGGCCGGAAAATCTTTTTAATACCACTCATGTTATCCGCATGCAATTCAGAGGGACTGGAAACCAAACCTCCTACTGCAAATGTGCAGATAGACCATTTTTACATGTGCTGCGACATATATATTCCTGTCCCTCTTGGCTCTGGAGATTGTCAACAGAGTATCTCTGACTCTTTTGCCTCTTTTTGGCTCTATTGTAGTCTTTTTTGGTCCGTACTTTGTATGGAAAGGAGGCTGGAAGTGGCAGGCACCCAATTAACAATATATATATATTTTTTTATTTTTTATTTTCTTTTTTGGTGCCAGAAAACCAGTCCCTCTCGTAGAAATTAGAAATTGCATGCAGAAAGTAATAAAGAGTTTGTGTAGAAATAGTATGTGCATGAGAATGTGCAATGTATGGTATACCTATAGAACACCTTCATGGCACCATTCTGTACGTGGGTTGAAAAGCACACATTTACCTCTTGATTTTGAATTCTTCATGTCTAGCAGTTCTCACAAACAGAACCCAAAGCCACCCATTCCAAATGCAAACAACGAATTGATCACTAAATAAATAAATAAGTCAGTCCTCTGTGCTTATCCTCTATAAATAACCAAAAATTAATTATCTAATTGATGACTTTAAAAATACTCTACCTTAGCTTATCTATTAAACTTGCAGTTTCATAATTATATCAGCTTAATCATAAAATGCTGAACACTAGAATTTCTTATATTATTATTGTTGTTGTTGCTGCTATTATTATATAATCTATTGCTTAGACATCAGCGTATTGGTTTAATTAAAAATGTTCCTATTAAAAAAATTTGTTAGTATCAATAGTATTTAAAATTAAGTTTGAGAAAAGCAAACTCGGGCATTCAGCTAGTATTGCTATAGCAGAAAGCTTAGGCCAGTAATTAGTGGTGGCAATTCATATTCGTGGATCGTGCTCGTGCTGTGCCAAATCATGCACATTCGATTATATGAGTAAATTCAAACTTGATCTGTTATGCTAAACGGATTAGATATTCAAACCTTAACA
This sequence comes from Cyclocarya paliurus, assembly GCA_029856935.1. Taxonomy (NCBI): domain Eukaryota; kingdom Viridiplantae; phylum Streptophyta; class Magnoliopsida; order Fagales; family Juglandaceae; genus Cyclocarya; species Cyclocarya paliurus. Next base: position 19,972,856 of record CM056951.1, read on the forward strand.
CATCCATGTAAATAACAGGTCGTGTCGTGTCACCAATTTTAACTCATTTAATAATTAATTAAAAATAGATCAATACAACACGACTTATTTCAACCAATTTCATGTAAATGGGTTGAACTAACATACATAACTCTTTTGACCTAATTAACATAATTTCACTTAAAAGTTAAAATCTATATTTGTTAGTAGCTACAATATCAATAATAATAATAATAATAAGACCATCTAATAACATAAAATATCAAGATTTTTTAGATTTTAACCAAGAATAAAATAAATATTACAAACTCAATAATAACAAATATGAGCATAGATCCAAAATTACAATCCAACCAAAAAAAATATAACTATGATTAGAAGAAATGTCAATATACTTACAAGTATATAAGTAAAACGGATTATTGCGAGTTAATTTCAGGTTAAGCGGGTTAATCTCTTATTGAGCTGTTTATTAATCATATTGTCTTAACGAATTAATCCGTTTTAATCTGAACTCATTTATATCAAACTCAAATTCGTTAATTTTATATCGTGTTCGTGTTTATATTGAATTTACAGGTAGTGTCACAGTTATCACCCTAACCAATAATGCTCCTGTAGTTGCCTAAGGTTGAACGATGGAACTACTATATATGCATTCTAACATTTTATTATCTATAAGTATGCCTAAATAATATTTTTAATTTTATTTTGTTATTTCCTTTTTTTACATGACCACAAATTAAAAAAGAGAACCAAAGAAGGAAATCAAAGAAAGCATCGTCCCTGCCAGTACCTATGCCTCCCTAATTTTCTAGGTGCTATGAATCCCTGAACACTCGGCATGCCGAGTGCGCAGCTTAAAATCCCAAAAACTTGAACATTGAGATTCAGCATTTGAAGCAACAAGATGATTCAGGATGCTATAATCTGGACGAGCATCGACTGTCGTGGCCTTTCTCTAACCAATAAGCATGTGCACCTCTATCAGCTTTGTGCAAATGGTTAAGTCTAATCCTACCCACGACAGATTACTGAAATTTCTCTGACAAATCCTAGTGAAATTGTCCCCCAAGTCAAGAATCAATAAAGATGTGTAAATTTCGGCAGGCTGGTCAAAGCTACTCAATGTACACTGACAGAACCAGTAGTACTTCTGGGCAAGGCAAGAAAGGTGTGTATCATGTACAACCTTTGAAGAAGATCGATATACATATATATATATATGGAAAATTCTTTACATCAGCCTACTATTTAGGATCAGCCACAACACACCCTACGTGTCATTATCTATACCACTCATATTATTTAAATCACTTACATTCAAACCACTCATAGGGTGACACATTAGGTGTGCTATGCATCAGCCCGTGAACAGGGGCTGATGCATAGCACGGCTCTATATATATATATATATATATATAGAGTCCTCTCTAGCTCTCACTCTCATTTTCATTTTCTTCCACTGCCTTCTTGGTAGTGAGACTCCTATTCTCTCTAGACATGCAAAGTGTAAGGAGACTCATACTCTCTTGATCTCCCTCAAAACTGATATTTTACATAAATCGTCTTTCCTTCCTATTTTGTAGCTTCTTAATTTGGTTTCATATGTGATATGGCACTTACGTTTTCTATGTAGTTAGGTTGTGGGCTCTCCCTTAATTATGCCTACTCTTCCTTCTTGATTCTCACTCTTTCTCTAATTCCTTCTTGTTATACTTAAATTTTGCAATATTTCATACAGAGTGTGCATTTCCAACAGTCTTTTTTCGCTTATTGATAAATGGAAAACTAGTAAAATAGATAAATAGGATCTAGACTACGAACTTCCTTGACTAAATTAGTTGCAGCATTAAGCTGGATATTATTGATTGAAGATTCTTAATAACGAAAAAAAGGACGCTAGCTACATCTTGTAGAAAAGACTCAGAAAATACATTTTAAACATATGTTGTAACGTTTTATGCATGGGTTTGTATACATTTATCTTTATTTTATACTTGATGCATATGTCGCCTCTAACAAAATTAAGTTGGTATATTAGGAAAAATTGCCTCCAGGTTTTCCTAAATATTGGGATTGGCGTATTCATGACGGTGGTGCCTTGAATCCAGTTAACAATCAAGAAAAATGTAGTAAGTGATATACAACTTCAATTTTTATTTTAAAGACCTTTGAATGCATAGCATTTTCTTCTTTATTTTGTTAGTGTTACATGGCATTTCTATTTTTGCGGTTTTGGTTATTGTGGAAAACAAAATTGCCACATTTGATACGTACATGTACATGTGTGTATATATATATAGTAAAACCATTCATTTTAGAAACAAAGATACGAGAACTCATGATTATAAACATTTGTCAAAGAATAAATTAACTCGAGATTACAATTTTATTGTCAGGAAAAAGTAACTGTTTAGTAGACATGTGTTGGGCCATAGTTGCAGCAGAAGCTTTTGTAGCCAGACTTAAAGTGAAAAATTATACAGCTCTTCTTGAACTCTCCTTCCAAGAACTCCTCGACTGTTGTGAAAAAGAGAGAAAAAAGTGCTACACGTATTCGTATACCAAAGCTTTTAATTATATAAAAAATGAGGGGATCTGGAAGGAGGGAGAGTATCCGTTCAAAGCAGTTAAGCAACCTTGTCAACCCAAGACTGAAGAACAGGTAATAAGAAATTACAATTTTCATTTTTAGGGGTATTTTTCTCCTCATTAGATTATATAACTTACTCTTACATCCTCTAGAAATCCCTTGCTGTGAGGATTAATGGAGTCATAAAGATAAATCACAAGAGTGAAGAAGAGCTTTTTATGAGAGTCAAAGAACAACCAGTAGCAGGTTGTGTAAGGATGACTACAGAATTTAAACTATTGAAAGGCGTAAGTATAACTAATCTTGTCAAATTAACACTAATTTGTTGATGATATCTTACTCTTTTGTTTCTATCTAATAGGATATCTATGAAGGTACTGATGTGCTTGATAAACTGAACCAAGACGATGAGTCAAACTCTAGACATGCAATTCTTATAATAGGATTTGGCTTCGATGAAAAAGAAGAAAAGAATTACTGGATCGTTAAAAATTCTTATGGCAAAGAGTGGGGAATCCATGGATATGGTAGAATTGCTCGAAATTCAAGTCTTCCACACAACAAACCGAACTTGATCATTTTCAGAACCTTGTCCAATATTGCTAGCCAAAACATAGTACTAGGTTGGTAGAATGTGTTTATACTATCAGTTATCTATTATCTGCAGAGTACCACACATATGTAGTCTGCATATGAAGTAATCCGCCTTAATGGGACATTTGTTTCGCTGAACACTTGAATTTGTTCTTGTTTTTTTTTTTTTTTTTCCCTGTGCTGCTGCTTTGTTTTGAGTTGGCTATGCTTGTTAAAGTAATTCCTGTTAATCCCGTCTCCCGCTAGTGGATATGAGACTTGTGATTACAAACATTTCTGCTAGTTTCTTGGCCTAAGCTTTCTGGAATTACCGCTACTTTCATATTTCTAATTCGTTTCAGTTCTATATATGGAAGTTAGTTTTGACCCTTTTCTGTGATATTGGCCTTCGTCAGAATTAAAAAAACATATAAAAATAAAAATTGACACCAATTGCGGAAGAGTATAATGAAAGGTTTGGGACATTCGGCATAAGTCACTGAAATTAAATTAAAAATAAAATCCTATGGTCTGGGACACTACTTCAACATATATTATTGCAGAAGTTAATGGTAAAAGCAATAAATCAAATAAAACACGCCCCAGAATGGGAACCACTAAGAGGCTTAATTTTTCTATATTTTCAAGAACTCGACATTCAGAAAGGCCCCTGGATTCTAGATGTCAATGCAACTGCGTGACAAGAAAATAAAGTTCCAATAAGCATTTTCATTTGTATACATAAGTGTTTGGCTATGCTTGATGTGGTAAAATCTTCGATTACCAATAAAAAAGGAGTCAAGCTAGCAGTTTGTTTTAAACCTCAATATAAAACTAGAACTAAGAAGAAAAGATTTTGTGGTAGAGAATTATCACAACGACCTTGCATTTCAAACACCATGAGGTATTAATCCTCACAAAAAGTCTCCTGGTTAGATTATCAAGTGTAACTTGACCAACTTCTAGCAGAAGTTTTATACCACCTTGACTGCTAAAAGGTTTTGGAGAACTGACTGCAAGGATGTTGGAGACAACGACAGGAAAATATCAATTGTTTGGGTATCGTGAAAAATAAATGATCATAGGGCAAGAGGCCTGAATAAGGAGTTAGTGCATACAGGTGGAGGCATAGAGAGGCAATACAAAGAAGATTAGAGAAAATTGTGAGACCTTATAGAGTATAGTTTCAAAGCCAAGGGAATTGCGAGTCTATGATTTTCCGAAACATAAAAAAATACGTGCCCCCATCAACCTTGATCGGGTGCAAGTGCAACTACAATGTAGTATTCAAGTCTTCTGATTAAGATCATAACGAAACATGGCCTAGCCCGATTAATTATGAAGGGAGAAATTTGTGGTTTTCAACCCACGATACAAACCAGAGAATGCTTATACGGTGGCGTGAAGGAGTTCTAGAGGTACCATAAATTGCAACTACCCACATACGATTAAATCAGTCTTGCAAACAAAATCAAGCAACCAATATTATACCAACATTCCAACGACTAAATAAACACTAAAAAATTGTCTTTGCATTTAGCTTAAGAACCATCTTAAACTCCGTGAACTTGACACCCCTGAAAAGTCTTCTGGTCAAACTCAACATATCAGACCTGAAAAAAAAGCAACAAAGAAATAAAACCAAATGGAACGAACTTAGTATATATGGTGACATTCTGCAAAAGTCGGTAAAATTAAATAAAAATAAAATTCTTCGATCTGGGACAATACTTCAACTTTTATTACAAAAGTTGATGCTAAAAGCAATAAATCAAATAACACGTGCCCCAGGATGGGGACCACTAAGAGGCTTTTTCTAAATTTTCAAGAACTTGAGATTCAGAAAGGGCCCTGGTTTAAGGCCTTAAATCTGCCTCTGATATGAATTTGGTTTCAATATGCTAAAAGGTGACAAGAATAACCGTAATATGTCCTAAAGTTAACTTAAAAGAAAAGAATGCTCTTGAGTAATAAAACAGCAATCGAAAGAAAACCCCATCATCTTTCAATGCAGTATCTTCACTCGCCTTCCTTCTATCTCCCTCTTCTTTTAGTTGGAGGTGGAGATCATTGCAAGTAAGAAAGCTTTTTTTTTTTTATAAGTAAGAAAGCTAAAATCTCATCCATTCATATCTCAAGAAAGGAGGTAACAAAAAGTAAAAAAGAAAAAGGAACTTCATATAGATGTATGTCAATGCAATTGCGTGACAAGAAAATAACTAAGACTAGTACCATTAGTCCAACCAACAAAGAAACAGACAGAAATCTCACATATTTTCAAACTGCATCACGATATGAATTATCAACAAAGGCTTTATCTTGTGCATCATGATACCAGCAATATAACATGGAATAATCAATCATTGACAAAGCATCCTTATCAGTTCAGTAACTCAGATGATCATTGACAAGTCATAAACATACTAACCACTGCAAAGATGATCTTCCCAAAACCATTCTTTTCTATGACTGCAACCTACATGAAATTATAAAAAAATAAGAGATAAAACAAAACCCTAAAAACCATATAGTTCACTTAAATTAAAACTTCTTGACATGCAGAAAGTTAGTGAAATAACAATCAGTATTATGCTAAATAAAAGTAAGGTTCCAAAAATGGTTCATTCATTCTCTCTGTCATGTTCTTATACCACAGGAAAGTAACTCTCTTTGGTAGACTACTGCGCATCTAAGAGCTGCTTTCTTTGCTCAAACAGTCTCCTTAGGGAAGATGCTCACAATAAATAATCTAGGTAAAGGTCATATTATTGTCGGAATGGTGTTATATGAGTAGAAAATGGGGGGAGTCTGTAGACAACCTTTTTTTTTTAATGAGTAAATCTGTAGACAACTTTTTACTACACAGTGAGTTTGCCAAAATCTTGTGGATAATATACTTGAAAAAGTTTGGTCGGCTTGGATTACACTTAAAAGGATAGCATAACTCTTTGCAAACTGGAAAGGGTTGTATGAAAATACACCGATTGCAACAGTGTGAAGATGATCCGTACATGTCCGGTGTGGTGCATCTGGAGGGAAATGATATTATAGAAAACAGAAGAACTTAAAACTTAGGGTGCACCTGCTCTGTCCCCCCAAAGTGACCGCTCGCTTTTGACCGCTAGTGCAAAAAAATATATATATATATTAAAATATTAAAAAAAAAACACTTTTGCACTAGCGATCAAAGTGAGCGGTCACTTTGTGGAGGCAACATAGCATTTTCCAAAAACTTAATCTTCAGTGCTTTGTTTCTTGTATCTCTTTTTATTTGCAACTAAGCATTTTCATTTGTATACATCCGGCTTGCTTGGCTCTGCTTGATCTGCTTAAATCTTCAATTACTAATAAAAAAACAACTAAATCTAGCAGTTTTTTTTTTAAACCTCAATAACAATATAAAACTACAACTTAAAGGAAAGATTTTGTGGTTGAGAATTATCACAAGCCCGCATTTTCAAACACTGACGTACTAATGCCCACAAAAAGTCTTCTGTTTAGATTATCAAGTGTAACTTGACCAACTTCTAGGAGAAGCTTCATCTCACCTTAACTACCTAAAGTTTTTGAAGAACTGACTGGAAAGAGGTTGGAGACAATGATTGGAAAATATCAATTGTTTGTGGATAGTGAAAAAAATTATCAGAGGGCCTGAATAAGGAGTTAGAGCAGGCAGAGTTAGTGCATGCAGGTGGAGGAATAGAGAGACAATACAAAGAATATTATAGATACAATTTTGAGACCTTATTGAGTATAGTTTCAAAGCCAACGGAATTGTGAGTCCTTGATTTCCTGAAAGATGAAAAAATGAGCACCCCCATCAACCTTGATGGGGTGCAAGTGCAACTATAATGTAGTATTCGAGTCTTCTGACTGAGATCATAACCATACATGGCCTAGTCCAATTAGTTGAGGGCAATACCCTGATTGAACAAGTTTGAGCCAATGTTCACATAAGAGCTCGACTTAACATAGGTATAAATAAGCCAGATATTTTATCTATCTTGCAGTAAATTGCTTAGAGATGTAATAACCTCATAACATGGCCGCAAACTTTTAGAAATATTATTGGAACCAATTTGCTTTACCTTTCTCATCTTCAGGAGGTTTTAGCCTAAAGGATGACACTGTATCCTCAGTTACCCCCGATAATACCACAGCTTGATAGATCTTAGTCTTGCCTCCATCTGCAAGATCCCTAGCCTCAAGGGTTAAATAAAACCTCATTACGTTGGCAGCCTGACCCATTGCCTTCAGCACCTTCACAAACTCCAACCCTGCATTTGCATCCTACACACCAAATAATGCCAGCTTGAAAATCATGGAAGAGGAGCTATTAATGAGGCCATTGAACAAAACAGATATTTTTCAATATATATATATAATAAAAGAAACCTTGAAGCAAAAGTTGTATTCCTCGATTGCAAGCCGCGAATACCCTTTGTAATCCCAAGTCTTTTTGTCCACGTTGTAAGGCTGGATTTGGTGAAAACAAGAGACGCCAGGAATGCGGTCAACATCAAAGCCCTAAAGCAACAAAGGTGTCGAAAGGACGAAAGAATTAAGTGCATACAAGAAAAAATAGGGGGGGGGGGGAGGTGGAGGCGAAAATTTGGTAGAAGAAGAGGGATTAATTGCTCACATCGGTCTTCAAAACTTGATCCCTGTAGGAGCAGTATTCCTCTTCCATCATGTCCTCGCGTTCATCATCTAGCCAACCCCAATTATCTGATGATACTGGGGGAGGAATTAAACTTAATTCTTTGTCATAGCTGAACAATTCCACAAGACCCATTTCTCCCGTTTCCATTGATCAATCCACAAGTGATCGAGAAGCCAGCAATCAGACCAAGAAAGAAGAAAGACCCTGACCTGACCAGGAAAAAAATCGATTATTCAAACCAATTGCGACTCCTGTATGTACAAAATTGCAGCAATACTCTATAGAAAGCCCCCATCAAACGTATAAATGAAATTCCAAGAAAATAAAAATAAAGAAACTCAAGGCAATGTGCTTATTGCCTTGATGGATCTCCCACAGGAACCACATCTCCGGTTTTCATTGATGGATCTACAAGTGATCGAGAAGCCAACAATCATAGCGAGAAAGAAGAAAAACCCTGATCTGACCACCACACACGCACTAGCCACAAGCCCTGCCCGCTAACCAGACAAAATCGATCATTGAAACCAATTGCAACTCCTATATGTACAAAATTGCAGCAATATTCTATAGAAAACTAGAAACCCCCAATCAAATGTATAAATGAAATTCCATGACAATAAAAATAAGTAGACATGCCAGCTTAGAAACGAAAGAAAAATCTAAAGAAAAACGAAGGGCTTCAAAAATGTTGGGGAGCCATGCTTGAAGTGAAACGAACAATTTGTAGCCATGGATTTGATGGATGTCAGGAGAGAGCTTCGCCAACCCGGCAGGGCAAACAACTAAAGGAGACAATTCGAGAGAGGAGAACAGATTCAAAAGGACATGTTAGATTTAACAAAATTTAAGATTTTTTTTAGTAGTCTTGGAAAGAATATGCCAGTTTGCCACTAGGTTTGCATCTGAGTTTTTTTTAAATGTTTATAACCACAAGTGAATGTATGTATTTTTCAAAAATGTTTAAAATATGTTTAAAAATGTAAATTGCACTAGTGGGTACGCCTAACAATAAGAGATGGGCAGCACAAAAGCAATGCCGGTCTTGAAAACCAAACTTGAGCTGTGTTTTCATTAGATAAAGTTACTTTCGATTTTTTATATGGATACTTTGAAGTAATTGATCAATTTGAAAAGCTGTTTGGATAAAAATTTTAGCAAAGATGTTTGTCAAATTTTTGTAAAAGTTTTTATTTTTGTATTTTTTTCACAAAAATTTAGATAAAATAAAAGATATTTTAAAAAAAATCAAATATGGAATTTAAAAAATATTTGGATTCATGTTTTAAAATAACATTAAGAATTTAGAACAAAATAATGAAACAAAACAAGATCGGGTGGCATTGGTGATGTTTCTAACGCTGTGTTAACCAACGAGTAAAAGGTGTTGCACTAGGAGTCCACGTTGCACCTGACCAAGTCGGATTTGAACAGTAGAGCCAATCTAAAAAAAGGGCAATAAATCAACATGTTTTTCCTGACTTATGCGGAGTAGGTTCGCCCAAAACTGAAAGTCATATGGGTTTGCATGCTACACCTAAACAAGCAAAACCTAACGAATCTAAGACATTGGGTTAAATAAACTGAGAATCAGAAGAGGAGAAACGGAGAGAAATCGATGGAATAGTAGCGAAAAGAAAGAAGAAAATCAATATTTACCTCCAACGTGTACGAGTGGCAAATCGGCGATGGAAACCGACATGGGGCAGGATTGGTTCATGAGAGGAGAAAGAAACGCTGGGGTAGGCTAGGCTTCTTTTTAGAAAAACTCTAAAGGCAGGCGTCGTGCGCTACCCCTGCGGACTACTTCTTACGTGGAATCAAACGCACCGTTTGGATTAAATAAAACAGTGTGTTTCCACACTCTTTACAAACCGATTTTTTTCTCTATCAAACGGTGCGTTTTGTATTTTGCATTTCTCTCCCAGAGTACTAGTCTCCTTCTCCCCTTCTACTTCTCCCAGTTTCCCTTCTCCCCTTCTCCCCTTCTCTTCTCCTTCTCCTTCCATACGAAACCCATTGCATTTTCTGAGGATTTCTGAGAAGAGGTCGTGCGTTTCTGAAAAGGGTTGCTGCAATGGGTTGCTTCAATGAGTTGCTGTGTTTGATTCGTCTTCTCCAAGGCGTCGGTTCGATTTCGTCCTAGGTAACTCACTACTCCATCTCAGTCCATTTCTTCAATGGGTTGCTGTGTTTGAGCCTTTCATCTATCTTTTCCATTTTCCTTCCCTGTTTATCTCATGGATTGTTTATCTCAGTCCATTTCTACAAAATCTATCACCAATATATACAGCCCAAATGAGGCGCCAAAGTTGTTCAATGAAATGCTCGAACAAGGATTTTTGAAGGATGTTTCAGCATATAATTGACCAAATAAAAGGATGGCCCTCTACTTAAATGCACGTCAAGTACTGCTGTAAGACTCCCAGTAATGATGTTTCATTATTTAGATGTGAGTAAATGCAAAATATATCAAGCTAATAATAAGTATTCATGCTCACCGATTGGATAAATTCTATTAGCTAATATGTATAAATTAACTCTTTACATGCAACTGATTGTTCCTTAACTCAGTAGAAAAATGAATGATGGATGACGTGAACCCAAGATGTGAACACTTGCAATGGTTTCTACTGTGGAAACTTCATTCCAAATAAAAACTATAAACCCAAAAATGTGGACAGAACTCTGGACCAGCTGGTAATGTTTTTTGATGGTGTCCAACTTATTATTATTTTTTGATGTTACTTTAATTCATTGAAGCTCCATCTCTTCGTAAATCTTACGACCAGGTTCCTGAAATTTGGAAGAGTACTAGCTGACGGTGATTCTCAAATTTGAAAAAGAGGAAGAGATCTGATAATTTTCTTTGAAGAGGACGTGCGTTGGTCTTCTTCTATGCGGGTCTTCTTCTGCGTGGGTAGAGCTGAAAGAGACGTGCGTTGATTCTTAAGGCTGAATCTTGTATCTTTTTTCTTTTTTCCTTTCCTTGAGGAAACTGGTGAAGACGATAACCTGCAGAATGTGAAGACAAGGTTGAAGCAGTGGGTTTAGGTGATACTGCGTTGCTCTTCTTCTTCAATTCTTCGTCCTCTAGTTTTTTTTTTTTTTTTTTAAATATAAGTACCACGTCCACACAGCCTCCGCATCCGTACGCCTGTACGTAGCAGAACTGCTGTTGGGGGCTTCGTGCGCATGAAGTGAAACGGTTCGTTTCGATTCAGTTAAGAAAAGAAGCTCTCCCCCTCCCAGACTCGGTTCCCCCCTCCCCTCCCTCCGAAGCATTTCGTTCCTCCCCCTCATCAAAATCTTTGAAACCTTAACCCCATCCCTCGAAATCCATTGAAGCCCAGCATAAGAGGCTTCATCAACCACGGCTCTGGTGCTCTACGCAATCCTTAATTTAGTGCTTCATTAAGCCATGTAATTGGGTTGGACAAGTTTCATTTTTTTTCTTTGTTCTCTTTGGCTTTGAGTAAGTTTCGTATATATCTCTCTTTTTTTATGGGTGTTTATTTAATCAATGTGTTTTAGTTTGTTTATTTTCTTCGTTGCGTTTTTGTATTTTTTTTGGGTGCCAAAAGTCCTCATCTTCTCGATTTTTAGGAAACCCAATTCCTTGATCCATTGCTTTTTTCAGTTTGCCTGGTTATTATTTGTTTGATTTGTTTTCTTTACCCAAATTAGTGGGTTTTTTTCCCTCTCATTCTGTATTCAGTTTTTGCAATTTTCTTTCTGTGTTTGATTCCTAAAGCTATGGGACTGGAAAAAAGGATTTGATTGAAGGGTTAGTTTTGAAAACTGGCTTCGTACATACATTGCAAAATGGTCATGGGTGGTTCTTCTTAACAATGTTAGGATTCAGGATTGTTTGTTTTACATCAGCTTAGGGATATCTGCCTCCAAAGTTAGGATTATAGCTGGCAATACCAGTTCTATATCTTGTGCTTTTGGATTCTCTACCAAAACCAGTTATAAACTTCAGTAGACACCCCTTGTAGGACTTGGCACATGCACACCCTCAAAATATTTACGCTGGGCCTGTGTTCTGGTCTGGAAGAGAGATAAGAATGAGTTAGGAGTTCTGACAGTAGGGGGAAGATGAAGTGGGGTATTTTTTACATTTGAAAAAAATTATAGAAAAATGACCTAAACACCCTCTTCGTGCGCACGCAAGCCCCCAATGGGGTCTGTACGTAACACGACTCTTCTTGCTATATCTATATGTTGTGTTAATTAATACATACCGTCAATGTCTTGGATGAGACCTATGGCTTTGGTTTGGTGAAGTGACTATAACCTGACTTTATGTTTATTTAATAACAAATTAATGTGTTTGTAATTTAGATGACTACTTATCTAAATTAAAAGTAATTTAGAGATGACAATGCACTCTGTAAATCCTAAAACTTGCTTAAGATATTATTAAACCAGGAAACCAAGCACCACAATTTTTCTATATACTGCTGTTATATTGGGTGATGTGTATTGGTTTAATGTTGGCTGAGTAACTTATAACTGGCTGCTGCTTGTGTTGGAATTTTGTACATGCTGTCTAGATGGCTGGTTAGACTCTATTTTCTTCACTTGTTATAAACTTTTTACATGCTTTTATTTTCTTTTTATTATTTTTTTTACTTATAAAAAAATTCTTTATTATTTTTGGCTTAGGGCTGTCCCCTCTTCTTTACTCCCAGTTGGCTTTTGTGCAATTTATTAGTTTTTTTCTAGATAACTGATCTGAAGCTAAACAAATGATACCTGTTTTAACTCACTCTAATACCTGTTTACTCATCCTGTTTTTCAGCCTTGCAAGATAAATCTATTGAAGTTGATGGAGTACATAGGCTTTTTGGGTCAGATTTATGATGACCAAGCAAGTAATTATGGGCCGAAGTAGACAGACAATGAAGCAACTGCCATGCAAGGCGCATTAAATGGTGCATATCTCTCTTTTGTATCGACAATGAGAGAAATGATCTCGCATGGTATAAAAATTTTGCTACGACTGAAAGCAGTATGCTGAGGTCGAGGAGGAGAGTGCTGCATCTTCACTTGATAGCCGAAGGGCTGTCCTGTTCTCGCTCCTCTTCCTTACACCATGCCACCCATCTCTGGCCTAATACACCACAGCAACAGCAACTACTAAAGCAGTTGGTCTCTCTCTTACAAAAACACTCATCGAGCCGCCAAGCCACCCAACAAGTCCACTCTCACTTGATTACCTCTGGCTTTCTACACAGCCACCAGTCCACATCCTATATCCTTCTCCTTGTTAACACTCTGCTCCGCTGCTATTCCCTCGGCCAATTCCCTCTAGAAGCTCTCCTGCTTTACAAAAACCTCAACTGTCTTTCCTTTGACAGCTTCACCTACACTTTCCTACTCCATACCTGTGCTAACTTACACTCTATCTTCTCAGGACTTCAATTCCATGCTCTCGTCGTCAAAGTTGGTTTTCAGTCCCAAGTTTATGTCCAAACTGCTTTGGTATATGCATATGCAGTTTGTGGGTCTTAAGTTGAAGCCATGCATGTGTTTCACGAAATGCCTAAGAGGAACACCGTAACCTAGAATGTCATGATCTCCGGTTTGGCGAAATGGGGTCATCTCCAACTTTCTCATTCTCTCTTCGATCAGATGCCTACTCAGACTGTTGTGTCATGGACAGCTATCATTGATGGGTACACACGCATGAATTGGCCTGATGAAGCTTTGTCTTTATTTCGAAGAATGGTTATTTATGAAGGTATAAAACCCAGTGAAATCTCTCTCCTTGCCATTTTTCCGGCTATATCAATTATGGGGGCCCTTAAAATCTGCCAATCGGTTCACACTTATGGGGAGAAAAGAGGATTTAATATATCTAACATACGCATTACAAATTCTCTCAGAGACTCGTATGCAAAATGTGGATGCATAAAGAGTGCATCAAGATTGTTCGAGGATACATCTGCCCAGAGGAAAAATCTGGTGTCTTGGACATCCATGATATCGAGTTTTGCAATGCACGGCATGGGAAAAGAAGCTATGGAGAGTTTCGAAAGGATGGAGGAAGTTGGAATGAAGCCGAATCGGGTAACTTTCTTGAGTCTTTTAAATGCCTGTAGTCATGGTGGACTGGTCGAGGAGGGGCTAAAATTTCTGAACAAGATGCTAAATAGTTACCAAATTGTGCCAGATATCAAGCACTATGGGTGTTTAATAGATATGTTGGGGAGGGCGGGGAGGTTAGAAGAAGCAGAGAAGATGGCATTGGGGATACCAGTCGAGATTCTTAATGTGGTGATTTGGCGGACACTTTTGGGTGCTTGTAGCTTTCACGATAACGTTGAGATGGGCGAGAGAGTCACCAGCAAGATATTGGAGATGGAAAGAGAATATGGAGGGGATTATGTGCTCATGTCCAACATCTTTGCAGGTGTGGGGATGTTTGGAGATGCTGAGAGGCTGAGAAAATTGATGGATAAGAGAAATATCTTCAAAGTTCCAGGCCACAGTTTGGTCTGACTGAAGGTGAAGATGTGGGGATGTTTGGAGATGCTGAGAAAATTGATGGATAAGAGGAATTTCTTCAATGTTTGGAGATGTTGGTCTAACTGAAGGTAAAGATGGATGATCACGTCTAGACAAATTCTCCTATATCCAAATGCTGGGGTGATAAGTAAATTGCTTGATGTCATGACAGATATCTCATCCGGAGTGCTTTTGTGTCGTTGTAGACTGCCTCTCATGGGGTCTCTTCTCTTAACCTTCTCTTTTTGATTGGGTTAATTTTGGGAATCTGCATAAGAAGAGTGTTGTTATGATTTTATTTGCAGGATGAATTGGATTTCTGCAAGAAACCAGAACCGAAAGGGCCTCACTCCTGGACTTGCTGAGGATGAACTCTTTCAGAGGGAATCTATTTGATTTTTCTTCACTTCCACTTTCATGGATCGCTTTTATTTTGTCTAGCTATGGTGAGAACAAGTTCAACGATGATCCATAGCTAAAGCAACAAGACCAGAAGAACTTTGTCCAAAATAATTACATGTGCTACAACACTAGCAATCTAGTCCTAGTAACCAATACCAATTCCCATTTTATATCTTCAAATCACAACCTAAAAATCCCTCTTTCTGCTGTCAGGAAGGAACTTGACAGTGCCCCATCCTTTTTTACTCTTCCCATCATGGTGGGATTCCATATTTTGGAAAATCAATCTTGCCTTTGATCCAGGAAGTTATTCGACGCTGTACGTGGGTTATAAAAGAAGGGCAAGTCCTTTTCAGGTTTGAGGATTGGTTTAGAAAAAGGAATTTTAGCGGAAAAGGCAGAGTTAATCCAGCAGAGGGATCTTAAAGTTGCTGATATGACATCTTTGGTTGGAATATGGGCAGGCTGCAAGATTATTCTGTGACTGGAGTTAGCTGAATAATTCAGTGGCTCAATTTAGTGGGCTCCCTTTTGATCTAGTACTCTTCTATCCCTTCTTTTCAGCCGTAATCCTTTGTTGAGTGTAGTGCCTCCTTTGTGTGGAACCAGCTTTTGTTAGGTCATGCAATCGTTTTTTGGAGAGCAGTAACTCGATTTCATAGAGGGCGCCAACTGTTGGTGCAATTTTCCGATGGACAACATAGTCGAATGGCCCATAATAGTACTTGGACGTTGATATGGTGCTCAGGTATCTAGAGAGAGAGAGAGAGAGAGAGAGAGAGAGTCCCAAGAAAGAGTATAGAAGTGCCTTTTTATGTTTGTAGTGGTTCCCTCCTTTTATAGAGGTCTTATTCCTTCTTTGAAATGGATGAGTCGTCATTTTCACTTTTTTGCATGTCAGCCAATCTCTTTTTGACTTTTATCTCTTCATTTTGTTCCTAATAATGGGTTTCCAATGGGCTAGATCTTAGTTCATTTTATATTCAACGGCAATGAAATTACTTTCAAAATAAGGTTAATCCTTTTAATATTTACTTGTTATAGTTCAATTTTGCAATATGTCATGTACAATATAGGCTATTTGATCTGTGTGTATTTCCAAGAGTCTTTTTTGCTTAGAGATAAATGGAAACATGGTAAAATAGATAAATAAGATCTAGACTGAGAATTTTCTTGACTAAGTTGCAGCATTAATGATATTGATTGAAGATTTTTCATAAAGGAACAAAGGATGTTACTCGTAAAAAAAAAGATTTGAAATTACAAAGTAAACATATTATGTAATATTTTCTGCATGGGTTTGTATAAGTTCATCTTTAATTTTTCCTTGATGCATAAATTTTCTCTTGAAAAATTAAGTAGGCATATTAGGAGATATTGCCTCGAGGTTTTTTTCAAGTATTGTGATCGGCGTATTCTTGATCAAGAAAAATGTGGTAAGTGATGCTGGGTTTCTATTTTTATTTTTAAAGGCCATTAAATACTTAGCATATTCTTCTTTGCTTTTTTAGCGTCCTGGTGGGGAACGATCGATGTGCAATTAGTCCTTTTGCTTAATCGAACCGCAAATTAGTACTAGTTTGGTTTGGTTCATTGAGAGTACTAACACACACAACCATAGCTTTGTTCTAAGGGATAGTCCCAAAGTTCCTTTATGAATAGTCCCAAAGTTCTTAATGACTCGGCACGTCCCCATTTCTTCCGCATGTACTCACCATGAATACATAACCAATATCAGCCAGAACATGGGGTTTGCGTCAAAATTAATGGCTGACCCCACGGTAAGAAATCGCAGCTAGTGTTAATTTCTCCCACATCAAATCCCTGAAGAATTTTAGTCATATGTTGTGAAACAAGCTGCATAAACCCAAAATTTTGGGGACACACCAGCTGGTTAATATAAGTCATTGTACTCTTAACGACATGATGGGGAAGAATTATCCACGTAACTCATGAAGGAGAGAGAAGAAAGCCACTCAGCAGGTTGGCTTTCCTGAAGTAAGCCAATCTTTTGTTGCCATTAAATCAGGAAGCACAATGGCACCAGATTTTCTCCATTCCTCAGCATCAGGCGTCTTGAATCTATCCAACAGTAATGCGTGCAACCCCAAAGTCTTTGCTGGCACATAGTCTTTGCGCATACTGTCCCCAATATGCAGAACTTCTTCCGGTGCAATATCTCCAGCTCTCTCCAGCACAATTTCGCAAATCCTTGGGTCAGGTTTATCTACACCTTCGAGACCAGAAAACACTCCAAAGTCCCATTCAGATCCCTGAATAACACATTAGACTTGACAAGATCAACATTTCTAGTCTAACATCCAAAGTCCCATGCAGACATGAATTCAACATCAAATAACTTGGTCAATATATGAAAGAACAGAGATATATAGTGATGTTACACTTGTCTGCATATAAATGCATGTACGGAAGATAACAATGAAGCAACAGCCAAAAAGTTACCACTCTTCACTAAAATTTCTAAGAAAGCTTGAAGTGATGTGCATTGATA
The DNA here is from genome assembly GCA_029856935.1 of Cyclocarya paliurus. Classification (NCBI taxonomy): domain Eukaryota; kingdom Viridiplantae; phylum Streptophyta; class Magnoliopsida; order Fagales; family Juglandaceae; genus Cyclocarya; species Cyclocarya paliurus. The sequence continues at coordinate 19,990,097 of CM056951.1, forward strand.
TCGACTGTAATTTATAATTTTTTAAGTATCGAAACGTGCTCCTATAAAGCCACATCATTGTCACCCAATTTATTGACTTTGGAAGCCTAATGGTCTGCACTATCTCCCAACTCACAAGTTTTAGAAGTTCAAATTTAGGAAACTGTCTGGCATTTCGAGTAGTGGGTAGAGAAGAAATCTGAGGCTTTCGGAAAAGGAAGCTTTTGGTTTAAAATTTATAAAAACATTCAGAACATTTCGACACAGTCGCACTGCCTCATCAGATTTCCTTACCCTGACAAAGGAGTCTCTCACACACGTCTTCCACCACACCATGTTGGGCATTTTCGTGGCATACCCAAAACAAGGATGCTTTTTGGCCATGTCTTTATAGGCAAGTTTGAAGCCCTCATGCACACGTTTGTAGTTGGGGCATGGCAGCCCAACAGATTTGGCTGCCATGCAATAGTAGTCACCAAGTTCCCCTTTGTAAGCTATCAAAGTACCAGTAACATCCACAGTGATACACCGTAATTTTGGCAATATTGACATTATAGCAGCAGCCACAAAGCAGATTCCTGGATTGACATTTAATGGGTTTTCGGAGTAGCACTTGTTGCAAACAGAATTAGATATGTTCACAAAATCATTCCCCCAATCTTTACTTTGGAGAGTTGCCAGGTCCTGTTCAAAACAGAAATCTTGTAAACAAGTTTGCAGATGCATAGATCTACAATCACCAACTCTGAAGGGAAGCCTCTAAAATGACAATATAATGAGCATTGTTTGGGTACATAAATACCATAAGAAACGGAGAGAAATTCAGCAATAATATATCAAACTCTCATCTACCTCATGAAACTTCATGCCTTGCCAATCCTTTTATAGAATACCAAGTAAGAAACTAAGTCATACCATAATTTCCCCATCAATTATGCCATAACTAATGGCATTCTCATTGCAAGTGTAAAACACCAATAAAATGAGATAAACTCAAAATTGAAATACATTGGGCTTCAAAATTTTCTAGCGCATGTGTCATACAAGCTCTACAAAGCTATAGCATATTTTGTAAGGCTTAACAAACAGATATCCCAACAAAGTGACGTGGGCTGTAAGTGTAAGACGAGCAAAGATCCAACCTTGTGGGAATTTCATTCCTCGAGGTAATTCGATTTAACGTTATTTATCAGATCACAAACAATTGCTAGAGTACTGGGCGATGGTCCAAAAGACTGGCCTATATATTGAGTGCGAAAAGTTCCAGCCTTGAGCTGCTTCAATCGGTGCATCTCTCTTACTTGTCGGCCGTATTGAGGCAAACAAATACTCTGCAAATGAAAGGTTGTTAGGCGACAGTACTGCAAGGAAGGAAGGCTCGGCAACATCATGCAGCACCTTACCTGCAGCAGAGAATATTTTGGTTATAACAGAATGATGATGTGGCTGTCTATCATTGGTTCATTGTAGTATCATTTCTTTCTCTTTCATAAATCACAAGTGTATTACACCATTGTAAAGCACTGAGAGTGTGGAAATATAAACAGAGCATCTTTTTCGGTGATTTATGAAGGAGAAAGAAATGATACAACAATGAACCAATGATAGACAGCCACATCATCATTCTGTTATAACCAAAATATTCTCTGCTGCAGGTGAGGTGCTGCATGATGTTGCCGAGCCTTCCTTCCTTGCAGTACTGTCGCCTAACAACCTTTCATTTGCAGAGTATTTGTTTGCCTCTTTTTGGCTCTATTGTAGTCTTTTGTGGTCCGTACTTTGTATGGAAAGGAGGCTGGAAGTGGCAGGCACCCAATTAACAATAGTTTTTTTTCTTGTTTTTTTTGCGCCAGAAAACCAGTCCATCTCGTAGAAATTAGAAATTAGAGTAGCATGCAGAAAGTAATAAACAGTTTTTGTCTGCAAGAATAGCGGCCTCGTTTGTTAATAAAAATAGATGAGATGAAAGTTGAATAAAATATTATTATAATATATTTTTATTTTAAGATTTAAAAAAATTAAATTATTTATTGTATTTTGTGTGAGAGTTTGAAAAAATTATAATAATTAGATGAGATGATAATAGATTATTTGTGAAAACAAATAAGTCTATAAATTGAATGTGCACGAGAATGTGCAATGTATGGTACCTATAGAACACCTTCATGGCAGCATTCTGTACGTGTGTTGAAAAGCACACATTTACCACTTGATTTTGGGTTCTTCATGTCTAGCGCAGTTCTCACAAACAGAACCGACATGAAAGCCACCCATTCCAAATGCAAACAACGAATTGATCACTAAATAAATAAGTCCTCTGTGCTTATCCTCTATAAATAACTAAAAATTACTTATCTAATTGATGACTTTAAAAATACTCTACCTTAGCTTATCTATTAAACTTGCAGTTTCATTATATCTTAATCAAAAAATCTGAATGGGGGCCACTAGAATTTCTTATAATATTATTATTGTTGTTGGTGCTATTATTATATAATCTATTGCTTATATCAAATTCATTTATATCAAACTCAAACTCACTAATTTTGTATCGTGTTCGTGTTTATATTGAATTCAAGAGTCGTGTCACATATTATCACCAGCCTAACCAATAATGCTCCTGTGGTTGCCTAAGGTTGAAGGATAGAACTACTATACATGCATTCAACATTTTATTATCTATAAGTATGCCTAAATAATATTTTTAATTTTTTTTTTGTTATTTCTTTATTTTACATGACCACAAATTAAAAAAGAGAACCAAAGAAGGAAATCAAAGAAAGCATCGTCCCTGTCACCTATGCCTCCCTAATTTTCTAGGTGCTATGAATCCCCAAACACTCGGCAACTTAAAATGCCAAAAACTTGAACATTGAGATTCAGCATTAGAAGCAGCATTAAGATGGTTCAGGATGCTTTAATCTGGACGAGCTTCGACTGTCGTGGCCGTTTTCTAACCATTAAGCATGTGCACCTCTATCGGCTTTGTGCAAATGGTTAAGTCTAATCCTACCCACAACAGATTACTGAAATTTCTGTGACAAATAATAGTGAAATTGACCACCAAATCAAGAATCAATAAGGATGTGTAAATTTTTGCCGGTCTAAGAACACAACCACACCATATTCCAATGTACACTACTTTTTCTGCTTTTGGGACAACTGTCGGCCTACGGCTCATCCCAATCAATTCCACCGAGGTGTCCTGCACGATAAGAATGTTAACAAACTACAAAACGAGAACACTCTTCATGCAACTCAATCATTGGCAGAACCAGTACTTCTGGGCAAGGCAAGAAAGGTGTGTATCATGTACAACCTAATTTGAAGAAGATCGATATACATATATAGTCCTCTCTAGCTCTCACTCTCATTTTCATTTTCTTCCGCTGCCTTCTTGGTTCAAAGTGTAGTGAGACTCCTATTCTCTCTAGACATGCAAAGTGTAAGGAGACTCATATTCTGATCTTCTCCCTCAAACTGATCATTTACATACATTGTCTTTACTTCCTATTTTGTAGCTTCTTTGGTTTCATATGTGATATGGCACTTACGTTTTCTAGGTAGCTAGGTTAATGTGGGCTCTCTCTTATGCCTACTCTTCCTTCTTGATTCTCACTCTTTCTCTAATTCCTTCTTGTTACAGTTAAATTTTGCAATATTTCATGTACAATGTAGGTTGTTTGGTCTTGTATCGAATGTGCATTTCGAACTTCCTTGACTATTAGCGTTGCAGCATTAAGGATATTGATTGAAGATTCTTAATAACGAAACAAAGGACGCTACGTACAGCTTCTTGTAGAAAAGACTCAGAAAATACAATTTAAACCTATGTCGTAATGTTTTATGCATGGGTTTGTATAAATTTATCTTTATTTTATACTTGATCGATGCATATGTCGCCTCTAACAAAATTAAGTTGGTATATTAGGAAAAATTGCCTCGAGGTTTTCCTAAATATTGGGATTGGCGTATTCATGATGGTGGTGCCTTGAATCCAGTTAAAAATCAAGAGAGATGTAGTAAGTACTGATACACAACTTCAATTTTTATTTTAAAGACCTTTGAATGCATAGCATTTTCTTCTTTATTTTTTTAGTGTTACATGGCATTTCTATTATTGCGGATTTGGTTATTGTGGAAAACAAAATTGCCACATTGATACGTACATGTGTATATATATAGTAAAACCATTCATTTTAGAAGCAAAGATACGAGAACTCATAATTATAAACAATTGTCAAAGAATAAATTAAGAAATAATCTTCCCAACCTCCTATTATTCACCACACTCCACACTCCACTTTTTTTTTTTAATTTTTTTTATCAAATATTTTTTTTATGAATAGTGAATAAAAAATTTGAAATATTTAAAAAAAAAAAATTCAAAAAAAAAATTAAAAAAAATATTAAAAATTATTAAAAAGTATGGAGTGTGGAGTGTGGGTGAATAGTAGGAGGTTGTGTAGCATTTCTCATAAATTAACTTGAGATTACAATTTTATTATCATGAAAAAGTAACTGTTAGTAGACATGTGTTGGGCCATAGTTGCAGCAGAAGCTGTTGCAGCCGAACTTAAAGCGAAAAAATATACAGATGATCTTCTTGAACTCTCCTCTCAAGAGCTCCTCGACTGTTGTGAAAAAGAGAGAACAAAGTGCTACACGTATTCGTATACCAAAGCTTTTAATTTTATAAAAAATGAGGGGATCCGAAAGGAGGAAGAATATCCGTTCAAAGCAGTTAAGCAACCTTGTCAACCCAAGACCGAAGAACAGGTAACAAGAAATTAAAATTTTCATTTTTTAGGGGTATTTTTCTCCTAAGATTATATAACTTACTCTTGCATCCTCTAGAAATCCCATGCGGTGAGGATTAATGGAGTCATAAAGATAAATCACAAGAGTGAAGAAGAGCTTCTTATGAGAGTCAAAGAACAACCAGTAGCGGGTTGTGTAATGATTACTACAGAATTTAAACAATTGAAAGACGTAAGTATAACTAATTTTTACTTGTCAAATTAACACTAATTTGAGGATGATATCTTACTCTTTTGTTTTTATCTAATAGAATATCTATGAAGGTACTGATGTGCTTGATAAACTAAACCAAGATGATGAGTCAAACCCTAGACATGCAATTCTTATAATAGGATTTGGCTTCGATGAACAAGAAGAAAAAAATTACTGGATCGTTAAAAATTCATATGGCAAAGAGTGGGGAATCCATGGATATGGTAGAATTGCTCGAAACTCGAGCCTTCCACACAACAAACAGAACTTGATTTTCAGAACCTGTTGTCCAATATTGCTAGCCAAAACGTAGCAGGTCGGTATAATGCATGTGTTTATGCTATCATTTATTTATTATCTTCAGAGTACCACATATATAGTCTGCATATGAAGTAATCCACCTAAATGGGACATTTGTTTTTCTGAGCCTTTCTCAACAAAGTTATTGTTCCTCATTCTCTTACTGGCCGGGTTTCTTTTGCTAATCATGCCATCTTTCAACTAAGCTTTAGGTCTTTGTTTTGTGCTGCGTTACTGTTTCTTCTATCTTGCATACTAGCTTTATGCTTGCTGGAATTATTATTACCGATCCCATCCCGCTGCTGAATACTTGAATTTTTTTTTTTTTTTCTTCCTGTGATGCTGCTTTGTTTTGGGTCGGTTATGCTTGTTAAAGGTCCTGTTACTCCCGTCTCCCGGTAGTGGATATGAGATTTGTGATTACAAACATTTCTGCTAGTTTCTTGGCCTATGCTTTCTGGAATTACCGCTACTTTCATATTTCTAATTTGTTTAAGTTCTATGGAAGTTAGTTTTGACCCTTTTCTGTGAAATTGGCCTTCGTCAGAATTAAAAAAACATATAAAAATAAAAATTGAAACTAACTGCGGAAGAGTATAATGAAAGGTTTGGGACATTCGGCATAAGTCAGTGAAATTAAATTAAAAATAAAATCCGATGGTCTGGGACACTGCTTCAACATATATAATATTACAAAAGTTAATGGTAAAAGCAATAAATCAAATAAAACACGCCCCAGAATGGGAACCACTTAGAATAAACGAAGAGAGAGATTAATTAATACTAGCATAGAGCCAAAAAAAAAAAAAAAATTAATCTTTAACTCCAATGTGTCAACAGCAAGTGGCAAATCGGCAGTGGAAACCGACATGGGAATGGGATGGTTCATGCGTAGTTGAGAGTAGAAATAAACCTGGGAAATTAAAAAAAATATATTGGCCAAAAAATTACCACTTAGATGGTCCTCTCGGTGCAGTACTTGATGCCAATGGATGTTAGGAGAATGTGGTGAGATGAGAATTTTACGAATAATAGTGAAATTATTTATGAATAGTAATTAAATAGTTTAAATTAAGATGTTTCTTAAGTTTTTAGAAATGAAAAATAAAAAGTTGAATAAAAATATTATAAAATTAAAATATTGTTATAATCTAATTTTTTAATATTATTTTTATTTTTGAATTTAAAAATCTTGTATTATTTTTTGTGTTTTGTTTGCAAGTTTGAAAAAGTTATAATGATTAGATAATAATTAGATTAAAATGTTAAAAAATTTAAAACTATTTGTGTTCTGGACATGTTTCGCACCCCTATGAACACCTTTAGAAAACTTGCACCAAAAAGAATTAGAGAAGGCTTGAAGGATATTAAATGCCTAAGTCAGATTACTTGTATAATGTCTTTATGAATCCAAGACCTAAATCAACTTACCTCAATTGTGAATTTCTTCTAGTATATATAGAGTGGAAGAGGACTCGTTTTGGTTCGCAGAACAACTTAGTCCCTTCATTTAAATGTGGCTCGGGTTCGTTGTTATTTAAATTCCCTCCTTTTTTGGTCCTAGGTTGTTATTTGGGAGTATTTGTATTTCCCAATTGTTCGGGGAGCAGTTGATTTTCTTATCTATGGATAGTATAGAAAGTCTTGGGCTTATGGTTGGCAGCCCAGGTTGACTACAGTAGGCTGACTGTCATGGGCTTGCTCCATTGGGCTTATAGGCCTTTGTATTGTGTGTGTAGGCACATAGCCGAGGAAGGAATTTGGTCCCTCCAATTATCTCATGAAGTCTCATAATGTGAACATGATGGGACTTTTATCCATCATGCCGCTTCACTGCCCTTCTCTGTAATCATTCTTGCGTCTATGGGTATCTACGAACATATCAACGATGTGTGTCATTTCTATTTCACGCCCTTTCATGTTCCCCTTTCGTACTCGACATGTCTCTCTGCATTACCATTCCATCCCTTTCAACAGTGTTGTACCTCTTGCGTTGGTTTCCTTCTTGCATTGCCAACTCTGTCACTTTATTCTTTTTCCCGCACAAACTTGTTCTTTGCTGCAGTGTCTCCTTCTTGGTTATCTTTTGCTTACTCTAGCCCTATTATTCTTTGCGTTCTGGACTTCCCTTTATCAATGGCTTCACATAAGTCTTCTCAGTCTACTCCTCGTGGCTCCAAATCCTCTCAACGCTACAACTCTCCTCCTTGTGCTAAAGGGAATAGTGTAGACCGTCCTTTTGCATTTGAGGGAAACCAATGGTTGGTGACAACATCACGTGCTGATTTGGATTTTGTGAGGAATCACTATGGGGTCCCCAACTCTATAGTATTGGGTCTGCTGGAGCCCCACCGGGGGGTGGTTGACCCTAAAGGTTTCACCGCTTAGGTGGCATTATATTCTATAATGTTCCTAATGATACTGCGCTTGCCCTTTTGTCGGCCTGTTTGAGATTTTCTCGACTTCTTAGGGCTTGCTCCCTCACAGCTCGTGCCCAACACATAGAGGATATTGATGGCTTGTTGCACAGCTTGGAGGAAGGTCTTGGAGCCCGCTGGTGAAGATTATCCAAATCTTATGGCGAGGGAGTTTCTTTTTACCCACGACATCCTACGCATAGAGGGAACTTGTGTAGTTTTTGGCCTCGTACTGGTAGCCGAGTAGTGCATTTGGAGAGTCGTTATTCTCATGCCAAGGAGTTTCCAAGGACATTCTTTTTTGTTTCTGGAGACGGTTGTGAGTTTTCTTTGAACGAGGTTGCTCATCGTGAGTTCCCTGTTCGGGCGATGTGGGGTCCCGTTCCCCATGACCATGACTTCACCATTACCCTTTCTAATCGAGAAGAAGCTCATTTGCACCTAATTTATGCCTAGGTGGAATAGAATGATGATTCCACTTGGTCAGACATTCTTTTGACCTATGCCAAAATTAACAGGTTTTTAGTTTTCCCAATTGGGCTTATGTCTTTCGCCATGAATTTTTGGTGCCCCTTCTCTATCCAGAGGATAGAAGAGGGGCCTTCGACTACCGAGGGCTGAAAGGGAAAGAAATCGTGCTCAGGGCCAGGCCCTGCTCATGCCAAGGCCAACGCCTCTGATGAATCATGTTCTACCAAGGGAAGGCCTCTACCAACTTCCTTGGTTCCCAAGGAAGGTAGTTTGGCTCGCCCCAAGCCTTCTTTTGCAAATTCTCTTGACTCGATTATGGAACATGCCAAGGTTAATTTGGAGTTGGGGTTGGAGGTCAAGTCTGTTTTGTCACCTGGTTAAGGTGCCACTTTGTCAACCTCTCTCATCTTTGAGGGTCAACAAGATGCCTCTAGCTCAAATGAGGATGAGATAGAGGTGACTCTCGACCCTACCTTTCTGGAGACTCCCCTAATTGTCCCGACTGATTCCGCGACCCTTTTTGATTGTGCGAGTAAGACCTCTTTGGCTATAGATAATGATGTGTTGTAAGAGACTCCTCTAATCGTCCCAACAAGGTCAGCCACCCCTTCCACGGCCTCAGGTGGAGCCACTCTCAAGATTCTCGTTGTTTTCCCCGAATTTCTACACGAAGAGACTCTCGAGACGGTTCTCAGCGGGGGCCGTGAATCAATCCCCTTGTCGCCTTTTAGTGTTTTGGCAGTAGGGGAAGACATTCCCTCACCTGTGTTCCCGATCAGTTCGCCCTCCGAGCCTATCGCCCTAAGGAGGAGGCAGTTTGGCCTATGGTGCACCGACTTCAAGGTGGTTTCTTATCCCTGGTAAGTTTTTCTTTTGGTTTTTTGGTTCTTCTCCTCCAGTTGTTCCTCAATTATAACCCATGGTCGAGAGGATGGATCATTTGCATCCTCGATAATCGACAACCAGATCGACTTGGAGGAAGAGAATCAATCGATGTGATCTTTCATGGATTGTGCGCATAAAATCGTTCTGGCTGCCCAGGTAGATTGGGAGGAGATGGCGCAGAACTTGTCTAAAGTGGAGTCTTATTCTCATGTCTTAGAGGATCAGGTATCTTCTCTCCATGAAGAGGTGGGTGGCGTTCAACGCGACCTGGAGAGATCCTAGGAAGGGGTGGATCGATGCCACCATGAGTCAAAGCTTCAGGAGGAAGAGCGTGAAGCGTTGCTTGACCACCTCAACCGAATGGATAAGGAACTGGAGGAGATCGGGGGTACAACTTCGACTATGCTACCCATTTGGCCAAGTTTGAGGAAGATCGGTAGAAACTATCCACTTAGCTCAGTATCACTCGGGCAAGAAAGTTAGCGTCATGGTCCAACTGGAAGAGGTGAAGTGGGACCTTAAAGGCCACGGCCAAAGTTACTTGCAGCTGCATGAAGTTTTTGATGGCTACAAGAAGAGGTTGGTAGACTTAAAGTCGAAGGTGGCTTCGTTGAATACCAAATTGAAGGTTTCTCAGGAGGAGGTCCTTTGCCTGGTGGCATGGGACCGACCAGGTCTACCCCTTACAAGGCGAACGGCCAAGGAGATGTGATTGATGTTAGTTTCTCAGATGGGTCACTGGAAATTGGCGTGTGCAACTAGCATTAGATACATTTCCTAGTGAACTCTTTGGCATCTTTGAGGATGTGCGGCCAATAATACCTAGCCCTCATGAATTTAGCTGCCAGAGCTCCCTAGTGATTTCCGCATACTCCCTACTGTACTTCCTCCATGACGTATTGGGCCTTTTCTTTTGATACACACCTTAGGAAGGTGGTCGAGAAACTCCGTTTGTATAACATGTCGCTAATCATGTTGAACTGGGCGTCTTTGTTCTTAACCTTCCTTGCTTCCACCCTACCAAGTGCAAGTTTCTCGATTGTCAGGAATTTGATTATGTCGCATGCCCATTCTAGGGTCTCTGTGCTTACTTCCGAGATTTTGAGCCCTATGGTAAGGTCGTTTCATCTTTTCCAAATGGTGCTCGTGCTAGCCTGTCAACTTTCCAATTGTCCTCCCTTGAGATGTGGTTGATTCAGAAGTAATCTAAATGGTCACGTCTTTCGTAGACTTGCTGGAGGTATCTTTTGAGCCTTTCACCCTTCACCAAATATTCTCTTGTTATTTGACGGACTTTGACTTTAGAATCTACTTTCATGTTGACCTCTCTCGCTCCTAAGGCTCTTGCTATAGTGAATCCTGCCAACACCGCTCTATACTCAGCCTTGTTGTTGGTGACCTTGAATTCAAGCCTTATTGCATATTACATTTCAATGTTGTCTTTTGCAACTACATACAGCCCTACTCCCCTCCTAAACGGTAAGATAAGCCATCAACACAAACTTGCCACGACTTTCCTGTAGGGGTTCTTGCATTTGTTCTAGGAAGTTGGAAAATTCAACTACAAGGTCGTCTAGTGCTTTCCCTTTCACCGCGGTTCGAGGAATATAGTCAATATCGAACTCGCTTAGCTCGATTGACCACTTTACTAGTCGGCCTGAGGTGTCTGGTCGATAGTATTTTCTGTAGGGGTGTTACTATTACTACTCTTATGGGATGCGCCTGAAGTAAGGTCACAGTCGATGAGCAGCCACTACTAACTCGAATGCTAACATCTCTACTTTAGGGTATCGGGTCTCGGCTTATCTAGTATACTAGTCATTGTATCCTTCCTTATTCATGTATCAAGGCGATGGATACGGTGTCCAGTTTGACCGAGAAATATAAGAGCAAGGTCTCTCATTGCTTGGTCTGGCTTAAGAACAGGGGGTGCAACAAGTATTCCTTGAATTGTGCAAACCAATGTTTTGAATATCGTACCGGACGTCGTATCGGTTTGGGTACTGGAACGAAATATTTCAATACCGGTACCTTTTCGTGATAGTCGATATATGAATAAATTATATCTAAAAATATATATAAAAATTATATTCTAAAATAATAGTCTATATATGAATAAATTATATATAAATATATATATATATAAATTATAAATAGCCTAATTTCAATTGGGGGTCAAAATATATGCAATACCTATATCGAATCAGTGGCCAGTACGGCAAATACTGGTCGTACTGGTCGATACAGTATTGTATTCAAAACACTGATGCAAACGCCTTTACACACTCGGAGTTCTAATTTTGCCTTTTCACACTCAGAGTTCTAATTTTGTACCTTATGCAAGACTCAAAAGAACGGTAAGTATATGTTTGTCAACCTTGACACGAACCTGTTGAGCGCTACTATTCTCCCAACCTGCCTTTGCACTTCATTCAGGTTCCTCAATGGTTCCATTCTGACAATCGCCTAGACTTTCTCTGAATTAGCTTCAATCTGTCTTCCTGACATCATGAAGCCTAGGAACTTACCTGACTGCACTCTGAATGCACATTTTGTTGAGTTGAGTTTCATTTTCTATTGTCGTAACACTTCAAAAGCTTCGCTCAGGTCCTCTACGTCTTGTTGCAACTCTTTACTCTTGACTAGCAAGTCATCAACATACATCTCCATATTCCACTCGATATGTTCCTTAAACATTATGTTTACCTCTTTGGTTTGTTTCTCCTGCATGTTTTAAACATAAGGCATTACCTTGTAGCAATACAAATCCCAGTCGGTTTTGAACGTTGTTTTTTCTTGGTAATAGGCTCCATGAAGCTTAACATCCGATGCTCTACAGTGGAGTCCACAATTAGGACGATTCGGGGTAGTGGGAAGCTATCCTTTAGGCAGGCCTTATTAAGATCAATGAAATCCATGCACATTCGCCATTTCCCATTGGGCTTTCTCACGAGGACTAAGTTTGAAAGTCATTCAGGATAGTGGGTCTCTCTAATGAATCTGACTAGAAGGCGGTCGAATTCTTCTACAATAGTTGAGTATTTCTCGATACTTAAACTCCTTTTTCTTTGTTTAACTGGCTGCACATTTGGATTGACACTCAATTGGTGTTCTATTATCTTCTGATCAATCCATGGCATGTCCTCGTGGCTCCTAGCAAAGATGTCCCTGTGTTCTGCAAGGAGCTACTTCGGTCGTTGTCTTTCTTCACCTTTCATTTTGTCCCAAATTCTCACTTTGGCCTCAAGGTGAGATGGGTCCAAGGTGATTAGCTCAAGAGGCTCATCGGTCTTGTCTTGCTTCAGGGCCTCTTCATCTTGGGTTTTCGCTTTGTGTACATGATCTCTAGTGGAGGGGGCGAAAATCGGTTGCCTACTACTATGGGTGTAAAATTTTCAATCCAAACAGAAAAAACCATAGATCGAATGGTTTGGTCCACCGAAACAAACCAGATCGAAAACTTGTTTGGTCAGTTTCGGTCCTCCATTTTTGGGATCGAATGGTTTTTGGTCGGGTCCCAAGGTGGGGTATTTTCAACTCGAACTGTCTAAACTACAAATATATATTTTTAAATGTTTTTTTATAAATTATATATATTTCTTATATAGTAGTTATATAAGTGAATTATGTAATTTTCATCTAACATATGGTTTTGACAATATAAAATGTTAAATACATAATTATTAATTAACTATTATCAATTAACTAATATATAATTATCAATTTTAATAATTTGAACAACTTTTTTTAGGCTATTTTTAAGTAAAAATGTGCAAATAAAGTTAAACAGTTGTATTATTCAAAATTATAAATTTTGTGGGCTTTTTTTATACTAATGGGCCAAAAATACACATTGCGGGCTCTTTTGTATATTTCAAGAATGATAGATGTTTTTGTATAATTGGGCCCCCATTTGAAATTGGCCTGGACTGATATGGACTAACCGGACTGATAGGTAACACTTTGGTTTGGTCCACTAGGGGGTGATTTGTCCAGTCCGAAAAAATGATGGACCATCTCCCCCTAATCGGATCGATTTACACCCCTACCTGCAGCTAGAGGCTCGGCCATTCTTACGTCTTTTTCTCCATCTCTGAGCTCTTGTGCGTAGCATTCTCAGACAAGTACTTGCTTGCTACAAACTTCCTCAATGCTTGCTTATTAGGAAATTTCATCTTTAGGTGGTACATTATTTCAAGCGTTCAAGGCTAGTCACCCAATAATGGCGTTTTAAGATGATTAGGTCTTCACTACTAAGAAATATGTCATCGTGGCGGCCATATAGGGGTCGAACCCTTCTAACACTAGTAGGGAGATCGAGCCTACAACTTGCACCACTTCTCCTAAAAACCCTTACAACGGGGTAGGTGTTGGGCGCAATTTGTTTTGGCTGATTCCCATCTTCATGAATGCCTCCCAAAAGAGGATGTCAGTCAAAATGTCATTGTCAACAAGTATCCTTTGCATGGTATAATGCGCCACCAACATAGTTACTACCAACGAGTCATCATGTGGGTAGACTACTCCCTTACAATCATCATCGCTGAAGGATATTATCATCGTTGGTTGCGACTTTGGCTACTTTGCTAGCCTTCTGATACTGAGAACTTCTTTGTAGCTGGCTTTACCCTCATAAGTCTTTCGTCCATAGGAGGTGGGACTGCATTTAACGAATCCTCCGGCGTTGGTGAGGATTTTCCCAAAAAGAGGATTATTCCAGTCCTGGCCTTGTCAAGGGGCTTGGTAGTAGAGAGCTTTAGGGGTTTTCCTTCGTCTCAAACTTTCACTTCTCTGGCACCTTCACTCTCGATCTTGCCTTTTTGCCTGGTCACCTAAGGGATGTGGAGTTTTGGGCAACTAGGCACTCGAGTTCACCGTTGTCTTGCATCTCCTCGATCCTTCGTTTCAAGGTGTGGCAGTCTTCCATCCAATGCCCCCTACATAATGGTAGGTGCAAAATCATTGGATCCTTTGAGCACGGTCACCATGTTGAATTGGCTCCCTGGTCTTGTCCTGGACATTCATGTTGGAGTAAATTTATCATCCGTGCAAGGATGCCCGTTTCTTGCCTTCTTTCGTGCAAGTTCTTTTTTGCTCTCGAATCCTTCTCTCGATCTCTTCACCTAAGTTCCTTTTTTTGTTCAATCCTCTGATTGCTCCATCTCTAACTTTCTTGGCGAGGTTAGGGCCCGTAAAGTATCCTTGGCATTGATAAAGTCATCTACCCTATCGGTGAACTCGCGCAGAGTGGTTGGGGTTTTCCTTGCCAATTCGGCTAAGGCCAGATTCCTCCCAAAAAGGCTGCCAATGTATCTTTTCATCTTGATCGTCAGCCATCATGCACTCCTTGTTGAAATGGGTGAGGTAAGCCTTTAGGCTTTCGTCCTCCCATTGCTTCACGATGAGGAGTTACGTGGCTGTACATAGAGCCTGGCTGCAGCCCTCCGATCCATCCATGTGTGGCTCCTTTCAGAGTTAAAGGAAATGCCTGGCACACGATCTCATCGAGAAAACCATGAAGTGTCATGTGGGCTTTCAATGTTTCTAGGTGTTTGACAGGATCTTTGGATCTATCGTACATCTCGACCAAGGGACCTTGAACTTTGGCAAGAGTGGTAATGCCATGATCTCTGCTCTATATGGTAGGTCAATGCTAGTGAGCAACTTGTCTACCGACAAGGAGGTGTCTATCTTACAAGCCATTTCTTCGTACTTATCCATGAGGTTTCGTTGGTCGTGGTGTCTTTTTTTTGTGATGCCCACAAATTCCACTTGGAATTAGACAGAGTTTGAAGTATCGGGACATACATCACAAGGTTACCTGCGCACATTCATAATGATTAAAGATGCAATGCACCTAGCATGCATCTAGCAATATGCAATATTCACAGCGTATCATTTTTTTTTTAGTAATACCATGCACCAAACTAGATATATCCCAAAAACTTTGAAACATAATACATAAACACGAAAGTGATAGTCGTTTAGGATTACAGCATAAGTCCAAAAGGTTTGTAATCACAGAAGTGCTGGAGACATGGCTCCTTAAGTACAGGCAAAAACTAAAATAATCTACTAGGTTGATTTGTCTTGTAGCTCGCGCAACTCAGTCAAGGATGCCATATTACTATCTATAAATCAGACCATCAATGTGATGAGCTCCGTATCATTTCATTGATATCTAATCATCCTTTCCCAATCGATCATCTTTTGATGTGCCTCCTGATCCTGGCACATCATCTACCATTCGAGGAAATGGTAGTTAGGACTACCACAGTGAGATTTGCAAATCTCATCAAGTTAATAAAGAACTTCACATACAATTTAAAGATGCATGCATGGTAGTAAAAGCATGAATGCATAACATGATGATAATTAAGCTTGATGTGACTTGACATATCCATGACGTGTGCTAACATGACATAACATGAGCTTGGACTTGGACTGCACTTGAAACTAAACTGAAACTTGACTTAACATGATATGAACTTGAATGTGAACTTGAACTTGAACGTGAAGTAACCGGAACTTGAGTGTGAAATAACATGAACTTGAACGTGAAATACATGAACTTGAATTGAAACTAAATATAAACGTGAACATGAACATGAACATGAACTTGGACAATCAAAATGATTTCGCTAGTTGCTTTGTCAAGAATAGTGAACAATCAGAATGATTCTACCTAACATATTTTGTCAGATACTCAGATAATCAGAATGATTACACCATGAATATTTTAAATGAAATACCCTAACAATCAGAATGATTACGCCAAAAATATCTAGTAATACTCGGACAATCATAATGATTACACCAGGGGCATTTGAGTAGAGATATTCTAACAATCAAAATGATTACATCAGAAGTACCTTGCGTGAATTTTCAATGGATATACTCAAACAATTATAGTATTTATATCACGAGTATCTCAAGTATGACTAACTGAGAAAATATTATTTTTGACACACACTCTGTACTCGAGAGATAATGTGACATGAAACTAGATGGCAAATGACATGACATAACATAACATGACATGTACGTGAGATGGATGACATGCATAAAATGAGACAAGTAAACATTTCGTAACTTAATGTGTAACATTTTGTGACATGACATAACATGTAACCGATACTATTTTGTGACAGAATAAAGTGTGCAATAGATATAAGTGATCGTTTGCATGACGAATCAAAAAGTGCAAAAAATGAGAAACTGTACATACAGAGTTCTAAATGTTTTCAATAATTGTTTAGAATCATAAAAATACTATCTTAGAGTAAAATTATCATTTTACTCCTCCACATATGGAAAAATGACAATTTTATCCCTAACTTAGGAATTTTGCATCCTAACTTCAAAACTCACCAAGATTTACATTCCTCATGTAAAATTTGTCCTAAATCCAAATATCTAATTAGAAAAAATTAGAACACATCACAACTATGTCAATCATGACTAGGCCGAAACTCACATAGGCCAAATCCCTAATTTTTGTTGCAATTTTATCAAACCCCATTTCTCATGCTTAAACCGAAATATTGCAACATAAAAAATCATGTCCTACGTTCAAATATCATACTAGAACAACCAAGAAAACTCATTTCACAAAATCACAAATCTTTTTAATAAAAAGTTCCAAGCTTTTTAACCACAAACAACTCTTGATTCTCAAGATTTTGTCTGTTTTTAAAACAACTCCAAGAACTCCAAAAGTTCAAAAAAAATACTTCCAATATGTTCATGACATACTCCTAAGAACTATCATGCTTTGAATAACCAAGCAAAAAACCACAAAAAAACCATCACAAAACTTTCAGCTTGAACACTTTCACCAAAGCCGATTCCTTTATAGTTTCGTTTTGATCAACCCCTTTCATCCAAATCATAACCTGAAATAACTCACAAATCGAAAACATCATATAGTTATAAAATCATGTGATCCAAGCATCAAACTCAAGATCACGTGGCCATATTTGCATCAAAACATTAATCTAACTGAAAAAACTCAAACACATGACCTAGCCAAACCTTTTCATGTATAAAAATTCATATCTTTAAAACCAACACTAAAAATCCTTAAACTAACATACTAAAAATAAAGTCTTAGGATCATCATATAAAAATATCAAAGCCATTGGATCATGCTTTCTCATCAAAAAAATTCAAGCTTACACAAAACAAAAGTTGTTTTCAACCTTCCAATTTTCAACTTTTTAGATCAAAGAAAAAGTTTCATAAAAAACTTATAACATGAAATTAATCCTCATAAAACATAAGTATTACTATACTCCATAAAACAATTATACCAAGATCTTGCCAATAACTTGTCAAAATCATCAAAATATCATACATTGTCTAGTTTGTCGCCCAAAAGGACCTCTTCATACATAAACTAACTTTTAATCACGAAAATCAATATAAAACATACCAACTTTTTTGAAGGATACTTTGCAAGAAAATACTTACAACTACTTCAAAAAGGTCAAACAAAGGAAGCCAAAAAATTGGTCCAAGAGCTTCTCGGGTTTTCTCTCAAAGAAAAGGGTTGGAAAGTGACTAAATGAAAGGGGAAATGTGACGCCCCGACTCCCACGTACAAAAAGTCTCAGGAATCGTGACGTCAGGATGATGATAACACGGTCACGCATCCCAACAACAAGTTTCAAGTGTGTGCAATAAATAAACAAGTGCACAAATAAAAATACACAGCGGAATAATAAAGAAGTCAACTAGTACCAGAATTTTAGTTAAATACAATATCCAAAATACAAACCTCATAAAAACAAAGCCAAAGTCCCAAATAATAAAAATACAAGTTTGAAAATACAACACAGCACGAATGATCCCAGATCACTCCTCTGGTGGAGCCAAATCCTCAGGCTCGGCATCTGCATTAACAACCACATAATCTGCAGTACCATGAAATGGTACCGTAGGTAAGTTATAACCTAACCAATTCTGAAATAAAAACACATTTGAGCATATAATCATGCATGCCCATGATGCAGTATGCAAGAAATCCAACACACGCCAAAAATCACATATGGCCCAAAAATATTTCCGATAAAACATTTCCACCATTTTCCCAGAAAATGGCCCAAAAATCAATATCCATCATTTTCCCAGAAAATGACACAAAATCATACTCATGCTATTTTTCCAAAAAACATTCATTTTTCCATTATCCATTAATCCATATGCACCATGGCCTCCCCTATGGATCATCCGCACGTCCTAGCTACTTTACGAGCGATACCCAGTTCCGCACCCGGTGCGTTCGTGGCCAGGTCATCCTCTAGCCCCCGCCAGCAGAAGGGCCACGGAGTCGGCACGTCCAACGTCCGATCTCGTTGTCACCCGGCGACAACTCAGGGGACGTCACTCAGTATATTCCACTCCCGAGTGACCAGAGGAGCTCCACCGAGATAATGCTCCATCTCGGCTTGGGGTCGTACACACGCACCCACAAATCCAATCCACATGAAAACCCAGTTTTCAAAATAACCACATGAACATGAATGCAATACACGAAAACCCAATTTTCAATTTACAAACATGATCATGCGTGCATATGTAATGTACCAAACCACAACAATAAACCTCAATAACCAATTCCAAATCACAATATAACCGTTATCCAACAATCCAATCACAATAATCAACACCACAATATAACCAATGTCCAACAACCCAATCACAATAATCAACACCACAAATACTCCGTACTCAACCATCCACCCCCGAACTCCTCAGACTCAATCCGGAACCAACCAGAACACAGTAAAAATAATTAGTGCAAAAATATATTTAAATCTCAAAAGATTGTTTAGGAAATACTTACAGCGCTATAAAAATATTTTTAGGAGGATCACGAAGCACTGAAATCACCAAAACAGCAACTGTCACAGTGTAAAAACACTGTGGCCGAAATACACAGTGAACCCAAAAACACACGAGGTCAAACGAAGACTTGGGAATGGTAGGGTAGGGCCTATTGAGGTCGGTGAAGCTAAAGGTGGTGGCCTTTGGTCATGGGTGGTGGCCGAAACAGTGGTTTTAAGGCCGGAAAGTTTGAAACAAAGAGGGTGTTCGTGGGGGCGGCTCAGGCGACGGATCGGGGCCGGGTTTGGGTCTAAAAGCTTGCTAGTGGACCGGTGAAGAGGTGGCTAAGAGATGGTGGTCAATGGTGGCCGGACGGCGAAATGAAGCTCACAGCTTCTCACGGCGGCGTTAGCCGGCCTGATATTGGGTGGGCTGACTCACCGGCGCACGGGGAAGCCGGTGGTGCCGGCAGTGTCGACCACAGGCGGCCGGAGGCGGCGCTGCGTGGTAAATGGCTGAACGGCGTGGGGGAGAGGAGAGAGAGAGGGTCGGGCTGGGAGAGAGGGTCCGCGGGAAAGAAAGGAAAAAAAAAAAAGAGAGAAGAAAAGGAAAGATAAAGGAAAAAGATGAGAGAAACAGAGAAATCCAGTCTTTTCAACTTGGGGTCTCGAAATAAACCAACGAAGAGGATTTTAAAACTGAAAGCTAAATAAAATAATCCAAATGCAGTGAAATATTTAAATAAAATAATAATTATTTTAAAACCCCAAAAACAAACCAATTTAAATTAAAGATCACTTTAAATGCAAAATAGTAAATAACATCAAGAAAGCACATAAAAATTAATTTCCACAACTTAAAATATTATAAAATAATATTTAAAAACTCCCATAATTTTAAAACAAAATAATCAATCACTAAAAAAATTAAATAAAGCCTTCATTAAAAATACACTAAAATCTGGGATGTTACAGGAAAAGACCTGGATGCCTCTTACACATCTGGATGGTGATATGAGACATGTGAATGACACTTATAATGATGGGTGTGTCAGCCAAAACAAGGGGCAAAACCGACCCATGTTTTTCAGCCAAGGAAACTTCCAAGTGAATGGTGGTGGTGAGGTGGCTTTTGGCCTTCCCATCAAGCACTGTTTGGGACTGCTTTGGGCAGTGATAGGACTGTCATGGTAGGGGGTAAACTTCCTCCACATGCCTTGCCTTGGTGGCTCAATTGCATGGGCCTGAACAGAATGGGCTTCCATATAGAGTTTCAATGGGGTTTTGGTTGCTATCAAGTCTAAATCTAATTTTTCTTGACCAAATAAAATTACCAGGTTTAAACTTATAAATAAGGATGTAATAAAATAAATTTGAGTGATTAATAGCATGTGAAAGTAATTTAATCAAGTTATTAAACACGAAGCTAAAACTGGATTCATTTAGGGTTTATAGGCAAACTTTGGGATTTGGGGAAACTATTTGGGATTTTAGTTTCAACCAAGATTTTGATGTATCAATTTGATTCCAAGTGTTTATGGTTTCTCTAGGGTTGAAACTCTCTTTGGTTTGGCACAAATTGGATGGTTGGATAGAATGATTTTGCTTAGGTGGCTTGATCACAAAACTTAATTTTCTTCACTTCTTTTTTCCATCTCATGGTTCCTTTTGGTGACAAGTGTCCAATATTATTCACTAAGTGTGGCTAAAATCTTTTCAAGTATCTAAATAAAACTTCTCTAACCTAATTTGGACATTCCACACTGTGATTTGAAAACACTGCTCAAGGTGATACTATCAAGGTTACTATTCACTTTGAAAAAGTAAAAAAATAAACTTTATACTGTAAAATTCTAAATAATCATACTAACCTTAGAGTGCAAATATTTTATTAAAAATTGACTCTGAAGTGACTCGAAACAATCGAACCGCGTTTTCAAACAACTGCTTCTTCCGGAAATCGAAAATTATTTAATTGCGCCATAAAATCCTAAGTATTCTTCTGAGTCTAATGGCACAAACTATTTCTCATTCTAACGCTTCTAGATATCTCAAATAAGTAAAATCGTGTTTCTGGCACCATAGTGAGTGGTAATACTTGCCATGCTGACAGGCTAAAACCTACGCGATTGATCGATTCGTGAAAACTTTCGAAGTTTTCACAAGATTCCTAAATCCTAAAGAAATTTCTCTGTTGAATTTATGGTGGGTTGTTACATCTCTCTTCGCATAACAACTTAATCCCTTCATTTAAATTTGGCTCTAGTTTGTTGTTATTTAAATTCTTCATTTTCTAGTCCCAGGTTGTTATCTGGGAGTATTTAAATTTTCCTGTTGTTCGGGGAGCAGTTGATTTTCTTATCTATGGATAGTATAGAAAGGCATAGCCTTACGGTGGGCAGCATGGGTTGACTGCAGTAGGCCAATTGTCATGGGCTTGCTCCATTGGGCTTACAGGCCTTTATATCATGTGGGTAAGTCCATAGTTGAGGAAGGATTTTGGTCCCTCCAGTTTGTGTTTGAGTGATGTTTGGGAAGAAAATTATGAGAAGTTTTTATATGAGATGGGATGGTTTGTGTTCTCAGATTAGGGCTTAGTTTATTAAAAAAAAATACACAAATATGAAAGGGGTTGAGGGAACCTATGATTTCAATCACCGCTTGAAAAATCGAAATCGAGTGATTCATGATAATTTTGGATCAGTTATTTTATTGTTAATAAAAAGTATTAAAAATCATATATAATTAAGTTCAAGCATCTAATATCATGTTTAAAAGATTATAAATATAAATTCATTGACTACTTTCAATAAAATATGATATAAATCTAAATAGTTTAAATAAACATATAAATTTTGTATTTAGCCTAAATGATCGATTTGTTTTGCCTCATATTCAAAGAAGATAAACACCATTTTTTGCCTCATTCATTTCCAAAAGTTTTTGTTCAAGTAAAATAAAAATAACTTAACAATAACATCATAAGCTTCTTTCATCAGTTTCATGAACGAGGTACTTTCTAAAAAACCCTTAATGCTACATTCATCTCTCTTATTCTAAAGAAGATGGGAGTGGTGGAGATTAAGGATTTTTGCCCTATTAGCTTGCTGAGTGGAATGTACAAAATTCTTTCAAAGGTTTTGGATAATAGATTGAGTACGGTATTGGAGAAGATCATTTCCAAGCCCTAGAAAGCCTTCATACGAGGTCAGCAAATCCTTGATTCTATCTTCATTGCCAATGAATGCCTAGAGAGTTGCATCAAGTCGGATGTTCCAGGGTTATCATGCAAACTTGACATGGAGAAGGCATACGGCCGAGTAAACTGAAATTTTTTGTTACACATTTTTTAGAGGTGTGGACTTGGAGGGAGATGGTGCTCTTGGATCAAATTGCGTATATCCATCGTATGCTTCTCCATTTTGATGAATAGTACTCCAAGGGGCTTCTTTAGAAGCCCGAAGGGATTGAGGCAAGGTAGTCCCCTATCCCCACTACTATTTGTTTTCATAATGGAAGCTTTTAGTAAAATAATTACAGGTCTTGTGGAAGTTGGATTTCTATCCGGCTTTGTGGTTGGGGATGCAAGAATCGGCACAATTGAGATGACCCACCTATTATTTGTGAATGATACTCTTGTATTCTGTGGTGCTAGTCACAACCACATTCAAGCTCTGCAAGCTCATTCTTTTTTTCTTTTTATTTTTAACGTGGCATTGGCATTGAAAGTGAATCTCACCAAGTCAAAATTAGTTCTAGTTGGAAATGTTCCAACTGTTTTGAGCTTCACCAACATTTTGGGGTGTAAAGTCTCCACCTTGCCAATTAAGTATCTTGGTCCTCCCTTGGTTACCTCCTTCAAGTCACAGTGCATTTGGAATAAGGTGTTGGAAAAAAAATGGAATAGAAACTGGCGAGTTGGGAGAGGATTTATTTGTCCAAAAGTGGTAGAGTTACTTTTATGTACTCTTTCCAATCCACCTACCTACTTCCTATCTCTTTTTCCAATACCATGCAAGGTGATTTATTAGTTAGAGAAGTTGCTACAAGATTTCCTAGGGGGGAATAGATGAAGAATTCAAGTTTCACTTGGTGAATCGGGCCACGGTTTATACCCTAATACATGAATGAAGGCTGGGGATTCGTAATTTGTTGGTTTTCAACAAGACTTTATTGTGTTAAGTGGCTATGAAGATACCATGAGGAGAGAGGAGCTTTGTGGAGAGTTATCATAGATTTAAAATATGGTGGACTATAGGGAGGATGGTGCTCGAATGAGGTGAGTGGGCCTCATGGGGTGGGGCTTTGGAAACACATCCGAAAAGTCTAGACAAACATCCATCGATAAACACGTTTCAGTTGGGATGGTTTCAGAATTGAATTATGGACTGATTTATGGTGTGGAGATCGAGTTTTTAAGGAAGGTTATCCAACGAGATATAGCAGGAGGCTTTAGTAGCAGAACTTGTGGATCTTTCTAGTGGCTCTCCCTAATGGAATATCACGTTCCTTAAAGTTGCCCAAGACTGGAAAATTGACACATTTACACATTTCTTTAATCTAATGCACAATTGTAGAGTGAACGGAGTAGGTGATACAATTTTGTAGTCACCATCTAAGAAGGGAAGATTTAATGCACAATTGTATTATAATTACCTTATGAAACATTCTACAAGACCATTCCCATTATGAAACATTTACCTTATGGAGGACCAAGGCCCCCTAAAAGCTTCTTTTTTGTATGGACAACTTCATTAGGGAAGATTCTTACCTTAGATATAAAATATACAAAAACGCCAACTCATTGTGATGGATTGGTGTTATATGTGCAAGAACAATGAGAATAAAAGTCTTATTTACTGATTAAAAAAAAAAGGTTTCCAACCTATAAATCATATGTTCTTTTTTTGTCATTTCATTATGAATCTGTGTTTTTCCGAATTAGATAAAGAGCTTCAATGGGAATTTTGTTGCTTTATGTGGTTGCACCACAATTGCCATGGAGTGCTAGCTAAAATATATGACAAAAGTAAATTACATAAAAAAATAAAATTTTATTATATAGATAATAGATGGATTATCCAATGTGAGAATTGGTTATGAATAGAATACGTAAAAGGCAAAATATGTCATATTATCCAAATTATGACTTTGCATTTATACGATCCAATACAAAAATAAATTTGGAGTATAATGGCTCTTCTTTAAAACAGTTGTGATGTTAAAAAGCGTGAAACTAGAGAATCTTGACTTGGTGGTGAATTGCAATGCTACTATGATTTTTGTTTTGTTTTTTATGAGTTTTATACCCTTCTTGTTTAGGATAGGAGGTTGTCCACCAATGTATCATTTTCGTCTTGAATCTTGCTTTCAAGATGTAGATGGGGGAAATTTAGAGTTGAAGTTGTTGGGAGTGCACATACAGTCTAGTAGGACATGTTCAATGATCAATTGATATTTCAATGTCGACAAGGTTCGTGTTGGATATAAAATAAACTAGGGTCTAGCTTATTGGAAGCTAATTGCCTGGAATAAAAAACATATATGGAACAGATAAAGGCAAAAGATGTTGACTAACATACAAAGTGAAAGTGACAAAGTTAGTAGGACTTAACTACTCAAAAGAAGGCAAAAAACCTCTATAAAAGAAGGAACCATTATAAACATGAAAGGCACTTCTATACACTCTCTTGGGAATCTCTCTCTCCCGAGGAATAGCATCTTCTTCAATCTCTCATCAACCATATTGTCTCCATTGTATTGAGAGCTATGTGAGGCATTGAGAAATTGTAACATCACCAAATATAGTGGATTTCACTCTCAAATAGTCCGTGGATAAAGGCAAAATCAAGGGGAATCCTTGCACTTCACATGCATGCAAGGAAAGCATGCATCTCACAGGGAGCACTTTGTAGGACACAGGTGAGCGTTAAAGCTCGCCAGGAGCAACAAGTGTGGCTGGCACAAAGCCTAATTGCATCGCAGGCAAACAATAAAGCTCGCTCCGAGAAATCAGCATGGCGAGCTCTTTGCTCGCCGCCCTGAGCAACTTGCTTGGCAGGCATATGCATCCCCAGTGAGCAATAAGCTTGCCCCGAACAAGGAGCATGGCAAGCATCAGCCTACCCACATCCCGGACAAGCAATAAAGCTTGTTCCAAAGCATTGCATATTGCGACCAATTAGCCCACCCACCATGGAGCATCAAGGGCAAGCAATGAAGCACGCCTCAAGCAAGCATCTCCCATGGAAAATCCAACATCATCCACACGCCTCTTTTTTTTTTTTTTAAGCACCAAGTCAAGTTTTTTCAGCTTTAAAGAAGCCAACTTCAAGTTTGAGTCTATCCATTAGCCACGACAAACTGGTAAAATGGGAGGGAGTGTTTGTACCAAACAAATAGAGCAATACTAGAAGGTTGGAAAAAAAGGATGACGGAGGAAAGATGAATACCAGAATGTATAGAGATGATGATGATTAGAATGCGAGGAATAGAAGAATTTAGGGGCCGTTTATATTGAAAGATGAGTTGAAATGGTTTGTGAATAGTAAACTAAAATATTTTTAGAATATTATTTTTTAATATTATTATTATTTTAAGATTTGAAAAAATTAAATTTTTTATTATATTTTGTGTATAAATTTGATAAAGTTGTTTTGGAATTTGAAAAAGTTGAATTATTTATTATATTTTGGTATGAGAATTTGGAAAAGCTATTTTGGGATTTGAAAAAAAAATTATTATATTTTGTGTAGGAATTTTAAAAAGTTGTAATGATGAACATGAGATGAGTTGAGGAGACTTGTGAATCCAAACAGTCTATAGTAAGCGTACAAAAAGGCAATCAAGTGCTTCTTGAATTAGACTGAAAAATAATGAAAACATAACATATCACTTTCCATTGGAGTTAGAGGGTGTAAATACCTTATTCACACCACATCTAGTTCTCACTCTTTATCTTCCTTTTTTTTTTTCTTTTTTTCTTTTTTTGATAAGTACATCTAGTTCTCTCTTTTAGGCTTTAGCAATGTTAGGCCTAGTTAACTATCTCATCTCATCTCATATAATTATTACAATTTTTTCAAACTTATCCACAATATATAATAAATAATTCAACTTTTTCAAATCCTAGAAAAAATATAATATTAAAAATTATATTCTAACAATATTTTATTCAACTTTCAATTTTTATCTTATCTTTATAACCAAACGAGACCTTAAGACTCGGTTTGGATACACAAAATCATCTCATCTCATCTCATTTCATCATTACAACTTTTTCAAACTCCCACACAAAATATAATAAACCGTTCAACTTTTTCAAATTTCAAAATAAAAATAACATTAAAAAATTATATTCTGACAATATTTTATTCAACTTTCAACAAAATATCTCATCTCATCTGAATAACCAAACGAGGCCATATTACTTTTCCAATTTAATTTAGATATTTTTTAATCACAATGGCCTTAACATATTGTCAGTATGTGTCAAGCCTCAATGGTTAACAAATTGAATCTACAAAAATCAATCATCTTACCCCAATTTGTAGATCCAATTATTTGAGTCCCTTAATATATCAGGTTCTAATCGTCAATCCATATAATTTTTTAGAAAAACTTTGAACCAATCGAACTATTTTTTTTCAAATAACAGACCTTCAATGTCACGTATGAATTCTATTTTATCAACATTGTAAATGCACTATAGAGGATTCAGAAATCTTCTCCCCCTCTCGAAATTCTTCTCCACCTCCTCTCCCCCTCTCGCAACCACCTTGCACCGGCGTTGGTCTCGTCCCCCACCATCTCGTGCCGGCGTTGAGCCCTCCCCCAACCCTCTCTCAGAAACCCTCACCCACAGAACCCCCTGAGGCGAACCCATCCCCCCCCTCCCCCCCCCCTCCCCTAGGCGAAATATTCTCCTCGAACCCTCCTCCTTTTCGCAGCACCGGTGTCAAGCCCTCCCCCCACCCACTCTCAGAATCCCCCCCCCCCACAGAGGCGAACTAATTCTTCTTTTCTCATCCTAACGAAGACTAACTCGGCGAATACGGCGTCGTTTGCATAGTCGTCCTCGCCATCATCGTCGGTTTGATGCTCTGATTTTTTGTTCAAAACAAAAGGTGATTCGAATGGATTTTTGTGATTATTTTATGCATGTTTGAATCTATTATTTGATTTCTGTGTAAAAATCCAACTTCATCAAATGTTGATTCGAGTTGATTTGAGGCATCGACGGTGGTATCAAGGATTGAGGCATCGATCTGGGGCAGAGACAAAGAGGATGAAGGTTGTCCGTGGGTGGTTGAGAAAGGGTCGCATACTCGACTGTGAATGTGAGATTTAGATGGTTGAGAGGGAGAGATCTGGTATCCAGCAAAACTAGTTGGATACCAGATCTGTTAGTGTAGACTTGCTTACGTGTCATCTTTTGATTGAGGGCTGTTAAACACCCAAAACTAGCCAAACCGTTCCAAAGAGGAACTCATAATTTTTCCCTTATTCTTATCCTGCTATCCGGCAAATGATTCAATTGTAACAAAGGAATATTTGTAATTGTAAAGCAACAATGAAATGTTAGAATATAGATTTGAATTATTTCATATGCATACCACAAATGTGGCTCTCAGTTTTGTTTGTGAGAACTGCCGGACAAGAAGTTTGTGCTTTTCAACCCACGATACAAACCAGAGAATGCTTCTACGGTGGCGTGAAGGAGTTCTAGAGGTACCATACATTGCAAATCAAGCAACCATTATTATACCAACATTCCAACGACTAAGTAAACACTAAAAAATTGTCTTTGCATTTAGCTTAACAACCATCTTAAACTCCGAGAACTTGACACCCCTGAAAAGTCTTCTGGATAAAAACTCAACATATCAGACCTGAAAAAAAAGCGACAAAGAAATAAAACCAAATGGAACGAACTTAGTTTAAATGGTGACATTCTGCAAAAGTCGGTAAAATTAAATAAAAATAAAATCCTTCGATCTGGGACAATACTTCAACTTTTATTACCAAAGTTAATGGTAAAAGCAATAAATCAAATAACAAGTGCACCAGGATGGGGACAATATGCTTTTTCTAAATTTTCAAGAACTTGACATTCAGAAACGGCCTTGGTTTAAGGCCTTAAACCTGCCTCTGATATGAATTTGGTTTCAATAGTGGGTATAAAAATATGCTGAAAGGTGACAAGAATAACCGTAATATGTCCTAAAGTTAACTTAAAAGAAGAAAGCTCTAGATTAATAAAACAGCAATCGATAGAAAACCCCATCATCTTTCAATGCAGTACCTTCAATCGCCTTCCTTCTATCTCCCTCTTCTTTTAGTTGGAGGAGGTGGTGATCATTGTAAGTAAGAAAGCTAAAAACTCATCCATTCATATCTCAAGAAAGGAGGAAAGAAAAAGGAACTTCATATAGATGTATGTCAATGCAACTGCGTGACAAGAAAATAATTAAGACCAGTCCAACCAACAAAGAAACAGACAGAAATCTCGTATATTTTCAAAACGCATCTGGACATGAATTATCAACAAAGGCTTTATCTTGTGCATCCTTATACCAGTAATATAACATGGAATAATCAATCATTGACAAAGCATCCTTATCAGTTCAGTAACTCAAAGATAATCATTCACAAGTGATAAACATACTAACCACTGCAAAGATGATCTTCCCAAAACCATTCTTTTCCACGACTGCAACCTACATGAAATGATAAAAAATAAGAGATAAAACACAACCCTAAAAACCATATAGTTCACTTAAATTAAAACTTCTTGACATGCAGAAAGTTAGTGAAAATAACAATCAGTATTATGCTAAATAAAAGTAAGGTTCCAATAACACCCCCCCCCTCCCAAATTTTTGCAGACGTCAGCCAAACACTTCCTGATCAAAATGGAAAGAAAATTCACGGTTCATTCATTCTCTCTGTCATGTTCTTAGACCCCAGGAAAGTAACTCTCTTTTAGAGGAGTATTTGGTAGACTACTGCACATCTAAGAGCTGCTTTCTTCGCTTGAACAGTCTCATTAGGGAAGATGCTCACAATAAATAATCTAGGTAAACGT
Source organism: Cyclocarya paliurus (assembly GCA_029856935.1). Taxonomy (NCBI): domain Eukaryota; kingdom Viridiplantae; phylum Streptophyta; class Magnoliopsida; order Fagales; family Juglandaceae; genus Cyclocarya; species Cyclocarya paliurus. Next base: position 20,019,076 of record CM056951.1, read on the forward strand.
CATATTATTGTCAGAATGGTGTTATATGAATAGAAAATGGGGGGAGTCTGTAGACAACATTTTTTTTTTTTTTTATGAGTAAATCTGTAGACAACTTTTTACTACACAGTGAGTTTGCCAAAATCTTGTGGATAATATACTTGAAAAAGTTTGGTCAGCTTGGATTACACTTAAAGGATAGCATACCTCTTTGCAAACTGGAAAGGGTTGTATGAAAATACACCAATTGCAACAATGTGAAGATGATCCCTACATGTCCAGTGTGGTTCATTTGGAGGGAAATGATATTATTGAAAACAGAAGAACTTAAAACTTAGGGTGCTGCTGCGCTGTCCCCCCAAGTGACCGCTCGCTTGACCACTAGTGCAAAAACAAAAAAAATAAAAAAACACTCTTGCACTAGCGATCAAAGTGAGCGGTCACTTTGTGGGGGCAACATAGCATTTTCCTAAAACTTAAATCTTCAGTGCTTTGTTTCTTGTATCTCTTTTTATTTGAACCTAAGCATTTTCATTTGTATACATCCAGCTTGTTTGGCTCTGCTTAATGTGCTAAAATCTTTGATTACTAATATAAAAAAAAAAAGAAAATCTAGCAGTTTTTTTTTAAACCTCAATAACAATATAAAACTACAACTTCAAGGAAAGATTTTGTGGTTGAGAATTATATATAAAACTACAACTGAAAGGAAAGATTTTGTGGTTGAGAATTATCACAAGCCCGCATTTTTAAACACCATGACGTACTAATGCCCACAAAGCCTCTTATTTAGATTATCAAGTGAAACTTGACCAACTTCTAGGAGAAGCTTCATCTCACCTTAACTACCCAAAGTTTTTGAAGAACTGACTGCAAAGAGGTTGGAGACAATAATTGGAAAATATCAATTGTTTGTGGATCGTGAAAAAAATTATCAGAGGGCAAGAGGCCTGAATAAGGAGTTAGAGCAGGCAAAGTTAGTGCATGCAGGTGGAGGAATAGAGAGACAATACAAAGAAGATTATAGATACAATTTTGAGACCTTATAGAGTATAGTTTCAAAGCCAAGGGAATTGTGGATCTTTGATTTTCTGAAACAAGAAAAAATGAGTGCCCCCATCAACCTTGATGGGGTGCAAGTGCAACTATAATGTAGCATTCGAGTCTTCTGATTGAGATCATAACCATACATGGCCTAGTCCAATTAGTTGCGGGCAATACCCTGATTGAACAAGTTTGAGCCAAATAAGAGCTCGACTTAACATAGGTATAAATAAGCCAGATATTTTATCTATCTTGCAGTAAATTGCTTAGAGATGCAATAACCTCATAACATGGCCGCAAACTTTTAGAAATATTATTGGAACCAATTTGCTTTACCTTTCTCATCTTCAGGAGGTTTTAGCCTAAAGGATGACACTGTATCCTCAGTTACCCCCGATAATACCACAGCTTGATAGATCTTAGTCTTGCCTCCATCAGCAAGATCCCTAGCCTCAAGGGTTAAATAAAACCTCATTACGTTGGCAGCCTGACCCATTGCCTTCAGCACCTTCACAAACTCCAACCCTGCATTTGCATCCTACACACCAAATAATGCCATCTTGAAAATCATGGAAGAGGAGCTATTAATGAGGACATTGAACAAAACAGATATTTTTTAAAATATATATATATAATAACAGAAACCTTGAAGCGAAAGTTGTATTCCTCGATTGCAAGCCGCGAATATCCTTCGTAATCCCAAGTCTTTTTGTCCACAATGTAAGGCTGAATTTGGTGAAAACAAGAGACGCCAGGAATGCGGTCAACATCAAAGCCCTAAAGCAACGAAGGTGTCAAAAGGATGAAAGAATTAAGCACATACAAAAAAAAAAGGAGGGGGGGGATTTTGGTAGAAGAAGAGGTATTAGTTGCTCACATCAGTCTTCAAAACTTGATCACTGTAGGAGCAGTATTCCTCTTCCGTCATGTCCTCGCGTTCATCATCTAGCCAAGCCCAATTATCCGATGTTACTGGGGGAGGAATTAAACTTAATTCTTTGTCATAGCCGAACAATTCCACAAGACCCATTTCTCCCGTTTCCATTGATCGATCCACAAGTGATCGAGAAGCCAGCAATCAGACCAAGAAAGAAGAAAGACCCTGACCTGACCAGAAAAAAAAAAAAAAATCAATTATTCAAACCAATTGTGACTCCTGTATGTACAAAATTGCATCAATACTCTATAGAAAGCCCCCATCAAACGTATAAATGAAATTCCAAGAAAATTAAAAAAGAAAAAGAAAAAGAAACTGAAGGCAATGAGCTTATTGCCTTGATGGATCTCCCACAGGAACCACATATCCCGTTTTCATTGATGGATCTACAAGCAATCAATAAGCCAACAATCATAGCAAGAAAGAAGCAAAACCCTGATCTGACCACCACACACGCACTAGCCACAAGCCCTGCCTGCTAACCAGACAAGATCGATCATTGAAACCAATTGTGACTACTATATGTACAAAATTGCAGCAATATTCTATAGAAAATTAAAACCCCCAATCAAACGTATAAATGAAATTCCATGACAATAAAAATAAGATGACATGCCAGCTTAGAAACAAAAGAAAAATCTAAGGAAAAACGCAGGGCTTAAAAAATGTTGGGGAGCCATGCTTGAAGTGATACAAACAATTTGTAGACGGGGGATTTGATGGACGTTTGGAGAGAGCTTCGCCAACCCGGCAGCAGGGCAAACAACTAAAGGAGACAATCGAGAGCGGAGAACATAATATTCAAAAGGACATGTTAGATTTAACAAAATTTAAGATTTTTTTTTGTAGTCTTGAAAAGAATATGCCAGTTAGCCACTAGGTTTGCATCTGAGTTTTTTTAAAATGTTTATTACCACAAGTGAATGTATGTATTTTTCAAAACTGTTTAAAATATGTTTGAAAATGTTATAAAAAAAAATGTAAATTGCACTAGCGGGCATGCCTAACAATAAGAGATGGGCGGCACAGTAGCACTGCCGGTCTTGAAAACAAAACTTTTTTATAAGTAGTCTTGAAAACAAAACTTGAGCCGTGTTTTCATTAGATAAAGTTATTTTTCGATTTTTTATATGGATATTTTGAAGTAATTGATCAATTTGAAAAGCTGTCTGTATAAGATTTTTAGGAGAAGTGTTTTTCAAATTTTTGTAAAAGTTTTATTCTAGTATTTTTCACAAAAATATAGACAAAATAAAAGATAATTTCTTGAGAAAAATCAAATCTGGAAATTTAAAAAAATATTTGATTGATGTTTAAAATTAACATTAAGAATTTAGAACAAAATAATGAAACAAAACAAGATTGGGTGGCATTTGTGATGTTTCTAACGCTGTGTTAACCAAAGAGTAAAAGGTGTTGCACTAGGAGTCCACGATGCACCTGACCAAGTCGGATTTAACCTAGACGGTAGAGCCAATCTAAAAAAAGGGCAATAAATCAACATGTCTTTCCTGACTAATGTGGAGTAGGTTTGCCCAAAACTGAAAGTCATATGGGTTTGCATGCTACACCTAAACAAGCAAAACCTAACGAATCTAAGGCATTGGGTTAAATAAACTGAGAATCAGAAGAGGAGAAACGGAGAGAATTTGGTAGAATAGTAGCAAAGAGATAGAAGAAAATTAATATTTACCTTCGGCGTGTCTACAACGAGTGCTAATCAGTGATGGAAACTGACATGGGGCAGGGTTGGTTCATGCGTAGTTGAGAGGAGAAAGAAACGCTGGGGTAGGCTACGGTTCTTTTTAGTGATAATAAAATGAGGAAATAAGGCAATTAACCTTTTCTTTCCTGAGTTAGTACAAACTACCTTTTTGAGAAACAATGAAGTGATAAAAAGAGAGGAAATAAGGCAATTTAGTAAGTAGATTAGAACGATGACTTCATGATTTGGTCACAGATCAGTATAAAGTATAGACAAACCCAAATCAAAGTGAAAGTATAGATATATACATGAAGTTGGCCCTACAATATTTATTATTATTATTTTTTGAACTTAAATAAATATTGTAGGCCGGGATTTTTATATTAGGATGGGTAATTTTTTAAACTGAAGTGGAGATCATTATGCTTATCTTTTGGGGGGATTTGAATCTCTGAGTTCTTGCTGGTGGAATAAACTAATCCAAAAAGCTCATTGTTGGGTTTGGATTCTATAGAACGTGTATGTTATGTGATCTAAATTCTCATTTGGACTATAAAAAAGATAAGAACTCAGAGACACTGCAGAAACCTGTCTGAAAATGGGAAACATTATTCAGCTATAAAAAAAGATACCACAGAATCATTTAACTAAATTTAACCCACATCAAATGTTCTTCCCAGGAATCCCCAAGGTATGACAGAAGAAAAAACTCGTGCTAAAATGAAAACCAAATATACAAAATTTTAAGTACATACCAAATAAAAATCACCAGTAGAAAAATACAGTTGCTGATGATAATCTTAAAACCCAAACATCAGGTTTTCCCCCAATAATTCAAGATTAGAGGGATGCGGTTAAGGGTGCAAAGGGCATCTTCAAAATAGAGGCAGTTTCAAATGTTTATTCTTTCATGAGTCTCATGAGTCATGATCTACTCGAGTAGTTTTTGAGTACTCAAAAAGTGGAACTATCATTGTTTTCCACAAACTAGCAATACAAAAAGGAATTTCAAGTTATCCACTCAAAACCAAGAAAAGACTCGAACAATATAACCAAAAACAGAAAAACGACCACAAGCAAAGACAACATTGCAAACTGGAGGGAAAAAAAAAACCAAAAACTCCAAACTATATAACAATCGTCTCTGGCAAATGCATCACAATCATGTGATTCATCCCTTATGGGATAATAGATAGGCAGATAAATAGCAGCAAAAGTTGTAAAGCTACATGTACTTGTGGTCACGGTATTTTACAAAAATGAAATCAGCAATCCAAGAAAAGAATACCAAATAAGCACCCAGAAAAAAAAAGATAGCCGACCACTAAAATAGATCACCACCAAAGGAAAAACAAAAAGGAAAAAAGTGCAAACAAAGCTCAGCGAGAAGAGAATGGACGGGCCTGATTTTGGAGAAGAAAGTGAAGCTCAGCGAAAAGGATTCCCGATTCAGATTAAGAGAGACTCAGAGAGAGAGAGAGAGCGTAACCTCTGGACGCAAGGTGGAGAAGCAACAGATGACGAACTGCGGCGACGAACTGCGACGACGAACTGCGCCGACGAACGGCGAGGTGGCTAGGGTTTGAGAAGAAGAGCTTGGTAACCTTGGTTCAAAATGTATACTCGGTTTCGACCGATATCTGGATCTAGAGGTGTAAATTTAAATCGGTAAATCGGTTCGAATCGGATCGGATCGGGTCTGAAACCGGTTCTTATATTTTATAAACCAGTCGGAATAGATCCGGTTCCGATTTTGAAATTTTTCAGACCGGACCGAACCGGACCGGTTGATAAAATATATATAAAAAATAATATTTTATATATAAGTTTTATATAGAATTTATAATTATATGTGAAATATATATATAATATAATTATATATCATATATGAAATAATTTCATATTATAATTTATAAATTATAACATAAAATGTTAATCTTAAATATAAATATTTGTAATTTGTTTGATCATATGCTATTAATATAATTATATATAAGATAATGTTATTATAAAATAAAAGTTTAATCTTAAAAATAAAAATGTAATTGATCGTGTATTATATAGTTATACTAATATATAGTTTATAACTAATATTAATATATAGCTATCTAATAGTCTAATATTATACTAATATCAATTTTACATTTAAAAAAAACTGGAAAACCGGACCGGACCGGACCGGAAACCAGTAAAACCGGAAGTACCGGTTTTGGGGGGTAACCGGTACGTAATCGATTTTGAAAAATACAAAACCGGTCATACCGGTTCGGTCCAAAATTTTGTCCAAAACCGGACCGGACCGGTTACACCCCTATCTGGGTGTATATACTATAACCCATTAGTGGACTGGATCCGATGAACCCGACTTTTGTCGGGTGGGCAATGTCGGTTCTTGTGGACGTATCGGCCCAAGGGCCTTTTATGCACAGCCCTACTTCCAGCTAACACCTGAAACAAGAGACTCAAAAAAATGTACTCTTCCTTTCCACACAGATACTCTTTTCTGTGATCAGTCCCGTTTTCCGAATTTTTTATCTATTTTTACATTTTTTTCACTTAACGAATTATTTTAGAATTAAAATCAGTTAGATGGCTAAAATATTTAAAAACGTGAAAAAAAAATCGTTTAAATGAAAGTAAAGGCTAGTTTGGTTACAAATTTCATTTCATATAATCATTACAATTGTTTTAAACTCCCACACAATATATAACGAGCCTATAACCCGCACAATACGCGGATCGTTATTTATACTGAATTTTAAATAATTTATTTACATAATCACTTTCACAACTATTAAAAAAATATATATCAAATATATATAAAATAGAAAATGAATATATAAAACAGTTCACTTTACAAATAAATATTTTATAATCAATTTATAATATTAAAAATGTAATATATATATATATATATATATTAAATAATGTAAAATAGATTTCAATTGAAAGATCCACCTGTTTCAACTGTTTATATACAGATTTCACAAATAAATATTTATATACAGATTTTTCCAAGGCTCGAATAAATGTTTATGTTTATACACATTCAATAACGAAGGGAAGAATTCTCTTTGTGACTATACATTCAATAAGAAAACCAATGGATCTTTCAATTAAATGCATGCAATTAATTGAAATCTGTATATAACATGAGACAACTCAGGTCGATAAAACATGCAATTACCACAACACGTACAATTTTAAACCAAATCCCACCTCGCAGCCTCTCCCATGCCTAGTCTACATGCAGGGGCTCCTCGCCACGCAGCAGTGTTTTTTAACCACCTTAGGAAAAGCAATCCACCAAAGTCCAGCAAGAACCCGATGCCAAACACCATGGAAACCACCCCCAACAGTCATATTCCCAACCCCTGTTTTGCACTCACAAAAACAGAACAAAAACGACGGTGAATCCTTGAATGTTTCATAATATAGAATGTGTTAAGCAAATTGTATTTTCTGGAAATTATAATATTTTCATAAGATATATCCGGATTGTGTTAAGCACCTTGTACTCTGATTGAATGAGAATGGCGTCGTCTCTCTTAGACACTTAGACACATTGATTGAATGGCAAGCACCTTCCACATACTTCGATTCACTTCCACATACTTCGACACTCTTCCACAGCAGAGGTTTCCGTGCCAGTATGAAGACGGGTTCAACGCGTTGAGATTCATCAACGAAATGGACAGCCGCGATCTACTGGCCAACGCTGATCTTGGGTGTTGTTTCCTTGCCGGAGAGAGTGCCGGAGGGAATCTGGCCCACCACGTGGCGGTCAAGGCTGCCGAGTACGACTTCAAGCGGGTGAATCTCCTCGGGGTCATTGCCATACAACCATTTTTTGGAAGGGAAGAGCGGGTGGAATCGGAGATGGAATTTTCTCAGGTTTGGTTTTGTCATTAGAGATGACAGACTCGTTTCAATTCTCTTTGTGAATTCTAAAGCCTTTTGATCGCTGAGTTTATATACAGATTTTTGTATACAAATGCGCATTGCAAACGACGCCCTTCCGGGGACTTTGAAGTCAGAGATGAAACGGCATAGAATTGGTCGGTCAAGTCGCTGGAGAAATGGACGGAGAAGGAGACTTCGTTGGTGGCGTTGATCCCTGTGCTTGCGTGTTGTGTTTACGTAAGATTGTCTTGCCACGAATATGCGTAGGTTTCTGAGGAGATCGTAAGGATTATATAAAGGGAGAAGAGTTCGAAAGTGCAAGAAATTTAAAAGCCGTTTCGGGCAGAAGCCATCATGATGATTGGTGAAATGGTTTAAAACCAAAACTACGTGTTCTAAAACCGAAGGGCACGGGATGAATGACTCATTGGAAAATCTAAACTTGGCTTTTATATATAGTAATAGATAAATAATTCAACTTTTTCAAATCAAAAAATAAAAATAATATTAAAAATTTATATTATAATAATATTTTATTCAACTTTCAACAAAACATCTCATCTCATTTCATCTCTTCTTATCTGAACTACGTAACCAAACGAGGTTTAGAAGAAGACTGATTATCATTTCCTCTTTAAAGAGGTATACTATTTTTTCTTTTTCCCTAACCAAGCATATTATAGAAAAATATTTAAAGGTACAAAATCTTAAGGTGGATCCTTTCCACTATCAATATACAAGAAATAACTAGGAATTTTATCTATGGGTAGGCTTTCAAAAACATGATTAGTAGCTGCTTATTGCGCCACTGAGTGTGCATATCAATTTTGAGATTGATATATTTTGGCAAATTTTCAGTCTTGATGATGTTGGAATATGTGATGAATGTCCTCAATGATAGTTGAAATGTTCCAGAATGGAGTGAAATCTGGGTATTCAATGGATGTAATTACCAATTGGGCATCCCCTTCTATTATCGCTAGACTTTGAGTGGAAGCCATGTTGGATGCTAGCAGCGCTATTTTTACTTCTGTAACTAAAGGGATAGTGGTTTGTACATTTTCCATTATTATTCCCAGAATGTCTCCACTATGGTTTTTTTGTATTGCTGAAACTACTGAAAATTGATCACATACTACTGCATCAAATGAGAAGTTTTGATAGTTTGGAGGAGGAGGATACCATTCTTTTTCTTTGCTGTGTTGACTTAGTTTTTCCTTCCATGCTTCTTTATAGTCTTCATAGATGTGTTCGAGCTAGATATTTGCCTTTTCAAGTGATAAAGAAGTGTGATTGTGAACAATGTAATTTCTCTTTCTCCAATAAAATCTAGCATTATAACCGCAAATAGTTGGAAGTGGTGTATTTCCTCTTTTCGAAGTCTCAATTCTTTTTCCAGATAAATGATCATTCTAATCCAGTCTGATATAAAATCAATTGGCAAACTTGCAAGGTTTAGGAGCCAACTGCTCTGTTGTTACAGAATTCTGTTGATAGGACATTCTACAGGAGATGCATTAGAGTTTCTTTCTCCTGGTTACAGAATGTACACTCTTCAGTTTCTTGATGGGGAATGACTTCATCAAGCCGTGATTTAGTAGGAAGAATATTCTAAAGTAGTTTCCAAATCAATAGTTTATGACAATCATGAATTTTAAGGCTCCACATTGATTTGAAAAGTGTCATTGAGGAATTTTGTTGGGTTGATACTTGGGCTAGCATTGTTGCCTGATAAGCTGTTTTGACTGAGTATTTTTCATTGTGGTTTAGTGTCCAAACCACTTTATCCTGCTCATATGCTCTTACTGAGAGTGAAATTTTTTGTATTTCTGATATACTTTTCTAATCAAATAGATTTTGCATTTTGGAACATCTCAAATCCGAGGATTAGTTTTTATGAGATCTGAACCTGTAAGAGTTGGATGATCTAGGGCCATATCTTGGATTGGTGTGGTTTGAAATTAACCAATGAAGGAATCCACATAATTGACTAGATATTTATTGATTCTCCATTGTAAATTAGGAAGCAACGACCTTTGTTGAACAAATCTTTTATTTTGAGTATTCCCTTCCAAATGCAATAAAGAGGTATATTGTTATGCAACACATTATGCAAGTAATTACATATTTTTAAATTTCTAATGGAATAGCATATTGTTTTTAAATTTCTAATGGAATAGCATTTTATTAAAGCTCGGCAATTAAAAGCGTGGTTTTGAAAAATTTGATTTCCTATCACAATCTCAAAGAAGTCCTAATTAGCATTATCATCAGCATGGCTCTCTACGCAAAGTTTTAACTAATATCACATTTATTGCTATCTGACTCAAAAATCTAATTTTGTATTAGATTATATATCTAAACTCTCAATAATAATAAGATACTATTATTTTTTATATTTTTGCATGGATAAAATAGCAATTAAGTTAGGTCAAAAGTAATTATTTTAGCTCCAGATTAGATTTGTACAACTCGGCTCAATCAAATAACAATAAAAAATAAAGAGAACTAATATTTGCAGTTATAGACTGCGTAAACGTCACATACTCCTTTGGAAAAAATGAGTAAATATAGAATTCATATGAAAAATTTTATTTATTTATTTTTTTGAGTATGTATGATAAGTTTTTTTTTCTTTTTATAGAAAGACTCATACTTATGGTGGAGGAATACCATGATTACAACCGGACACCTGAAAAAAAAAATTCAACTCTGTGCAAACCAATATATCAGTACACAAAATACCGTTTAAAGACTATGAACAAGCAAAATGCATAAAAAACATCATACTCTAATGTACGACAATCCCAAAAGATCCATTCTCAGCAAACCTCTCATAGCCATCGGCACCTACATTATATTATTCCACGTTCTTGACTGCCCATTCGCACCCATACGAGCCAAACAATTAGCTGGACTATTACCTTGTCGATAAATATGCTGCACTCGATAAATAAACAATTGTAACAATTTCATAATTTCTTCCCAATAATCTTTGACATACCATAAAGTGTATCAGGCACCTTTAATCCAGTTAACCACCACAATAGAATTGAGCTCTAAAATCACCCGAGAGGCCCCCAGGATTTTCACAAGCCATAGACCATGTAAAAGACCCATCAACTCTACATAATTATTCGAACTTATCCCTAGTGAACTCGCAAACGCCAACAACATTTTTTCATCCTTATTTCTCACCACTCCACCTCCTCTTGCACAACTAGGAGTACCACAGCTGCAACCATCAACATTAAGTTTTATCCATTCCACCTATGGTTTCCTCTAATAACCAATTTTGGAAGTTTTCTTTTAATCAGTTTGATAGGAATATTTAAAGCCACCAACATGGATTCATCCCGACGCGAGATGCTCCTGCCAGCATGAAATTTCTCCCTTATATGAGTAACCCAAAATAACACGTCTCCAAACCTTGTCTACCGAATCTCGAATGCCTTCCATACGAGCTCGATACCTCTTAATCTATAAACATCATGTAATGATCGCCGGCAAAATATCAAACAATTGTCCCATTTGAGACTTCCTAGTAGCTTTATGAAGCCAAGCTTCCACCATTTCCTTCCAACTCCTACCTGCCACATAAAACATCCCCACCCGCACATAACTTCTTCTCCAAATCCCTTTAGCAATCTGTCCATGCGCCAAAACATACTCCAGATCTTCATAACCCCCATCGGTGCAACAGTCACATTTTGAAACCAACGAGATCCCAACATTTTTTTATCCTATCATCCACACTAAGGCCATTACGAATTGCTTTCAACATGGTCACCAAAATATTTTTTGGCATACGAGGATGCCAAACCCAATCGGATCACCTATTTTTCAATGTTTTAATCCTTATACATTCCCAGGCGCTTTTAGACGTACACTTATCATCCGCATTATCAACCATACTAGTAAATTTGCCTCATTCTTGCACTTACTCAAAACCATAGCAATAATCATTAACTTTTAATAATGGATCCCACTCTTTTTCAAAAAGAATGCGTAGCGCTTGCATAACTCATGAGTATCTATCATTACTCAAAATGGAATAACTTCATTACAATTGAGACCAAATATTTGCAATTTAAACTGAAGACATTACAACTTCTAAAATTATGTACTTAAATATCTAATTGAATCGTTATAAGAAATAATTGTTTTGATTGTTTTGTGAAAACAATTACAAGAAGTAGAAACTTTAACAACAATATATCAAGACGTTTAAAAACACTATCTCGAAGTCTCTGATAGGTTTGGAAGTTTCATCTTACATAAAATTCTCATCTCATCTCATTTCATCATTACAACCTTTTCAAATTCCTATACAAGATATAATAAATAATTCAACTTTTTCAAATCCCAATATAAGTTTTTCAAATCCCAATTTAACTTTTTCAAATCTCAAAACTAAAAAATAATATTTTAAACTTTAAAACAAAACACAAAATTCTCATCTCACCCTCCAAACCTATCAGACTCTCATCCCTATCTAGAGAAATATTTAGTCGATAAACAAGGAAAATGACAAGATATTAAGCACATAATTTTTTTTTTTACAATCTTTTGTTCATAATTATGATCTGAATGAATGGTATTTTTATAAAACAACTTATAAAATAATTATGAAAGTGGTATCACTTTACAAAAATATCCCAATTTTAAAATATGATTGTAAAAATGGTTGTGCCTGATTACTTCTTTGTATGCCCCTTGTACGTAGCGTCTGGTAGGAGGAAAAGAAGTCCTAAAATCTCTTCGCAGAAAGATATAATAGTAACAATTCATTAAATAAAAGCTCTTTAAAAGTACATTCTAAACAAAACCTAATTAAAAACATCATTATTTACATAAATGGGCCAACATTCAATTGACAAGCTCGTGAGAGTTACATACCAAAATACCAAGTTTATAAACATATTTTTTACATAAATTTGGTTTCACTCACGCCGCCCCAATGTGTCGGTATAAGGATTTCTAAGATCTCACTTGTTTTTGTTTGTTAAATCATCTCATCACCAACTTTTTTTTAATTTAAACATATATTACATAATACTTGTTTCGTCCGATTTGGTGTTTGTTAAAAGTTAAATCGTCTTATTGTCAATTTTTTTTAGATGTAAATAGATATTATATAGTGTTTATTTCGTCTGATTTCATGACTGGTTTCATCCAAGTTGATGCATGTCTATTGATCCCATTATTTTGAATGAAGGCTAACCTAGATTATACATGGGAATTTTCTACATAGCTTCTAAAAATCCAAAGAACTTCAATTGAGAAGAGAGATGAGCAAAACTCATACCCACGTAATGGCGAGATTCACTAGCAAGAAGAAAAATTCCAAATGTTGAATAACCCAGAAGTTTGTGTGAGAAAGTTGGGAGTAAAAGACATTGAAAAAGTGAGAAAGTGAGATGAAAGAGTTTTCGACCAACCTTTGGATAAGAAGAAAGATGTAAAGAGACAAGTGAAACACCGTAAAAATACACTTTACATAGTCGGTGAGGGAAAAAAATACAAAAGGATGAGAATTTGAGAAAACAGAGGGAAATTTTGGATGAAAAAATACTATTCATCTTGTAGAGAGCATTTAGGGGCATAACTGTAATAACAATCAAGTAAACAAAGGCAGAAGTGGAATAGAAAGTGTCAAACAAAAATACTATTCATTCATATTAATATATATATATATATAAACTAGCAGTGGTAAAGCATGCAAAGCACGTTTGCCACATTTGCCTAATTGAAAATAATGTGTCCAAAAAAATTAATGTTAAAGCTCTGCATGGAAGTTTCAACTCTAGAAATTAACCATATTTGACGGTAGAAATCAATGCATGCATGTCATGTTACCTTCAACCATGTAAAAGATGTAGTGAGCTCCACTATGAGTATTGCGCAAATTGAAATAGAATCTAATTGTTTGTTGCTGGTTCAATCATTGCAGAAAGATGATATGTTGGACTCCATGCTTGGCAACCTGTTTTCTGAAGTTAAAAGACTATACAGTTGTTTTGAGAGTGTTTCTTTCACCACACTAAAAAAGGGAGTAAATTTACAATTGGATAATCACTGCCTAAGACAAATTTCAATGCTTTGTACAAAAATGCTTTAATTTTTACTGTATTTATAGATATAATTCAATTAACTCTGTGAATCAGCAGCTTGGAAGTTTACCTTCGTTAATAACCTTGAGGAGTAGCTCAGCTAGTTCGGCCTTGGGTTTGCTCCCCAATGGTCATTAATGGAAAGATTCGTGCTATCCTCATTCGTTTATTCTTTTTATCTTCATTTTCCACCCTATTGTATTTTTCTACCATGTCCTATCTTCATTTTCTGCCTTTGGACTTTTTTTTTTCCGTCTAATTGTATTTTTCCATCCTATCTTTAATTTCCAACTTAGGACCTTTTTCCGTCCTATTGTATTTTTCCACTTGGGACATTTTTCCATCTTATACTCATTTTCAGCCTTGGGACTTTTTTCCATCCTATTTTATTTTTCCGCCCCCATCTTCATTTCGTTATACCATTTAGCCCCAATCACTTAGCACAAGTTGTCAATAGAGAAACTAGCTATCGAGCTGTATTTTGGGTTGGTGTATACTGAATGAGCATATCAAAGACGAAACTTTTCCTCACCAATTAGAACTTCCATGCAACTAGTGTAACAACTTAGTCATAGGGAACATCTTGGGAATAGATGCAACTAGAAATTGGAGGATGTCATAGGTTCGTTGCAAATCTTCTACTATTTGTTAAAAAAACCTTTCAAAGGACATAGATCATCGGGTACATACCTTGCGTATAAAGTATGAGGGCAAAAGTGGTCATTTCTTACTAGGTCAGTGATACGATTCCTTATATTGAAATGCTTCAGAATTATTAGGGCTTGTTTAAAAAAATATCATTCCCCAAGCATGCTCTTAGTCATAAAGTATGGGACCACTTGACCCATGTTACTCTTCAATCTAAAAATCTCAATAAATAATTCTTAAAATCAACAAAGCAATTTAGTTATCAAAGTCAATACTCATATCTTCAATTTTTCTCATATTTAAATAATAGAGCAGTGTCAAATGCACAAGAGAGTTGAACCCAAATCAACTAAAGCTGAGTGCATTTTTAGCAAAAAAATTAAGATCTGCCAACGTGTGTCCACATCTCTTGATAAATATTCTTCGGTGGGACTAATTGAGGAACCTCGGTGGCTAGCACGGAATTTTGCCCATACCATTCCTTGTTGGAACCGCGAGGCGTGCATTATAGTCGGTGGGTTGCTACAAAGATCTGAGGTCGTGGGCTTTTCACCCGCAATAATCAATATTGATGAGCAAGCTTCATTGTTCGTCAAGCTTTAGTGCTCAAGCAAGCAAAGTGCCATCCTGATGGTTGCTTAGGGAGAGCTTAGGGCTAGTTTGGGTAGTAGTGAGAACACTACATTATTATTTATTATTTTATTATTAATTTTTACATATTTTTCACTATTATTCACTATTATTTAATATTCTATCATTATTTTTTTATTACTTTTTTACTACTATTCACAAAATATCTGAGATCACCTCACTACCCAAACGCAACCTTAGTGCTTGCTTGTACACCATATCTTGGGCCATTCAACTGTGTTGTTCGTCAAAAAATTGCATCAGCAATTGACATTGTCCGTGGGATCGAGTTGTCACCCTTTTAACAAAAGATCGCAAGACCCAACAAAAACTAGTTCCACACAAAGGAGGGACTACACTTAACGGAGGATTATAGTGGGAAAGAAGGATAGTAGAGTACTAGATTAAAAGAGAGTTGTCTAGAAAAAAAGGCGCTAAAACATATACGAAAATATTGACAAAATCAACTCCAAAATCACACATGACAAAATCAACTCCACCAAAATCACACATGCCCAACATCAGGGAGAGTGTTAAACATTGTAGGCTACCAAATATTGTAGGCTCTTTAGGTGGTGTTAGATGTTAGATAGTGTTAGGAAATTCATCTATATATATGTAGCAAACTCATTGAGGAACATATATGAAATTATATCCTTCTCCAAACTCTCTATTTCAAGTTTGAGCCATCATATTGCAATGAAGGAAAATTGATTCTTGCATTGCTTAACATAGTATCAAAGTAATAGATCACTTCTCTTCCGCCACCAGGGCTACACCTTCCTCAACCTCCTTAATTCTGCCTGTCCCCTCCTCTTACCTTCTTCATCCCTCTGATTCCCCAAGTCTCATTCTAGTTTCTGGCCTCCTTAATGAAGATAATTTCACCAAATGGCAAAAGGCCATGACACGAGCCCTCAATGCCAAAAACAAATTATCTTTTGTTGATGGCACACTCCAATCACCAGATCCTACCTCTCCAAATTATGCTCAATGGAATCAAACCAAAGACATGGTTCTTACCTGAATCCTCAATTCTATCAGCCCTCGATTGCCAACTCTCTTGAATATCACACTGATCCTTATGATGTTTGGCTTGATCTCACATCCCGCTTCTATCATCTCAAGCATGAACTCTCCTTCCTGCAACAAACCACAAACTCTGTTCATGGGTATTACAATCAAATTAAACAAATTTGGGATGAACTCAATCATTTACAGAACAGTCATGATCTCAAAGAATTGCAAAAACAAGCTGAAAATGAACTTGTTTTTCAATTCTGGCTTGGCCTCAATGATTCCTTTGCCCTGTCCGAACCCAGATCCTAGCTATGGAACCTCTCCCTTCCATCTCCAAAGTTTTCTTTATTTTGTTTCAGGAAGAACAACAGTGGCTCTTGCACCTACGACCACCACCGTCCGATCCTTTCGCTTTGGTAGCACGGTCCACTATTAGCTCAAAACCCACCTTTAAGTGCACGACATGTGGCAAGGAGGGCCACCTTCGCAACCATTGTTGGAGGATCATTGGCTACCCCTCTGGCCGCGAACATCGCACCAAGCCTTGTCTTTCCCTTCTCGACAAGCCACCGGTGGTTGCCAATCAAGCCTCTGCCTCTCTCTCAGCCTTGAGCCCAGTCCATGGGTTGTCGCCAGACCTCTGTCAGAAGCTCTTGGACATGCTAGCACCCTCCCCGTCCTCAACCCATTTCATCAGTAATATCTCCTTAACCCTTATTTCTTTTGATCTCCACTGCGATTGGGTGGTTGATAGCGGTGTGATGGAAGCCTCACTCTCACTCAAGTGTTTGTGGCGTGTTGGGTGATTGAATCTAGGGTTACCTTAAGGCAACACCAAGATCTGAATGGTTGGATGGTGAAAATCAAGCCTAACTCAAGCTAGCACTCAATTCTCGAAAATTAGAGTGAAAAAAGCATAAGCTTTACTTCTATTGAAAATAACATAATACCTCAATTACAATGCAAACCCGAAATAAATAGTATTAGGGTTCGGCTAGCCTTCCTCCACTTATTCCCTCTAACAACTTCTTTTGAAATTTGAAATCACAATCCCAAAATAAGTGAAACTTCTAAAATTAAGGAAACAATCCCAACAACTCCTAAAATAAAGGAAACAAACTCAAACAAATTAACAAATAGATAATCTCCCTAATTTGAATGAGATATTCGGTCAACCCTCTAGCAACCGTCCAATCCTCTAAAATCAAGGGGTTTGCCTCCTTCCTTAAGTTCAAGAGATTTTCCAACCAACCCCTAAAATCAAGGAATTGGCTAACAACTTGATCATCCTCTAGTTGACCTTGTCTTGGGCGCCCAAGGACCCATCACCCGAGCCATGCATGCACCCCAATGCCACCCTTTTAGCCTCGGCACGCCTGGCACTCCTAGCCCTCCTAGTGGCATTACAAATAGTCCTTCTTGGATCTCCATCACAGCGCCAGTAACCACATGTGTCATTGTCGCGCCTCTTTTTCCGATCTTAGGAGCCCATCTTCAAAGAGACTGGTTCGGCCACCCACAGGCCACATCATATCCATTGAACCCATTGGCACTTGCATCCTCTCACCCACCCTCACTTTACACAATGTCCTTTATATCCCTCAATTTTCATTTAATTTGCTTTCTGTACCTTAACTCACCACTAATAATTCTTGTGTTGTTTCTTTTTCCTCTACCACTTGTATATTTCAGGACCCACACTCAACGAGGCCAATTGGAGCGGGTGATTTTTGCAATGGGCTTTACGTGTACCGACCCAGTCCCATCCTAGCTCTCTCTGTGCAACCCACTACTAATAAAATCCTGTGGCACCAACGCCTAGGTCACCCTTCCAGCTTCACCATTCCCAGCATGTTTCATACTCCATGTGTTATTTCTGATTGTGACATTTGTGCTCGTTCTAAGTACACCAGACTATCTTTTCCTTCTCATGCTAATAAAAATACTTTTTCTTTTAATCGTATTTTTTGTGATATTTAGGGTGATTATCATACATCGTCCATAGCCAGGGCTCATTATTTTCTCACGATTGTGTATGATTTTTCCCGCACTACTTAGATATATCTCATGCGTTATAAATTTGAAGCCTACACCCATCTCATGCATTTTTTTGCTCTCGTCCAAAATTAATTCAATACTAATATTAAAATGAACTGATAATGGACAATAATTTCTCTCCTACAAATTTCAAACCTACCTTCAAGATCATGGCATCATTCATGAACAAACCTATGTTGAAACTCCGCAACAAAATGGTATTGCGGAACGTAAACACCGGCACCTTCTAAATGTTGCTAAAAATCTCCGTTTTCAAGCTCATTTACCTTTAAAATTTTGGGGTGACTGTGTTCTCACTACTGCATATCTCATCAACCGTACTCCAAGTCGTATCCTCCAAAATAAATCTCCTTTTGAAATCCTTTTCAATAAAACACACACTTATGACCACATTCGTGTGTTCGATTGTCTCTGTTATGCCTAAACTCTCCATGCTCATCGTGATAAGTTCTCCCTCCTTGCCTCCAAATGTGTCTTCCTAGGCTACCCTAGCACTCACAAAGTTTACAAACTCTACAACCTTGATACCCAAGCCATTTTCTATTCCCGCGATGCCACTTTCCATGAACAACAATTTCCTTTTCAACACATCTCTGACCCTCCTCTTTCCACTCTACCCATCCTTCCCCATCTTGTCCCTGAACCTATTCTACCACCAACTCCTCCTTCTTCACTTAGTATTCTCGAATCTTCTCCACCTCTCTCCCTTCGTCCTCGCCCTACCTATTTTCAAGACTATGTCTATCCAACTTTTTCCACGGAACCCACGACATCCTCACTCACTGAACGGACCTCAGGCACTATCCATCCTTTATCTGCTTTCCTTTCCTATTCATGTTTCTCACCTTCTCATCTTACTTTTTTTACTGCTCTCACTGCTTCTGATGCTCTTCCTCATTCTCATTGGTGAGAGGCCATGGCTGTTGAGATACGTGCCCTTGAGGATAATTCAACTTGGACACTTGAGCCACTACCTCCTGGTAAAAAGTTCATTGGTTGTAAATGGGTATTCAAAACTAAGCTCAAAACGGATGGCTCCATCAAACGCTGTAAGGCGCGAATTGTAGTCAAGGGCTACAATCAGGTTGAAGGCCTCGACTATCATGAGACCTTTGCCCTCGTCGCCAAAATGACTATTGTCAGATGCTTGTTAGCTGTTGCTGCTACAAAACAATGGATCATTTATCAACTTGACGTCAACAACGCCTTTTTACATGGTGACCTTGATGAAAAAGTATACATGACCCCACCACCAGAATGTTGCCTCAAGGGAGAGATTCGTGTCTGCCGCCTCCAAAAATTCCTATATGGCCTCAAACAAGCCTCCCACAATTGGTTTTTTAAACTAACCACTGTGCTTTTTTATGCAGGTTTTCATCAGTCTTAGGTAGATCATTCTTTATTCACTTTGGTCACTCCTAACAGCATCACTCTTGTTCTCATCTATGTTGATGATATCCTGGTTACTGGTAATGACACCTCTCAGATCAAGTTTTTCAAAAGTGTCCTATCCACACACTTCAAAACCAAAGATCTCAGTTCGCTAAAATATTTCTTTGGACTCGAAGTGCTCGCTCATCGAAAGGCATCTTCATCAATCAACGCAAGTATGCTCTCGATATTCTTTCTGATAGTGGCCACCTTGGTGCACATACTGCTCCTTTTTCCATGAAACAACATTTGAAGCTCACCAATCATGATGGCGATCTCCTCCCCGATCCATGTGCCTATCGACGACTTGTCGGACGGCTCATCTACCTCACCATCACACACCTTGATATTGTCTATGCAATGAATCTTCTCAGTCAGTTTATGCATGCGCCTAGAGTCCCTCACATGACTGCTACCACTCATGTTCTTCGTTACATCAAAGGCAGTCCAGGACAAGGGATTTTCTTCACATCCTCTAGTGGGGTCCATGTCACAGCCTACACAGATTTTGATTGGGCTAGTTATCCTACCATTTGTCATTCAACCACACGATATTTCATTCGGTTAGTTACGAGCCCTATCTCCTAACGTACAAAAAAACAAAATACAGTGGCTTGTTCTTCTGCCGAAGCCGAATATCACACCATGGCTGCCACCACCTGTGAACTCATATGGTTAAAGCAACTTCTCACTGATATTGGTATCCTTCATCCTGAGCCCATCATTTTACATTATGACAATCAGTCTGCTCTCTACATCGCTCACAATCGCTCACATCATTCGTGACAAGATTCGCTCGACTCTTCTTACAGCTATTTACACACCCTCTCACAAGAAAGTTGCCGACATCTTCACCAAAGCTTTAGGGCGGGATCTTTTTTATCATTTTGCACGCAAGTTGGGCATTACAGACCTCCATGCGCCAACTTGAGGGGGAATATTGACAAAATCAACTCCAAAATCACACATGACAAAATCAACTCCACCAAAATCACACATGCCCAACATAAGGGGGAGTGTCAAATATTGTAGGCTGCAAAACATTGTAGGCTCTTTAGGTGGTGTTAGATGTTAGGTAGTGTTAGAAAATTCATCTATATATATGTAACAAACTCATTGAGGAACATCTATGAAATTATATCATTCTCCAAACTCTCTATTTCAAGTTTGAGCCATCATATTGCAATGAAGGAAAATTGATTCTTGCATTGCTTAACAGAAGATAAGTCCCTTATCACTATCTCATAATACACCCTGATTATTTTACGATGTAAAGTTTCAAATGGCGAGCACTGTGGACAAACATTTCCAACTGCTATGAATGACAAAATAGAGGAATTTTGGCACATCACATGCATGCTGGAAAGATATGTACTTCATGGGCAAGCAATGGAGCTCACTCACCCATACAACATTGAGCATCAAGGACAAAGAATAAAGCTGGCCCTGAGTAATGAATAAGGCAATCACTTAGTTGGTCCTAGCATGGAGCATCAAGGGCTAGCTTGTTTGACAAAGGAGTCCGTCATAAAGCTAGGCAAAATTTGATTAAGTTATCAGCTTGTAGGGATGAACCGTACTAGATGCCAAACTCATAACGAATGTGAAGCTATGATACAAGATAAATCCTCTCTCAGAAGTGGAAGTTTGCCTAGCCAAAAAGCTCAAAGAGGTTTTTGTCTTATCTTCATCTTTCTGCCCATTTTTTGCCTTAGGACCTTTTTTTTGTCTTGTTGTACTTTTTCATCCCGTCTTATTTTCAATTTTAGGACCTATTTCTATCATATTTTCATTTGTCCCAAGACCCTTATTTTTTCCTCTTTTTTTTTTTTTTGGCCCAATTGGCAAAGGACAATATTAGGCGAGTTTCATTGCTCGTCCGAGTTTTAGAGCTTTGGTGAACTAAGGGCCCGTCACGCTAATTGCTCTAGCAGAACTTTATTGCTCGCACATGATGGTATCTTGATGTTTGGGAGAGCTTTGTTGCTTCCCGTGATGGGTGGGCACATAGCCCACCATGCTAGTTGCTTGGGGAGAAATGCAATGCTCATGAGGTATGTGCTCGACATGCTAGTTGTTAGGGGCAAGCTTTTTTGCTCGCCTGTGAGGGTACCTTGTACCTGTGCACTTATTTTTTGCCTTAACACAATGCACTTGTTTTCCGCCCTAATTGACACGTACACTTGTTTTCTGAACTAACACCCACACACTTGTTTGTTGACCTAACAGGTTTCTTTTCTGAACCTATAAGTCTAACCTTATATTATGACCTTAACTATTTTCCCATGAGTGTGCCTCGATGCTTAAATTTCAAATCATAAAAATAGGGTGATAAGGGACTTATCTTGTTTTGAAGTAGTTTGGCTTGACGTCTCCTCTATTTAGATTTAGGCTTATGTCATGCCACCTTTTATTTGGAGAGCGATAAATTAAATCCCATAGACAATGCCAAACCTTGAGCATTTTTTGGTCAAGGAAGAATGCCAATAAGTCCAACCTTATATTCCGCCCTTAACTAATTCACCCATGAGTGTGCCCCGGTGCTTAAACTTCATATCATAAAAATAGGGTGATAAGAGACTTACCTTGTTTTGACGTAGTTTGGCTAGAAGTCTCCTCTATTTAGAATTAGGCTTGTGCCATGCCACATTTTATTTGGAGAGCAATAAATCAAATCACATAGACGACGCCAAACTTTGAGCATTTTTCGA
The DNA here is from genome assembly GCA_029856935.1 of Cyclocarya paliurus. Lineage (NCBI taxonomy): Eukaryota > Viridiplantae > Streptophyta > Magnoliopsida > Fagales > Juglandaceae > Cyclocarya > Cyclocarya paliurus. Next base: position 20,041,255 of record CM056951.1, read on the forward strand.
TCAGGGGAGAATGCCAATAGTATGGTTAGACGACCCTCTCCTTCTTGGCTGGTCCCCAATTCTTCATGACCAAGGACACTCCGATTATTAAGTTAGTTACTCTTTTCTTATCTCTAGTGAAATTCAATAGAGATAGTTAGAGTACGTATTTTCTTCCCTTTTTACATTCTCTTTTCATCTTGGTCGTTTATAGGATTTTTAGAGCCCATAGATGCTGGTCATGTGTCAACTTTAGATCAATTAGATAATTGGAAGTAGGTAGTTTTTATTCCCTAAAAAATGGGGCTTAGTGGGTATTATATAAGGAGTGGACTTCATTTTGTTATTCACAATGTAGTGGGGCTCTATTTCTCTACTCCATGTGTGAATAGGAAATCTGAAATTTTGATCCGATTCTACGATATTATCTATTCAATATATATTTTTTGTTATTGCATTGTATCTAAAAATTCTTAGGCATAAGATTATATCCTACTTTGATTTTCGGTGCTATTATGAGATATAATAGTGGCTTCTGTTTTGAGTGTAATTAGTTTGGTGACAAAATAATTTATGTTCAGTTTGACTAATCGCAAATATGCACAACTCTGTCACAGGAGTAAACGTGGTCTTTGTTTGTAATGTTGTTCAGTACGCTTATGTCTAAGGTCTTTTATCTATATTATTGTTGTGGAAATGAAATGCTTTTGAAAATACCAATGTCGTCTTTTATAAACAAGTAGTTCTATATTTTATAGAACTACTTGTTTATGCATTATTGAGTCAGTGGACCCATCCCTTTAATTATCTCCACCATTTTTTTTTCAAGATAACTTTGTTGTGACAATTGGAATTATGGGCATGTGACAAGATTTTAAAACAAATATGAGGTGAGTGACAAATGGCATAAATAGAATGGTGAGATTTTAGAAAATATGTAGTAACGTTGAGTTTACTTTATTTGAAATGATTTGTTTTAGATATTTGATTTTGGAGGATTATAAGTATGTTTTATATTTTCTCGACTTCAAAGTTAAAAGGCTCACCCCGAGAATAAGTGCCACTGCATGGGAAAGAGCCACCAGCGCGAGATCATATTCCTCGAGCACATAATCGCAACCATCACCTCAACCATGCCATAGAAACGCAAACACCGGATGGAAAAGAAATAGCATACTTTCTGCATCCGTTTGAGAACCAGAAGAAAGAAAGCATATAGTTCAACGGTAAATTAACATACATTCATTTTCTTTTCTTTTCATTTTTCTTCCTTCAAGTTTTTCCTGCATGTTTTGTTTTGGTTTAAATACTGTCAAACATAATACAACTAACTGATATTAGAATATGAAAACTAGACACCGACTTATATAAATAAGACAACAACAAACACACTTGTAGATTTATAAGAATCGCTTACTCTATATAATGGGTTGAAATTTTAATTTTAATTTGTATTGCACTTGCTTATTTAGGAATAGGAAGGTTGGGTCTTTTCTTCCTCAGTTTTTCGTTGAAAACTGTGGTGTGTTTATCAAATCTAGTTTGCAGTTTCTCAAGGTAAGTGCACATAAGTTGTTCGGTAAAATGTTTGAATTAGATTTTAACAATATAAACGTAAGTCTAATTTCTGATTTGTTGATTTTGATGCCTGAAAGCAATTAAAACATAGTTTAGAGAAGTTTTATGTTTTGATATACAGAAATGAAGCTTAAAAAGGAAGGACAAAGTTGAGTAGTACTTTTTTATTTTTTAAACATTTGAATAAACATATTGGTGGTGGAGCCAAATAACGCATGGTGTATATATTCTTCCACTGTTACTATTTTTTTGTAAACATATTTAAAATCCTGATTTTTTTTAAGGAATAAAGAGAAAAAACTTATTTTAGTTCTGTGAAATAAAGTCAACAAACTAATCTCACGGTAATGAATTGAGTAAGTTTGTTTAACATATTAAACTTTATTTAGTAATGCACTTGCTATTTTTTTAGCCTCTATTTTTTTCATCGGAAACTATATTTTGTATGTTAAAGTCATTTTGTAGTACTTCAAGAGACGTGTTAGAATTGGAATTTCTAAGTGAATTAGATTATTGACATTGTGATTGATAATGAATGGTTTCAGAATTTATTTTTATTTTTCTCTATGTACTGTTCAACATAATCTATGCTCATGGTGTACAACATGTTAAAATTGTATTGCTAATAGTTATACACATTTTGAAACTGACGGTAATCATACATAAAATTTCTGAGTTTTTTTCCTCTAAAAACACTTTTTATTTATAAAGAAGGCAAGACCAAGCCCACACATTGTGTGGTCAATAGGCTAGTAATAATAAATTTTAGGCCTGTGCAGAAAAACTGCTGGGCCAACTCGCCCGCCTGACCCAGCCCGGACTGACCTGATGAAGTTAATTTTGCTTAAATTCAGTTTGAACATCATACAACAGCCGGTGCGGAACCAGCTAACGTGGCACTGCCACGTCAACTGATATTTTATTAAAAAAAAAAAAAACCAAATGAAATATGCAGGAGGGAAAACAAAAAGAAGCCCCTTGCTCAAGCTGAACCCAGAGATTTTTTGCTTCCACAAAAATGAAGGATGCAGCCGCCCTTATGGTAGCATTTCTTTGCTACCATCCCTACGCCTCTGTATATAGGTGTCATAATCTTTCCTCATTTTTGACATTGCTAGAGCGAGAACACAGAGCTGAACCAACCCTATAGAAAGACACAACACTTCTGGGTTTTGGTGGGTTTTTGCAGTTGTTGCAGCATTGTTCTTTGGTACTTCTGTCCACAAGGATTACAAATCATACATATACTAAATTTCTGAAAAAATTACAAATATTTCTAGGTTTTGGCCGTTTTAGCAGCAGCATTAATCTTTTGTTGGGGGTCTAATAATGGACGCCTCTGGTGATATCTACAAGGCCAGTGGTAGTTTACGAGGTAGTTTATGATTACGCAGTTCGTCGGGATGGAGGAATAATGCTATGGATGTTTTCTCGAAGTCTTCACGAGAAGAAGATGACAAAGAAGCTCTTAAACGGGCTGCCCTTGAAAAACTTCCAACGTTTGTGCCACGTAGGACACAGTTCCGCGCCGGTTCCCCAAATAAGTAGATTTTTTGTTCTTAAAATGCGTTTTGCGCTTCAAACTGCATCAAACCTTAGCCCTAAGCTTCCCTTTCTCTCTCTAAGGAGTAAGTTTGATTAGAAACAAAACCTACCTTCCCCTCCATTCATCATCGCCCCATCACTAGTCACCAGTCGCCATAGTCACACTGATAAGGGGAACCATCGTTGACAAGGCTATAACTGCATGTAAGAGAATCTTTCTTATGTCATTATCTTCTCCATAACTAAGATATTTTTTGCTTCAATCCTCTTGTTTATAGGTCTAGAGGAACACCATGACAGATCAATATGGCTTGTGATCACTTAGGGCATGTTTGGACACTTGGAGTATCTCATTATTGTGAATGGTAGTGACATGGTTTAAGTGAAGATATTTTATTGGGTTTTGGGAATGGAGAGAGAAAAAGTTGAATAAAAATATTATAAAGTTAAAAAATTGATTGAATTAATTTTTTAATATTATTTTTGTTTTGAAATTTGTAAAAAGTTTATTCATTTTTGTGTTTTGTTTTGAGTTTTGTAAAAGTTGTATTGGCTTTTGTGTTTAGATAATGATTAGATGAAAAAGTTGAAAATTTGAAATTGAAGCGTTTTGTGTTTGAGTGATGTTTGGAAATGAAATTATGAAAAGTTTTGAGAATTCTTTACCTGTCCAGACGTGCCCTTCCCTTTTTGGTTGCAAGCCCTTGACCCATTTGGTCTGTCTGACAAAAGTGATTCCAGCATTTATTCAAGCTTGGCACTATATATCCTCCTCTCATTCTATTTTATTCAGTTTTTTGTGGTTTTAGTTCACTCTGTTGATTTGACCGTTTGAGGTTCAATTTTAGGTTGTTCTCTTGTAGAACAAGGTCCATAATTTTACAGTCTGGCTAGAGGGAGTTTAGATCTCTGTCTCGACCTTCTATTTTCTTTGTTTCTGAAAACAAAAATTCTTTATTATTTTTTTGGCTTAGGGCTGTCCCCTCTTCTTTACTCCTAGTTGGCTTTTGTGCAATTTATTAGTTTTTTTCTAGATAACTGATCTGAAGCTAAACAAATTATACCTGTTTTAACTCACTCTAATACCTGTTTACTCATCCTGTGTTTCAGCCTTGCAAGATAAAGCAATTGAAGTTGATGGAGTACATAGGCTTTTCGGATCAGATTTATGATGACCAAGCAAGTAATTATGGGCCGAAGTAGACAGACAATGAAGCAACTGCCATGCAAGGCACATTAAACGGTCCATATATCTCTTTTGTATCGACAATGAGAGAAATGATCTCGCATGGTATAAAAATTTTGCTACAACTCAAAGCAGTATGCTGAGGTCGAGGAGGAGAGTGCCACATCTTCACTTGATAGCCAAAGGGCTGTCCTGTTCTTGCTCCTCTTCCTTACACCATGCCACCCATCTCTGGCCTAATACACCACAGCAACAGCAACTACTAAAGCAGTTGGTCTCTCTCTTACAAAAACACTCATCGAGCCGCCAAGCCACCCAACAAGTCCACTCTCACTTCATTACCTCTGGCTTTCTACACAGCCACCAGTCCACATCCTATATCCTTCTCCTTGTTAACACTCTGCTTCGCTGCTATTCCCTCGGCCAATTCCCTCTAGAAGCTCTCCTGCTTTACAAAAACCTCAACTGTCTTTCCTTTGACAGCTTCACCTACACTTTCCTACTCCATACCTGTGCTAACTTACACTCTATCTTCTCAGGACTTCAACTCCATGCTCTCGTCATCAAAGATGGTTTTCAGTCCCAAGTTTATGTCCAAACTGCTTTGGTATATGCATATGCAGTTTGTGGGTCTTTAGTTGAAGCCATGCATGTGTTTCACGAAATGCCTAAGAGGAACTCCGTAACCTGGAATGTCATGATCTCCGGTTTGGCGAAATGGGGTCATCTCCAACTTTCTCGTTCTCTCTTCAATCAGATGCCTACTCGGACTGTTGTGTCATGGACAGCTATCATTGATGGGTACACACGCATGAATCAGCCCAATGAAGCTCTGTCTTTATTTCGAAGAATGGTTATTTATGAAGGTATAAAACCCAGTGAAATCTCTCTCCTTGCCATTTTTCCGGCTATATCAATTATGGGGGCCCTTAAAATCTGCCAATCGGTTCACGCTTATGGGGAGAAAAGAGGATTTAATATGTCTAACATACGCATTACAAATTCTCTCATAGACTCATATGCAAAATGTGGATGCATAAAGAGTGCATCAAGATTGTTCGAGGATACATCTGTCCAGAGGAAAAATCTGGTTTCTTGGACATCCATAATATCTAGTTTTGCAATGCACGGCATGGGAAAAGAAGCTATGGAGAGTTTCGAAAGGATGGAGGAAGTTGGAATGAAGCCAAATCGCGTAACTTTCTTGAGTCTTTTAAATGCCTGTAGTCATGGTGGACTGGTCGAGGAGGGGCTAAAATTTCTGAACAAGATGCTAAATAGTTATCAAATTGTGCCAGATATCAAGCACTATGGGTGTTTAATAGATATGTTGGGGAGAGCGGGGAGGTTAGAAGAAGCGGAGAAGATGGCATTGGGGATACCTGTCGAGATTCTTAATGTGGTGATTTGGAGGACACTTTTGGGTGCTTGTAGCTTTCACGATAACGTTGAGATGGGTGAGAGAGTCACCAGCAAGATATTGGAGATGGAAAGAGAATATGGAGGGGATTATGTGCTCATGTCCAACATCTTTGCAGGTGTGGGGATGTTTGGAGATGCTGAGAGGCTGAGAAAATTGATGGATAAGAGAAATATCTTCAAAGTTCCAGGCCACAGTTTGGTCTGACTGAAGGTGAAGATGTGGGGATGTTTGGAGATGCTGAGAAGCTGAGAAAATTGATGGATAAGAGGAATTTCTTCAATATTCCCAGCCACTGTTTGGTCTAACTGAAGGTAAAGATGGATGATCGTGTCTAGACAGATTCTCCTATATCCAAATGCTGGGGTGATAAGTAAATTGCTTGAAGTCATGACAGATATCTCATCCGGAGTGCTTTTGTGTCATTTTAGACTGCTCTCATGGGGTCTCTTCTCTTAACCTTCTCTTTTTGATTGGGTTAATTTTGGGAATCTGCATAAAAAGAGTGTTGTAATGATTTTATTTGCAAGATGAATTGGATTTCTGCAAGAAACCGGAACCAAAAGGGCCTCACTCCTGGACTTGCTGAGGATGAACTCTTTCAGAGGGAATCTATTTGATTTTTCTTCACTTCCACTTTCATGGATCGCTTTTATTTAATCTGGCTATGGTGAGAACAAGTTCAAGGATGATCCATAGCTAAAGCAACAAGAACAGAAGAACTTTGTCCAAAATAATTACATGTGCTACAACACTAGCAATCTAGTCCTACTAACCAATATCAATTCCCATTTTGTATCCTTCAAATCTCAACCTAAAAATCCCACTTTCTGCTGTCAGTCAGGAACTTGACAGTGCCCCATCCTTTTTTACTCTTCCCATCATGGTGGGATTCCAGTATTTTGGAAAATCAATCTTGCCTTTGATCCAGGAGGTTATTCGACGCTGTACGTCGGTTATAAACGAAGGGCTAGGCAAGTCATTTTCAGGTTTGAGGATTGGTTTAGAAAAAGGAATTTTAGCTGAAAAGGCAGAGTTAATCCAGCAGAGGGATCTTAAAGTTGCTGATATGACATCTTTGGTTGGAATATGGACAGGCTGCAAGATTATTCTGTGACTGGAATCAGCTGAATAATTCAGTGGCTCAATTTAGTGGGCTCCCTTTTGATCTAGTACTCTACTATCCCTTCTTTTCAGCTGTAATCCTCTGTTGAGTGTAGTGCCTCCTTTGTGTGGAACTAGCTTTTGTTAGATCATGCAATCGTTGTTTGGAGAGCAGTAACTCGATTTCAACTGTTGATGCAATCTTCCGATGGACAACATAATCGAATGGCCCGTAATAGTACTTGGACGTTGATATGGTGCTCAGGTATAGACAGACAGAGAGTGTGTGTGTGTGTCCCAAGAGAGTATAGAAGTGCCTTTTTATGTTTGCAGTGGTTCCCTCCCTTATTCCTTATTTGAAATAGCTGAGCCTTACTTACTTTACGTCATTTTCACTTTTTTGCATGTCAGTTAACCTCTTTTGACTTTATCTCTTCATTTTATTCCTACTAATGGGTTTCCAATCGGCTGGATCTTAGTTTAATCCTTCTAATATTTACTTGTTATAGTTCAATTTTGCGATATGTCATGTACAATATAGGTTGTTTGATCTGTGTGTATTTCCAAGAGTCTTTTTTGCTTATAGATAAATATGATCTAGACTGAGAATTTCCTTGACTAAAGTTGCAGCATTAATGATATTGATTGAAGATTTTTCATAAAGGAACGAAGGATGTTACTCGTAAAAAAAAGATTTGAAATTACGAAGTAAACATATCTTGTAATATTTTCTGCATGGGTTTATATAAGTTTATCTTTTTTTTTTTTTTCCTTGATGCATATATTTTCTCTGACAAAATTAAGTAGGCATATTAGGAGATATTGCCCCGAGGTTTTTTTTTTTCAAATATTGGGATCGGCCTATTCTTGATGAAAGTGCTTTAAATCCAGTTAAAAATCAAGAAAAAGGTGGTAAGTGATGTTGGGTTTCTATTTTTATTTTTAAAGGCCATTAAATACTTAGCATATTTTTCTTTGCATTTTTAGCGTCCTGGTGGGGAACGATCGATGTGCAATTAGTCCTTTTGCTTAATTCAGTCTTATCCCTTCGATTTATCCTTTTCTTTTTAATCCAATTCTAATAAGATTTCCAAGAAATCTAATCTGTTGCAAAGTTGCTTTAAAATTATATTTGTTTGAACTGCAAATTAGTACTGGTTTGGTTTGGTTTGGATTGGTTCATTGAGAGTACTAACGCAACCATAGCTTTGTTCTTACCTCCAATCGAGTAGCATACTCATGCCCTGTAGTATTCTAAAGGATAGTCCCAAAGTTCTTAATGACTCAGCACGTCCCCATTTTCTCCCGCCTGTACTCACTATGAATACATTCCCAACATCAGCCAGAACATGGCGTTTGCATCAAAATTAATGGGTATACATGCGAGAGTGCATCATTTCAACCTGTTTTGCAAGATAAAAATCATTGGAAATGTAAAGTTAAGCTCATTAAAATCGCAGCTAGTGTTAATTTCTCCCACATGAAATCCCTGAAGAATTTTAGTCATACGTTGTGAAACAAGCTGCATAAACCCAAAATTTTGGGGACACACCACCTGGTTAATATAAGTCATTGTAGCCTTAACGACATGATGGGGAAGAATTATCCACGTAACTCATGAAGGAGAGAGAAGAAAGCCACTCAGCAGGTTGACTTTCCTGAAGTAAGCCAATCTTTTGTTGCCATTAAATCGGGAAGCACAATGGCACCAGATTTTCTCCATTCCTCAGCATCAGGCGTCTTGAATCTATCCAACAGTAATGCATGCAACCCCAGAGTCTTTGCTGGCACATAGTCTTTGCGCATACTGTCCCCAATATGCAGAACTTCTTCTGGTGCAATATCTCCAGCTCTCTCCAGCACAATTTCGTAAATCCTTGGGTCAGGTTTCTCTACACCTTCGAGACCAGAAAACACTCCAAAGTCCCATTCAGATCCCTGAATAACACATTAGACTTGACAAGATCAACATTTCTAGTCTAACATCCAAAGTCCCATGCAGACATGAATTCAACATCAAATAACTTGGTCAATATATGAAAGAACAGAGATATATAGTGATGTTACACTGTCTGCATATAAATGCATGTACGGAAGATAACAATGAAGCAACAGCCAAAAAATTACCACTCTTCACTAAAATTTCTAAGAAAGCTTGAAGTGATGTGCATTGATATCGACTGTAATGTATAATTTTTTTAAGTATCGAAACGTGCTCCTATAAAGCCACATCGTTGTCACCCAATTTATTGACTTTGGAAGCCTAATGGTCTGCACTATCTCCCAACTCACAAGTTTTAGAAGTTCAAATTTAGAAAACCGTCTGGCATTTTGAGCAGTGGGTAGAGAAGAAATCTGAGGCTTTCGGAAAAGGAAGCTTTTGGTTTAAAATTTGTAAAAACATTCAGAACATTTCGACACCGTCGCCCCCACCCCCCGGTTGATCATGTGAACAAAGATAAATGGTGCAACATCATTGATACGGGACAAAATTAGTGTTTAAAACTAGAACAAGCCAGCAATTCCACCATAATAAATGAAAGTGTCTGCAGTTATAGTTTGATCATGATCAGCTGTGTCGGTATCAGTAAGTGACAGTTTGAAATATTACCAGTTGGTAGATTTGCATACCGATGCTACATCCAATGTCTCCGACACTTTTAAGTTAAAGATATAATAAATAAGGATTTGGAACCAGAATCCAAAACAGAATGATTTCTTTACCTGGTTGATATTCATGGCTGGAAGAATTACATCTCGATACCGATAATCTGCATTACTAACAATCCCAACTTTAATCCCCTGCTCACGCACCCATCTTAGAAATGGTTGGGAGTCTGGAAAGAGAGTATAAGGAGCAGATGAACCAAAAGATGCATATATGCGTCTGAACACCTTCTCAAATGTATCCTCATCATAGTCATATCCAGCCTGAGGAAAAACAAAACTTCCATTTTAACTTCCTAACAAGAAAATTGTAGAATTGAATATTTATGTAAAGAGCTTTACTACTTATCATCTCCACACATCACACACCATATTTATTTTTATTTTATTTTTTATTTTATTTTTACTAAACTAATTGAATTCTTCTACTCATCAACTATACACTACACATTTAGTAAGAGAAAAAATTAAAAAATTATGTATGGTGTGGGTGTCTGGTGTGAGGATGATGAGTAGAATTTTTCTTATGTAAAATTGTGAGCCAAAAAGCACAGTTTTACTCAGTCTCATCATCGTCCCTCCTCCTACATCAGGTTAAGAAGGATTCATTTTGTACACTTAGTCTTTTGGAGCACAATGCATATACCACCATACCATGATGTAATATGAAATGATTAGCAAAAAGATAGTCAGCAATATAAGGAATGCATGATAAGGCACTGCCTCATCAGATTTCCTTACCCTGACAAAGGAGTCTCTCACACACGTCTTCCACCACACTATGTTGGGCATTTTCGTGGCATACCCAAAACAAGGATGCTTTTTGGCCATGTCTTTATAGGCAAGTTTGAAGCCCTCATGCACACGTTTGTAGTCAGGGCATGGCAGCCCAACAGATTTGGCTGCCATGCAATAGTAGTCACCAAGTTCCCCTTTGTAAGCTATCAAAGTACCAGTAACATCCACAGTGATACACCGTAATTTTGGCAATATTGACATTATAGCAGCAGCCGCAGAGCAGATTCCTGGATTGACATTTAATGGATTTTCGGAGTAGCACTTGTTGCAAACAGTTCAAAGGCTGAGCAATAACATGGATCAACCAACTCCAGCCATTTCCAAAATCCTGCATGCACAGAATTTAATCAGTTTTTTTTTAGGTAGTAGCATTGGAAAAGAAATCCAACTCAGTGTAAATACTAAACAATTTTTTTTACTTGATTAAAATTGCTCAAGTTTGAGACCAAGGCCTCTCCATGAAAACATAGGATCTGGGTAAGCATGCATTTTCTTTTCCAAATTTTAACTTTTGTTACTTAGTTCATTCAGTAATGATCAAAGAACAATGAAAGTTCTTCTGAATAAGTAGCTCAATGACTCGAAATGGAAACATATAAATGGAGGAAAAGATAGTCTGGACTAATTTCCTACTACTTATGTGCTAAATTTTTTTGATAAGTAAGAAATTTTATTGATTGAATGAAACTAGACAACGCCCATGTACATGGGAAGTGTACAAAAGAGACTCCTAGTTACATTCTAAAGAGCTGAAAAGAAAACAAGAACTCATGAACATTCCCTCCCTTTAGTACAATAGCAGCCAACCATTGAACTAAAGAAAACACAAAAAAGTTCCATAATTCCCCCACATTCCTCTCTTTGTTGTTGAAGCACCTCTCGTTGCGTTCCGTCCATATACACCACAATAGGCACAAAGGAACCATCCTCCATGTCGCTGCCAGTTGGGAACAATGATGATGCCTGTTCCAACATGCTAAAAGTTCTACCACACTCTTAGGCATGACCCAAGACAACCCCACTCGGCTGAAAATACCCGCCCATAGCTCCCTTGCCACCTCACAATGCAGGAAAAAGTGCTCAATTGATTCGCTATTGCTTTAACACATATATCACCACTCCATCACAATCATCCCGCGTTTCCTTAGATTGTCAGCCATCAAAATCTTTCCCAAAGCAGGAGTCCAAGCGAAAAATGCGACTTTAGGGGGTGCGGGAACTCTCCAAATACCTTTCCATGGAAACCAAATGGGCTGATGGGCTGCCAGCTATTTGTAGAAGGACTAAACAGAAAAAAAATTTCGCCCCGAATGTTTCCACAGCACTCTATCCCTCCCGTTTCCTCCTATCTTCTTGGAATATAAAAGGCTGTAAAAACCTGCTATTTCGTCCACTTCTCAGTCCTGCACATTTCTGGATAAGATCATATTCCCCTGAACATGCCCATTGGCACGGCACATTACATCTGAAACAGCGGCCTGCTGATTTTCAGCCAATCTGAAAACACCTGGAAAAACAGTAAATAGAGCACTCTCGCCACACCATACATCAAACCAAAAACAGATTTTTGTCCCCTTTCCCACCTCAAAATTAGTGTGTTTTACAAACTCCTCCCACCCCTTTCTAATAAATTTCCAAAGGCTTACACCATGGTACCCCTGCCCTCCTTGGAACACCAATCCCCCCAATCACAACCATGCTTCCAATCAATAACCAATCTCCACAGTGAGTCCTCTTCCAATTGAAATCTCCACAACCACTTCCCCAAGAGGGCTTTGTTAAACAAGGACAAGTTGCACACCCCCAAGCCTCCCAACTCCTTTGGACAGCACACCTTTTGCCAACTTACTAAATTTATGTGCTAAATATTGGCACTAAGATGGTGTCTTTAGATTTTTCAGTTCTAACCTTCTCCAAATTAACTTACTATAACGGCTCAAGATATGCTCAAGCCACATATGGGCTTATTCTCTATGGACCAATTAAGATTACAATTGGAGCCCCTTGGAAACATTATATACCATAAGAACTTCTCCCTCACAAGCAATGTGGGATCGTAAACCACCAGCTTATACTCACTTCGAGATATAACTCTCTCTTTTCCCCCTTTTTATCTTATCTCCTCCTCAGGCCATTCTGTTGAAGGTTGCATAACTAAAGTTCCACACTTCTGGTTGGGATTGTCTTTGATACATTTTTAATGATCCAAGGACAATCTGAACCAAATTTGGGCCCACAAGCGAAAAAACTAGTCAAGTTTATAATTGGAGCCCCTTAGAATCATTATAAAGCGCAAGAACTTCTCCCTTGCAGGCACTGTGGGATTCTATTCACCACCTTCTATACTCAATCTGAGGTATCACACTTATTGTCAGATATATAGTCTAATCTTTTACTAAAAATCATTTCTCTAAAATCATTGGCCTCAAGGGTTGGAAACAGATTTTCAGTTCCTCAACATCAGTCCTAACAGGATGTTATATCAATGAGGTGGTCAATCTCTTTCTTTTCCTCAATCAGTTCACCAACCTGCCAATTCAGTTCCCAATCTTTAACTCAGGGCTAATGTCTGCATTGTATGAATAGTCGGATTAGTACGATTCCTGTTTGTTTATTCTCTGGTTCACTGCTTTAGGTATCAGCACTATGTAACTAAGCTTCAATTGTTAGTTTCTTTATTTTTGATAAGTAACTTCAATTGTTAGTTTCTTCACCGCCTAGTTTTCAAAAGATGAATTGAGTCTGCACATTTATCAATCATGGCCCTCTGATTTCTTACAATCCATCAATTTAAAGCATAATGGGTTTCCTTTTCTTTCTTCCTATTTGTTTTTCCTCTTATGAAGGATAAATAATAAAGTTATATTGTGGGTCATGATAGATGAAATTATTTAACATCATGTCCAAATCTCGTTAGACTAAAGACCCGGTCATATAAAGCAGTCCTAGTACCGGAATCCAACAGGAATACAACTCCACATAAGCTGTTCTCGTTTGTCTCCATGCACCATTTAATAAGAATATATCATCAATCCATTCCAACTAAGAATGAGATGCATATGCATTTCAACATTTGTCTCCTTGTCCTAATTATTGATGAATCTTTAATTTCTAAGCTAACCAAATGGTGAAATCAAAAGGCAAATGAAATTAGAAATGTTAAAAACTATGGGGTTCTATAATCAACAAAGACTATGTAATCTGTATTACTAGGACCTCGACCAGGGAAGATAGAAAGACTATCAACAACAGAATTAGATATGTTCACAAAACCATTCCCCCAATCTTTACTTTGGAGAGTTGCCACGTCCTATTCAAAACAGAAATATTGTAAACAAGTTTGCAGATGCATAGATCTACAATCACCAACTCTGAAGGGAAGCCTCTAAAATGAAAATATAATGAGCATTGTTTGGGTACATAAATACCATAAGAAATGGAGAGAAATTCAGCAATAATATATCAAACTGTCATCTACCTCATGAAACTTCATGCCTTGCCAATCCTTTTATAGAAAACCAAGTAAGAAACTAAGTCATACCATAATTTCCCCATCAATTATGTCATAATTAATGTTATTCTCATTGCAAGTGTAAAACACCAATAAAATGAGATAAACTCGAAAATGAAATACATTGGGCTTCAAAATTTCTAGCACATGTGTCATACAAGCTCTACAAAGCTATAGCATATTTTGTATGGCTTAACAAACAGATATCCCATCTAGGAAAATTGGCAAAGACTGTTGGTGAACTCAGCTTTCAATGGGTTTTAAGGCAAAATAAAGTTACTGTCTGTCTACTAGAAAGTTTAGAATTGAGCAGAGGGATATCAATCCTCTCATACCAAATCACAGATTATATGAGTCTCTCACTATGTCACTTTTTTAAACCAAAACTCTTATTAGTTATCATTTGTTGTTTTAATATTGAAAGACCGTTATCCACTACCATAGATTTTCATGGTGGACTTGGTTTTAAGTGAATATATTTTTGGCCTTAATTTGCAAATCCAACAAAGCAGCTTTAATTACAAACAAAAATCACCCACCATCTTCAGGCTTACATTACATCACATATATGTGCATAGAGCAGAAAAAGAGCCAGAACTTGTATGAATTCTCATTAAGGAAAAAAAAATACGGATTTCTTCTTTTAATTACCAAAATGAGAAAGCACTTTTTATTTCTTTCAAAAACAGTGTCAAAATTCTGAGTCACTCTAGGCTTTCACAAAAATATTTTCTGTTTTTGCTTTAGTTTTTTGAAGTGTTTCAGTAGTGGAGTACGGAGCTTCCAACTTGAAAATGCTCAGAAGTTTTCAATATTTTAGCTAATCAAAAGTCCGTGACAATATCAATATACACAAAGAGAAACACACGAAATTATGTACAAAATAATATCCCACGAAGAAACTACAAATCTTCAACTAAACTTTTGAATACCACCCTGTCACAAGTTTATAGGATATTTAGGATAATACTAAGCAAGTGTAAATGATATTTCAGGATCAGTTTCACTCGCATCAGTACCAAGACCTAGCAAATTTTTTTCACCCCAGTGGTCATTACCCAAATCTGTTGAGCACCAAATAACACACATCCAACATTGAAATCGCTCAGAGAAAATCAAATCTCAAATAATCTAAACAGGGCCATCATTTCCAACGTTCATGAAAACCCAAATCAGCAAACACATCAACAGTTCAATCGAACTAAAAAAAAAAAAAAAAAGAAGAAAGAAAAGTCAGAACTCGGTAAACAATGTACAGACCACAGTTCATTTCTAGCCATGCTTATCATCAACAGTACAACTAAAAAAAGGTAACTTTACGGCATAACAAACCACAAAAACGAAAAAAACATCATCAACAGATAAGAGCAGAGAAAGAGACAGAGAGAGAAATGGGGCTGTAAGATCGGATGGTAGTTGTGTTGACTAAACTAATCGACATATACAAATACAACTTTCAGAAGCCAAACAAAAATTCATATTCATTAAGATTTTGAAACATACCCAGAAGCTGCGACGTACGAGAAGTTGAGTTTCTTCGGAGAAATTTCGGAGAAATGGCACGTCTTGGAGGTTAGCTTCAGCCGCCTGCATGCTAAGACACGAAAGTGTTTATTTTTAAATGAGAGAGAGGAGAGGGGCCGAAAACGTTTCTTCATCAAGACGAAGCATAAAATTGATTTCCTTGATTGCCACGTATGGAAACGGCAGTTGCTGGGGGCTTAAAATGATGTGTTGTCCTCTTTTTTGGCTTTGCTTTTATTTTTTCATTTCATCTTAATTTATCATTATAATTTTTTTAAATTTTTATATAAAATAAAATAAATAATTTAATAATTTTAAATTTTTAAATAAAAATAATATTAAAAAAATATATTCTAATAATTTTTTATTTTTATCTCAATTCATCTCATCTTATTTGCAAAAACAAATAAAGCTTAAGGATGGATTTGGATGTTGAAGTGAGTTGAGTTGAGATGATAAAATATTATTAGAATATTATTTTTTAATATTAAAATTATTTTAAAATTTGAAAAAGTTAAATTGTTTATTATATTTTGTATTGAGATTTAAAAAAAGTGTAATGATGAGTTGAAATAAGTTAAGATGAGTTGGGGATCCAAACGAAGCTGCCTTGTTCGTGTACCGAGAGTATCTCAACTACTCTCAAACACTCTCACTACTATTTTTTACTTTATTATTACTTTTCACCTATTTTTTTTACTATTCATTATTTTTTATCTACTTTTTGCTACTATTTAATATTCTATTATTACTTTTTCACAACACTTCTCAACACTTTTCGCTATCCAAATACCAGTAGAACTCTTTATTTAGTTAATGTGGCTGTAAATTAGACTATATTGGATTAGCTAACTTAAGGCCATCCAGTCCATGAGCTCTAGTAAAGACATTTCAATTTACAAATATGACTTGCTATTGTAGTAATTTATATCATTTTATATCATTTCCTCAACCCTACTTCGTTTAGCCAATTTCTTTCCTTAGTCTTCTTCTTTTTCTTTTTCTCTTCCACATGGCAGCCTTCTTCTCTCTCTTTTTTCTCTCCAAAGCCTCTTTTGTTGCAGACTCCTCCCCGTCGCCCACTCCTCTTCCGTTGTTTGCAGTTTCAAGCTCCGAAAAAAATCCCCTTCTCAAACCGAAGCCCCATTCACCATCTTCTCTGTCACCAACTCCTCTTTCTAGGCACTACTCACAAGTTTCATTCTCTCTCCCTCTCTTTATCTTCGGTTTCATGTTCTCGGAAGAAATTCATTGGTGAAATGAAATTCTTTCTGAAAGCATTCTAATTTTCAATTTAGAGTATCCTCATATATTTGCAGAAGAGGTTGCATCAATTTTGTTAATCAATTCTTGTGCATATTGATATTCATTTCTTGTAAAAATCATAGGTTTTACCTCTTGCCTTTCTCTTGTTTCCTTTGTGAATTCTTGATTGTTTTCTAATTTTATTAAATTCAATTGTGTATTTGTTTCCGAGGCTTGTGGTCCCAAGTATTCCTCAAGAGGTGTTATGAGTAAACATGGAGATTGCTTGAAAAATTCCTCATATTCGTATTCACAGAAACGTTCACTATATATAGTACAAGATGGGGCAAATTAAGCAGCTAGCTAAGGAAATTATAAAGGAAGGAATCAAGGAAAATAATTATCTACTTAAATTAATCTAGATAAAGAAAGTGTGTTTTGATACAAGGAAGTATATTCGGTAACACTCCTCCTCAAGTTGGAGCATGAAGATTCTAAATGCCCAACTTGTTAATCAGATGTAAGAACTGCTTATGACTCAAGGCCTTGGTGAAGGTATCAGAAAGTTGAGAAGCAGTGGAAATATCATGAGCTGTGGAGATGAGCTTAGCACACAATTTTTCTCTGACAATATGGCAATCAATATCAATATGCTTAGCGCGTTCATGAAATACGGGATTTTTGATAATGTGAAGGGCAACTTAATTGTCACAATAGAGGTGCATTGGTTGAGGATGAGTGACTTGAAGATTAGTAACGAGAGTTTTCAACCAAACAAGCTCACAAGTTGTAGCAACCATGGCTCTATATTCAGCTTCAACAGACAAGCGAGAGACAATAACTTGTTTCTTCGTCTTCCAAGAGATGGGACTGGTACCAAGTTGAATGAAATAGCCTGTGGTGGATCAATGAGTCGTGGGATAGCTAGCCTATTTGAGATTAATGTAAGCATAAATATGAAAATCACATGTCGATGAAACAAAAATGCCAGTGCCAAGGGATGACTTGAGATAGCGGAGGACATGAACCAAAGCATCATAGTGTGGCTTGAGCGGTTGGTGCATGAACTTGCTAAGTGTTGACAACATAAACAAAGTCTAGCCTGATGATGGTGAGATAGATCAAATGACCAACTAGGTGATGATAGGAGCTGGGATTGGAGAGTAGGTCCCTATCTTGATTAGTAAGTTTGAGTTGTTGCTCCATAGGAAAGGTAGCAAGGAGGGAGCTAAGATGACAACTGTCATTTAGAATGTCAAGAGCATATTTTTGTTGATTAAGAAATATGCCTTTTGGAGAACAAACAACTTCTAAGCCTAAAAATTACTTTAAGATCCCAAGATCTTTGACATGAAATCTTTGAGCTAAGAAGCTTTTGAATTTAGTGACGGCTAAAGGGTCATCCCCTGCAAGAGGAATGTCATTTACATATACAAGGATGATAGTAAAAGATGTACCCTAAGAGCATGTGAGCAAGGAGTGGTCAGTATGAGATTGAGTAAAACCAACCAAAATAACAACAGATGAAAATTTGGAGAACCAATTCCGATAGGCTTGCTTGAAGCCGTAAAGGGACTTGTTCAAACGACAAACTCATGTCTCCCCCTTCATGGAATATCCTAGTGGTAGGGTCATGTTGATTTCTTCATCAAGGTTACCATGGAGAAAGACATTATGGACGTCAAGTTGATGTAATGACCAATGACGAGCTATAGCAATGGCAAAAACACAACGAAAGTGACTATTTTGCTACTGGAGCAAAAGTGTCATGATAATCAAGGCCTTCAACCTAGGGGTGTAATTGGTCCAATCTAGGGGGTCACAGACCAAAACTTTTGGTACTCCATCATTTTTGCCAGATTTAATCGTTAGCTATCGGTCCATCAACATTTTTTTTCCTCTTTTTCCTTTTTTTAAGTGATTTTTTTTAACATTTTATATATATATGGTTAATGAATATTAAATAATTTCATTGTATATATAGTCAATGTTGATCCCTTGGATAAAAATTACATAGTTAATTTATACAACTGCAATATAAAATATATATTATATATAATATCTAATATATATATATATATATATATATATATATATACATTCAGTCATTCTCGGTCCGGTTCAATAAAAAAAAAATCATACCCTGAGACCAACCAGTAAGACTATAGATCTAGTTCGGATCGATAGTCTTACAACCCTACTTCAACCTGAGTGTTAACCTTTGGCCACGAGGCATGCCTTATGAAGTTCGATGGTACCATCGAATTTAAGCTTGTCTTGAATAACCATTTGCAGCCAATGGATTTTTTTCTAGCAATGGTTGAAGAGTCCAAGTATTATTATCCTCCAAGGCTTGTTTTTGAGAAGCCATGACATCACATCAATAAGAAACTTGGACAGCTTGGGAATAACTCTGAGATTCCTCTTGATGTGATAAAGTAGATAGAAAAGCCAAGTATTAAATATTAAAACAAGTATAAGAGAGAAAAGATGCAAGAGAGAGAGGAGTACTTGGTGAGGAAGCATTGGATGAGTGTGGAGGACCCACGGGGAAGTGGAGGACAAATATAATCTTGGAGGTAGGTAGGTCGTGTGATGTGGCGGCGAGGTCTAGAAGAGGTGGGTTGGGAGGGATGGAGAGGGGCTACATCAATAGGTGGTTCCAGAATGGGAAGGTCAGAAAATGGATTGGAAAGAGATATATCTTGGAGCATAAGGGGTATAGGAATGGAGATAGGTGTACTTAGGGGGATAGTTTGGAAAGGAAAATATGTTTCAACAAAAGTGACATCCCAAGAGATAAATAAGCGTTTGTTTTCAAGATCATAGATACGATATGATTTATGACCAACTGGGTAGCCTACGCAAATACATTTGATAGCACAGGAAGAAAATTTATCACGACTAGATCGTAAAGTTTGGGCATAACAAAGGCAACCAAAGACACAGCGGTGACCGTAAGGCGGTGGGCGATGGAAAAGAAGTTCAAATGGAGATTTATTGCCAAGACTAGGAGGGGGAATACAATTGATGAGATTGGTGGTAGTGAGGAGGCATTTACCCGTAAAGGAGATAGAAAGATGAGCTTGGAAATGCAAGCATCATGCAACATTAAGAAGATGCCAATGTTTACGTTCTGCAACACCATTTTGTTGAGGAGGCTCAATGCAAGTACATTAATAAATTATTCCATGGTCTGTGAAGAATTGTTGCAAGTGGTGAGATAGAAATTCTTGTCCATTATCACTTCGAATGTGATATGTGGTGCAGTGAAACTTATTTTGAACAAGAACATGAAAATGTTTGAGACATGCATATGTTTCAGATTTAAAGTGCAAAAGATAAATCCAAGTATTGCAAGAGAAATCATCAACGATTTTCAAAAAGTAGTGAACTCTAGAATGAGATGGGGTGGGGTAACCTCCTCAAATGTCATAATAATTTTGATTGAAAGGAACAACACTTTTATTACTATTTAATTGAAATTGAAGGCGGGTTTGTTTGCCATGGACACAGACATCACAATGAAAATTGGAAGTAGACATGTTAATGACTTTATTCAAACATGAAACAGATGGATGACCTAAACATCGGTGCCATAATAAAGGAAAAGCAACACGTGAAGTGTGAAAGGCAGCAAGTATAGTGGGGCCGATTGGTTTGACATCTCGAAACTCACCCATTCCAATCAACTTCCTCGTGTGTAGGTTCTGAAAAATACAAAATGTTGAAAAATAGAGAGCAACACAATTGAAGGAGGTGGTGGGGTTATTGATGGAAAGAATATTAAATTTAAATGCATGAACATAAAGGACATTATCTAAAGATAACATGTCGAAGAGTTGAATGTGACCTAAGTGGGTAATGAGAATGACCTCACCTATGGGTAATTGGATAGGGTTAGCATGATCAATAGAGTGAGTAGTGTGAAACAGAGAGGAATCCAACACCATGTGTTCATTGGTCCCACTATCAATAACTAAGTCTTGGCTATGTGAAAATGAAATAGATTTGCAAGAGAAAGAAGAAAAATTACTAGGAAAGTTGGCTGAAGTTGAGGAGGGGAAGAAAAGAGATTCATCAATTGGCGGTATTGGACAAAATTCAAATGTGGAATAGAACTTTCTATAGGTGTGGAGGGATTTTGGTTGGTGGCAACGTTATTTGCGAAAGGAGGAATGCCAGATTTATTGTTCTCAGACCGTTGGTTCCCACGAGAGTGATCCTAGTTTGGAGGATAGCCAATGAGCTTATAACAAGTATCTTTCCAATGCCCAAGATTACCACAATGCTCACACTTCAATCAACCACGACCATGCCACTTTGAATCAGAAGCACGAGTAGAGAAATGAAAAAGATTGGACCGATTGGCTGCCATTGCAACAGATTCGGTTGGTTGACATGGAAGATGTAAGAGACATTGTCTCTTTTCTTGACTAAGAATAGAATAGACTTTGCTAATGGTCGGAATGGGGTCTATGGCAAGAATTTGACTCTGGATTGATGAATAAGAGTTGTTGAGTTCCATTAAAAATTCAAAGAGTACTTGCTCTGGCTATTGAAGGTGTTATAATGTCTTGAGGTCACCACAAGAGCAATCACAATGGTTTATCAAGGCACTCAATTCATCCCAATAACATTTGATGGTGTTGTAATATGCAGCAATGAACATGGTACCTTGATGTAAAGTACTAATATCACGTTTCAACTTGAATAATCGTGGGTTGTGGCTTTGTGCAAAATGATTTTCAAGATCAGCCCAAACTTCTTGGGGGCTATTGCAGTAAATCATGCTAAAAGCCAAGGATTTGTCAATGGATTTGAGGACCCAGGAAGGGACCATATCGCTGCAATGTGCCCATGATGAAAATTCTTTCGGATCAGTGGGTGTGTTGAGGGTTCCATCGACGAAGCCAAATTTATTTTTGGAGTTGAGGGCCATTTTCATGGCTCTTTGCCAAGTAGGAAAATTGTCTTCTGTGAGTGGAGTGGAAACAAGAATAGCACCTAAGTGGTTAGATGAATGGAGAAAATAAAGGGATGAAGGATCTAGGCCATCGGCATGAGAAGACGCAGAGCTGGTATGATTTTCCATAGAGAAAGGGATAAAATGTAAACAAGTATCGATTAGGACTCTGATGCCATGTTAAGAGTAAACATGGAGACTGCTGGAAAAATTCCTCATATTCATATTCACAAAAACGTCCGCAATATATAGTACAAGAGGGAGAAAACTAAACAGCTAACTAAGGAAATTATAGAGGAGGGACTCAAGAAAAATAAGTATGTAGTGCAAATTAATCTAGATAAGGAAAGTGTGTCTACTACAAGGAAGTATATTCGGTAATAAGAGGAGACTGAAACTCTGAGAAATGAAGTAGCAAAGAATGAAATTGAATTTGTTTGCCTACCTCTCAGTTGCATTTGTTTTTCCCTTGTTTTTGGATTCTAGATGAAGTCTTTCCTATTTTAAGTTTTCCTAGTATTTTTGTGCGTCTTATGCCATAATAAATCTTTTTAATCACTTTTTTGAAGTGTAAGTAAATCGTTAGTCTTAAAGACTATAATCTTGAAAAAATTTCTGCTTGCCATTTTGAGATGGCTAGGTGCTCCTTCTTTTACATGGTGAATAAACTCTTTGCTTTAAAATGCCAATGTCTTTTCATGTTGTCCTTATTTTCTAAATTGTTTTTTGTTTTATTATACGCATGCACTTGGTAGGTTTTGAAGCTATGACTTTATACTCATGATCTACCCTGTTCTTAAAAGACTCATAAGTGTTTTTTGAGTTGACCTCGTTTACTAAGTGGTTATGAGATCTTCCCTTCAGATTAGCAAATGAAATTCCCTCTTAAAAATACTCGTGTAGTTGATAGCGCCTGTTAATGAATTCTTTTGTGGTCTGATGTGTGTCATGGTTGTGAGAGGATATGTCTTGGTGTTGATCTACTCATCATGATTTTCCATTAATATTCCATATTGAGAGTGAAACTTTAAGTAAAGATGCCAGTTCTGTTTTATAGGCACTTGGTATTTAAATATTCTTACAAGCAAATCCATGCATGCATGCATGCATCCACGATTAATTTTACTCTTTTTCCGGAGATCACATTAAAAGTATATATATATATATATATATATATATATATATATATAAATATATATCATGTATAATGAATAATGTACTTGGCCGTCATCTTTCTGATCTGATCTTGTCTTCCACGTTAATTGGGACGTTCTTGTACGTACATATTGTTCTCGATCCCTTTGGTTTTATAACTCTTTAATTTGCTCTCATATTGGAATCCATTATATATGGACGTTTATCATGATGATGCCTAGAATATTGGTCATATGGCATATATACATTATACCGGATAGGCAGTAAAATTAATTGAGTAATATAGAGCATGTAAGCGTCATGTAATTGTTTTAAAAAAGAGTAATATTCACTATTAAAAAATTAATTTTTTTTTATATAAGTCTCGTATTTTTTTATTATTTTCAAAGTGATTGCACAACGCTTATGCATTCATGACTATAACTATCGTTATTCAAATTAATTAGCCAGGAACAAATTATTTAGCTTATATATATATATATAAATATATGGTCCCATTCATTAATATTCATCCTAATTAATTCCTCTTAATTTTGCCTAGTCTTGCAATATGCCTTATTTCCCAAGATATGCAAAATGGTCACCGACCGGTTGGACTAACTAGACTCTCCCAAGGCATTTAATTAACGGCCGATAAACATAACTAAGGAGCTTATAATTAATCAGTCAAATTCGATGTGCATTCTATCTAATATTATATATATTATGCTGCGCATTTTTTTTTAAAAGAGTGAGATTTATTATTAAAAAATTAATTCTTTTAATTCTTTTTTTTAAATAAATATACGGTACTTATACAATCTATAATTATAAATTATATCATTTCTTATCTTGTAACAGAAGATACTTCAAAAAGTTTATTGAATAATATTTCTTTTATTTCTTTTCCTTGAAAAAAACTTCATGTAAGTATTGAAGATCCTCGGGTAAAGTTGGCACAACAGAGAAATGATGTAGGTTACTTTTTTCAACAATTATTTGATAAAATTCTGTTTTTTTTTTTTTTTTTGCATGAAAAAGATTTTTTTTTCACTTCTTTATTCAATAAATTAAAATCAATCGTCTAGAAGAGAGTATGAAGTTTGGGGAAGTCAAAGCGTCTAGCCAAATAATTGGAGAATACTTTTTTTGAAGGGAAAGGATTTTTATAGCAACTGGGTGAGAGGATAAAAAATTTTTTTTTTTAAAAACCCCATGTTGCAAGGAGGGATGTTTTTATAAATCAGTAACATTATTTACCAAAATATTTTTATTTTACAATATATATTATAAAATATGTTGGCAAACGTGTTGTATGGGTATGGGAGACCCATCTTAATATTGAAAAACAAAATTGGAGAGAGAGAGAGAGAGAGGGGTTGCTTGAGGTGAACACAATTTTCTAAAAATGAACGGTTAAGCTTTTTCCAAATGCGGAGATTTCTTGAAGGAAGTAACCATTCCCAAATCTGCACATGACACTTTTTACCATTTTCGAAGGGTTAACTCTGAGACAAATGCTAATCGGTAAAGGGATTGACACAAACAAGACATTGCGACTGTTTCTGACTAAGATTTGCTTCCCTTAACGAAACCAAACAAAAGCCAGCCCAGCAATCAATAAAAGAGAGAGGATATTGTGACTCAAGAGAGAAGATGAAAGAGAAAGAGGAGCATGCAGAGTAGCTAGCCCAGGTGAGGTGAGGTAGCTAGGGTACGTAAAAATACAGCTTTAATAAGCTTGCACCTGAATCTCCAAAGGACTGACTGACTGACTTCAAAAAGCTTTTTCTAGTTCACGCCGGTCTCTGCCAAAACCCCATCAATGGGATATGAGATTAGACGTATGATCTGACAAACTGCTTTCGGACAAAGATGCCTCTCACTCTCACCTCTCAATAACCCTAACCCTAATTCAATTCACATTCATCGCAAGCCTCTAATAACAAAAAGTAACGTAACAAATTATCCCATATATATCAATTTTGTATATATTTTTTTATAAATATATGAATCATAATAATAAAAAAAAGAAATTTTCACATTTTTTTATAATAGTCTACTTTAAAAAAAAAACATGTATATATTATTTCTTAATAATTATTATTAAGCAAAATTATTCAAAGATAGTGAGAAATGCAATATTTTGAGAAAGAATAATTTTATTTAAAATTTTTTATAATTTAATTTCAAATGTAAATTTAATTTCAGTTAAATTTAGCAATTGGCACAACTTAGGTCTCGTTTATTTTTGTTAATGAATTGAGATTAAAATTAAAAAGTTAAATAAAGTATTAATATAATATATTTTTTAATATTATTTTTATTTTAGAATTTGAAAAAGTTGAATTATTTATTTTATTTTGTATTGAAATTTGAAAAATTTTTAATGTTTATATGAGATAGATTTGAAAAAATTGAATTGTTTATTTTATTTAGTATTGAAATTTAAGAAAGTTGTAATGATTAGATAAGATGAGATGAGATATTTTCTTAAAACAAACGAGACCTTAATTATATACGTGAAATACTTATCTTTTGTATTTTATAGATAATAAAGTTTTCTTCATTTTTATGACATCTCTCTCCTTCCCCCTCTCTCTTCTTTTACGAAGATAATATGATAATTTCAATTCTTAAAAAACCACACAGGCTGCATGTTGTAATTTATAAAAGATAAATGATTTAGTTATAAAATGATTTCATAAAAATAAATTCATAAATTGACGTAGTTTAATATAATATATTAAATTGTAAAAATTACTTTTATTATAAAATAAATTTAACGTATCATATAAAGTCATATTTAAATTTATTTTTATGAAATTTTCTTATCATTGTGGGTAGTACTTCTCTAAAATTTTGAATCTATATGCAAAATGTTGGAATTGGTAGTTTAGATGTAATATTAGAAATTGAATAATCAATTAAATTTAATTTTTAACGTTATTTTATAATATACCGAACTGATCAGCTTATTTAGTTATGCTGTAGTAAAAAGAATTGACATGTAAACAAGGGAAGAAAATCTACAATTAGTCAGTAATTGGACGGGCCATCCATTTCTTAGACTCTAGGCTGCGTTGGAGTTGAGATGAATTGAGTTAAATTATGAATAATAGTATTTTATAGATTTTATTTATTGTTAGTACCTTTAATAAAGCAGTTGGAAATATCATTTAAACAATCATTATTATTCGAATGATAATATTCGTCTCAAAAGAAAGATATTAGTGTTAAAAAAAAAAAAATACTAGAATGGATCATAAATCATGCCTAATTAAGTTAATGTTCTTTAATTAGTATCTTTTTTTATCTATTGTTTTTGGAATACATATTGTAAAAATAATATTTTTTCATGATAAATAAATTATGAATATTATTATTATTTTTTAAATGAAACTGATCTTTATTGCAATCTAAGACTTACAACATCTCACTGATAACAGTAGACTGAATACATTGAAGAAAATCTTCCAAATCATACAAGTCCTCATCTAGATTAAGAGCATCTCTAGCTAGATAATGAGCAGCCATATTTGCACTTCTATTAGTGTGGATCACTGACCAATTAGTAAAGGAATTCAGGATTTTCCTTGCATCCTCGATCAATAAGCCCCCTAAGCTCCAATCTGTATTAGCCTTAACTAGCATATTCACCACCTGCAACGCATCCCCCTCTAGAATGATCTGTTTAAGACCCATTTCTAAGTTTCTTTACAAAAATAGCTACTACCAACAGAGCATATGTTTCTGCAGTAAAGGATCGGAATTTGCAGTCAGTTTTCTAGGAGCTCTAAGGGTGCCAAGAACTTGGCCCTTAAAGTCCATAGAAATCACACCAGTGCCAATTCTTCCATCTGCAGTTTTAGTAGTTGCATCCCAGTTTAGCTTATAAACTCTCTCTATTGGTTTATGCCATATGGGTGGTGATTGAACCAAACTAGTTGACACCTTTTGGGGCAAGTTATTAGAGCTTTTCAACATCAACAGCTCATCTATTGCTTTTTTGAGAAGAAGAGTTGGATGCTTGAAAGTTGAAACATTTCCCATGTGTGAATTCATTTCTTTTTGCCCATATTAGGAAGTTTGAGTCAGGAAGTTTGGAAAGCTATCTGGAAAATGAAGGTACCGAATGATATGAAAATGTTCACTTGAAGGGCATGTAGTGAAGCACTTCTCACTCTATCTAATTTAGTGAAGAGAAGAGTGGTGGAGGATCATAGTATGTGTCCTATTTGTGGCTTGGATTCAGAAACTTCGGGACATGTTCTAAGGGAGTAGTGTGGAGCTGCTAGGGTTTGAAGCCAAAGTTGCAGAAAAATTCAAAAAATGGTGTGCCACAGTGAGTATTTTCTCGAAATTTGGAACCAAATGGTTAAAATCTTGGAACAAAGATGAGCTTGAGGATGCTGCTATGACCACTCAGCTAATGACGAGTATTATTTATTGAAGTTGTTTTAGGATCAACAGATAATAGGATTTTTTGATGTTGGCGGGGATGTAATTGTTATAAATATTGCTAGAAAAGTAATTCTAGATACAGTTGTGTAAGTATTGCATTTTTTAAAAAAAATTAATAGAATTTATTATTAAAAAATTATTATTTTTATATGAATCTTATATTTACTTATTTTTTTTAAAAAAAATTTATAAATTCTTACGCATTTTAATACTGTAAATATCATTCATTTATATATATCAGTTTGGTTCGAATATATATAAAAGTAACCGTACACTTCAATCAAGATATATATCCGTTCAAAGATAATGGTCCAATTCAAACTATAGATTCGAATTTGTTTCAAATCGTTCCATTAGTTTTAGTTCAGAAATTCTATTAAAATGGCCTGCATTGTTCTTGTCAACCGAATATATATATATATATATATATATATATATATATATATATATATATATATAATTCTAGAATAATCTTGGGGACGAAATGATAACTTTTTTAGATGAAACTATTTTTCTTAAAAAGCAATTTTCGTGCTAGCAAATTGATTTTTGCTTGAAAATAATACATCAGCTAGCTATTGATAAATTAAAGAACATAAACAATGCTTCAAGTGCAGTACTCAATTAACAAAAATCTATTTAATTATTATTAAGATTATTATATTCATGATATCTTAAGATCATAGACTCCAGATAATCAATTCACAAATTAACGTTTCAATATTAGTTAATCCAGTACGTTTGATCGAGGCCGAAACTCTTCAATTTACTGAAGTCACTTTAGAGGTTGACCAGTCGGTATTCAATCAAGTCACTTTCATTGGTCATAGAAAGATTCTGGACCCGGTGTTTCTTAAAGAGTAATACTATATACAATTATAGTATATATAAGCGTCGTGCAATCGTTTTAAAAAAGAGTGAGATCTAAATATAAAAAATTAATTTTTTACATATGAGTCCCGTATTTATTCACTTTTTTTTTTCAAAATGATTACATGATGCTTGCACACTCACAACTACAACTATCATTTCTCTCTTTAAAATGTCAGTATAAATGTTCCTTTTTTTAAAGCATTTTTTAAGAATTCTTAATTATTATAAAAATTAAAAAAAAATACAAATTTATTAATACTCACTTTCTTAATTATTAAAAAAAATTAAAATATATAAGTAGATACATTTGATGGATACATTTGAGAGTCATAAAGCATTTTCATTCTTAAAATAAATAATAAAAAAAATGTTATGCACTACTACAATATCCCAACCCAAAAATTGATATTTATAATTTTAAAATATATAAATTTGTTATGTATATAAATTTTTTTTTTTAACAATAATTTCTATTAAAAAAAAATTCATAAAATTTATGCATTGTAAAATTATATCTAATATTACTCTATTTCAATCCACCAGAATGAGAGAGACACATGGTGCCTGCAGCCTCTTGCTATTTAGTCCTTTTTTTTATTCTTCTTGCTGGTAACATAATGATAGTAAATAATAATAATAATAATAATAATACTAGTAACGCACATGATGTTAATAATGATTGTGGATCGACCATATACTTGCATGATTAATTATACGTTCATATAGATTCATAAAAAGAATAATTAAAGACATGGAATTAATCTGATTAATGAACTTTTTCCACTAAGTTTATTCGTAAAACGATATATATCCTATTCCTTAATTTTTTTCCTGAATATTCTTCACCAAATTCATTGCTGTAAATGCTGATCTCCCGACCATCGTAGTTTGCAGCTGGTAACAATATTAATATTTAACTTGTGAGTTTCACTGCTCCTATTTATATATATAAATATATATATATTTATATAATCCGACAACTGATGAAATCATGTTATGTTAGAAGACTAGTATTGGATTCATCATATTTATCTTCAAATTTTGATAAAAAATACGTATTTTTCATATATCTAAAACCTCATTATCCATAATTTCACATTGGATTAGCCATTAGATTCATCAAAATAATAATATAATATTACCTTTTTAATAATAATTTTTTTAATTTTTTTTCTTTCATATTTTGTAATTACACTAACTATATATATATTAATTAATAATTTAATTTGATACTTAAATTATTTTTTTCTAATTAATTTTTTTCTTCAACCTAATTATCCAACAAACACATTTTACCAACTTAATTTTTTCCTCAACCTATTTTGATTCCAGTTTATACACAAAGAAAAAAGTGCATGAATATTAAGTAGAAAAAGTCACAAGGTCTTCATCCACGTTACGGTACATCACGTGGAAAAGAAATTCACGTTTGAGGCCAAAATGATCCAGAAATCTAATTTTACTAATATAATATGTGGCTAGCCAATTAACAATAGATCGCTAAATTTGAAGATGCATGAAGATGTCTTGTAGTTAAAAGCTTGAGATTTGAATATATGGTAAATCTAATGTCAGGATTTTAAAGCAAAAATCATCAAATTTTAGAGATTAAACTAATTTGATGAGTCCGATACTAATGCTCAAGAGGGCCATCCTCCAAGACTTTTTTATAATTTAAGATATTTCCTATTCTTCTAAAAAATTTATGTATCTGAAAATTGGTCCCCTCAAAATAATATACATAGAAATTAATGTCTCTCTTTAATTTTTTTTATAAGGTCCAAGATTTTATTTAATTTCTATATATCATGTACTTACTATAATGTGGTCCCTTTAAAATTAATTTATTTACCCCTAACAGGCATTTTGTATAAAATAAAATAATTGAGAATTTTTATCATTTAGATTTTATTAAACAAGAAAAAATTTATTTGAGCTCTCAATTGTAGCAATACTATATACTGAATGTGACACCAAATATCCAGATTTTACATATATAAAACTTGTATAAACTCGCTTACATGTTAGAATGAAAGATGGGTTTATGGAAATTCATCTGTTAGTTTTATTGAGAACAAATTTTTTAAAAATATCTTTACAAAAATGATAATGAATGAATATTATTGTATGAAAGACTATAATAAGAAATCTAATGGAGATGTTCAGTTGTGTGTTTTAGAATCTTATTTCTATATGTATGTGTATGGCAAATTACAATTTTTTTCTTGGAAAAGAAAGTTCTCTTTAGAGATGATTTTACCTAGATGTAACTTTTATATGTAGTTATGATTTTATAATCGACTTTGGAATAGTTAAACTTCTCATTTATTTCTTTTTATTTTACATAAACATTACACGTCAGCTCCACAAAATTTTTTTGATTCTGCGACTGATTCCACAGAATACATGATGCATATTCCGTCGGATTATATATATATATAGCACATAGCTATATATGCTATAGGAACAATTAATGATACACCACCAACTATATTACAACTTAACTGTTTCTACACATTCGAATATTAATTTTTTCTTCTTTAATTCAAAATTTTTGTATTTATTGCCCTTCAAAGTAAATAAAATAATAACTTTTTTTATTTTTTTTATATTTAGTTGTAAACATATTATAATATAGATTTTCTCATATCATTTTCCTATGCATGCACCACGGAAGCTTTCTGGTCAAGGCATCAAACAGACAAGAAGAACGCCTTCAAGCTAGGGTTATGATAGATAATATCGTATTGTTTCTCTACAGACCATAGGAAGGTGTATATAAATATATATTATTATATAAAAATATATATATTTATATATATAGAGAGTACGTTGGTTTGAATATAAAAACGATTTCATCTCATTATTATAATTTTTTTAAAATTCTCATACAAAATATAAGAAATAATTTAACTTTTTTAAATCTTAAAACAATATATAATAGTATTAAAAAATAATATTCAAATAATATTTTATTTAACTTTTAATTTTTATATAAAATCATCTCGTTTCACTATTTAAACAGAATTTAAAACTAGTACTTACTTACGTAATTAACAAATATAAATGATCAAATATTATTAAAAAATAATTCTTCTTATTAATTATTAATTATTATTTTATACATTATAAAAAACATTCTCTATGAAAAAAAACAAAATCCATTATTAAATATTGTACAAAAAGGGTTACACGCCTTGCTATACGATCCATGGGTGCTTGGATTCTGTTGTACTTGATCCTCAGGCTGGCCACATGACTGCAATGAAAAAACTCTACTGTTTGTTTGTTTGTTTTTATCCATCTTTACATCGGCTGCATATATATATATATATATAATTAAGAGAAATATCCTTCACGTTTGTCGCGCTGGTTCAACTTGTGAGAGTTTGAGCTGGTGCACCACTTGGAGGGGTTTGCGCAGTGTGAATGATCAGTGCAAGGACACTCGTGTTGGCACTTTACCTCTCTGATCTGTCCTTCCTAGGTCCTACCTCGGCGATGACAAAACAACACTGAAATGATAGATAGATAGATAGAAAGATCAATCCGAATCACTGCCATTCATTTTCTCGCAAAAAGAAACGACGTACGTAAAAGAAACCAAAGAGAAATCAGAAAAATATGCCAACCCCGCATTATATAAACACTTGTCCCGCCCCATCCGAACAAAACAATCCAAGCCCAACCAAACTTCATGAGTTTTAAGTACCTTTCTTCCTAGCTAGAAACGCGTCTTTTCTTCTGTTTTCAGTTGTCTTCTGGGAGGCTGCCTTCTCCTTCTACTTCTCTCTCCAACCCCAGTACTAATGATGAGAAAACCGAATAGGTGATTGCTAGCAGTTTCTTGCAGTAACCTGCCAAAATAAAAAATTTTAAAAAATAAAAAACACTTTTTTGGTTCCCAACATGGTGCCTTCTTAGATTTCCATTTATATGTTGACTTCCAAGCTCTCACCGAAAGCAAAAATATTAGCCACCATTCTTTCTCGCGAAGAAAGAGTGAATCTATCTTCACTCTACTAACATGAAAAGCAAGGCATCCCTTCATAAACGGAAGCCTTCTTCAGCTTAAGGCTTTGCCCTACTTTTTGTTTCCACTGAAAAAGAAAGACTGAGATCAGGAGCGTTTTAGTTTTATACTGAATAAAAAAAAAATCCAAGCCAAGCCATAAACATGGAGACCTTTCACCCCTCTATGACGCCCTTACCCTTTTCCTACACTTTCACTACTACTATGAGTGGTAGCAGTAGCGGGGCCACTCCAAATACTATTACTACACCCTGGATGGACAGAAGGATCTGGAGTAAACTCCCACAGAGGCTGCTCGATCGTGTGCTTGCTTTTCTCCCTCCACCGGCCTTTTTTCGAGCACGTTCTGTCTGTAAGAGATGGTACGCACTCTTGTTTTCGGACAGCTTTCTTGAATTATACCTCCAAGTATCTCCTCGCCATCATTGGTTTCTATTCTTTAAGCACAAAACCCTCAAGAGCTACATATATAGGGAAAGTGGCGGAGGAGATGGAGACAATAGGGGACCTTGTGAAGGATACCTCTTTGATCCTATTGATATCGCATGGCATCGCCTTTCCTTTGCCCTGGTTCCCTCGGGGTTCTCACCTGCTTCTTCTTCCGGTGGCTTAGTTTGTTGGGTTTCGGATGAGGCTGGTCCAAAAAGCATAATCCTATGCAACCCCATCCTTGGTTCTCTAACTCAATTGCCTCCCACGCTAAGACCCCGGCTCTTCCCTTCTATTGGCCTAACCGTCAACCCTTCATCAATAGATGTCACAGTTGCAGGGGATGACATGATTTCTCCCTATGCAGTCAAGAATTTAACGGCCGAGAACTTTCATATGGATGGGGGTGGGTTTTATTCAATATGGGGTACAACTTCTTCTCTGCCAAGGCTATGTAGCCTTGAGTCAGGTCGAATGGTTTACGTGGGAGGAAAATTCTACTGCATGAACTATAACCCATTTAGCGTTTTAGCTCATGATGTTGCAGCGAATATATGGTGCAAGATTCAAGCTCCCATGCGAAGGTTTCTGCGATCGCCAAGCTTGGTCGAGAGTAGGGGAAATCTCCTCTTAGTTGCGGCAGTTGAGAAAAGCAAACTAAATGTACCAAAGAGTTTGAGGCTGTGGGATTTGCAAGCATGCGGGACTACGTGGGTGGAAGTCGAAAGAATGCCACAGCAACTCTACATCCAGTTTGCGGAGTTGGAAGGTGGAAATGGGTTCGACTGCGTTGGACATGGAGACTTTATTGTGATTATGATACGAGGGTCGGACAAGGCTTTGCTGTTGGATATCTGCGAGAAGAGGTGGCTGTGGATTCCTCCATGTCCTTACTCTCAAGGTGGTGGTGGCAGCAGCAACAATGGACGTGGTGGTGAATTGCATGGCTTTGCTTATGAGCCTAGGCTTGCCACCCCAGTCACTGGACTTCTGGACCAGTTGACCCTACCATTTCAGCCTTTCAATGGTTAGTTGCTAATTAGTTTCGAATCTGGTGTCTGATGATGATCTCCATTAGTAGCAGCAAGCTAAGCTGCAATGGGTGTTACTCAAATAATATATATAGTACTTGTAGTACAAGATCATCATGTAATTTTAGGGAGGAACTACGTTTCAGATCATGTTTAGGATCTTTTTTTAGTATGCAGCTAGTTCATGTGTAATGTTCTCTCAGCTCTATTATAACTTTCTGTCTGCTCTCTCATGTGTCATGTGAAGATGATATTGATCAGGTGGTACCATTTTGCGTCTTTAAGTTCTTGAAACTGATTCTGGCTTGAATTTCAAGTATACTATTTACTGCAAAAGTTCAACTGTACGTATGCAACAAAATGCCAAATCTATAAACTTATTGTCACCTTATAAATAGTACTGCTCTTAATTGGTTACGTCTACATCCATCGTCAAAGACCTAAACCAATTAGCTCAATTACTAGTTTCTCTCCTTTTGGACTTTCCATTTTGTTTTGGCATATACGTGGATCAACGCAACGGATACCCTGACGTACTGTGTTTTGCATGCACGTGTATATAATATATATATGCTGCAAGCTGGAACACTTGAAAACGATTAATAAATAATAAAAAATAGCTTCCTCAGTTCCTAAAACTTTAGGCTAGACAGTTCAACATGCTGCATCAGGTGCACTTTTGAGTTCAAACTCCTATACGAAAGTACACATGGTGTATCCTTAGGGTAGGATTTAGAACAATTAATAATAATAATTAAAAGTTAAAACGCATATCTTTTGCATTTGATGTGACTGACAGGTTTTTATGTAAACAGAATAGTTGGCGTCTAAAAGCATGCAATTAAATATTTTTTTTTCCTTATATAATAAAGCAAAGACATTATTATCATTCTCTTGGCACTGTTTTTCTTTTTCTTTTATTGAACTTCTTGGTCGGCGTCTTTTTTCAAATTTCTGCGAGTATACACAGTCAACTCTGAAAAATAAAGTAAATAAATATAAAATTTACACGGAAAAATTTTTAATTTTTTAATAATAAATTTTACTTTTTTTTTTTTTTAAAACGACTACACATTTTATATATTTCAAGACTATACGTAACATTTCTCTAATAGTCAATAAAATTAAAAATCCGTACTATTTAGTTTATCAAAAAGTAATTAAGTACGTAAAGACGTGATCTACACCGTTCATCAGTCATTTTTCCTCTGCTTATCGTTCTTTTTGTGCTGTTTTTTTTTTTGTTAAATGTACTTCTCCTGCTTTCGGTTTCTAGCAACAAATGGAACTGTAAATATTATCATGAAGTGAGTAGGAGAGACTTCACTCCCGCAACCACGATAAAAGAAAGCTGAACTTTGGCATTTGGCTTAATTGGTTTGAGCCACCTGGAACTCTGGAAGGATCCATTGGACTTCACTTACAAAGGATCTGAATGACTAATCATACTTGTTTCAGAAGTAATAATAATAAAGATCGTAAGCTAGCTAAAATTGTTACAACCCCTTATTAAGAATTCGGAGTAATTTCATATTTTTTTCAAAGTGTCCAGGATGCATGGCACCTAGTCTAACAACCTCAACTCATATGTCGGTTTCAACAACGATAGCAAATGAATGGACCCTCTTTAAGCTTATACCATCATTGGTATATAGATTAAGAAAAGAACAGAGAGAACTCTTATCAAAAGAGTGGACAATACATATTCTCAAAACTTTATGTGATTAATTAACAAATTATACGCAGAATGGTGGGAATTCTTCTGGAAAAGATGGAGTCTTGCGGACCCACCTGTCTTCATACCAGATTGATCTTCTGAATTAGTTGCCACTTTGAAGCTCGGCTCCAGATCGCCTTTGAAAGGTAAAGTATCAAGGAAGATCAAGGTACAAGTGCAGTAAACCGGCCTTTTTATATACACTTCAAGTCGGTGTGCAAGGAGGGTAGGATTCTTGATATTTGATACAACTTGCTAACGCATCATTTGAGTCTAACCTGGAGGATGAGATGTACTTCTCTCTTGAAGATGGACCTTAGCTCTTCATTAGCTTCAATGCCTATTCTCCTGTTCGCGTAAGAAAGCATGCGTTTATAATTAGGATTGTGTAAAATTAATGAAGATCTAAAACAGATGCTGTCTATTGATTGCGCAGAAAGAGAAATAAACTCTCAAGCAAAAGAGAGTACACTGCACACAGGGTCTTCATACAAGAACCTAAGAACATATATCTGGGAACCAATACAAACCATGGTAGATCAAACTTTTAGTTCTGGGTTAAAGAAAATTGCCGAATTCAGAAAAAATCTCATAAAAAAACTCTCCAAGTCCCACAGGAGATTGTCTTCCCCTGGCATTCTTTTTCCTAGTTGGCAGCTTGTGGTTGGGGGATCCTGATGAGAAGGTAATTAGACTAGACAGGTTCAGTTTCAAGTGGCCTGCCACTATATCTCGTCGAAATCATTCTATAAATTCCTCAAGAAAATCACCCTCACAAACTGATGAGCAGCTTCAGATGATTTTCAAAGATATGGTCAAATTAAGTCCCTTTGATAACCAGGCAAAGTTCAAATGCTAAGATCATGAATTTAGACGCCTCCTGGCAGAGAACAGATTGGTAATGCACAAACTTCATAACTCCAGTTCTATTTCATTCCAAAATGACAACAGGATCTGTTCTAATATGAATAGATGATCAAACAAGAGAGCTACGATTAAAAAAATATTAAAATACTAGTCACTACAATGAGAAACTACAAAAAGATCAATAATCTTAAAGCAAGGAATTTAGCAGATTACCCTATTTTGGAGCCCTTTTTCCCCACAAGAATCTTGCGCTGGCTTAGCTTGTGGGTGATTAAGTGCTGCTCAATCCTTAGAGAACCATCCCTTAATTCCTTCCAGTCCATTAAACGGTGTTCAATATTATATGGTATTTCCTAAAAGGAGCAGAATACATAGTCATTATCTAAGCTAATTCCTGAAATGCCCAGATGTCCTATTGGCAGATGAATGCCATGGCCTTAAAGTAGAAACATGAGAAAATCCCAGGTCTACCTGATGAACATGGTCCAATAGCCTTTCACGGACAACTTCTAATGATATGTTCTTCATAACTTCTTCACTCATAGCAAAAGGATCTTCATCCCAGGGCCTTTTAACTGCCTAAGGATTAAAAGCCACTGAAAAGTCAGAGTTAGGAGAACAACTTGATCGAGTGAATAATGAATAGAAAGAGCAATGCCAATTTCATCAGGTTTCTTTCACAATCCATTCACAGTGTATCACCTATACCTTTCCTGTCATGTAAGAATTTTGATTTCAGGGATCAAGAGGATCCGAAAACAGGTCAGTACGATCTCTCTCTCTCTGTGTTTATTTTCATGAACAAACATTGCACTAGGGAACTGCATTTAAAGGCCTATGAATATTCGAAAATATAAAGACGAACTTATTATATGCAGGAGGTAGATTATACTAATCCCACAAGCTGAAAGTTCATGAAACGTTCTGTGGATAATATAATTCAAAATGAGTAAACCATCCAAATATGTCTACTGTTATTGACATTAACCAGATGAACGAAAACAAATAAACCACAGGCTATATGAGTATCCCAGTTAAAGTTAGATTTAAACCGTCTGGAACATAATTCTTCATAGAATATTAATTCTGAAACGAGTGAGAAGAACTAGAATATTAATTCTTCCAAGAAAGAAGTAAAGGTGCAAAGGCATGATGTTAATAATAACTATATATACATATATACCAAATAATACAAATCAGAAAAAAATTTCTTCTGACAATCAGAAGTTATAAGAGAGCCCATAACTATAGTCCACACAAGAGACAATAGCAAACCAAAAAGCTGGTCTGCAATGTTTAGGCTGATAACCAGATGACATTCTAAACTACATACTGTAATAACGTAAATTCCAGAAATCTCTTATTAACAAAAGTTCAAATACAATTAGGAATAGAAAATGAAATGGTAGTACAACAACATGCCTGCTCCATCAAATATTGGGTTAGACCTTTCACTCCATAGCCCTTAAGTCCTGAAATCATGAAATACCTACAAAATTAAATTAAATTATATGCAATCAGAAGCGATCCGAAACACTGCAAAGTTTTCAGAAAGGTCACAACCTAACATTCTTGTATTCCCTGCAAGAAAACTTACCTTTCAAATCCAGTAAGATCTTTAAATTGTTCGGCTGCCTCTAACAGATCTTTCTTTTTCTCAACTAAATCCACCTTATTCATACATAAGATGCGCTTCTGTTTTGGGTGTGGTTGTGCTCCCATTCGTTGGATCAATCTTGTCACCCTTAAATCAGGCCTGAATGTATGGAAAGATGCAAAAGGTCCAAGTAATCAAAGACTGAAATATGATTATAAATAGCAGTGGATTCATTAGCATTTATTCACAAAAAGGGCTATAAAAGAGGTATGATACAGCAGATTGTAAATTGTTTCGCATTATATTAAGTTTACATACAACTCAAATTAAGTAATCAGATGATGGTTGATAACCTTTTGCATCATTGTGAGGTAATTAGCACTTTATGGAATTCTGCTTTTAGCTTGGTTGCACTAAATTAGGTCATGCCTCAACGGGGCTTCAATTCATCGTGAAACATTATCGAAAAACAATTCCCTCTGATTTGATGTGGTGCATTTGGAGGCAAAGAAATTATGGAGTTTTGAGTATTGTGAGTGGTTGGAGGATCTCAGGGCTTTCTTCCCTAATTCCCTTTCTGTTCGGATACTAGTCATTTTGGTTCTATTTCTAGTTTTAAGGACTTGCGCTTTTTGTCCTGTTCAAGTGGATCTCGTGGGTACTTTCTCTGCATTTGGGTAGCACCCTTATAGCTTCTATTGATAAAAGTTTTACTTATTTTAAAAAAAGCAATTCTCTCGGCAATCCTCCATCTATTCTGAGTGGATGGAGGATCTCAGGGCTTTCTTCCCTATTTCCCTTTCTCTGATACCACTCATTTTGGTTCTATTTCTAGTTTTAAGGACTTTTCTTGCGCTTTTTGTCCTGTTTAGGTGGATCTCGTGTGTACTTTCTTTGCATTTGGGTAGCACCCTTATAGCTTCTATTGATAAAAGTTTTACTTATTCATTAAAAAAAGCAATTCTCTCGGCAACTTCAAACCCTTTTGCCTCTTGAATGAGTGGGGCATTAGTATCTCATCACTAGTAAATCCAAAACTTGGAATGCTCAAGGATATTAAATAATAGTTAATATATAAAGCGAGTGAAACTTGTCACTTTTGGTACAAGCAATGAGAAATACTGATATCAACAATAAGCAAACAACAACGAAGAACCATGCAAGCCCTTTGAGAGGCTTATTAATCATTTTATTATGGAAAAAGGTGTGACTAAGGGTTTCAATTTGATTCTTATAGCAAATAATTTTTTTTTGATTGGCACTGAGTGTCCAGGAACAACATCCTGACTAATCCTGAGAGTGCATAGGCCCTCGGTAAGGAGTTTCCCACAAATGCACATCAGGTAATTCAAAAAGAAAATCCCCCAGTCCGATTGCCCCTAGAGATTGTTTGCACCCAAGGGGATTTGAACCTTAGACCTAGAGGGAGCATACCCCCAAGCCCAAGGCTTTTACCACTTGAGCCAACCCCTTGGGGTTCTTATAGCAGATAATTGACAAGAAAATAAAAGGCTCAGGTAAGATTTTGAAACCTAAGATAATAAATTCTAACAATCAATATACGAGAATGTTCTTATGATCAATAAAATTTTGTTTACCGATCAAAACAAAAATATACAAGAATGAGAAGTTTCCTCTAGAAAAACAAGCCTAGAAAAAAAAAAAAAAAAAAAAGAAAAAAAAAAAAAGAAGACAATTTAAATGACAAGCAAAAAACAAAGATTACTTCACATTTCAATCTCATAAACTCGAAGGAAGGTTTTTCAATACAGACCTTTGGAACATGGTATTGGTAAGAAAGTGTTGGCCAAAATGTATGGAATGGAACTTAGGGAAATGTTATTGTCAAGTTATATTGATCCCAACACGATTTGAATAAATGGGCATCTAGATACACTTCTTTACACGAACCTTTTAATAAGTCAGAAGGAAAGCATATATCTGTTGTTCAATGTATGTTTTGACTTTTCTCTCTCTTCTCTCATGTCTCTTCGTCTTCCTATTCCAGGCACTTCTCGCCAGGAATAATCCTTAGGATAGGTTTGGATAGTGAGATAAGAATTTTTTGTTTTAAATAAAAGTTTAAAATATTATCTTTTAATATTATTATTGTTTTGGGATTTGAAAAAGTTGAATTTTTTATTATATTTTATGTAAGAATTTGAAAAAATTGTAATGATGAGATGAGAAGGGAATTTTGTGTCTCATCCCACTTGCCAAACCTATCCTTAATCTTACCAGTTTCTTTCTGTTTGTTTTTTCCTTATTTCAAGTTAATATCTTTTTATCGGGGCTTGGAGCTATTTCTTTTCTTTTTATATGTGGAAGATGGAGCGTAGACTACAGGTAGAAGCAAAGCTGTTTGTTTTTCTCAGGAAAGGGGGCAATCTTTTCTGTATTTCTGAGAAGAGTAGGAAGAAAATGAAGTCTCTTTATCTTGGTAGAGGAATGGTTAACTGGATGGCTATGGTGGTGGAGGAGTGTTTGAGGTCTCTTGGTAACATGCGATCATATCAGACTAGATGGGAGGGGTATAGAGTTTTCTTGGTTCAAAGATGCCACAACTCGTATGGAAGTTTTGTAAGGTTGGTTGAGTATGGTACAATCGGGAAGGGAATTATTGTGATCCCAAAAGGTTGGAAAGGGAGTGGATGGGCTGGTTTTGTGAGGAAAATGAGAGAGATCGTAGGTTTTCAACCCTCTGTTTCAAGTCTAGAGAACAAAGTTGAGACTAATAGTGGTGGTGCTCCACAGGACTACAGAGGGAAAGAGGTGATCGCGGGCAATTCTAGTAGAGGTGCTAATTCTCCTCGTAAAGTTTCGTACTTCTTAGTGTTGATGAAGCCAATGACTAGGTCAACTGGTTCACGTTATAATAGTGGCAATGGAGATTAGAGGAAGGATGATCTTGTGCTGGAAGGAAGAAATGGTAAGGACTGCTTGAAAGGTGAGCCCTAGCATAATCGTAAAGATGGCGGTGCCAATGGTTGGCCTTCCGAGGTGATGCAAAGGTTTGGAGAAGTCGAGGGGTCGCTATGGCATATTCAGGTGAAGCTTATTGGCTGGAAGGAGAGGTTCGAAGCTTTGTTGAAGAAAGTAGATGGGGCCTGGGCTTGTTAATAGGCTTGGGCTGTGAATTTGTGGGTCTTAAGGAGTCTAACGAGGTGACGGGGGAGTCTTCTGGGCTTAAGGCTTTTAAAGATACGGTGGGATATGGACTGGACAAAGGCCGCATTAATAGGCCTGTGAAATGACGGGCTAAGCTTCAACAAGGGTTTTTGAGACCCAAGAGCCAGATAAGCATGGTGGCTCAGCCCAAACTAACGACGACTCCAATGGCTGTGTCGTCAACACAGAATGGGTCTACAGCGGCAGGCGACTCTTCTTGAGGTATTTCGGCGTCGAGTTATTTGATCTGTAAGTGGAGGGCTGATGTAATTTGCTTTTAGGAAACCAAATTGAAGATTATTAATTAACTATTGTTAATAGTTTGTGGAGTTGTCATTGTATGGGGTGGGCCCGCGTTAGTTTCGAATGGGGCTTTGGGAGGCATCATTGTTATGTGGGATAGGAGGACTGTGGAGTTAATAGAACATTATGTGGGAGAATATGTGGTGGCTTGCCATTTTAAGAATGTTGATGACGGATTCGAATGGGCTTTTGCGGGTGTTTATGGTCCTAATTTGGACGGTAGTAGGAGAATTTTGTGGGATGAAATGGCGGGTCTTTGCTGTTGGTGGGACCTTCCTTGGTGTTTTGGAGGGGATTTCAACAATACTCGGTTTCCTAGCGATTGAGTGGGGACTCTTACATCTCTCATGCAATGACTGTATTTTCAGATCTATTTTTGAGTTGGATCTTATTGATTTACCTATGATAGGTGGGGATTATACGTGGTCCAATGGGAGAGCATGGTCTAGGCTGGACAGATTTTTGGTGTCGGCTTCTTGGGAAGCTTATTTTCCTGATTTGTGTCAGAAGAGGCTACCAAGGATTTGTTCTGATCATTATCCTATTATGTTAGATTGTTGGGGCATTATAATTTTTAATTGGTGCATTCATTCTCGATGCCGGCACCGCACAAAAACCTACCACTCCAAAAGGGTGGGGGCATTATTGGAGGGCGTAGGTACTTTAAATTTGAAAATTTGTGGTTGGAGGATGAGGGCTTTGTCGATAGGATGAGGATTTTGTGAGGGCAAGACAAATTCTTGATTCAGTTTTTATAACTAATGAATGTTTGGAAAGGAGAATTAGATTGGGCGAGTTTGGTATTCTAGTTAAATTGGACATGAAAAATGCATATGATCAAGTTAACTGGGAGTTTGTCTTATACTTGGTAGATATGGTTTTGGAGAGAAGTGGTGTTTGTGGCTCAAGCATTGTATTTCGACAGTTAGATTCTCTAATTTGGTGAATGGCACCCCGATTGGTTTCTTCAATAGTTCCCGTGACTTGAGACAAAGGGATCCTCTGTCTCATTTTCTTTTTGTTCTAGTTATGGATACTTTTGAGTAGAATGATTGAAGCAGCAGTGGATGAGAGTTTCTTGTTGGGATTTTTGGTGGGAGATGAGACTCGGGGCAGCATAGAAGTCTCACACCTTCTTTCTGCAGATGACACTTTAATTTTTAGCGAGACCAATCAAGATCATCTTCGTTCTTTGAGAGCCTTTTTGCTATGTTTTGAAGCTGTTTCTGACTTAGAATTAACTTTTCTAAGTCTGAAATTGTTCCAGTTGGCTCTGTTATGAATATTTTGGATTTGGCTAATATCTTAGGGTGTAAGGTATCCTCGTTGCCTATGAGATATCTTGGTCTTCCTTTGGGAGCTCCTCACAAATCTATAACGATTTAGGATGGTGTGATTGAGAATATTGAGAGGAGGTTAGCTGGTTGGAAAAAGCTATTCTTGTCTAAAGGGGGAAGAATTACTTTGATAAGGAGTACATTGTCTAGTCTTCCAATGTATTTCCTTTCTCTTTTCCCTTTGCCTGCAGGGATGACAAATAGAATTGAGAGGATCTTTCGGAATTTTTTGTGGGGAGGTAACGGGGAGGAAAGAAAGTTTCACTTAGTTGGAATAAGGTTTGTTCACCGGTTTCTTGTGGAGGATTGGGGGTGTGAAATTTGAGGCTCTTTAACAAAGCTCTTTTTGGGAAATGGCTTTGGATTTATCATCTTGAGAGGGATGCATTATGGAGAACTATTGTTGATGTTAAATATGGTAGGATGTGGGGGAGTTGGTGTTCTAACAAAGTAGGTGGGTTTGTGGAAGTCTATTTGAATGGGTTGAGGGGTTGACAAGAGCGTATGGGGGGGATTTGTGGAAGTCTATTTGGATGGGTTGAGGGGAATTTGTCAACCATTTTAAATACAAGGTGGGGGATGGAACAATGATTAATTTTTGGCATGATATTTGGTTTGGGGATTCTGCTCTAAAGAATGTTTATCCCTCCCTTTTTAGTATTGCTAGAGATCAAGATGCTGCAGTGGCTGATTCCTTTACTTTTTAAAATAATAATCTTCAATGGAATGTCAATTTTATTAGAGATGTGTGTGATTGGGAAGTGAATGTAGTCTCTGATTTTTTTGGAAGATTATATGATATGAAGATTGTTTAGGGAAGGGAGAATAGTCTGCTGTGGATTCATGCTGGAAATTCCAGATTTTCGGTTAGCTCCTTTTTTTTTTTTGATAAGTTAAAATTTTTATTAAACACAATGTAATAGGTGAAACCCAAGTACACAGGAAGTATACAAAAGAAACACCTAGTTACATTCTAATACTAGAAAAGCGAAGACAAGAACTTGCTTACAGCCCTCCCTTGAGTACAATAGCAAAGAACCAGCTAAGCAGAGTGCTTATAAAAAACTTCCAAAATGCATCTATATTGCATTCTCTATCATTAAAGCACCTCTCGTTTCTTTCCAACCAAATACACCACATAATACACAGAGGCATCATTTTTCATACGGCTGCCACTTGGGAACAAGTATGCATTTGAAAGTTGGTCCAGCTTGCTAGAAAATCGACCACTGTTTTTGGCATAACCCAGCTCAGCCCAACCCTTCCAAACACTCCATCCCACAGCACTTTAGCCATTTCACAATGAAGTAGATGGTTCACTGATTCCGCTCCTTTCCTGCACATGAAGCACTAATCCAAAACAATCATTCCGCG
This sequence comes from Cyclocarya paliurus, assembly GCA_029856935.1. Lineage (NCBI taxonomy): Eukaryota > Viridiplantae > Streptophyta > Magnoliopsida > Fagales > Juglandaceae > Cyclocarya > Cyclocarya paliurus. Next base: position 20,085,105 of record CM056951.1, read on the forward strand.
CTTCCTCAAGTTATCTATAGTCTGAATATTCCCTATTGCTGCTGTCCATACAAAAAAAGCCACCCTTGTTGGAACATGAGCCTTCCAAATCCTCTTCCAAGGAAAGCAAATATGGTGCTGATTTAGTATCACCTTATAGTATGACCGAACTGTAAACTTTTTAGAAGCTGTTTGTCTCCAGCATAATTGGTCCCTTCCCTGTCTTCTTATCTCCACTAGATACAACAATCTGAAAAAATCAGTAACCTCTACTTCCCAATCCTGGGCAGATCTGGAGAAACTTACATCCCAAAGCACCACTCCATTGGAAAAACCCATCAACTCTAAAGCTGAAGCTTCCTTATTAGTCGCCAATCTGAAGACAACTGGAAAGGCTCTAGACAATTTAGTATCCTCACACCAAACATCAGACCAGAATCTGATTTTTGAACCATCAGCAACCGAAAAGTTAACTTGTTTCAAGAAACAGCCCCAACCTTTCCTAATAAACTTCCATAGACTCACTCCATACGAACCCCCCTACACTCCTTGGTGCACCAACCTCCCCAATCACTACCATACTTTCGATCGATCACCCCCCTCCATAATGCTTCCTCTTCCCCATGATATCTCCATAGCCACTTCCCAAAAATGCCTTATTAAAACTACATAAGCTATGAATACCCAAACCTCCATCAACAATCGGGTAACAAACTTTTTTCCAACTCACTAGGGGAGTTTTAGTCTCCTCTCCCATGCCTCCCCACAAAAATTCTCTATACAATTTTTACTCATCAAAAAAAAAAAAAAATTCTCTATATAATTTTTCAATACGATTGGCCACGCCAACTGGTAAAGGGAATAAAAAAAGTAGGTAGGGATATTAGAGAGAGTATTCTTTATAAGAGTAATCCTACCCCCTATAGATAAATATGTCATTTTCCATGTTGCCAACTTCTTCTCTATCTTCTCGACCACCCCATCCCAAATGTGTTTGGCCTTAAAAGATGCCCCTAGCGGTAGTCCCAAGTATTTTATGGGCAGAAAAGCAACTTTGCACCCCCAGAAATTCTGCCAAGTGATGAATGTATTTCGGTTTGTTGCCCGAGTATTTCGGTTGGCTCCTTTTATAAGGCATTAACCTATCATTGTGTCAATAAATACCCCTAGAAATGCATTTGGAGATCTAAGGTGCCTAGTGGCTAGTAAGGTGGCATTTTTCTGTTGGTTAGTGTCTTTTGGAAAAATTTTGACCACTAATAATTTGAGAAAGCGTGGATTATTTGTTGCAGATTGGTGCTTCATGTGTATGAAAGATGGTGAATCTGTTGATCATCTATTTCTTCGTTGTGAGATGGCTAAGACTTTGTGGGATGAGATTTTGGTAGGATGGGTATTGCTTGGGAGATGCCTAAGCAAGTGGTGGATCTTTTCGCATGTTGGCAAGGTTTTAAGGGGAGAAAACGCATTGTTGCCATATGGAATAGAGAAAAAATACAGATTAGCCACTGTTCATGGCTGATCTGTAACACACCTTACGTGTCGCCCCTAGGATCTAATTAAATTTTGCAAGCGCCTCATTTTGCAAGCTAGCTGTAGCGTCATACCATTAATTGACTTCAAAAATTAATTAATTTTTTTAATAATGCTACTATGCCGCCTCATTTTGACCGCTCATGTATTTAATTTTTTTTCTTTTACTTATTGATTAAGGAAGTGACTATTAGTATATTGGTGTATTTTTTTTTAAAATATTTAAATATGTTAAAAAAATGTAAAGAAAATAAAAAATAAAAAAGTGAGATTTGTACTAGTGGTTACGCCCAACGGTCAAAGCTAGGTGGCACATTAGCACTACTCGTTTTTTTTTTTTTTTATGGTCCACCATTTATAAATTTCGAGGGGAACATTTTTCTTTGCATAAATATGGTTACAAATTTGTAGAACCCCTAAGTGGTAACTATATAATTGCAATATATATAGAGTTCTGTTACGTACAGTCACTTTTACGTATTCTTTGTGCATTTCACTAATGTGATTAACCAAAATAGTTATTTTATATTAAAAAAATGTGGCGCAACCAATCACATTAATGGAATGCGCAATCAATATGCAAAAGTGACTTTTTTTAATATAAAATAACTATTTTGGTCAATCACATTAGTGAAGTGTACAAAAAGTACACAAAAGTGACTGTACATAATAGAACTCTATATATATTGCAATTATATTATTACCACTTGCATAAGGGGTTCTACAAATTTGTAACCATATTTATGCAAAGAAAAATGTTCCCCTTGAAATTTATAAATGGTTGACCATAAAAAAAAAAAAAAAATTTAAGCCTGCCAGTAATTAGATCCTGGGGGCACTACCTCCATCCCTGAAAGACACGTAGGATTCCTATAGATCAGTCGTGAACAGTGGCTGATCTGTAGCTTTTCTCTATGGAATATGATCCTTCGTGTTTGATGTGGTGCTTATGGTTGGAGAGGAATGGGTGGTGCTTTGAAGATAGAGAACACTCTATGGGAGAACTTAGGGAGTTTTTCTTTAGTACTTTGTGTTCTTGGGCTAAGGCTCTTGTATTGAATGGAGATAATCTTCATGATTTTGTTTAGCCTTTTCTAGTTTCTAGCTGGTATCTAGGTGTTTTCTCTTGTATACTTCATGTGTACTTGGGCTATGCTACTTGGTAATAAAATTCTCTTATTACTTGTCAAAAAATTCAGAAGGAATTTTACTAGCTAAAACAAAATCCTATTGCATACAGCCAATGCAACATATTTACACCTGAATATGATCTATAGCCCCTTCCCCTCTCAGCATATTTGCACCAGAATGCTATGAAGTTATCCGATTGAAAAGTGTAATTAGCATGACAGAGTGAAAATAAGAGCAGACTGTCTTCATAACAGATTGGTACAAAGAGTAAAATTTAACAAACACCTCACATGCAAACGTAACCACATACACTAAATACAAGCGGAAACATGTATGCAAACAAACAAAATTGACAATTTTGTAAAGTCCCTACCACATAAATGTTCTAGAATAAATATAGGAAAAAAAGGAAGTTTTAATGGAATTCTAAGCTATATGAAACTTTTGACTAATGGAAACTAGATGGCATGTACATCAAGGTATCAATCTTCAGTTTTTTTTTTATATACCTTAAGCTTGTACATCTTCAGTCTGAATAAAATAATTTTCTTAAAATAAAAAGAAATTTAACATATGGAAAAATAAAAAAAAGTATCGAGTCTTCTTGTGATCAAATTCTGTTCACTGACCTGGTAAGATGCCTATGGACATCGAAAATAACAATGAGCACATCATAGAGATTAACAGAACTCCAAGCACTTTCCACACGAACCTTCATATCCTTGTGAAGATGTCCACTTTTATTCAACATAAGTCCTGGCGTATCAAAAAAACACTGCATGGGGCATACAGAGAACCATCAAGTAATAATATTATCAAATAGCACAAAACCACAGTTACAACAAAGAAATTGTGCAGTTACAATAATGATTATGTGTAATCCTAAAAATTCTCTCTCGCTAGAAAACATAAAGACAGTGGGAAATACCATTAAAGTCATGTTGTAAGACTCATTTTTATGTGCTTTAGAGGAGGAAGAGTAACATGAAAGAAAAAGGATAAATAGCATTTTACATGAGAAATGCTTCAGTTTTTGCGGAAAAAATAATTGAATTAGAAAATTTTTAATATTTCAATATTAACTGGAATGCATTCCAAAGAAAACAATTAGCCACAGAGTTAATAATTACAGAAAAATGGAAATAAAATCCTTGATCCCCCTATTTAAAATTTAGTATAATCTCCCACGACTTTATTGAAATTCCTAAAGCTTCACACAGAGGCATTGACTTAGCTGAAAAAGTCTTTGAACACAGGTGATATCCCTATCTGGTGAGCCTCTACAGATGGTTCTTTTTCCACTAGATCAGCCTGGGCTCTAATTAGAAAACTTCAGGGCAGCAAGTGCATTGACAATAGTGTGCATGTAGTAGATATCTTCCCACTAAGGTTTCTGTGCTCGTGAAGGTATTTCTATAGTAGTCCTCCCTTTGATGTCAATACTCAGAAGTTAAGCATTTCATTAGCTTCAAAATGTGATTGCTGTGTTGCTCCAAATGATGAATCTCTGGACCATGTTCTGTGTCTGAAAGAATTGGCTCCTTATGTATTGAACTATTTTTCAGCGTTAGGAGGATTGAATTGTTTGGAAGGGCAATCATGGTCTAGTAGGGTACTCTGCGGTTCCAGAAGGCAAGAAAGTGCTCACGGCTTGGTAACTGGTTTGTTCCATCAATTACTAGTTGGACTCTTTGGAATGCTCTGCCAGAATGGAAGCTCAGTTTGTGAATCCTTGGACACATATTTTTATCTAGATTTGTACAACCCATCATTATGTTCTTTTATGCATCTGAAGCCCAATCTTAGATGTACATTATATCATATAGAAAACTTAGAATATTTATTAAGTTACATATATTCATTAGTTACATGGGATGTAGAAACTATATGGATGTGATAAAGATATGGAATTGATATGGATTATAATTTAGAATTATTAAGTTTTACAAGCAGATGCACACCTTCTGTATAATTCATGTGTTTACATAGAAAGAAGTGAGGAGGTAATATATCAAAATAAGATACGCACAATTTGGGTGTTTTCTTTTGTCATCACTCCTAACACTTCATGAGTAGTGGTGTTTGTCTTCCGGGAAACAGCAGCAACCTTTGTTCCAACCTGTGATAGATGTACCACAGATATAACACATGCATGCAGTTATCTAATAAAAAATGCTAGAAATGAAAGATGCTGGGAAAAAAATCATAATTAATGCTAGACAGAAGAAGATGATAATGTCAACAACAACAACACCAACACAAACACAAACACAAACACAAACAATAATAATATCAATATTAGTAATAAAATAATTACTGAATAATGCTAATATGCATAAAGCATACTGTACAATCCATTGTGGAACGGGAGGCCAAGAGAGAAGGATAAACTCCCTCACATAATAATAATAACAATAATAACGACAACATTAACAATAACAACATTTATATGGAAAGGAATGTCCACACAGCAATGCACTGCTTTGATAAAAGAGAATTTTAAGGGAAACTTTTTTCTTGATAAGTAAAATTTTAAGGGAAACTACCATTAAACCAGTCCATATATGCCGCACCATTGGTTCTCTATTTCTTGGAATGTGAAAAGGTTCCAGATACCCATTTAATAAAGTATTTCCACACCAAAGATCATTCCAAACCTGAATTCATGTATCAACTCCTACCTCACAACTAATAAATTTATAAAAGTTCCCCGAACATCCCACTTGCCAAAACTAACGCACTTGGCTCAATAATTATTGCATCAATGATGCCCAAGGCTCAGCAGTATGTATCAGACTTGAAAAAATAAATTACAAATCATACAGGCACCATGAAAAAGCAATAGAAGACACCATCCATGGTATAAAACTTTGATCTATTTTGCACAAACTACCATGTAACTCATTGATGATACTCCAGGCATCAAATGTTTTTTTATAAGTACTCTCAAACATACTACTTTTGCGTCATACATAGTAATCCCAAACAAGAAAAAGAAAAAGAAAATAGATATAAAGACACTAAAAGTTGATTTTTTCTTAGGTCTGCCATAGTTAGTCACAACATGTTTTTGATAAATACTGCAATCTTATTTGAAGTGCAGATAACGGCAACCCAAGTACACGGGAAGTAGATAAAAGAATAAACCCAACCAGTGAGAAAAGAAAAAGGAACAAAAATCTTTGACACCTATGAAGCTAAAAAAACATGGGACCTTTTTCATGCAGCCAATCAAATATAAAGGGAGTTGAATATTAAGAACTTTAACTATATCACTGTCCTCCCACGGGCTTCAAATGTGTGGTCACTGTGTTCCTACCAAATAAAACACATTTTTTATAGGTAATCAAGAAGTTTTATTCATAAGAAAAGAAAGCATAGCCCAAGTACACAGGATGTATACCTGAGAAGTACCTACCACCAAATACAACACATTAAGCACATAGGAACCATCCTCCAAGCTTTATAGTTATACGACTCCTGTAAGGACTCCACCAACAAGCCAATAGCTCTGTTGGGGCAAAACCCACAAGATCCCAAAACTGCAGAACACCAAAGCTCACAAATACCTAGTTACCTCACAATGAAGCAAAAAAATGACGAATGATTTCTCCTCATTGCTTACACATATAACACCACGACAATGCTACAATGTGCCTCTTCCTCAAATTATCCAGCATTAAAATCTTCCACAAAGCTGTCACCTAAACAAAAAAAACTACCCTATAAGGCACCATATTTCTGTAAATACTCTTCCAAGGGAATGGAGAGCCAACTTGTAGACTGAGCATGTCAAAGAAAGACAGCCTCAAAGGCCCCCCTTTTTGGATTAGGATCCAACAACTTTTGTCCACACCACCACTTCTCAACCGGAAAGGGTAAAAATTGTTTAATCATGAAGAGAACAACTCCAACACTGCCAGTCCTGGGCTGATCCAACAAAGTCACATTTGATTGTGGTATGTTATCAGAGATCTGCAAATGGTCTATGGCCAAAGCCTCCTCACAACAAGATATGGGAAACAACTCCTGGAAAAAAATCTTCAAAGCTGGTCTCTACACCACACATAGTACCAAAATCTTATTTTAGACCTGTCACCGACCTCATATCTAATTTTTTTGATAATTAATCAAGAAGTTTTATTCATAATAATAGGTAAAGCCCAAGTACACAGGGAGTATACATGAGAAATACCTAGCTATAATTTACAATTGAAAGAAGAAATTCGTGGACATTGAGTCCATTACAAACAAGAGCCCCCACCCAAGAAAACAATGTTTTAAAGAAAAAAACTTTCAGCTCCTCCATTGTTCTCTCTTGGTTTTCGAAGCTTCTATCATTTTGCTACCGCCAAATACACTAACACATACATATAGGGACCATTTTCCATATTGCTGCAACTTGTGTATTTCCTCTAAGGCCTCTCCAGCATGCTAGAAAGTCCACAAATCTGCCGGGCATGACCCATGATAAACCAAGTCCCGTAAAAAAATCAGCCCACAGGGTCCTAGCCACCTCGCAATGTAGAAACAAATGATCAACAGATTCGCCATCTTTCTAACACATCTAACACCAGTCTAACACATGCAACCCCTCTCTTTTTGTCCTTTTCTCCAATCTGAGAAGCCATCGTCTGACACATACTGCCACCAGCAGCCTCAACATAGGACCTGGCTTGCCCACCCACATCTTTCCCCTTCCCCTCATCATGACCCACTACTAGAACCTTAGGGAAGCAAGACAGCATATGCTTCATTTCCATGGACAGATTTTTCCACCCCCGTCCTTCCATCCCTGCCGGAAACACCAGCATTCTTCAACATCCATGACCACCGTATTCAGTTACTTCCAAGTAATGCCCAAAAGCATTAACACGCAGATGAGCAACTAATGCCACGGACTCAGCTTGAAAAGTCTTATAAAATTTCTTCCCTCTGCAAAGTAGCATTCATCCATCGTATTTGCCAGCCAGCGAGCGCAAGAAATACTGAAAGTCATCTCCTTTGAAAACTTCCTACCTCTTTCAGTAATATGAAAACAATTTCCCCCCTCTAGAGATAAAATGAACACCTTATTTTCTATTAATAAGTGTTTTATGACACCCATCTTAACTCAGAACTATAACAAACTCAAAGAAAAACTAATGAGAAGATGATTCCAGAGAAGAATCACCAGAAGAGATCCCCCATGTTAGAAACTGTACGGAGAGAAAAACTCCCCTTCTAGTTTCCCACCTATATCTTACAACATACTGACATCATATCTAATAAAACGGCAGAAATCCCTTTGACCCCTTCTAATTTTTTTCCACACCCCAACCGCATAAAGCCCACAAACCTCATTTGAACACCACTTGTCCTACATGCTACCAAGTATGCACCACCAATCTCCTGTTAAAAAGAGCCTTGTTAAAAAAAAAAAAAAAAAAAGACAGATTTCTTACCCCATAATCTCCTGGTGAAATCGAGGTGCAAGCTTAGACCACTAGACTAGGTGAAACTAGAACTCATTGCCAACGTCTTGCACAAGCTCTACAACAGCCGAACCTTCAATATTTCATTTGGGGGGCGTGGGGTTTGTGAAAGTTGTGGACCCATTAAATATACGTTAGGATTGAGAAAGTTTTTTGGAGATGTTTATATTGGGGTTTAAAAATTGGAGGTCTATCAAGAAATGTAAAAGATTCCAATGAAAAACTGTAACCCCTTGGACCAGGTTTGAGCTATTATGGTAGTTATAGTCCTATGGATGGATCTGACTTCTAATTTTGTGCACCACGGTGCACTTGTGGAAAACTCCTTGCCAAGGGCCTATCCACCTCCAGGATTAGTTGGGCCGCTGTTCTCGGACACCCAATACCAATCAAAAACTCATGTTAACCTTGTAAAATAGAATATAAGAATCTGACCAACACGGTTATACACTACGACGTAGATTAAACAACCACAAAAACTGCGTTGCAGAATATGGGCATAGAGAACACCCCCCCTCCCCCCCGGCGGGGGGGTTCCACAATTATGCAGTGGAGTCAACTATCAAAGAACAGTACGTCTCACAATCAAAAAGAAAATGAACTTCGCTGAACTCCAACATCAATATCTTCTTTTTTTTTATATTTAAGTAAACATATCTTACCAAAAACTCATTTTCTCTTGCAAACATATGGTGAAATGCAAACTAATCTACATCCAAAATCGCAAACCACCTTCAAATTTCGTTTCTTTTTTTATAAGTTAACATTCCAAACAATATAAAATGATGACCACAGTCCCAGTCGTATATCATAAAGTCAAAGACTCAAAATACTCTTCGTTCAAAACCATATAACCAAACTACGATCCGAAAAATTCAAATATCCAAATGCCAAGTCAGTTGCCAATAAAACCAACCATGTAGTTCGTCAGTGCAGACTTCCCAGCATTTGGAGCACCGATTATCCCGACCGACAATGACTTCTGGTCCTCCTCCTTCACTACCGTGACCTCATCTTCCTCCCCCACCTCATCGTCCGCTGCCTGTAACGCTGCCTCGAGCAGCACCTTGGCAAGCACTCTCCTCTTCCTCTCCTCCTCTTTCTCCAAAATCCTCAATTTTCCTTTCTGGGTCTCCTTTCCGAAGATTAACTGATCAGCTTTTTCTCTATATTTCTCGTCCCAAGTGGGCTGCTGAGCGGTTTCAGTGTTGGGTTCCGAATTAATGGTTGGTAATGTGTAATGGTTACTGTCAAAGACTGAGTCTGAGCCATTTTCAGAGTCTGAGAACGTAAGTGAGTGTGCGTTATCGTCTTCTTGAGGCTGGGCTGAGTAAAATTGAAGAAGAAAGGTTGGGTGGAGATGAGTTCTGTAGGGTTTTGGAGGGAAGGTCGCGAGGGTTCTCAGAGCTCTCAAAGCTTTCATATCTCAGCTTCTATAGACACAACATATAGAGAATGCGAGCGGGCGAGAAAGGTTTGCTCGGCACTTGTAGTGTAGAAGTATATATGAAAGGTCCTAATGGTTTTGCGGAGGTATGCGTTGCAGAGCGCTGGATTTTGGGGTTTCAGGGTTTTGGGTTTTGGCTTCTTTGTCTATTCTTCATTGTTTGAAGTTTTTCGTTTTCGGGTAAATTTATTACATGGCATTAGGATTATTTCAAAATTTTCATCCTATCTCATCTCATTATTATAAATTTTTTAAATTTTTATATAAAATATAATAAATAATTCAATTTTTTCAAATCTTAATTCAATTTTTTTAAATCTCAAAACAATAATATTATTAAAAAATATATTTTTTTAATTTTTATCTAAAATTAAAAATTCTTATCTTACTATCCAAGCATAACCTTTTCAAACGGAATTCGCTAGGCTTAGCAGCAGACTAGTTTGGTTACTCAATCAATCTCAATTCATCGTTATAATTTTTTCAAATTTCAATATAAAATATAATAAACAATTCAACTTTTTCAAATTTCAAAATAATAATAATATTAAAAAATAATATTCTAACAATATTTTATCATATCAACTCAACTCAGTTCAATATCCAAACGCAGCCTAAAGAGATAATAACAATTTGTATGTGTAGTTATTTTTGTATATTTTATTAATGTGATTGGCTGTATTATTTTTTATAATATAAAATAATTATTTTTGATCAATCACATTAGTAAAATACACAAAGAGTATATAAAAGTAACTGTATATCACTGAACTCTTCAGATAAATAATAGATCTCACACTATTTATATTTGTCTAAATCAATTTTTTGAATAATCATAAATATTTCATAAATTATTAGATTTTTTTTATAAGTATAATAAATATTATTAGATCCGCTTCATTTATCTATTTCTCTCATGCTACTTATAAAAAAAAAAATCTATTTCTCTTATGCTTTAAGACTTAAGTTTAGGGATGTAATTGGTCCATTTTGATCTGATTTTGGACAAATTTTGAGACTGATACTGCAACAGTTACTCTTCTAAACTGATACTTTCAATTTTACTGATTTCGATCCAGTTCAGTCTGATTTTCCAATTTTTAATATATATTAAATTTCTAATCTCTTATACTTATATATATAGTAATATATATATAAATATTAGTAATACACTAATACTATTAGTATATACTAATACTATTGGTATAGTACTATTACTATATGTTAGTGATAATATAGTAATTAATATACTAATGTATATTAGTATTACTAATATATTTATCAAAAGGAATATGTTAAAAATTTACTAAGCCATAAAATGTAATTAATATATATTTTATATTTAAAACATGTGATCAAATAAATGTTAATGATTATGATTAAAATTTTATGCTATAAATTATAATATAACATTATTTCATATATAATTATAATTAATAAAAATTATATATAATATTAACAATATTATATATAATATTAAAAATCAATTAAAAATGTATAAATATGTGAATAGGTCCGGTTCTGTCCAAAATCGAGACTGGACTGGTTATGACCGGTTTTTAAAATGGAAGAACCAGTACCAGGCTGAATCGGTCCAAAATCGGACCAAACCAACCACTTCGTGCCGGTTTTCTGATTCTCTAGTTTATTTTTACAGCCCTACTTAAGTTCGATTAATCATTTCAGAAAATATACATTCTCATCAAACTATATCACAGATGAGAAAAGTTCAGAAACGATCGGGTGCGATACTCATAATCACACTGACCAATAGGATTTCAACATGTATGAGGTGTATTTGTCTTACAATGAACCACACCTTATTGAATCAACTTTATTTTCCCTCTTCTCTCCTCGATTCTCCCTCTCCCCTCCCGATTTTCCCTCTCCGTTTTCGGTTATGCTCTTCCTCTCCCCTCTTAGTTCTATTGTTCCTCTCCCTTCCAAGTTCTTCTTTCTCTCCTCTCTCGTTTTCCCTTTCTCTCTTCTCTCCCTCGCGCCCTATGCTCTTTCTCCTCTCCATCGAGTGCTTTGGAACAAACCTACTATAAGTTTGTTTTGTTAATTATGCAATCTGGATTTAGGGTCGGTGGCTGGGTTGATTTATTTAGGTCATATGCATTCTGGATTTAGGATTAATTTATTTGGTGGTAATCTAGATTTGTTGTTGAGGGTCGATTCGAGTAATAATCTCGATTTGTTGGTTTCTTCCATGGTTTCTATGTGCATGTCATTAAATTTAAATTCTCAAGAACTTGTATAGTCAATAAACTTGAGAGATTTGGCCACAATTATAAAATTGATTACACCAAGTGCTACAAGAAAGCATTCAAGAAGTTGGTTTGCTTTATATCTTCTTCCAAGGAAAATAATTGATAGAAGAATTTGCCACACAAGAAAAGTTTGCAAATAATTGCAACATATCAATTATTCAAGTTCAATATTACCTTCCAAAAAAGAAAAGTTGTTGGCTGATCTTAAGCAAGCATGAGCTTGTGGGCATATAATACTAGATATGTGTAGACAAATGTAGGACCAGAACAAAATCATTATCTGATGTAATATTTTCATATAGTGCCTCAAAACCCAATGACCATACTAGTTATGAGTTATGTCAGAGAAATAGTCTTGCCACATAACTGAATCGATACAAGGTTCCTGATACGACCTAGTAGCATATAATAAGTTATGTAACATTTATATCATGCATCACATTAGTGCAAGCATTAACTTAATTAATTTATATAATTTCAAAATATGCATATGCACTACTTTTATTCTCAGTTTCACATTTTCCCTAATCAATATGCAAATGATCCATTTCATTTCTGGTCAAGCAAAACGAATTGGTTGGATCGAACAATATGTTTCCAACATCCATATTAATAGACCACCAAAATAAAGTTTAGTGATTATTCACCTTGGAATTATAAAATAGAGAAATAAAGAAGTTATTAAAAATTCCTCTTACCTGAGACAAAATTGGGATCGATGCTCCAAAGGAACAGTTTCTAAAATGTTGTTGTACTGGGTTGTATTTTCTTGTTGCTGCTTGGTTGTTTCTTTTGCAATAATAGACTTTTTTGCGGTTGCAATGATAGACTTTTTTGTTCTGCTTTGGGAAGGGGTGGGAGAGGACCTGGCTTTTGTTTTTTTATATGTAGTTACCTTTTTTTTTTGCTACTGCATGTAATGGATGATTGATATATCTGATTTGATTGCATTCTTTGCAACAATATGGAGAGTAGTGGAGGAGACACCATATCTAGTATACAGTCTATGAGGGCAAAACATGAAGTGATCTCTAGACGAATACTACTATGTTATTGTGGCATTCCCTCCAAACTATGGACGTCGGGCAACCCAAAAAGTTTTGGTCAGTGGTTTTTGAATTGTCCATATTATAAAGTTAAAAAAAAGTATGAATTTTTCGAATGGGTTGATCGTGAAATGGAACAACCGGATTGTTGTAAGCGAACCTTGGAATTAGCACAACGAATAAATGAAAGGATAGCAGTTGAATGTGCAAGAATTGAACACGGAAAATTTCACTCTATGAAGAAGAAGTACAAAATTGCATTGATTGTTTATTGAGTTTTATTTATTGCATTATTAGTTAGTCTAAACTTTTTTAAAGTCAATGATAATGTAAATCATTTAATACTACATTAAGATGTACATGTGGCTTATCAAGTTGTATTTATTTTCTGAATCAGATGCATTCAAGTTGTATTTTTAAAAGACTATTTTTTGTACCGTTGGCTATTAATGTTTATATCTTGGGTTGTTGGAGACTATTCAAATTGTATTTGTAAAAGACTATTTTTTGTGTATATATCATGTTCCAGCATCTGGCACCATCTACGACTAGAAGTGAGATGGGAATCATAGTTTCATCTAGTTATGCTTGAACTTTCAGTACACTATACACATCTCCTGAACTCAGACACATTAACAAAACATTAGATTTGAACTCAAGCTGTGACATATTAACAAAACATTGGATTTTAGTTCCTGAGACAAACTTTCACATACCATTAGAAGTCTATCTCACAACCAACCAATCCAACGAACCAAAACTTACAAGTTTAAAACCAAAAATATCACAGACAAACTGTATGTTCCAATTCTAATGGCTACAAAAGTTAGTATTCTATTTTCTCATATTGATAAACTGAATATTCCAAAGTCCCAATGCTAATGATCTTGTGACAGAAAAAAATTTCATGATACTCCAAAATCTTCATTTTGTGACCTAGTCGGGTCTTGCCCATTCCTGCAAATGGGAAAAAAATACCACACGATTATTAAAATAAAAAATAAAATAAAAAAGAGCCAATTAAATAAAAAAAAATCTGTATAAAATAGAACATAATATTCAAACATGTCAAATGTAGTTGACATGGTGGCTGGGTCTGGAGATAATATAGTTAAGCTTGGTTCCCCCATATTCCTGAAGTGAAAAAAAAAATCTTTCATTAAAATAAAAGGAAGCTCATACAAGGAAAATCCTAACATAGGTATAAACATAATGGAATCATTGCAAATACCTATGTGATGGACATTTGCTTCTGACATACCCTTCTTCTTTACAAATGTTGCATCAGCGCTTCTTCATTGGTATATTTTCATTTGGATTCTTTTGTCATAATGATTTTGGCCTTCCTTTAGACACAATATGTGGAGGATCTTGCAATGAGAAATTTGAGAGTAATTGGCTCTGGACCATATCTCCCTTCACGTTATCATCATCATCAATATTCATCAAAAGAAGCTCTGCATGAATACTCTTTATTCCCCTAGAAGCATGTTCAAATCTCATGATAGATAGTGACCCCACCTCGGCAACTTTATAAAACTGTCTCATCAAACGATGTTTCATGACGAACGTAGTTGGGACCATCTCCAATGGCCCCTCATCGACACATATCCCATTTAGCATACGACTCTTTGCATTGATCATCCACCTATCTAAAACATATGATTACAGTACACTGTTCAAACAACTTCTTTTTGCCAAAACATGCAGGCTATGTCGATATAGAAACCCAATAAATTCAAACTTACAACATGTACAAGAAATTATGTTGTTCTCCCTCCCAAGTGTCACTTCATATGCTGACTTTTCTTTCCCATCAATGCCTATCGAGTAAATTTTTCATCCATCTTCCTCTAGTGTTTTGTGCGCCTTGTACCGTTAGCTATTAAGTAACTCATCTTGAAATATTAGAAACGGATTTTCTTGTGTAGATCTTGACTACTTCCTCTTCAATATTGTAAGTTGTTCTCATAATTAGCATTGATGTTTGTCTTCACATATTTCTCTTTCTCACTAAAATAACAGGCGTTCAGTGCTTTATTATATTGACGAACGAAATCACTTACCATCATACTTGCACGAACATAGTCTTTAAAAAACTTGTTCATACTCTCACTTCGTTGAGTTGTGGATATTCCAGCGCAAAATGTGCCTCTCAAGTAAGCTGGCATCCACTTTGATCTCCTGGTATAAATATTCTGCATCCAACTATTTTCTTCAATATTGTTCTTCAATAACATTTCAGTCCACTCTATTTCAAACTCCTCAATAGTGAATGTCTCATGAATACAACAGTTAAAATCATGTTGAAATTCTGGATATTTGTTATAAATATGAGCTAGATGTTTAGGAACTTTTTGTAAGAGATCCTATAAGCACAATTTGTGCGTTGTATTGAGCAATACCTCGACAATGGCCTTAGCCATTACCTTGTCATCATCAGTTATTATTGTAGAGGGAGCACGACTAAGTATTGCTTCAGCCGTCTCATTTATAAGTAATGCACAACCAACCATTACAGATTGATGATGATGATTAACTCCAGCAAACGGAACAAAAGACATCTTGTAGTAATTTCTGAGATACATAGCATCAAACATAATAGCATCCCCAAAATATTGGTATGCGGCATTTAATCTAGCATCTGCCCAAAAGCAATTTCCCATTGACCCATCTGCATCAACTTGGATCGAATATACAAAACTTGGATTATTACATTCACTTTCCAAAAAGTAAGTGTATAACTTTTTTGCCTTTCCCTCTCTGAGAACTTGTCTCCTTCGATTGCCTAAATAATTTTGAATGTCCTTAGTAATGCAACCAACATTATAATCACCACCTGACTCCTTACTTAATATGGACATTATTTTTCGTGTTGGTATCCCTGACTCATTTAGTGTGTCTATTAATTTTTTTTGCATTGTTGTCACCCGTCAATGCTTGCATTGGTGTCACCCATCTATGCTCACAAAACAAACTTGTACTCCTAAGTGTCAACAACTCATGATCATACTAGAGTACAAACTTGGACACAATCCATTTTTCTCTGTCCTTCTTTATTGTCATCATCGTCTTACACCCACATTTTGTTTTTACAGTCTCAGGTCTTGCTCTCTCTTTAAGTTTAAAATTATGACGACGAAATCCTTCTTTCAAACACACATACTCTACCCCAATTAATAACCTATTTATATTTGATAATCGAGTATGGTTTATTCAAATGTTAAAACCAGTTCATCTGGAGAAAGCTTTATAGCAACTATGTACATCCTTTATGTTGTCAAACTGTAGGCGCACATACGACTCCACATATGAAAATGACATTGTATTATTTTGATTTGTCTTGTTCAACCTCGCCATCCTTTTCAAGAATTTCAGTGTCATTGGTGCTAGAATTACAATCATCTAAAATCTCAACATCATCTCCTCTTGAAGTACTCATCATTCAATCTGATACCAGAAAAATACTTGGCCATGTGAGTCATTTTCAAACCATGTCATCATCACATATATATAATATAAACCATGTGAGTTATTTTCAAACATTTCTACTGCGGGCAATAGACATTGGTACATTTTCCTCCTCCAATCCCAAAACAGTTCTACTGAGTGAGTCCCACCACATATTTCTCTTTCATTTGATTAAATTTTTAGACCACATGAAGACATATACATCCCATTATTCAGTTTCCTTTTTGGACCACATATTTCTCTCTCATTTGATTAAATTTTTGGACCACATGAAGACACAGACATCCCATTTTTAGACCGCTGAGATTTGTCTTCTTTTTATTTTTTCATTTTTTTTCGGGTATTCCTTTAGATTTTTGCTTTTGTTTCCTCTGGTCTAAAGGTTGAGCTAGCTGCAGCTACTACAACACTGCGACTGTTAAGTTTCGAAATCAAACATCCTTTTTTGAGTTTGGAAAGGGGTTTCGAAATCAGAATTTACTGACAGAATTTATCTAACGTCATAGAACTACAAATCATTTTGAATCACAGACTCATTATTTCTCACATTTAGTAACCAAACAGAAATTACCAAATCAGTATTTAGTTTATCTAACCTCAGAGAGCTACGAATTTTCAAGCTATAGAAGCTACAAATCTCTTCAACTGACATAGGGGTTTCAAAGGGAAGGTGGGAGATAAAGGAGGAGGCCGGCGAGACTATTTTTTCATAGAGAGAGAGAGAGAGAGAGATAGGAGGCCGATGAGGGTGGTAGGAGGAGGAGAGAGATGAGAAAACTGGAGAAGAGAAGAGAGATATTTCGGACGCACAGTCTGAGGGGAACATACATGTTGTAATCTGCTACATGCGGGTCTTTTCTCAATATTGCTGAAAGTCATATGTGGCAGGTGTTTATTCGCTGGTGTAAAACAACATATGACACCTGATTGGTCCTTAGCGTCTCTCATCTCTAATGCCTCTTATTGAAGGAAATATTACGTCTTATAGTACTGCAAATAAACAAGACTACTCAATAAGTTACTTAAAATAAACTAAGTCAAATTTGAATTTGACTCAATTTATTTATTAAATAAACCCTTCACAACTATAAAATTATGATGGATTATTAAACAATATTAGTCATATAAAGGCTCAACTCGACTAGTAAAAACTCGAATAATTCTGTATTTTTTTAATAATATTATATTTATATTTATATTTATAATGATAATATTTCTAATATTTAAATAGATTATAGGAAATCACTAACCAAGATACTTAAATCTTTATAAATAAAGTCATTGATATATCAACTTTATAATATATTAGCAAAATGTCAAAATTTACAAATAAAACAATCTATTTATAATAGACATAATCTATTTGATAAAAAAAAAAGGCAGTTCATAAATAAGTTGAACTCACTCAAATATAAATGAAGAGTACTGTTACAGGCAGGCATTATGTCGTGCCTGCCTGCGAATGCTAACGTGGCATTTTGTCACATCAGCAATTATGTATTAAAAAACAAAACAAAACACAAAAGCTGATGCAAATGAAAGAGCGAGAGAAACATTTTCCTTCAAGCAGAAAATGCTGCCCAGTTCAGTGGAAGGGGAAAACACCGTGAGTGACCATTTCGTTCTCTTCCTCGGTGTCGTAGCTCCAGCGTGCACCAGTTGCTGCAACCCATATCCATTTGAACCTGGTAATACTCTTTCAATTTCAGACTCATTGCATTTTATTATAGTTTTTTTTTTTTTTTTTGTGGCAAATGGCAATTCCAGCCTGAGGATGGATGGTGGGAAAAGTCACGGTTCAATCTACCTAGGTGCTTAAGTTACTTGTTGTTTGAAAAAAATGGAAAAAAGAAACTTCTTTTGTTTAGATCTTTCTGTTTTTTTATTCTATTTTTTCTTATTGATAAGTTTTAATGACCAGGAAATGGTTAGCATTGTCCTGCATCTGAAAGGGAGATTTTTTTCATTCATCAGGATATTCGAGACGAACATTTGCATTCAGTTTCAAAAAGTGCCCAACTTGATTGTAATTTTTTTCTCAAAAGATACTGAGTGAAAATATCGTAAAAAGTTGTATATATATAAAAGTGCTCAACTTGATTGAAATTATTTTTTCTTATTCAAGTATTTATGTAAAGATTTTTCATTTTACTTATATATTTGTAAAGATTGATTTCTCGTATGGAATAAAATTTTAATTTCAAAAGCATATAATAAATTATGCTACTAAGCTAAGTCCTAAAGGGATATATTGACTTCTGGTTATCATATATGTGTAATAGAAAAAAAAATATTAATTGCCATATTGAAAGTCATTTTAATATAATATTGTAGGTGTATGCATCTTGGTGTCATTCTTGACAACCACCCACTTGGTTTCATTGTTAAGGTAGATGGAGAAAGAGAAAGAAAATGCATCCCGCATAATAGCTCCTATCACCAATCCATCAACCCAAGTATTGTAAACCTCTTTCAATAGTTGGCGTGTGTTGGGTTAATTTTATGTGTAGTCATTGTCCACTTGAGTTGGTTAACATTATGTTGCTATATGTTAGGACATATCAAGATCATTGTATCCAAAATTTTCAAATTACATGGCAAGTTACTACGGCCCAGTGCCTCATGTGTGGTTACCACCTTTTGTGCCTCCTCCAAGTGCCAGCCCATATCCATGGAGCAACCAGGTGATCTTTGGATGGTAAAGTAGTTCATATGCTTTATTTTATGAACTTGAATATTTGGTCTAATTATTTATTTTTTATTTTTTTTAGAGAACTGTAGCAACACCCATGGAGCTCTACTACCAATGCCACGTCAAGTACTACTGCCCTAAGTAGTACCGCTATCATGTATAGTTCCGCCATACCAATGATCGGACCTCCTCCAATTGTCTACCCATATCCATGAAGCAACCAGGTGATGATTTCTTGGAATATTTATTGTAGTTAGTGTGCTTTAATTTTCTGAACTTGTTTATTTCATCTAATTATTTATGTTTAAATTTTTTATGAAAAACTGTAGCAACACCCATGGAACTCTACCTCCGCTGCTGCATTAAGTACTACTACCGTGAGTAGTTCTGCTGTCTTGTATAGTTCCGTCATACCAATGATGAGACCTCCTCCAACTGCCTACCTATATCTATAGAGCAACCAGGTGATCATTTTTTAGAGTATTTATTGTAGTTAAAGTTATACTTGAATATTTGGTCTAACTATATATGTTTACATTTTTTTTGAAAAACTACAGCAACACCCATGGATCTCTACTTCTACTCCCATGTCTAGTTTCGCAAGTAGTGTCAGCTCTAGTGTAGCTGCCAGTTCTAGTGTACAAACCAACACTAGTGTCGCTGCTAGCTCTTGTTCGGCTTTACCAACATTTGTTCCACCCATATCCATGTGGCAATGAGGTGATGTCTTAGATTCTCCACATGCAGTGTCTTTTACATTATCCAAAATATATTTTTTCATATAATACTTTTTTCTCCTAATTTACAGGAAAATAAAGTACAGCAAAGTAAGCCTGTTGAAGAAATTAGTGAGACCACATTAAACTCGATAGAAGTTGAAGCGCAATCTACTGTCTCTTTGGATAATACGATTGATACCAAGGAGGCTGACACTAATGGGGGTGATATCACTGAGGAGCCAAAGCCAAGGATGCGCTTTGAGTCGGAGAATGAGTTGATAAATTACTATAAACATTACGGAAAACGATGTAGTTTTAGGGTAATGACACAAAAGAGTAAAAGGGAGAAAGATGAGATTGTGAAATATGTCACTATGGGATGTGTTTGGGGTGGCAAGGCATGAAATAGGGCATCAAACGTTTCCAAGCCTCGGCCAACAAGCAAGACAAACTGTAAGGTAATGATGAATATCATGTTAAAAGATGGGAAGCAGTGTGTCACATCTGTATTTAACACACACAATCATGTGTATAGTCCAAGAAAAACTAAGTTTTTCAGATGCAACAGAGAAGTTAATAAGTCTGTCAAGAGGGTGTTGGAGACAAATGATGAGGCTAGCATACGGATGAATAAGAGTTTCCATACTTTTGTGACTGAAGCGGGTGGGTTTGAGAACGTACCATTTGGAGAAAAAGATTGTCGTAACTATATTAATAAGGCACGACACTTGCGCCTTGGTAAAAGTGGTGCTCAAGCGTTGTTTGAATATTTTAGAAAGATGCAATATACGAATGATGGTTTTTTTAGCTATTGGAATTGGATGATGATGATAGACTAAAAAGTGTGTTTTGAGCGGACGCCCTTAGTAGAGGGGCCTACAACTACTTTGGAGATTTGGTAACATTCGATGCCACATACTTGACAAATAGGTATGGAATGCCATTTACACCTTTTGTGGGTGTAAACCATAATGGACAATTAATCCTTTTGAGTGCAGTCCCTATTTCAAGTGAGGATACAAAATCGTTTGTTTGATTATTTAAAACTTGGCTTGATTGCATGGATCAAAAAACACCAAATACTATTATTACAGATAAAGATCGCGGAATGAAAAATACGATCGCCATTGTCTTTCCCAACATGCGGCATAGATATTACTTGTGGCACATATTGCGAAAGGTCTCTGAGAAGCTTGGTTCCTATGGTCAATATAAATGTGGTCTGAAAAGTAAGTTGCTATATTGTGTCTATGACTCTCTTACAATTGAGGAGTTTGAGAACTTTTGGAGCAGCCTCAAGGATATTTTCAACTTGCATGAAAATGCATGGTTGCAAAACTTATATGTGGAGAGAGAGTTTTGGGTGTCAGTATATTTAAAGAACTCGTTTTGGGCTGGAATGAGTACAACTCAATGTAGTGAGAGCATGAATGCTTTCTTCGATTGCTATATGCATGCCAAGACAAAATTTAAAAAGTTTGTTGATTAGCTCGACAATGCATTGAAAAAAAAATTGAGAACGAAAACCAAACTGACTTCAATTCATTTAACTTCACCATTCCTTGCATTTCACACTTGGCTCTTGAAAAGAAGTTTCAAGATTTATACACAAATGTAAAATTTAGGGAGGTTCAACAAGAGATAATGGGAATAATATTTTGTCATTGTCATTTTGAGAAAATGGATGGAGTAATCGCAACTTACTAGGTTGATGATCAAGTTAAGGCGGAAGATTTCATCAAGGGGGTTATGTATACTCTTTACTTTAATGAGGTCGAGTGTGAGGTGAAGTGTGTTTGTGGGTTGTTTGAGATGCGAGGGATAATATGTAGACATATTCTTGCCATCTTTTCAACTAAGAAAGTCTGTGAGTTGCCGAAAAAATACATATTGGACCGGTGGAGAAAAGACATAAAACGTAAGTATACTATTATTTCGAGCAGTTATGACATTGTTGATCAGAGACCTAAAACTATTAGGTATATTGAAAACTTTCAATGAGGTAAGAACAAATGCAGTTTCATGCGATGGGCATACTGAGGATATGATTTCAAAATTGTATACAATGAATGAGGTATGATGCACTTTGAACCCCTACAACATAGATTCCAATGTTGGAGGAAGTATCGTGAATGTAGCCGCGGAAGGAAGTTCTAAAAAAGGTGCTAAGTCCTCATGTTGTCAGAGGCAATGGAAGACTCCCATGTAAGATAAGGATGTCGACGATGGAGGAACAAATGGAGAAAATTAAAATTAAGGTTGCGAATAAGAAAAAAGATAAGGCAAAAAGCAGACTGGTGAGAGCATAGTTATTGTCATTATTACTTGATGTTCATCTTTGAGTATTTGATAATATACTATTATTTCCACTTACTTGTGAACTCTAATTATTTTTTATATTGTCAGAGGCATAGATTGGACACCGAACTATTGGAAAGCAATGGAAACCAACTCGGCTTATCGAGAATGAGAATGCAAGAAAATGTACAAACTCCCATAATAGTGGATCAAGAAAGTGGAGAACAAAATGTGATGGGGACACCAGAAAGTGTACAAACTCCAGTGATGGAGACACAAGAAAGTGTACAATTACCACTTGAATGTATTTTATTGTATAGTTTGTGATTTTTTATGTGGGTCTTACTTTGTCTGCTATTATGTTCACAGATGCAACTAGGAATGGATGGAACATAGCTGGAGACGGCAGATGGAACGCAACCGGAGACGGTAGATGGAATGTAACCAAGCAGCTTCTTGTAGCAAGACTTTAGAGATCCATTATGCCTGCTTATGTTGTGTATTGATGGAGGTGATTCGTTGGAATTTGTGTTAGATGTGGTTTGTTGGCATTTGTGTGTTGGGGGTGATTTGTAGGAATTTACTTGTTGGTATTAGTATGTTGGAGTATGTTATGTATTAGTGGTGAAAGTGTACGTTTTGTATCGAATCTTAGTATTTAAGCCCACGTTTTGTACATTTTGTATCCAAGTATGCTATTTATGTAAATTTGAGTTTGTATCCAAGTACTCAATTTATGTGGTTTTGATTGATTGTGAATGGCATTAGTTTTTGAGTTGAGATTATGCTGTGTTTGATATTGCCTCTTATGTCCAGGTGAAAAAAAGTAAATAAATAAACTTGTAATTTAATTCTGTCAAATATTCTGACAAAATGATCAGGCTGATAAGTTATTTTCATGCATATACATACTTTTTTAATAAGTAGTGGCACGTTAAAGCAAAATAAAGTCTCGAGATTGAAAATCAAATACAAATCAGAATAAAGTCTCAAATACATAATTTTAAAATTTCAACTTACAACCCGAAGTTTGTATAAAATACAAATACAAAGTCGTCAACGTAGTGAAAGTATCAAATACAAGTAAATAACTATGGTTATTAGCCAAAATACACAAAATAGTTTGCGTGCATGCCGCATGTTGGCTTCTTGACTGTGAAACTAAGCTTGATCGTTATGGAGTGCCAACTCCATATTCCCGTTCTCTTCTTCTCTCTTTTTAAATTCTTCATCTTTCCTTAATACTTATGCTTCTCTCTTTTTAAGTTATTTATCTTTTCTTAATACTTCTACTTCTCTCTTTATAAGAGCTTGCTCTTTGTATTCACTACTATTTGACCACTTAAAAAACTTGCAGTGTGGTAACTCCTGTTATACATAAATAATCAAGTATGTTTGACGTCAAAATTTTGAATAAAACATTAATATGAAAACAGAAATACACAAATACTATTAATTGCGTTTACCTTTTTGTTGTACAGTGGACACCCAAAAAATGCTCGCCTCGGATTTTTTCGAGTATTTGATATTCTAAATACAACTTATTTCCCACAGCTACACGTTGGGACGTTGCTCGATGTATGATTAAGCAACGAAGTTGAAGCAATTGATGACATCATTCTAAATCTATTAACAAAATACAACAGCACCTCCAACAATATAATCAGTGAGTTTGTATATTGTAGTGTGCAAACCCTTCCTTTGCAAAATGTGTTAAGACTTTGTGTTATGATTTTTTTTTTCACTAGCTCATGGCTTACACATCCCAGGCATTTTCTTCTAATTTAGTGTCATGCATGCACCTTTCCCTTCCAAACTTAGTATTCTTTTTTCCTAATTTTCTAACTTTCCCTTTCAACTTAAAAGGAATGAAGCCTAGCTATATATATGGCCATGCAAATATCGATTTCATTGCTAGCTATAAAAAAACATTTGTATTGATGCATCCAATCCATGAAAAAAAAAAGAACAAGAAGGGGCAGCATGTCAATTTTGCATGAGTTTTAAGTTAGTATCAGAGAAAGTAACCAAACTGCATTGATCATCATCTTTAATCTAAACTATTGGCATGCATGGTTAGCCCTGTTCTACCACCATTATTATAATCATTTTTAATAAACTACAATATATTCAGAACCCTACTAGCATGCATATGTCAATCTTGGTCTGGGCATTTCGTGAGAGGAAGGGTTAACACACTACAATATACAAACTCCATTACAACAGCACAACAGCACACTACATTTCCATCATTTTAACATATTCAGAACCCTAACAAATAATCAAAGCAAAGACCATGTGTTAAGAGGTAAATGATACTGATATATATATATATATATATATATATATATATATATATATATATATATATATGGGATTTAATATATGCTGAGAGGGGTTTAATTCTAGCTGCATTTTGGTGAAATGTATTTATATATACAAACTCACTGACCACAAGTAACAGTGGCATACTAGAATTTTGGTCTGGGCAGTTTGTGAGTGGAATGGTTAGCATACTTAAATATACAAACTCCATTAAAATAGCACACTACATTTCATCATTCTCACATATTCAGAATCCTAACAAATAATCAAAGCAAAGATCATGTGTTAAGAGGTAAAGGATACTGATTTAGATGTCTTTCCCACCTTGCATATCACCAAGAGGAAATTCATAACTTTAGGAAATGTTCACGAGAAGTAATATATATTGCCAAATACGTGATGAAAATCAATACTCAAACCACACAAAGAAAAGAAACAATCATTGCAAAATCCAGGTTTCCCAACATATGAAGGCCATTCATTGTGTAGGGACCCATGTATATAAGGACAACTGTATAGGATCCTCATAATCCACATGCATATTTGGTCCCATGGCAACTTGGATGAATGGAACCTTCATTGCTAAGTTGCTTCTTTTACAATTGCTTCCTAGTTTTCTTTTTCAGAGTCATAAAAGTATTCAACAACGTCTATGGCAATGAAATTTTCCAATTCCATCCAACAACTTTTCAATTTCAAATAAAATGTACCGTATTGATTTAAGTGAATATATTGGATATTCTTTTCGACATAATGCCAAATGATAAAAAAAAAATCTTCTATTTTACTTTAATAAATGAATAGCATGAAATAGAGAGATTCTTAAAAATTAATACACGTATATTTGGTTATGTACACGTATATGGGGTTGGGAAAGTTATAGGATGGCACCGCTTGGTGGATAGCTGGAGTGCGAATGGCGTCGCACAGCTGGAGTTACACGGATTGCGAATCTTCCTCGGAGTCGCACAGCTACGTTAGGGTTAGGTTTAGGTTTGGGAGAGAGATCGGGCAAGGGAGAGATTCTTGGAAGGAGAAATGAAAAGAAACGAAGAAGAAGAAAGAGGAAGAACGATCGAGAAACAAAGAAGAAGATCGAGTGAGTACGAGAGAAAAACGAAGAAGAATTTCAAATCGAAGGCACAAAGAGAGCAGAATTCTTGAGAGGGAGACAAATTGAAGTAACAAATGCAAAACGGTGCGATTTTGCACTAAAGGCAAGCTAATCAATGGACTCTAAACGCACCGTTTTATTTACTCCAAATCAGTGCATTTTGTTTCCACGTAAAAAGTCGTCCGCAGCCAGGCCTGAGTCATGCCTCCGTTTAGAATTTTCCATAAATGAATTGTTGGTGAACATAAAATCCAACTTAATGAAAATTTTGAACTCGACTGTATTTAAATAAAAGTTAAATAGACGAAATTGAACCGGCTACCATTCACTCAAAATCAATTTCTTTACACCCGGAAGGACAAAATTCACTTATTGCCGTTGCCTTTGTTGTCCAATCTATTACCGGGCCTTGTACCAAATTAACACTATAGGTACAATATGTGAATTTCATAAAAGATTATTTGAATAAATAATTATAGAAAAATGTAGCCTTTAACGTGCGTTAGAGTAATAGCCTCTCAAAGAGATTTGCAATTGCGTTTGAAACATTTATGCAAGTTCAAAATCTAGTCTACTTCAAACAAGAGACCAAACATGCAGGTTGATTTTAAAAGACGCATCGTACATACTACAGACTTGGACCAATCTTCACTTTGGTACCCAAATCCCTACATAAACATAATACACACACACACACACTTCAAGCAGAAGCAAATTGCAATTTTCTCATCTTCAATCAAAATATATCTTCCTTGATGCAATCACCATTCTTAATTTCTTGACATGAATCGATTTCAGTATTTTTCTTTTCCCCATTTTGAAGACACCAACAATTGCCCGCTGGTAAAGGGATATTAAAAGCCGATCTTTCATAAAAGTTGAAGACACCATTAAGCAAAAAGTTGTGTACAAAGACATAAAGCCATAATGATTCGAAGGTGGCACTCGATTAGATGTTAAAAGGGTTCTAGAACAGATCCTAGTTTTTTTTTTTTTTAAAAAGAAAAAAAGAAAAAGAAAATTCAAGCATAGAAGAAAAAATAATAGGAAAGGAAAAAAATGTTCTGCAGCTTCTCTGGAGACCCCTCATTCCCTAAATTATAATAAAATAAAATAAAATAATTGCTTCTTCCACCCTCTCTTGCAAAGAATACAACACACGAATAAATTTTGAGTGGCCAATTACAAGACGTCGGTGAGAACCAAGATCAGGGCATTGCCTTGCTGTTAAAATGACTGCCGACAATGTTTTAGGCACAATGCATTGACAGAAACATTTCATCATTTCATCATGGCCCCCATTTGATTTTTAAAAGGCCATTCGACCAGCTAGCCTGCTCTCCAATATTCTCTTGTCTATGGCTGCATCAATAGAGCTCATCTGAAACATATAAATTACCATACGGACAATCAGAAAGAAACCATGTCTATCAACTACTTGGGCAAACCAGATATGTCATAAAGCTTGGTCCTAAGCAAGAGATACCAAACTTTGCAAAAGAAGCTGACCTGGCCAAGTCTGAAATTCACTGATCGACCATAAAACAAATTGTATGAATAGGCAAAAATCTGATGGTTAAGACCTTGTTCCACCCAAAACCCCAAACTTCGGAATCAAGCATACGGAGATTGAATAACAGGTAAATCCAAATCTCAAGAGAAAATACATACACATTGCTCTTGACTGACTACAATGCTAGGTTCGAGAATCCTGGCAGCAAGCTTGACGAAATAATTACTAATTACCAGCAAAAAAAATGTAAATACCTACTTGCATTTTTTGATGCCCACAAGAGTGTTGTCATTGCATGCAAACCGAATGGCAGTTTACATGTCCATCAACCGAATGGGTTAACAGAAGAAAAACACAATGATTAAATGACTTAGCACATTCTTAAACAAGTGTGTAACACTTTTGAAGAGGAAAAATTTGAAAATATCTCTCTAAATAAGAAAGAAAGCATAAAAATCGAATCTGAAAACGCTAAAAAGCAAAGCCTACCATCTGGTTAGATGCAAAAGCAACTCCATAGTTTAAAGAGTAGTATAACTTACCTGGCTAGTTTCATCATGCACCTGATACTTCATTAAGGACATTCTTCTTTCCTCCTGCAATAGCCACATTTAGTAAGATTATAATAGTCAACAACATCCTTTACAGACTTTTAAGGGGGGAAGGGACTAACCATGGACATTGCCTCGTCATCCCAAACTAGATAGACCTCATTAGTGGCTGGCTGTGTAGCAGGAGCTTTGTTTGCAATTACTGGGGGTGGTCCAATTGAAGGACCACCAGTATTTGGACCAGATGCATAAGAATGTGAATTGATCAATGGCCCACCTAGAGTAAGTGTAAAAAAGTAAAAAATGCATTAAATTACAAACGTTCACAAAATCAACATAATTATAAACAACAAAGGCGCCAATTAGGAATGGAAGATGAACATAGGGCAAGTACACAGCAGAACAGCGTGACACAAGTATCAAAGTTCAACTTCTAGAAATAGTGGTATCCAATGAATCCAATGAAAGCAGTTTAAAATTACAGGACGCCTTAAAAACAAAACAAATCAAACTGGTGTGGCATTGATACCAATAGCAGGCCCAAAACACACAGCAGCAGCAGCAAAGTTTCTCATAAAAGAACACTTTGTTCACATATATATATATATTTTTATAAGTGCTTTGTTCACATATATATTAGGTGATGGTTTTATGTCTATGCTTCTTTTTTTTTTTTTATTGGCACCGGGTGTCCAGGAACAGCGTCCCAACTAATCCCGGGGGTGCACAGGCCCTCGGCAAGGACTTTCCAGCAAGTGCACCTCGGGTAATTCAAGGGGACAATCCCCCAGTCTGATGGCCCCTAGAAATTGTTTGCACCCAAGGGGATTTGAACCTTAGACCTAGGGGTTGGTTTTATGTCTATGCAGAGAGAGAGAGAGAGAGAGAGAGAGAGATTACAAAAATAATAGAGTAGAGACCAATTTACTCCTCAACATATGTGTAGAGACTAAAGTTAAGTGTACAAACTAAGAGATACAAGAGCAATGGCAGATTGACCAAGTGGTACAGGGTGAGATTGAGAAACTTAAGGTAAATATGGTCAAGATTAAAAAAAATGTATTCTTTAAACATCATGAAGGAACTTATCTTATGAGGTGCATCGTTTCTATGTTTTTAGGATTTTTTTATCTTTTGGCAAACATCTACCAGCAATATCTAAATCTTACATATACATATTGACATGATAAATCGCATAGCAACTACACAATAAGAAACATAAATAAAAGAGAGAAACAAGGAATCTTCTAAATTTAACAAATCAATTGAAAATCATACCAGAAGCGGGAGACTCCTCTGTTTAAAGTCCTAAAAAGACAATGTTGTCTAATTTTATATGGTACCAAAAAAACATGGGCATCACACAGCCCTTAAGCAAGCAAGCAATAAATCCATACTGTCAAGAGGCGATACATGCATGAAATTCATAGCCTAATAGCTATACTGTTTCTGAAGAAGAGAGCAAAGGATCTTATACGAATAATTTATAGAAGATACATCTAAGCACATCTGATTAAACAATACTCAGTCCACAACATAACATACAGAAACATCTAGTGATACCAATGATATCCCAACATCAAGAATATAAAATGATATAATTTCATGAATGAAGGTTTGTTTAATTTGAACTCAACAATTTTATTGGTATATTCTAAAATTTTTTTTTATCAGTAAATGGGAGAGTTGATAGAAAACCAAAATTCAAAAGAGCCTTTTACATAAATCAATTTTAAGATGTATCCAACCTGGAATGCTTAGTGCTTGGTAATTGCTTGTCACGGAAGTGTTAGCACCTGAATATGCGTCAATTGAGCTTTTAACTTCTGTTGGAGAGCTTGATAGAATACTTGTCGAAAGCGTGGGAGCAGAAAAGGGTGAACTCTGAGTAGTCATATTGTTGTTCCCAACAACAGGAAACAACGGTTGTGATACAGGGGCAGGATTGAATATGGGCAGTCCTGGAGGATTAATCTGTGAAGGCTGTAGCATAGGTGATGTGGTTGATGGTAAAGGTGGCCTCATGTTCTGCACAGGAAACAATGGCTGTTGTGCATAACCCAATGGGGGAGGAGGAGGAACTGAAACTGCAGGATACTGTTGGTACCAAGGCTGGGGACGAGGAGGAACTGCCCAAGCAGCAGGAGGCACTGGTACTGCAGAGTTATAACTATAACCAACACCAACCCCCCCCCAAAAAAAAAACGTCGAGGCATTAGCTAAAGTGGAGATCTCCGAAAAACAGTGTTCAGTGCTGTAAGATAAGGTGAAAATTCAGATCTACTTTTACATCAGATCAAATGCAAGATAAATGTGTAACAGAAAATCTCGGGAGAAAAATTCAAACAGAGAACATACATTGGCTGCTGCATTGTGCTCAAAGTAGGTTGAGGATATCCAAAGCCCGATGATCCTGGCACTACGCCACCACGTGAGGTAGATGGGATATCCACTTTAGCTACTTTTGATGCAGCGTCGTCTTCTGCAAAAGAAACAAAAATGTCACTAATATGCAAAAACAACCTCCCAAGAAAAACCTCACTCTGGAAATTTTTTCTATCAGATGTAATCGGACTAAAAGGGAAGACACATATAGCATCCCTTCCATTTTTATTTTATTAGTTTCTAATACCCATAGAAAAAATATGCACGTGAACTTCAAGGACTGGAGAAGCACACATATCAGCACACCGAAAGCCAATACTGTTTTTATCATGTGGGCGGATGCATACATTTTCATGCGGGTGCATTAGGCTTATGTTGCTTCAGATTAGCATCAAGCCAGGTTCTAACTTTTCAAAGGCTGGTTCTCCCGTTAAAAATTTAGACCTAAACCAGGTGTTA
The DNA here is from genome assembly GCA_029856935.1 of Cyclocarya paliurus. NCBI lineage: Eukaryota > Viridiplantae > Streptophyta > Magnoliopsida > Fagales > Juglandaceae > Cyclocarya > Cyclocarya paliurus. Next base: position 20,115,515 of record CM056951.1, read on the forward strand.
ACAAGAATTTTTCTTTTTATAAATAATTTTTTTTATTGGTAAACAAAATTTTAGTGATCATAAGAATAGGCAAAAGCCCAAGTATACAAGACATATACAAGAGCATTGCTTGCTCGTGCTAGTTCACGGGATGCAAACAAGAAGTAAAATTTATTTGATGATTAAAATGGAAAGAACTGGTCAAATACATGAAAGAATTGTTCCTCCGGAAAAAGATATGCAAACTATAAGTTAAAATGAAAATACTGGTCAAATGCATGAAAGAATTGTTCCTCTGGAAACAGAACTGCAAACTATAAGGTCCATTAGCTTGGGATCCAATGAACTGTTTTCTATCCCTGGAAGTTGCACTTTCTTTCTTATGCATGCTTGTACTTTCTTATTCTGTTCCTGTCCCTTTGGTTGTACACGCCAGTGTGCAGTGGGATGGATGCTACTCAAATAGATAAGTTGGGAGAAAAATGAGGCGCCCGCCAAAATTGTGTTTCACGATAATATTTTGGCAAGTGCATTTAAGTGCAACCGAAAAATGCATGGGTTTATCAATTGACAGTTTACCACTTTTATTGGAGTTGCCAACCAAGGCATGCTTCCTAATCCTTTCAGCCCATAAATATTGCGTTATTCCAATTTTTATGTTAAATAGGACCTTGCACACCAAACTATGGGATTCCCTTCCCATACATATAGGGGATATTACTTCAGCCGGTAAACATACTTTTTTTTATTGGCACTGAGTGTCCAGAACTCTGCCCCGACTAATCCCAAAGGTACACAGGCCCTCGGCAAGGAGTTTCTAGCAAGTGCACTTCAAGTAATTCAAGTGGCAATTCCCCCAATCTGATGGCCTCTAAAAATTGTTAGCACCCAAGGGTTTGAACCCTAGACCTAGAAGGAGCATACCACCAAGACCAAGGATCTTACTACTTGAAAAAACTCTAGGGGCTAAACATACTTCTTAATCCAGCTCAGTTCTTAATTTTTCCCAGACTAGGTTAAGCAGTAAACCTAAATTTCATGTGCAATGGGATGTGTTTGTTTACCCTTCTCTTGACTCGAAAGCACAGCTGTTACTGACATAACAGAACGAAAGAGCTAGGACTCTAACCTTTTATCAGGGCCTACAGGCCAAGGAACAGTATCATGTAGACAGTTCTATGGGGTATAAGTTCAGAAGCAGTCCTTTTGTGTCTACTTTTAACAGATGACCATTATAAAAGATGAATTCAAGAATAGAGAAGAAAGGAGAGAGAGAGAGAGAGTCGACAGAAAAAAAAAAGTGCACAAGAGGTTTCCAAGCTAACTAGAGTTTCAGCAAAAGAAGCACTTGCAAATGTAAATTTTATTACAGATGATACAGAGAACCAAGAAAAGATTTTGCAGTGTAGCAACTATGGAAAAAGAAACCACAAACCTCATGAAATAAATATCATTGCCAACAATCACACTGAAGTTCCAAGATAAGGTGACATAGCTGGAGACATGGATATAGATAAAGAATGTTGTCTAAATTTGGTTGGAAACTAGTGGCAAAAGAGGCAGTAAAAACCCAGATGAAGTAAAAAATGTGGGGTCAGCCTGTGGTGCGTCTATACCAAGATTATGGAATATCTATATTCTGAATGTTTCTTCCAAGTTTCTCAGGATACTCGACAATTCCTTAATTTCCAGTGAGAAATTGATTTCTATTGCATCTCCTAATGTCCTCAAACAGGCTTGAGACTGAAGATCCCACTAAGGCCTCATTTAAAGCATTTAAAAAAAATCTATAGAAACCATTTCATAAAGCGGTGCATTTGACAATAAGCCAAGGCCCAAACTTTTGAAGATCATGAGAATTGAGCGGATAGTATCAAAGTTAAAAAGCCATTGTATTCAATACCCTCTATGTACACTAGCTCCCATTTCACTAGCTTTCTAGAATTACCAAACTTTAGCTCTTTTTATTTTTTATGGTAGTTAGGTGTATCCTTTCATAATGTGCTTTTAACAAAATTTCATTACTTCTTAATAAAGCCACCTAGAAAACCAACAGGAGAATACGATGTAATCTTAACTAATGATAAGCTTTATCAGCCAATTCCAAAGCTCCAAATTCGAGAGTTGATAATACAATGTAAGAGGAAAAGGATGGGATAATAATAATTTTTAGAATCACTATAATTACAATGATGAAAAATAAATCAACGGTATAGAAAGTCTTGCAATATTGTTGGCGTATTTTCCATTATTGTAAATATAATATTTTTCATTACCGAAAATAATGAGATAATAAATATCTGTCCATGCTTTTCAAGCATCCTCACCTTCCTCTCCATAGTGAGCAGCCAAGACATCAGGAGGGATTCCTTGCATTCCATATATTTCAATATCTGTGGACTCTCTACTAGGTTTTGCATTAGGGACTCTGCAAACATCATATAAGCACAACAGTTTCAAAAGACTACTTAGATTAAAAATCCCAAAGCAGCCAATATCAATCCATGTACAACACAAAATTTACAAAAAGAAAAAGTTACACTTCCCAGTCAACTAATAATTTTTTTCAAATATAAATAAACCCCAACATAAGAGTAAAGCCAAAGAGACCTGCTATTCTTTTAATGTCTCGAGAGTCTAAACACCTAAGACGGTTATTGAATGATCTCCCTGATTGAGTTATAACAAGCTTTCTGATAAAAAGAAAATGTTACAATGAGCTTTCATTTTTTAGTTATTAATTTGACAAACACACCTTGATCAATTTCCTCCATTAATTGTCACCATATATCCCCCCACAACTCCTCTTCAATTCTGCTGAATTTTTTATATGACGAGGAACTGGAAACAATGCAAACACAACATGTCTTTTACAAAGTGAAACCCTTGATGTGCGTAATGTCTTCCATCACACGGCTCAGGTAACTCATGAGCTTTTCACTGATGGGATTTGGCCCTAGAAGTTGTTTGCACCCATTGGTTTGATTCTTAGCGCATGTTTAAGATTGCGGTAGAAAAGATAGTTTATAGCTTTAGGGTTTATAACTTATAACCTAAGTAATAAGTTTTATTATTAAAAATTTATTTACTTTTTGGTAACCATATGTTTAAAGCACTTTCAAATATGTTACATTTGTTTGGAAACAAATTAAAAAAGGGTTTTCTGATGTAGAAATGACGATCATTTGATTTTCTAATGATTATGACCATATCTTTAAAACTTTGAAAGTTGTAATTACCTTAAAATTGTATGGATATTTTTGCCCATTTGACAGTATTTTTAAAATTTGAACTGCATTCCGGATTATTTGGAAAAGCGCATTTGAGAGCATCAAAATGCAGTTTTACCTCGATCGTACTTTTTAGCTTATTTGTGATTAAAAAGAAATTTAATATGTAACACCCAAATAACCTAATTTTTCCATTAACGAGCTTTTAATACCATTCCAGCACTTTTTAAGACTCCTAACACAATCCCAAACAGGCCATTAGACTTGGGTGAGCATACCCAAAACCAGGGCTCTCGCCAATTGAGCCAATCCCAAGGGAATTTTTCAATACATAATGCCAATAAAAAGTTCTTTACATAAAAATCAGCTTAGGGCAGTCTATCACCGGTTTAAAAGATCGAAAGTAAATAGAAGCAGCATAGTTTGGTTTTCTTAAAACGCATTTATATCGCATCATCACTCAGAGCCAATGTTCAATAAAAAAAGTTTTAACAAACATGCTCAAAGCTTCAAAATCGCAATGGTTACCCTAGGAATCCCCCCAATAGTTCGAGCTGTAAAACACATATGGTATAAAAAATTAATCAAGAAAAACTCCAAGAACCCACGGAACAAAACTAAAGTATATCATACGTAGGGATTATAAGGTTTCGGAAAAAAAAAATACTTGGTGACGGACTCCTTGTGGACCTGGAGAACGTGGATGATCATGCCACCCGCGGTGGAGAGTTTCTTGTGGCAGACATGGCACTTGAAGTGCTTGGCCTTCTGGTGCTGCACGAGTATCTTCTCGTCCTCGAACTCCCTGTCACAGTAGTAGCACCACACCTTTGATGACGTCCTCTTCTTCTTCTTTCCCATTCTCTTCTCTCTCTCTCTCTCTCTCTCCCGTTTTGATGATCTTTGCCTCCTATTAGGTTTATTAGGGTGACAATAGGGTCTCCCTCCTCTTCTCTCATTACACTGGATGTCAAATAGAATACTGCCACGTGGTCCGTTGATTCTGAAAACATATTTTATATTTTATGTTTACGAAATTGATTGTTAAATCTAACCTTCGTCCTTCGTTGTTTCTTTTCTCTATCCACTGCGAAATGTTTTTGTATTTTTTGAAACCAAACTCACAAATTAACGTCAATTAATATAGTACAATACAATAAAATAAAATAGATCTGACTTATTATTCCTTGAATTGTACAACCCCTTTGTGACATTGTCCAAAGGGAAGCTCCTGATCTTGTTTTGATGCTTATATCTCTAATTTCAATTGAGATATTTCTTGGCGAATCACAGCTTTTTATGGTCACTCTGGGGTGTGCTATAGAAAAGCTTCATCGAATTTCTTATGTAGCTTACTTGCTACAAATTTTGAGGCTTGGTTATGTTTTGGAGATTTCAATGAAATTATTTTCAATTTTAAGAAATTGAGTGGTAGGATACATCCAGAATGGCTGATGCAAGATTTTAGACATGTTATTGATTATTGCCAATTTCGTAGATTAAACACAACGAGTCAACTGTTTACTTGGAATAATTTTCAAGAGGGTTTTGCATATGTTGAGAGGCTGGATCCTTTTTTGGGCAATTGGGATTGGTGGAAGTTATATCCCTATTTTCACATTCAGAATACGTGCACTCTTGTTTTTTACCATAATTGTCTGTTGTTGAACACTAACGGTTTTCATAATTCTCCTTCTTGCCGAAGACATTTATTCTGCTTTAAAGCCATGAGGGTAGGGTCCTTAGGTTGTGAGGAAACCATAGTTACAGCTTGAAATTGTTCAAGAAATGATTCAACTATGCCTAATTTGATTGACTCTTTAAAAACTAGTGGTCAGCAACTTACTCAATTTGGGAATATTAAACAAAAATTGGATGCTAAGCAAAAAGAACTAGCTTTCCTTATTGCATCTTCTAGGATTGATTACTCCTCTTCTCTTATTCATGGGCTAAGGGATGAAATAAATGTATTATTGGAACAAGAGGAATTGTTGTGGAAGCAACGATCAAGAGTTTCATGATTAAGTAGTGAGGATCATAATACACGGCTCTTTCACTATAAAGCCTCACAAAGAAAGAAGAAATCATATTCATTATGTATGCAATGATTGGGGTATCATGCAAATAGGAATGGATATGGAACACACTGTTTGTGCTTATTTTTCCAATTTATTTTCTACTCAAGGCATATTTGATATGGACTTTGCCCTATTCTCTATTCGACCTTTAGTTGATGCTTCTATGAATTCAAATTTACTTCGGGATTTTGTTTGTGAAAAGACTAAAGTTGTTGTATTTCTTATGCAAAGTCTTAAGGCACCTGGCCTTGATGGTATGCCCCATTTGTTTCTTCAGAAATATTGGCATATAGTTGGTGACTCTATCATTCATATAGTTGTGTACTCATTAAATTATAGTATTATACGTGAATAGTTAAATTGTACTTACATTGTACTCATTCCAAAGAAGACTAATCCAGAATATCTTACTAATTATCGTCCAATCAACTTATGTAATATGATTTACAGAATTGTGGCTAAACTTCTTGCTAATTGATTGAAGGTACTTCTACCCCCACATAGTTTCAGACACATAATATGTTTTTGTTCTGGGGAGATTGATTACAGATAATGTTTTACTTGCTTTTAAAATTGTGCATACTATTAGAAAGAGGCGAAGAGGATGTAAGGGCTATATGTCTATTAAACTCGACATGAGTAAGGCGTATGATAGGATAAAATGTGTGTTTCTTGAGTGGGATATGCAGAAAATGGGGTTTAGCTTGAGATGGATCACTCCTATCATGGCTTGTATTTCTTCAGTGTCATATCAGATTCTTCTTAATGATGCTCCTATTGAAACTATTTTACCTATCCATGGCTTGAGATAAGGGGTTCTCTATCGCCCTATCTCTTTGTTCTTTGTAATGAAGTATTCTCTTTTATGCTCAGACAAGCTACAGATGACGGTTCTTTACAAGGTATTCGTGTATGTAATAGAGCCCCCGTCTCAATCACTTATTTTTTGCTAACATTTGCATCATTTTTTGTCATGCAACACTCGCTGCAAATGCAAAGGTTCAGCACATCTTAGCTATTTGTGGGGAAGCTTCGGATCAGCAAGTTAATAGGGCAAAACCAGAATTGATGTTCAGTAAAAATACCAGACTTGAAGCCATAAATCAGATCAAGGCACTAAGGCGTGTACAATCTATTCAATCTCATGATAAATATATTGGGTTATCTTCATTTGTGGATCGTTCTAAGCATGCCAATTTTTGTGAAATGAAGGAGAAAATCTGAGTTACAAGGATGGAAGGAGGAGCTTCTTTCACAAGTTGGTCGAGAGGTCCTTATTAAAGTGGTGGTAAAAGCTATTCCTAACTATACTATGAGTTGTTTTATACTTCCAAAGGGTTTCTGTAAGGAATTGGAAGAAATGTATGCACGATTTTGGTGGGAACAACACGGTGATGAAAGAAAAATTCATTGGATCAAGTGGAGTCGTTTATGTCTGTCCAAGATCCAGGGTGGTATGGGCTTTCGCGATTTGAAAGCTTTCAATTGGGCTTTGTTGGCAAAACATGGCGGTTAATTCACAATCAGAATTCTCTATTTTATCAAGTTTTTAAAGCTAAATATTTTCCTTATTCTAATCTTTTAAACTCCAATTTGGGTTGTACACCTTCATTTGCATGATGAAGTATATTTGAATCAAAACGAGTTGTAAAATCAAGATGCTTATAGCGGATGGGAAGGGGTATCCATATTAGGATATGGGATGAATACTGGCAACCAAATTCTCTTGGTAGAATAGTTCTCACTCCATGTAATACTTTACCATCTGATGCTAAAGTTGATGCATTACTAGATGTTTCATTGCGTTGCTAGAATGCTGAGTTGGTAAGAGATGTTTTTCTTCCTAGTGATGCTGTTGAAATTTTATAGATTTCTTTAAATGTACATAGAAGTGAAGGTAAACTAGTTTGGAGTTGTATTAGAAATGGGATGTTTACTATCAAAAGTGCATACCATGTGGCTTTGAAAATAATTTCTATAGTGGCCCAAGGACCTTGTTCTTGTATACAATTTCATGACGTGCTTTGGAAAAATATCTGGACTCTGAATCTTTCTACTAAGCTTTAAAATTTCACTTGGCTTGCTTGTGGAAATAGTTTACCAACAAAATTTAGTGTCCAGACACATTCTTGGTAATGTAGTGTGTGATTTCTATCAAATGGCAGTAGAGAATGCTCTCCATGCTTTGTGCAGTTGTTTTATTATATTTGGGTCGTGGAAGACTTTTCTTGAAGATAATAGTTTCAATTTTCAGAAGCATTGCAATTTTGATTTGTTGGTTTGGGAAGTGATGCAACTTGCTGATCAGTCTTTCCTTGAAAGGCTCTTGACTATAGCATGGAGTTTGTGGAAGTATTGAAACTTAAGATTGTTTAATGAATCTGTTGTTGTTAACAGTCTTGCTTATGTGGATAGTTTCCAACAAGTTAAATCTTATCATGTGGTTCGTAAATAACTTCTAGTGCTATTTTGGCAGCCTCCCCCATGTGATAAATGTGAGCTTAACTTTGATGGCTCTATTTTTCATTCTTCATAAAAATCTGGTGTGGGTGCTATACTATGGAATGAAAAAGATGATAGACTTATGGCAATGTGTCATAGAGAGGAGGGAATTTACGGGGTTGAAGACATTGAGGCTTTAGCAGCATTGCGTGGCATGTTGGAATATACAAACTTATATAGAAGCTTTAGAGTTGAAGTCTTCGAGAAGCCAAGAAAAAGGGATTGACAGTTAAGTTAGTTAGCCAGGTGTCATTACTTGTATAGTCAGATAGTTAGCTTGAACTTGTATATAAATGGACTTTTGTATATCGATTGTAATCAATCAATTCTACTGAATGAGAAGTATTCTCCTCAAAGTCTTTCTTCAGTTCTCTGTTTTTCAATTCTTTAACCATTCATTCTCCTTGGATTCTTGATACTGGAGCAACAGATCATATGATCTGTTCTCCTCACCTTTTCACCTCAATACATATACCTACCAAACAATCTTCAGTTCATCTACCAAATGGAAATTCTGTTCCTGTTATTTTTACTGGAACTATTAATCTCTCTTCTGATTTAGTTTTACATAATGCCCTTTATGTTCCTTCTTTCAATATCAATCTTATTTCTGCTTCAAGATTGACTAAAGATAATTCCATTGGTTTGTTTTTTTTCCAATCTAAATGCATTTTGCAGGATCTCAGCAAATGGAAGATGATTGGGCTTGCTGAAGTTAGATCTGGTCTATACCATTTACTAAAAATTCCTGCTGATTCAAAGAATAAATTGTTTGACTCAACCAGATTATCTTCTTCATCTTTGGTTCATACCTGCACCATCAATTCTGACATATGGCATCTTCGCTTGGGACATCCTTCTCCTGCAAGATTACAACTCATTAGCACTCTAGATTCTTCTGTAAAACCAACTCACAATCATGTATGTGAGATATGTCCTTTAGCCAAACAAAAGAAATTGGCATTTCCTGTATCACATACTCATTCTGATAAAGCCTTCCAATTAATCCATTGTGACATTTGGGGTCCCTTTTCCACTGTTTCATATTCTGGTCACAAGTATTTTCTAACAATTGTAGATGACTACACACGATTTACTTGGCTTTACCTTATGAAAACAAAAGAAGATACTCGGTCTCTACTCACATATTTTATTGCCTATGTTTATACTCAGTTCAATACCTCTGTTCAAACCATTAGAACAGACAATGGCCAAGAATTCAATATGCCTACTTTCTTTCAAACTCATGGCATAATTCATCAATTATCTTGTATTGAAACTCCTCAACAAAATGGAAAAGTTGAAAGAAAACATCAACATCTATTAAATGTGGCTAGATCTCTTCTTTTTCAATCAAAATTACCTCTGACTTACTGGAGTGACAGTGTATTAACTGCTACACATATCATCAATCGTATTCCTTCACCTGTTATCAATAATCATACACCATATGATCTCCTATTTCAAAAATTGCCAGCTTACAATTACCTTAAAGTCTTTGGCTGCTTATGTTTTGCTAGTACTATAAAAAATAATCGAGGAAAGTTTAAACCAAGAGCTACCAAATGTCTATTCCTTGGTTATCCACCTAATATCAAAGGGTACAAAGTACTAGATCTCATCACTCTAAAAACATTTGTATCCAGAAATGTAATCTTCCACGAGTCTGTTTTTCCTTCTATACCAAACACTAATCATACACCTTTTGTTTTTCCCAACTTTCCTCAAGTGTTTGACTCCACAGATTCTGAGATAAACTCGATTTCAGCACCTATATCAGTACCTGCTATTCCTTTCTCTCCATCAAACAATAATTTTCCAGTTAACCCCACTACAGAACCTGCTACTACTTCTAATACATCAGTACCTGCTTTAGTTCCAAATACTATTTCTTCTTCTTTATCTCCAATTAACCATGAAACTACAAATCTTAGAAGATCTGAGAGAGTCAAGCATACTCCTACATACTTGCAAGATTTTTATTGTGGAAATACGACTCAGTCATCTTCAGCAATTCATGCATCTTTCAGCTGCTGTCTTCCATCTCCTGGTAAGCCCTATTCTATCACACCATATCTTTCCACTTCTAAACTATCTCCTAAACATAGTGTTTTTGTTTCTGCTGTTTCATCTACATTTGAACCTAAATCATTCAAACAAGCTATTTCACATCCTCAATGGCAAACTGCCATGGCAGATGAAATTAAAGCTCTTGAAATAAATAACACTTGGGAACTTGCTATTTTGCCTCCAAACAAGACTGCCATTGGATGCAAATGGGTTTACCGTGTGAAATTTCAAGCTGATGGAACTGTTGAAAGATATAAAGCTAGATTAGTAGCTAAGGGATATACTCAACAAGAAGGGCTGGATTTTTTTGACACTTACTCTCCAGTTGCAAAGATGACTACCGTGCGTCTTTTACTTGCTATTGCTGCAATAAAGCATTGGCATTTACATCAACTTGATGTAAATAATGCTTTTTTGCATGGAGACTTGAATGAAGAGGTCTACATGCAGTTACCACCAGGATATTCTTCTCCTACTGATCCTAGAGTTTGTAAACTCAAAAAGAGCCTATATGGTTTAAAACAGGCCTCAAGACAGTGGTTTTCAAAACTGTCTTCATCCTTGCTTCAATTTGGTTTTACTCAAGCTAAGTCTGATTCATCATTGTTCATCAGACAAACATCAAACAGTTTTATGGCTCTCTTGATCTACGTTGATGATGTTATCATTGCCTCTGATAATCTTCATGATATAGCTACTGTGAAGAGTTTCTTACACGATTCTTTCACAATTAAAGACTTGGGTGAACTCAAGTATTTCTTGGGAATTGAAGTTGCTCGATCAACCAAGGGTATTACTCTATGCCAACGCAAATATGCTTTGGATATTTTGCAAGATAGTGGATTTTCTGGCTGTAAACCTGTTGCATTTCCTATGGAATCCAACTTAAAACTGAGTACAAATGATTCTTCCCCTTCTTTATCTGATCCTGCTTCATATAGGAGACTTGTTGGTCGTCTGTTATACCTTACAATAACTAGACCTGATCTTGCCTATTCAGTGCAAGCATTAAGTCAGTTCATGGCTAATCCCAGTTCAATACATCTACAAGCTGCTGAAAGGGTCCTTCGATATGTCAAGGCAACACCAGGCCAAGGTATTTTTTTGTCTGCAGCATCACCTTTGCACTTAAAAGCCTATTCAGACAGTGATTGGGCAGGATGCCTTGATACCAGACGAAGTGTTACTGGTTTTACAGTGTTTATTGGTGATTCTCTCATATCCTGGAAATCGAAAAAGCAACCAACTGTTAGTCGTTCCTCTGCTGAATCAGAATACAGAGCTCTAGCTTCAACAACTTGTGAGCTTCAATGGCTGATTTATTTACTGGCTGATTTACGCATTAATCATCCACAAGCTGCATTGCTATATACTGATAGTAAACCAGCTTCAGACATTGCTTCAAATCCTGTTCATCATGAAAGGACAAAACATATTCAACTAGACTGTCACCTTGTTCGAGAAAAACTCCAAGAAGGCCTTATAAAAATTATTCATATCCCTTCCAAGCATCAGTTGGCAGATATACTCACTAAACCCCTTGGTTCACTTTCATTTCATCATCTTATCCGCAAGATGGGAATGATCAATATCCATTCCCCTCTTGAGGGGGGGTGTTGGAATATACAAACTTATATAGAAGCTTTAGAGTTGAAGTCTTCGAGAAGCCAAGAAAAAGGGATTGACAGTTAAGTTAGTTAGCCAGGTGTCATTACTTGTATAGTCAGATAGTTAGCTTGAACTTGTATATAAATGGACTTTTGTATATCGATTGTAATCAATCAATTCTACTGAATGAGAAGTATTCTCCTCAAAGTCTTTCTTCAGTTCTCTGTTTTTCAATTCTTAGATTGAAGAATTTTACATGGCATCCAAATGACAATACCTATGGGGATTTCAGACTTGATTCTTGAAAGTGATTCAAAGATTATTGTGGAGGCCTTTATGTTTTAAGGAAGTCTTTCTCATCTTGTAGTCTTTTGGTGAAGGAGATCAGAACCTTGTTATCTTTTTTTTGTTCCTTTGACATTGTTCATGTTAAATGACATGGCAATGAGGCTGTACATTTTTTGGCGCATCATGCACACATGGTGTTTGATATATTGTACAACAGTGACAGGATCCGCCAGATTTTCTTATTGGCCGCTTAATTGTGGATAAAGCAACACTCTCCAATGTTAAACTTTTTTCATTTTGCTTGTAAAGTTTGTTTGGACGGTGTAATTGCATGAGATTCTATAACTAAATGACATGTTTGTTTTTCAAAAAACACAAAAAATCTAACATATTACACAAAATTACATCAAATTATGAATGTATTCTTATAAAATTCCTTTGTAGCTATAATAGTACTTCTAGATTAATATTAGATTTTCATATCATTCTTATCACATTGTGTTTTGTGACATTTTAATTTTTACATCAAGCATTAAATTAATTTTTTAAAGAATAATAAATTCAAAAACTGAGAGATATTATCATATTAGCAGTGTGTTGAATGTGTAAAAAATAAGACTTTTAAATAAATTTCCTTATCATATTAATAAAATGCGATAAATTGACTTGTTTGGATATAGAAACCATCTCATCTTATCATTATAATTTTTTCAAATTTTCACACAAAATATAATAATCAATTCAACTTTTTCAAATCTCAAAATAATAATAATATTAAAAAATAATATTCTAATAATATTTTATTTAACTAATTTCAAACTATCTCACTATCCAAACGAGCCCACTCTTCACCAATTTGGTCGGAATGGCATAATTGTCTGGCTGGTTGTGTCCACTCCCCGCTTATGCAGCGGATGTCACAAGCCAGACTTTTCCCACACATTTTTCTTTCCCTTGTAAAGTGCCCCACGAGTCACGACACTTGAGACACGCTGGGGCCAAGACACAGTGAACACAACCAAATTACAGAGAGTCCTCAATCTTTAATACAAGCACAACAATAAAATGGAAATTATCAAGGTCCTTACAAACTAACGAGGTTCCTCAATCAGCCACACAGACAGACACACTGCACAGCTTTGCTACACGCGCAATGCTCTTCACCGTACCCTTTATATGAAGTATGAACAAAGATAAGCCCCCCCTGTAGAAGAGGCTCTCGCTCATCCAAGGAAAGCTTCTGCCTGGTCAACCAGGCTGCTATCATGCAACTGCTCCTGAGGAATCATAAATTTAATGCAAGAAGAATTTGACTACAAATCCAGCCCACTAAAAATAAGAATGCATGAAAATCCGGATGTAACAAAATATAATAATCTTTTGATAAGTAAAAAGTGAACCAAAGATAAATAATAATCAAACACCGAGCTTGAGAATAACTTTATCATGTGAAATTTTGACAATTATCCAACCAGCAATTTCTCTCCGCATTTTTTTTAACCTTTTTTTTTTTGGTACACGAGAAAGGCTTAAGCTTAAACTACTGTTGCTTCTTTCCTGGCTGGGAAGAATTATCGGCTTGACTTGTAGACTGACTGACACTAGCTTTCGCTTCAGCAAGAAATGCAGGATCTGGCTCATGTTTATCTGAAGGTTCCTTCATTGCCATATATACATAGAGGGCAATAACCACATTGACAGATATGACAGCAAGGAAGCCACTAACCAGCGTCAGAGAATGGGGAGACAACTGTGCTGAACCTGTTCAAGATGAGCAAATACTAATTGAGGTCATCTGGGCTTTCGAAGAAACTCCACAAAGAACTAGCATAACCACACCCCAACAAAAAATAAAAACTATTAGCATAGAATCTGATTCAAGTTAAAGGAGAGCCCATAAAAAATAATCGCTGATGTAAAAGATATGTATGGAAGAACAGCTAGCCTTTGTTACCCAACATTCCAGCCATCAGGACTCTTAGTTGTCACAAGAACAGATATCGAGTTGCCAGAAACAGGCTCTGTATTGCGCTTAAAAGTGTCTCACATAAACGAGTTGCATTGGCTGCTGTAAGGATCATAAGATATAGTATATTACTTCAACTATTAATACATGGAAACGTGGAATACCTTTCAACCATGTATTAAATATAATATGTTACAATTGGAGCCTCTCGGAATTCTTAGTAAAGATTGAGAACTTCTCTTTCCCAAGCAATGTGGAATCTCGTTCACCACTTTCCTATGCTCAATCTAGGGTATTACAACTTCAACCAAGTCAGCCCCAATATATAGCTTCCAGCACCCATTTCTTGCAATTCGAACTTTATTGCTTCTAACCTTGTGGATACTTGTTGAAGCTTTTCTTCAAACCTTTTAGTATTGAGGTCCTATGATGAATTTCTCGCATTGCCCAGGCTTTCAAGATAAGCTTGATAATGTTTTCTTGTTAAATATGTTGGCATACGAACAGAGGCATAAGTGCACTTGCCAATTCTGTACATGCCTCAACTTTCATTAACTAGGACCCATAGGCTTCCTACGTAAGCATCTTTAAAGACAGGTGTTGGACTGTCTTATCGAGTGCAAAGGAAACTAAAAAATCCCTGCCAGAAATAATTTTTTTTGATAGGTAAATGAGAAGTTTTATTCATAATAATAGGCATAGCCAAGTACAAAGGATATATACATGAGTAATACCTTTTTTTTTATATAAGTAAAATAACATTTTATTGATAGTAGTAAATAGGCATAGCCCAAGTACACAGAAGGTATACATACAGCATACACCTAGTTACAAAATAAGGGCTAGAAAGTGATACGAGAAATTCATTGAAGCTTGCTCCATTAAGTACACAAGAGGAGGCCCAAAGAAATAAAGTATGGACAAAGAAACTTCTTAGCTCATCCAGAGAATGCTCCTTATTTTCAAAGCTTCAAACATTTCTTTCAATGCATAAACACCACATGATACATAGAGGAATCATCCTCCATACACCTGCAATATGTGAATTGGCCTTGCATCTTTGCCGACACGCAAACAAGTCAACCACCCTCTTGGGCATTACCCAAGCAATGCCCGTTTTATTAAAGATTTCCACCCATAACATCCGTGGCACCTCACAGCAAAGTAAAAGATGATCCACTGATTCCCCACTCTTCTTACACATCTAACACCAATCCATTACGATGACCCCGCTTTCTCAAATTATCCAACATCAAAATTTTCCCAAGAGATGGATGCTGCCCAGCCAAAGAAAGCAATCTTAGGTGGCACCTTACTTTTCCAAATACTCTTCCAAGGGATCAAAGAATGATTTTGACTTGACAAAACCTTGTACAAAGATCGTAAGGTAAACTTTCTACTCCCTGTCTTCATCCAAAGCATCCTGTCCACCACATTATTACCAAAATTCAAGGAATACAATAAACTGGCAAAATCAGAAATAACTCCAATTTCCCAGTTGTGAGCAGCTCTACTGAAATAAACAGTCCACTGGGGGGAACCACTAGAACAATCCAACAACTCTTTTTTGATCAGTAAATAAGAAATTTTATTGATATAGGCAAAGCCAAGTACACGGGACAATACAAGAGCCACATGCCCACAACTAGGCATGATTGTCTAAAGATACAAGAAAATCATGTACATTCATGCCATTAAAGTCTATTACAATCGACCAATAGAATAAAGTGTGCAGAAAAAAGGTTTTAAACAAAGTATGCAGAAAAAAGGTTTTAAGCTCATCTATTGTTCATTCACGATCCTCAAAGCTCCGACTATTCCTCTCCATCCATATGCACCACCATAGGCAGGTCAGTATCATCTTCCACATAGCTGCAATTTGAGAGTTACCCCAGATGCCTTGCCAACTGGCCAAAAAGTCAACAACCCTTCTTGGTATTTTACCCAAATGAGCCCCACTCTCGAAAAGATATCGTTCCATAAACTCATGGCTACATCACAATGGAATAATGGGTGATCCACAGGCTTGCCACTTTTCTTACACATTAATACCAATCCAAATACAATAAAGCAATCTTCCCTAACAAAGCTGTCCATACAAAAAAAGAAGTTTTTAGGGGGGCCTTAGTCTTCCATATGTTCTTCCATGGAAAGCTTCTTGTAGAGGCCATAAGAGACTTAGTACAGCTGTACAATAAATCTCCCCTTCTTGGATGGTGACCATATCATCTTATCCGCTCCTCCAAACACTCTACAATCCAACAACTCAGACACCAAAGCCTCCTAATTAAGAGCCAACTGAAAGAGAGTGAGGAACATGGTTTTACGAGCTGAATCACCACATCAAAAATCGTGCCAAAAACTGACCCTAGATTCATCACCAACCACAAAACTAGTAAGATGAGCAAAATCCTCCCATCCATTTCTAATATTTTTCCACAAGCCAACACCATGCGCACTTCTCACTTCATTAGAACACCGACCCCCTTGCAAACTCCCATACTTCAATTCAATAATAAGTTTCCATAGACCCTCCTTCCTGATGGTACCTCCATAACCATTTTCCAAGGAGTGCCTTATTAAAAATCCGCATATTTCGAATTCCCAACCCTCCACTAGAAATCAGTGTACATACCTTATTCCACTTGACCAAGTGTAACTTAGTTTCCTCTCCAATTCCTCCCCACAAGGAAGCTCTGAATGTTTAAAACCTAATTAGGATTTAAAACCGAAATAAGAAACTCATGGACAAGAAATAATAGGTAACTGTCATATCGAGTGCAAAGGGAAAAATATTAAACCAGTGAGCAGCTGGATTGATAAAGAAATCTCTTCTAACATGCAATACAAATTTTAAGACAACCTATTATATGACAGATAATAGAACTGAAATGTTCGGGCAGGAAATCAACAAAATGTAATCTTACCCGGAAGCAAATTATGGTTAAAACCATACAATATTGCAACAGGAGCAACCCACATAAACATGGACGCAATGAAAAACTTTCTTATCACTCCTGCCATTGTTACGTCCAACCTAGAAAAAAAGAAGTAACAAGCAATAATGTTACCACAGAATCTCTCTGAACAATGCATACCTATCAAAAAAATTAATTCCATTTCATCAATAACAAAAAAAAAAGGGTTGTTTTTGGCAAACCATGGCAAGGTTGTTTGGTTCAGCAGCCAACCAAACTAAAAAATAAGTGAAATTTCCCTATTAAACTCAGAGTTTGGCGTTGAGCATGCACAAAAAAACCCCACAGAGTGAAACCACTCTGCTTCCAAAGAAACATAGGTGTCGGTATAGTAACAGTAATCTGAAGGGGATTGTTTCAGAAGATCGGGGGGAGGATGGGGCTGTTTCTGGCGTGGAATCTGAAGGGGATTGCAGGGAGCTCTCTTCGATGGGGGCTATCACGGATCTTGTCCCATGGGTGGGTGACCAGTCCCTCTTGGGTGACACGGCAGTGGGTGGCTCAGGGAGTTCAAATGTGGCACTGTCTGCTGGGGTGCAGTTGAGGGGTAGGCAGGAAGCGCTGGTGGTTGGAGCACAGAAGGGTGGCGGAAAGGGGGTGACAAATGTGCAGTTAGATGGTTTTTCAGAGGGGTTTCGGATGGTGATTTGTGAGAGAGGGGGTGACAACAGTGAGTCGGGCAGTCCTACCCCATTATGTGCCATTCCACCAGTCCCCACATCTTCGGATTGGGTGCTGAAAAAGGTGGCGAAGTTGCAGGGATTTGTGGGGATTTCCTGTGAAGGTTATGAAGAGCAATTTAAAGCCCTTTTAATTGCTATAGAAGCAGGGAGACCATCGGCAATGAAGATGGCAGCTAAAAAAGATAGAGAGCTGAAAAGATTGACTTGCTCTATTAATTATGATGATAAGGAGAGTAGTAACGGGAGGGAGAGGTTGAAGGGGCGGGGGAGCTGTTTATTTTATGAAGCCTAGAATCATATCGTGGAACATTAGGGGAATCAATGATGTTAATAAGTGACTTCGCATTAGATCCCTCATTCGCAGTTGAAAGGTTGATATTGTATGTCTCCAAAAGACTAAGTTGTGTTATGTTGACAGAAATATTATTCGTAGTCTATGGGGATGTTCTTGTGTGGGGTGGAGTTATTTAGCTTCTTTGGGAGCTTCAGGAGGGGTGTTGCTGATGTGGGATGTGAGAGTGGTGGAGTTAGTAGAGGGTTGTATTGGAAATCATTTTGTGGTCGGGTCCTTCAAGAACATTGAGGATTGGTGGAGGTGGGCTCTCGGGGGCGTGTATGGTCCCAATGCAGCTTGGGAAAGGAGCTCTTTGTGGGGGGAATTGGCAGGTATGTATTATTTATGGGATTTACCATGGGTCATGTGCGAGGATTTTAATGATGTATGTTTCCCATGCGAGAGGGAGGGCGCTACTTGTTTGATAGGGTCAATGGAAGAATTCTTGGAGCTAATTTTTGACTTAAACTTGATTGACCTTCCGTTGACTGGGGGTGTTTCACGTGGTTGAATGGTCAAGGGGGGTCAAGGTTGGACAGATTCCTAGTTTTCCCTTCTTGGGAGACACATTATCCAGACTTATGCCAGAAGAGATTGTCACGGGTATGCTTTAATCATTTTCCCATTTTATTAGATAGTGGGGGCATTCATGGTGGTAGACGATGCTTCAAATTTGAGAATATGTGGCTGCAAACGGTTGGTTTTGTGGAAAGGATAAAGGATTGGTGGGCTTCTTATTCTTTTTATGGCACTCCCAATTTTATTGTGGCTGGTAAACTTAAAGTCCTTAAGCTGGACCTTAAGAAGTGGAACATGGAGGTGTTCAGACATACAGATGAACAAAAAAGGCTTATTTGGAATGAACTGCATTCACTAGAAGATGGGTTGGTTACAGAGGAGTCTGCATTGAGAAAGATTGAGGTGGTGTCTGAGATAGAAAAGGTGCTGTTGTTGGAAGAAATTTCTTCGAGACAAAAATCCAGGATGACTTGGCTGAAGGAGGGTGACAGATGCACTAAGTTCTTCCACATAATGGCAAACTCTCACAGGCGTAATAATGTGATTGATGTGCTTCATTCAGGTAATATGGTGCTTCAAACCCTGGAGGCTATACAAAGATCACATCATGTATTTTTATGAAGATCTCCTCAAAGAGACTGCGGAGTGGCATCCCAAATTGGATGGGTTGTCTTTTGATCAGCTGGATGCTAGTGGAGCTAGAGGGTTGGAGAGACCTTTTGAGGAAGCCGATGTGCTACAAGTGGTGAAAGGCATGTGCAAAGACAAAGCTCCAAGTCCAAATGGATTTTTGATGGCCTTTTTTCAAGAGTGTTGGGACATAGTAAAGGATGACGTGATGCAGATTTTTCATGAGTTTCATCTTTGCCATAAGTTTGAGCAGTCCCTCAATGCTACTTTCATTGCTCTTATTCCGAAAATAGTGGGGGCCATTGAGTTGAAAGACTTCCGTCCAACTAGCCTGGTTGGCGGGATCTATATGATCATTTCAAAGGTGTTAGCAAATCGTATGAGTTCGGTGATGGATAAAATTATCTCCAAGTCTCAAAACACTTTTGTAAGAGGTAGGCAAATCTTGGACTCTATTTTAATTGCAAATGAATGCTTGCACAGTCGGTTGAGGGATGACATTCTAGGAGTCCTTTGCATGTTGGATATGGAAAAGGCATATGATCACGTGTGCTGGAATTTTTTGCTACATATGTTGAGAAGATGCGGCTTCAAGGATAGGTGGTATGGATGGATCAAACATTGTTTTCGACTGCTCGGTTTTCCATCTTAGTCAATGGCCAACCTTGTGGATTTTTTCAGAGTTCGAGGGGTCTGAGACAAGGGGATCCGCTTTCTCCCTTTCTCTTTGTTGTAGTTATAGAGGCTCTGAGTAGCGTGGTGGAGGTTGCTGTTACCGGGGGGGGGGGGTTTCTTGCTAGTTTTGCAATGGGTAACATTAATAATGAGGCTATATCTGTCTCCCATCTATTATTCGCGAATGATACTTTCATTTTTTGTGATGCAGATAGCGGACAGATTCAAGCTTTAAGGGCTGTACTACTGTGTTTCAAAGTTGTTTTGGGACTTAAGGTGATTTTGGGTAAGTCGGAATTGGTCCCGGTTGGGGAGGTGGCAAATGTTAACCTCCTAGCTGGGTTGTTGGGATGAAAAGTGGCTACTCTTCCTATGAAATACCTTGGACTCCCTTTGGGGGCTTCTTTTAAAGCAAAAAACATTGGGGTGGAGTCGTAGAGAAGGTGGAGAAAAGGTTGTCGGGCTGGAAGCGGCTTTATCTTTCAAAAGGCGAGCGAGTAGCTCTCATCTAAAGTACCCTATCCAACCTCCCAACGTACTTCCTTTCCTTATTCCCTTCAACGGCGGGGGTGGCTGATCGGATTGAAAAGCTATTTAGAGCCTTTTTGTGGGGAAGGCTTGGGTGAGGAAATTAAATTTCATCTTGTGAATTGGCAAAAAGTTTGTAGTCCGAAGAAGTTGGGAGGCTTGGGGGTGCGTAACTTGATCACTTTTAATAAAGCTCTACTAGGAAAGTGGTTGTGGAGATTCCAATTGGAAGGGACTTCGTTGTGGAGAATGGTCGAGGGTCGGAAGTATGGTTGTATTTTTTTTTTGGGGGGGTGGAGCTCTAAGGAGGGTAGGGGGTCGTATGGCGTGAGCCTTTGGAAATTTATCAGGAAAGGGTGGAAAGTGTTTGCAACACATATTAACTTTAAGGTCAGTAGGTTCTGGTTTGTTGAGTGGTGTGGTGAGAGGGCCTTATCTTCCATTTTTCCAAGTGTCTTCAGATTGGCTGGAAATCAACAGGCCGCTGTCTCAGATGTGCTATGTCGAGCCAATGGTTCTCTGCATTGGAATATGATATTTTCTAGAAATGCGCCGGATTGGGAAGTTGAGGAGATAGCAGGTTTTTTCAGCTTGCTTTATTCAAAGAGGATAGAATGTAATGGGAGCGATAGAATATTATGGAAACCCTTGGGGAGCAAGAAATTTTCTGTTAAGTCTTTCTACAAGGTGTTGACAAATTATCAGCACATTGTGTTTCCTTGGAAGGGTATTTGGAAAGTTCTTGTGCCTCCCAAAGTTGCATTTTTTACCTGGACAACAGTTTTAGGAAAGATTTTAACGGCCGACAACTTGAGAAAACGGGGGATGGTCGTAATAGAGTAGTGCTACATGTGCAAGAACAATGGCGAATCAATTGATCATCTTCTTCTACATTGCGAGGTGGCAAGGGAGTTATGGGATGGCTTACTTAGTAGAGCTGGGGTGTCTTGGGTTATGCCTAAGAGTGTGGCGGAGATCTTAGCATGTTGGAATAGGCATCGTCAGAATCCTCAACTGGTTGTGATGTGGAGAATGGCCCCTTTGTGCTTATTGTGGTGTATAGGGATGGAAAGAAATGAGAGATGCTCAACAAGGAGAGAATTAGGGGGGAATTATGGAATTATTTTGTATTTTCTTTGGTTTAATGGCTTTCGGCTATAGTTTTAAAGGGTGGGAATGTTCATGAATTTTTGCTTTCTTTTCAGCTTTCTAGCATGTAACTAGTTGTTTGTATACTTCATGTGTACATGGGCTTTGCCTAGTCTTATTCGATCAATGAAATTTCTTACTTATCAAAAAATAAAAAAAAACAGTAACATAGGTGTTGGTACCAACACAGTAGCGGTAATAGGAACAACAAGAGTACAGCAGCAGAAACAGTAATCTCATGCCTAAAGGTTTCAAAACATACATCAGCAGTATTCAAATGCACAGTCGGTACAATATCAGAAAACAGCAGCACAGCAGGAGACTAGCGGCACAGTAGCATTAGATAACAGTGTCACATGTTGTTTACCAAAATTGATACAATGGAATAGGCGGAAAATACCATCTGAGTGCAATGCAATGCAATGCAAAAATCAGTTTTAGATTTTATGCAGTAAGAAACAGTACATGATCATGCTAAAACAGCTCATGTCTACATCATTCAATGTCCAGACACCAAGAATAGGGCAAAAGAGGCAGTTTTCAGAGAAAAAACATGTTCTTCTGAAAATTTGACTTCTGTTAATAATTTTAAAAAAGTCCAGCACAGATTGAATGCTTACCTAAGCTTGTTAATGCAACCAAATTGCCTCACAACAGTGTCGAGCTGAATCAATTGAAACCGCAACAAGATTAGCACATTCTACTAAGTTAGAAAAATGGTGCAGTATCTCTTAGGAATAACACAAATCATATCAAATCATATCAAATAAATCAATGGCAGCCACTTTGGTCCAAATACACTAAATAGTACATTCACCAAAGGCCACAACACAGACGTTCTTAACAAAATATATAGGACCTGGATGTGATGAGACCAATTTATTCAATTCTATGTGCTCCAAGTAATTTCAATTAAGCCGAAAAATAACCTGATAGCCACTGTACAACCCAAACATGACCAATGCCAAGTTCCAATCCTTCATTTACCCACAAGCATATCCTTATGACCCCAAATGTACTGCATAATAATTCAACTCAATTTTATTAATCATTAAATCTAAAAAAGGTGATAGGTGTACGAAGTTCTTTCACAAAGTGGCTAATTCACATCGACGTAACAATGCGATAGAGTCTCTTCATTCAGATTCTCAGGTGCTATCCTCTCCTTCTGAACTAGAAAACCATATAGTACAGTACTACAAATCCCTTATCTCAGAACCAGTTCTTTGGAGGCCGAAGCTTGATGCCTTGCATTTTGAGGCAATTAACCCACAGAGTGTGAGTGATTTGGAGAGACCTTTTCTTGAAGAAGAGGTTTACAAGGTTATATCTGACATGGCTAAGGATAAAGCGCCGGGGCCGGATGGCTATTCAATGGGTTTCTTTCAAACTTGCTGGGAAATTGTGAAAGATGAAGTTATGCAAGTGTTCAGTGAATTTCACTCTTTCCAAAAGTTTGAAAAATCTCTTAATGCGACTTTTATTGCTCTCATTCCCAAGAAACACGGGGCCTTGACTATTGAAGACTTTAGGCCTATAAGTCTGGTTAGTAGCGTGTATAAGATTATCTCGAAGGTTCTTGCTAACCGACTTAGTCCGGTGTTGGAACTTATTATTTCCAAGTCTCAGAATGCTTTTATTCGTGGAAGACAAATTCTTGATTTAGTACTCATTGCAAACGAGTGTTTGGACTATAGATTACGGGAGGGAGGTTCAGGTGTTCTGTGCAAGCTTGATATGGAGAAGGCATATGATCATGTGAATTGGGAATTTCTCTTATACTTGCTTGAGAGATGTGGTTTTGGGGTTAGGTGGATTGCATGGGTGCGTCATTGTATCTCAACCGCCCGGTACTCAGTTTTGGTTAATGGCACACCTGTTGGTTTCTTTGATAGTTCGCGGGGATTGCGATAGGGAGATCCTTTATCCCCTCTCCTATTTGTGATAGTTATGGAGGCTTTAAGTAGGATGGTGCAGGCTACTGTTAAGGGAGGTTTCTTATCGGGCTTTCAAGTGGGTGATGGTTTGGGTGGCGCTATTACCATTTCACATCTTCTTTTTGCATATGATACGTTAGTTTTTTGTGAAGCGAATAGTAGCCAGATCCAAACTTTACGAGCATTGTTACTTTGCTTTGAAGCAGTGTCAGGGTTAAAGGTGAATCTGGGTAAGTCTGAAATGGTTCCCGTGGGTGCGGTTTCTAATATACTCAGCCTTCTGGATTGTAAGGTGTCTTCTTTCCCAATGAAATATCTGGGTCTTCCATTGGGAGCAACTTTCAAGAATAGAGCTATATGGGATGGGGTAGTGGAGAATATAAAGAAAAGATTGGCTGGTTGGAAACGGATATATTTATCGAAAGGAGGTCGCCTCACTCTTATCAAGAGTACTCTCACGAACCTACCCACGTATTTTTTATCTTTGTTTCCTATGCCTGTTGGGGTAGTGAACAGAATAGAGAAACTCTTTAGGGCATTTTTATGGGGAGGCATGGGGGAGGAGAAGAAATTCCACTTAGTTAGATGGAAGTCTGTATGTGTCTCAATAGTGAATGGGGGATTGGGAGTGTGTAACTTGAGAACTTTTAATAAAGCGTTACTGGGAAAATGGCTCTGGAGATATCATTCGGAGGGGGGATCATTGTGGAAGGATATTATCAACACTAGATATGGTACTGCTTGGGGTGGTTGGTGCTCTAAGGAAGTGAGAGGGGGGTATGGGGTAGGTTTATGGAAGTATATAAGGAAGGGATGGCCATGCTTTGCAAATCGAATTCGTTTTGTAGTTGGTGAAGGTATCCGAATCAGTTTTTGGAGGGACTTGTGGTGTGGAGAGCACGCATTAGAAAGAACATTTCTGGCCTTATACCGTATTGTAGTGAATAAGGAGGCTTCAGTTGCGGATGTGCGTCTATTTTCTCATGGTGTCCAACAGTGGAACATTCTTTTTAATAGGGATTTTCATGATTGGGAATTACCTATTGTTTCAGAATTTTTCACCTTAATATATTCTACGAAGGTTGCTATGGCACGGCAAGATAGTTTGAAGTGGAGGTCCAATGACCACAAGATATGTACAGTTAAGGCGTATTATAGCATCTTGTCTACAGAGAGTGATACTACGCCGTTCCCCTGGAAGAATATATGGAGATCTCGTGTGCCTTCTAAAGTAGCTTTCTTTGTTTGGAGCGCTGCTCTTGGGAAGATATTGACCACGGATAACTTGAGGAAGAGAGGATGTGTAGTAATGGATTGGTGCTACATGTGCAAGAAGAGCGGAGAATCTGTGGACCATCTCTTACTACACTGTGAGGTAAGGGTGTTGTGGGATGAAATCTTTCGAAGGGTTGACGTTGCTTGGGTTATGCCTATGAAGGTGGTGGAATTGTTGGGTTGTTGGTCAAAGATGCAAGGCTGTCATCAAGTGACAGCAGTGTGGAAGATGATTCCGTTGTGTATTATGTGGTGCATTTGGACGAAAAGGAAGCTCGTTGTTTTGAAGATAAGGAACGCACAATGACCGAGTTGAAGAATTTTTTTCTCCACACTCTAATGTGTTGGTTTTCCACTATTGTATCACACGGGGATAATGTTCAGGAATTTTTGTCTTTAATTTATCGCTTTTAGAATGTAATTAGGTGTGTTTAGGTATACTTCCTGTGTACAAGGGTTCTGCCTATTTCATTCACATATATAATATCTATCTTTTACTGATAAAAAAAAAAAAAATCTAAAAGACATGCCGAAACTTGGGGACCCAAACCTTCACCTTTCATGAACATGCAGGTTAATATAACTGAGCATAAAAAGTCAATCTTATCAACACAAAAACCTCACACTTTTATAACATCAAGCTGGCAAACAAAGAATATGCCAAATATACTCAAACTCAAACTCCAACCTGAACTTAACATCTATAAGACCAATTAATATCTTCTGATAAAAGCCTGAACAATGCAGAATAATCCTCACAGCCCCAATTACTGCATTGTTCAACCAACATAGCAACCATTGGCATTCCCAAGTCAAACTCTTCTCTTTAGCCGAAACATGCATTAAACTAAATAGACTCGAAAAAACCCAATTGTACTTCACTCAAAATCACTTTACGAAACTCAACTCAGACTACACGCCAGCTTCATTTTAGCATAGCCAACCTACTACTTATCGAAAAAGAAATTATCATAACCAACCCACGAAGACAATTACCCAGCCAAACCATTCTTCACTGTCAGTTCAGAATATTGACACAAAATCTTCCATACTTTTCTGACCAAACCATATTGCCAACTATCAAATCATATAATCCTAGCAACTAGAAATAACCCCTTCAAATTCAATTAGGAAGCAAACTTCGAAATTTACTACCGCCAAAACTTACCAATACCATAAAATCAACCTACAAAATCAATCTGGACTACTCTACAGATTCACTAATTCTCCCAAATTTCATTCTAACCCACAACAAAACCAAAAATTTTAAAAATCTGAAATAGAATTAAATCAAAGAACATAGAATGGAAACACTCACCAAAGCTTGAATCGGCCGACGGAAACCCGAAAGAGAGTGGGTGCAGGAGACAATACTTTAGAGTTATATGGCAGAGAATGAGAAGTAGAAAGTTGGGGTGTGGCGGAGAGCTTCGAGATGAGGCAGAGTTCGGTGACTAGGTCACGGTGGCCAAGCAGCGACAGTGCAGAGAGAGGAAAACAGAGTGAGGTGGAGCTGAACAGAGAAAGGAAAAGAGAGAGGAGCATGTTCGTGACTTTTAATTGGAGTCACTTCCGTCCAGGTATGCCGTAAAGCCAAGTTTGAAACCATCTATAGAAACCACCACGTTGTCTTCCTTCAAAATAATAAAAAATTACAGCCACACACAATCATAACTCAGATCTCTCAGCATCAAACAATTTTTCCCCCTTGATTTCTTTTTTTGATAAGTATGAAGAGATTTTATTCATCCACATAATTAGGCATGGCTCAAGTACACATGAATTATACAATAAATAAGCCTAATTACAAGCTAAGCACTGCAAAAAACAGCATAAAAGTCATTAAAACTCGTTCCATTCAGTACAATAGATGATGCCCAAAGCAACAATGTATGAAAGAAAAAGTCCCTAAACCCTTCTGGTGAGCGCTCCCTATCCTCAAAACAACGACCATTCCACTCATTCCATGTGCACCACATTAAGCATAGAGGCACCATCTTCCAAACAGCCGCAATATGACGATTGCCCCGAATTCCTCTCCAACGTGACAATAAATCTATCACCTCCTAGGCATTACCCATGCAATACCGAGCCTTAGTGAATATTTCATCCCACAAAGCCTTAACTACTTCACAATGAAGAAGGAAGTGATATGCTGATTCAACTATTGTGTTTGCACATGAAACACCAATCTATTATGTAGAGGCCTCACTTTCTCAGCTGGTTAATAGTCAATATTTTCCCATGAGATGCCAGCCAACCGAAGAAAGCAACCTTGAGGGGAGCATTACTCCTCCAAATGCACTTCCATGGGAAGGCATTGGAAGAGTGGGTTAACAATACCTTGTAGTAGGATCTGACTGAGAAGTTCTTGTTCCCCGTAGGTGTCCAAAGCAATCTGTCCTCCCCTCCTGCCTGTAAATCCAGTGTGTACAACGCACTGTAAAATTCAGCAATGTCTCCCACCTTCCAATCCTGTACAGCTCTAATAAACCTCATGGACCATTGAGAGGAATCGGTATGGATGTCCTCCCCCTTGATTTCTTAGCATCAAAACATATTACAATATGAAAAACTTAGATTTATACAAAAATGGCGTGCCAAGAAAATGTTTGGATAACAAGAAAATTTGTGTTTAAAAAAGGAATTGAAGTTGTGAACTAAGATTTTGGGTAACATTACGAATTTGGATTTCATATACATACTTTGATTTTTTTTTTTATGGGTATTTGAATATTTCCTTTGATTTTCTCAGTATCCAAACAAATGATAAGAATAAAAACCTAGAGTTGATACAAAAAAAAGGTAACTTAAAACCGAGAAATAAAGAGGACCTATGATGTCAAGCCCTGTAACCGGGGGTGAACCCTTTAACTTGAAATCCAAAATAATAAAAACATAAATACAAAAATTCCTCAAAAATCAAATGTCTAAAAAATTCTTCCAAGTAAAATAAAGTAAACACTAGAGAAATTTCTCTGAACTCAGACAAATCCACTTATGCCACCTAGCACTTATCTCACCTTTTCACTTATAATACTATACGTGCCATCTATTCCAACTGTCACAACCATCAAAGTCATATGAAAAAAAAATAAAAAAATTGTGGAGATAAGGGGTGAGTCCACCGACTCAATAAGCAGCAAACTTATACTAGTGTGCAAACATGAGCTAGTTACAGAATGCAAAATAGACAGTTCTAAAAAATATGGCAGTGGTATTTTCATAAACATTTTTTTGTCAATAATAATATATACAAAAGACCTTAGGCACAAACGTACTGAACAACATCAAAAACAAAAACAGAAGCCATGTTTACTCCCATGGCAGGGTTGTGCATTCTTCAAATAGCCAAGCAGAGCATAAATCACTTTGTCACCAAAGTGATTGCACTCAAAACAGAAGCCACTATTAAATCCCATGGCAGAGCCAGAAATAAGAAGCCACTATTATATCACGTGGCAAGGCCGGAAATTAGAGCAAAACAGAATCTTATGCCTCGAGGTTTTCAGATACAATCCAATAACTGAATAGTATACTGATCAGATAATATCATATAATCGAATAAAATTTTTCAGACTTCATGTTCACATTTTATGCAGTAGAGAAATAGTGTACAAAAATTGCTCATGTCCACACCAGCTATGATAAAATGTCACATTTTTATGTTAAGATACAAAGAATAGTTCAGAAAATGACCGACGTTTTCATAACAAAATGTATAAGGTTTTTCACAAAATCAACCTCAATATATCACCAACACATTAATAACTCATACAACATAAAACCAACCAAACTAACTAAAATCCTATAACCTGAACCATAGCTCAACAAGAGCCAAAATCCATGAGCCCAAAAACAGTCCATAAACAAATAGTCCACCATGGCGCCTTGAGTTTATAATGACCCAAGCCCAACCTCCTTGGATTCACTTAAATCCCATTCCAACACACATCACGTTTACATTCGTACTCCTGACACATCAAAACAGAAACTCACATATTCCAACATCAACCAAGCCATGAAATTACTCAAACCACAATTCCAACATCCAACATAGACAACCCAATCTTCCAGTAGGCACCAAACAAATCAGTCACGAAAACTAAGGGTGATCGAGGGTACCTTACACAACTCAGAGCGGTGCTCGGTCAATTCAAGAATGAGGTGACTCTGCCTAGAGATGGTTTGTGGTAGTCTGAAACACTCGGCGAAATGAGGCGGTGCGGGTACCTCTAGTGGCCTTCGGAGAGGCTTACCAGCGTGGGCTTGTGGTCGAACGGTGAGGACACGACTGAGGCATGGACGGCGGACTGCAGGTTGGAGCGGCAATGGAGATTTAGCAGGAGAGAGAAAGAGAGAGAGCAGCCGAGAGAGAGAGAGAGAGTGGGGAAGAAGAGAAGCAGGGGGTGGGGGAAGAGTCGAAGACAGAGAACCCATAAAACGCACCGTTTTTATAAATTAAAAAAAAAAAAAAACAAGAAGAAGAAGAAGAAGAAGAAGTCGGGCGGGTTGGGGTTTAGGGACTTGAATCTAGCTCATAACAGGCCGAGTTGATACCTATGATAAGGACAAAAAATTAAAAAACCCAAACAAAGAAAGAGATTTTATCACTCTAAATAGATGATTGATAGAAAGTTGGGATGTTATTTTTCTAAAAAATACTGATCTAATTACTCCACTTCATTAGATAAATTTATTGAATTCTCTTGAAAATTAACAAACCTCTACAAAATTTGACAATGAAAATACTTATATTACTCGGACGCAGAATAATGAAAAATAAATAAAGTAAGATCAAAATCAATCTTCAAGTATTGATGTTGGAGATAATGGAAGTAAAAAAACTAGACAACCATCAATATTATTTCAAGATCATTATACTCTTAATACTAGTTTGGAAATTTTAGAAAATGATCCTGAAAATTTTTCTGAAGAAATTAATAGCATCGATTCAGATAAATAGTTTGAAGCAATGAAAGATAAATTAGAGTCGATTACTAAAAATAATGTTTGGAAAATAATGAAACTTCCAACGGGTCGAAAAGCTTTTGGTTGCAAATGAATTCACAAAAAGAAATTGAATGCTGATGGAAGTTTGGAAAGATACAAACTAAAATTAGTGGCCAAAAAATACACTCAACAACCAGGTGTAGATTTTGGGGATACCTATTCGCTTGTGGTGAAGTTTAGATCGGTGATACTAATCGTGTCTATTGTTGCAAAAATGAATTTGAAATTACATCAGTTAAATGTTAAAAAGGTTTTTCTTAATGGTGGGTTAAAAAAGGACATCTTTATGTTTTAACCTAAAAGATTCCAAATTGAAGGATATGAAGAAAAAGTCTACAGGTTATAGAAATCATTGTATGGAATTAAGCAATCTTTAAAACAATGGTACTTGAAGTTTTACAATGCAATTTTAGAAATTAAATATGAAATGAGTCTATTAGATCAATATGTATATATATCAGGAAATATGACAATAAAATAACAATATTATCATTATACGGTGATGATATATTGTTTGTGAGCTAGATATGAAGGATAAAACAAAAGAAATTTTGAGATATAAATTTGGAATGAAAGACATGGATGAGGCCAGTTATGTTCTTGGAAAAAGAATTTGAAGGGATAGAAACTCAAAAAGTTATATTTAGATCAAGAAAGATTATTTGAAATATTTAGTATGAAAAATTGTAAATTTTTAAGTACACCTATTTGAAAATGTCATACTTTGAGTAAAAATATGTGCCAAAAAAATGCGGAGGAAATGAGCAAAATGCTTAAAATTTCTTATGCTCGAGCTGTGGGAAGTTTTATGTATGCAATGGTAAGTACGAGACCCAACATTTGTCATGAGGTAGGATTGGTAAGTAAATATCAATTTAATCCAAGTAAGGAGAATTGGAAATCAGTAAAACTTATATTAAGATATTTACCAAAAATGTGAGGTTGTACTTTGGAATCAATGATCTTGAATTAATTAGCTATAGTGATGCCGATTTTAGAAGTGACGTAGATGATAGACAATCTATAAATGAATATATAGTTCTATTTAGTGGAACAACAGTTTCTTGGTTAAGTAAAAAAAACAATTATGTTTCTAAGTCCACAATGGAACTAAAATATATCGCTTGTAGTAAGGATCCACTGAACCAATCAATGCGTTTTGTGATAATCAGTCAATCATCTCATTAATAAAAAGTGGAGCACAAAGTCTCAAAGGAAAACACATTATTTTAGATATAGTAGAAAGACAAGAGGTTAAAGTTAATTTTATTTTCTTGACTGGGATGATAGCGAATCTAATGACCAAGAGATTATCTCTCAAGAAATTCAGAGAGCATGTGGCCAGAATGGCATTGAAAAATACTTAGGTAAAGTAACCTCTTGGTCAACATACACAACTTAAGAAGTTATAGGGATGCCTAGATAAATGGAGTTATGGGGAGTTACCCAAAATAAATTATTAGTTATTTGTAAAGTCGCTGATAAGGTAATTAAAGAAAGTCTCGGGAATAGCCTTAGAGGAAGTAGTTAATAAAAGTTCAGTGCATGTTGATTACCCAAAATAAATGGTTGATCATTTATAAATCCATCGATAAGGTAATTAAGAAAAATCTTAAAAATGACCTTTAGAGAAAGTACTAAATAAAAGTTTAGCACAAGTTTATACATGTTTTATGTATTTGGGTGAAGTCATCAATTATGGCAAGGATATTTATTCAATCATGAATATTTGATGTCATTCACTAAAGATATAGTGAAATGAAGTCACCCATAATATGTAATTAGTGGGAGAACATATGGTAAATGATGAGGTTAGATAAAGTAATAACTAAAGCGTATGCACGTAAAAGCTTGTCATTACTCTGACGTCGATTTGCAAGAGTTGCAAATGATAGTTGAGTTGTGAAAAATTAAATTGGTACCAATGTAAAAATACTCACCTAGATGCATCATCATTGTTATGTGTTCAAGTGGGAGATTTGGATTTGATGGGTGGTGATCACAAATCAAATGATGTACCCCTTGGATTTGTATCCTCCCCATAGTGATGGTTCCCATGGGGTGTTGGTTGAGGAAGTGTCAAGAGACACAACCATTTGATTGAGTCAAATGATTGTGTCCCTTACCAATGGTTGTGCCCATTGTCAACCAGTGCCTTGTAATTTATAAATATAGACCACATGTTCACAATTACTACATATGCAATTCCTTTATCAAACAACAACCTATGGGACAAACACCCTAACAAGACTGTCCCATTTTGTGTAAACACCAATGTATCTTCATTCCTATATTCTTACACTTTCAAGTGGGCAAATCAACTAGCAAGTGCTTTCAACTTCCTTTAATGCGGCTTGGGTGATCTAGTATGCCCTAACTTCTTTGAACTCAGTCTCTTTTTTTTTTTCCCACGTAGTTAGTTGTTTTCCCTTGGCCCCAACTTCTTCTTTCATGGCGTTTTGTGCACCTATGATCACACGATCTTACCAAAGTGAATGTTTACAAGAGTATTAACAAAAGACTTACTGAGAATCATTAGCTGAGGGAGCTTCCGATGCTAAATTATAAAGAACTGCTATGTCTACATTAGGAATAGAAAAAAAAGGATAATAATATTTCTTGTACCTCATGATCAGCGATAGGTAATGATCACTTCCAATAAACTTATCATTACTCACCAACAAACCACATACATTATTGTGTGTATATGAGCTTCTTTTTAATGGATGTTCATTTTGGAACATGAGGTACTTATAAGTAGGCTGCTACACGCCCATATAGGTTGGGTATTGGGTAGCCACCTTCCATAGCCCTGCCTTGGCCTGTTGGGTGGCTACCTGCCCATGTAAGGCAGGATGACCATATGTACCCTTGTCCCCAACCCAACCTTTGGCTCATTGCAGATAATCATTGTTAAATAGGCAGGCAAATTGGCAACATCACCCTTTAGTCCCCAGTCCATTTAGGAAAATCACATCCCATCAACTATCCAACCCAATAATTTCAATATCCATTCAAAAAATCACATACAATACAAATCATCCAACCCACAATTTTAACAATCCAACCCAAGAATCATATCAGCCATCCACCCCGTGGATCTAAAGGATGAGCACCTAAGAGCCATAGTTGCGCCATGGGGATCTCAGACTCAGGAGATGCAATCATGGGTATAGGGTGGAGATGTGTAGCTTGTGTCCTCAAATAAGACGAGAGAAGAAACAAGAAAGAGAATGAGAAAAAGAAGAAGAAAGGTGGAGGAAGGAGAATGAGAATGAGAAGATGGAAGAGAAGTAGAGATCATAAGAGAGAAAGGAGATGGGTGTAAGGTACATTTTTTAGATTAGAGAAATAATATTTGTAGTTGTAGAATGCGTAAGTACCGTGCAATCATTTTGAAAAAAAAAATAAGTAAAAGGGGGACCCTACCTGATAAAAACTAATTTTGAATAGTAGACCTCACTCTTTAACAAAATGATTACACGGTGCTAGCGCAATCCATGACTGTATCTCGCATTACTCATATATAATATTATATATACAAACTAAGTGGGTGGGCTAGTAGGTATCTTACCCACAACCTACCCACTTGGTTAAAAAAATATACAATCACATATCTTCAATTTTTTTCTATCGGGACATAAGGTTTGGGAGGGAGGACGGTTTCAGTGACGTGCCACCCATTACTATTTAATATATTTTATGGGGTGAATCTTATTATAAAGCTTAACCTTTGCACAAATGAGTCACCCATGTCCCAAAAAAGATACATGCTAGGTTTTGGGAACCACCAAAGTCCACCACAAGCTACCCTTTCTTCAACTAAGTTATTTCCTTTAGAGGTGAGTCCCCTATCTTCTATTTCTACCTCTTCTTCTAAGCAAATTTATGGTTAATGTCAAATTTATTTGCATAACCATCCTCAAAATCTAGTTACGGGGCAACCTATGGGTTGGCTCATGAATTGCACTTGGGCCGAAGTATGGGCTCAGGTTTATGTTACCAAATTTCAAAGATGCTGTAGTGGGATTACAATTTTGGGCCATTAACTCTGTCCATTGCTTGAGTCTATTTTGGCCCAAAACTTTTGAGGTGTAGTACGTAACAATGCATACATCATACAGTTCTTAGAGCATTGACATTTGTTTATGTAAAAATTTAGCCAAATTTAACAAAATGAAGTTACTTTTTTTGGTTTGCATATCCTATTGTAATAATCTTTATGTTAAATTACCTAACTTTATGTCCATAGCCCTTCTCGGAACTGTCTACTGGTTATTTTTCTTGTTTCTTGACTATAGCTCAGAGACAAGCCAATCTACTGCTTTCATGCCACTTATGACCGTCATGCGCTGCACCACAAGACGCCCTAACTGCTGATCTTTCGGCCGATAGAAGAAGATCTTAAAAAGGCTCATGTGTAGCCTAAACCATGTGAGATTCACACGCTGCCGCGCCATAGTGAGTTTTTTGCCACCATATGTGGCAGTAGTGGGATCAATAGCCTTGAATCTTTCAGATTCGACCAACCCTTTCTCTCCAACAGTGGCGCATGTCCCCCATGCGCCTACATAGCTATTATCAATCTTTTGTTGGAAATTCAAACCATCTGTCACTTGCTATTTTCCTACTAACCAAAAATTGTGAGAAAGAGTAAGTAAAATTCTCATTCAACCAATTCAGACTAGCAAAACACAACACAAAACAATTCAATACGACTTTTGATTGTAGTATTGTAGTCCAAATTTTGGACTACATTAAAATCGCTTCAATTGGCTCCCCCTTGTGGAAAATGGGTGAGGGCCAAGTTATTGGCTCCAAATCTCTCTCTATTTTTCTTGTGTTGTAATAGCTAGTTTGGGATGATTGTCAAGGTCTCCATCAGACTCTTGTATCTTGTAGTTGTTCATATATATATATATAGGTAGTTAATAAATCAAACTGTCTCAGTTTGACTTAGATTGTTGTTATTAATATGAGCATTTTCGATCATAGACATCTTATATATATATATATGTATATATATATATATATATATATATATATATACGTATATAAATATATGTGTGTGTGGGCATGCGCACTATAGATAGATTGTACAAAAACAAACTCACAAATTGACATGATTTCATATTAACGACAAGAAGGATTCCTTATAGCTTTGCTTGAGCTCACTTTCTCTTTTCTTGGTTGGGATGCATACATCGAGAATAAACAAAAAAGAAAATATTTTTTCATTTCTCGCCGTCTTTATCGGCAAGACAAGACACACCCTGGTGGTTGAAGATCCACTCCCGCATATCAACATGCAGAGGGCATTACCAAACATGCCATCGTGAGTAACCCTATGTTGAGTAAAAGGGGGCAAGGTCGCTTTCTCTCTACCTAGCCTCTTTGAGGCCCCAATATAAGCACTCTACCTGGTATCTTTCCATTTTTAAAAAAATTCTTATGTTTTAGTTCAAGCATCTTCTAAATATATTCATGCATTCTTTTAAAAAGAAAAGCATAGTACCTTGATTTTTTTTAATAAACATTCACTTGTTGTAGAAGAATACCTTATAGAAACAGAGCAATGAGGATTACAATAGACATCCCAAAACTAGGCTATTAGGAAAAGTATTATTGAAAAAAATAGTCGAATGGATACAATAGAATACTAGTAATAGCTAAAAATAAAATTCCAAACTAACCCTGGAAACTAGGAGTAACTGCACGATTTAGAGCAAAAGGTCAATCATATGTTTGGGGAGCTAAAAAATGGTAGAAAAACTTGTCAGGCGGCCCTAAGCTCTTAAGGTAGCAAGAATATCCGCTAAAGCGTTCTCTTCCCTATAGAATTGATTAATACTAAATGGAAAGATATTTTTTAAATATAAAATATCATCCCAAATATCATAATAAATCCAAAGGAGTCAGGAATTATTATCAAATCAATTCATAACAATAAGAGATTGTTTACACAATGAGGTCTCGATTACTAAGCTAGTAGCATAAAATAAGCTCATTCCTTAAAATTAAAAATTATGCAAAAATGTTAGTACCCAAACCAAGATAACAGGAAACACTAGCAATAACGGAGCAATTATAAGACTGAAAGATGCCCTCACAACATGCGGGATCAAGATTACATTTAGAAGCAACATCAATGTTGAGTTTAAAGCCCTAGGTGGGGGTAACCATTTGACAAGAAAAGATCTCTTAGGTTAGTTTTGGATGTTGATATGAAAATTTTTAATTTGAGATGAAAGTTAAAAATTGAATAAAATATTTTTTTTTAATATTATTATTGTTTTGGGATTTCAAAAAGTTGAATTGAGATTTGAAAAAATTGAATTGTTTATTATATTTTATGTGAAAAATTGAAAAAGTTATAATAGTGAAATAAGATGAGAATTTTGTGTTTGAAAAAACTTCCAAACCTATCCGTAGTCCAGATCATGAAAGGAAGAATGTGAAGATTAACAATGATAGAAGCATTGGAAGAGGATGTAAGAGTATGGGCTTGATGATCTAATAAATGGTCTTATAGATGATAGTGGTTTGATGGGTATAAGAGTCCTTTAAACGAGTTTTGTTTTATGTATCCAAATCTTCCAAAAGTAGAGAGATGGTAGCAACTGAACAAGTAAATGAAATTGATTCGTGCATCGAAAAAACGACCACCACTGAGAGGCATTTTGTTTCCAATTGTGAGAGGTGATATTGGTGAAGCAAAAAACATTGGAAAAATTATCTCAAACCTCTTTAGAAAGAGTACAATTAAAGAAAACATGATTAGAATTTTCCAAATGACCATCCAGGCAATTATTAAACTTAGAAGCCAAATAAAGACCACAATTTTGGATCCTGTCATCAAATGGAATACCATTGTGCCATAATTTTCAGACAAAAATAGAAATCTTAATAGGGAGGGCCTTGTTCCAAATATAATAGAAGTGTGGGTAGTACTCTGTAAATAAGTTCCAATAAGACTTAGAGAAGAAAACACCATTTTTATTGTGCTTCCAAACATGAAGATCAGGGCCAATCTTGTTTTTGATAGGGAATTGACTAACTCCAGAGAAAATGGATGTACCACCAAGGTTAGAGAGATAGTCAAAGTCCAACCATTGGAAGAGCAAAGACCTTTGATTTGTAAGGAAGGGTTGGAGATGACAAAACCCTTTTGAGCAAGGGAATTATTACCCGATTATCATGTCAAAAACTAATAGAACCATCATGAATGGTGCATTGACTTTTGGTGTGGACGATGGACAAAGATTTTCAAATGGCTTTCCAAGAACTAGAATGATAGGTTTTGGTGTCAATAAGATCAAAGGAGGGGACATTATTCATGTATTGAAGGGGTGGAAATTCTTATTCGCATGGCGTATTTATGTTGTGTTAAGTCATTAGTCTTAGGCTATATGAGTCAACCCAAACATGATCCATTTAATTATACGGGTCAGACCCTAAGATCCTAACAAGACTCATATAAATAACAGGTGACATAATATGATTTGTATAACTTGTTTGCGAATTAACTTTTATTGGGTTAACCTGAACGCAACCTATTTAAGCCGTTTCATTTAGATGGTTTGAGTTCACCCATATATTTATTTTGACCTAATTAATATGGTTTTATATATAATACATGGATAATTATATAAATCATTCACAATTTTAACTTGATTCATGCTAAGATATTTTATGATCAATATCCAAACCAATAATATAAGAAAAATATTATTTCTATAAAATAAAATTACATATTAACAATAGAAAAAAGAATATTTTGAGATATTAAGTATTCAAATACTAAAATTAATATTATATCTCAATAACAATAAAGGCGTATACAACTAAACATCTATAGAATTTATTCATATTATACGAGTTGATTACGGATTTAGCAGGTTAACTAACAATTGTCCTCAATCCGTTTTGACCCAAAACTATTTATATCATACTCAAACTTGCTCATTTCATGTCGTGTTTGTGAGTTCATGGGTCTTGCCATATATTACAACCCTAAATAAATGTTGATAGATAGGTATCAGCCCTTATAGCAATATATACAACATTGCTGTAATTGAACCCCTTTACGCAATAACAATGACAAAAGATTACATTAAATAATGGTTGTTCCGTTTCTTTTCTTTTATATTTCTTGAAAATTGATAAAGAGAGAATTATTTTTTATAGCTCCATTTTAAACTGGAAGTGTTTTTTTTATAACACAGTTACACAACAACAGTATTGTTATCATAGTACTTTCAATGGTTTTTATATTTTGTTATTTAATTAGAAAAATATATTTCGAATTTCGTAAAATATAGTATAATAAATAAATCATAATTAGAATAATTTCGTTTAATAAAGAAATGCGATCATATTTGAAAATATTAAAATAATTATGGCCAACTATAAAAAATATATTTTGGAAAAGTCAAAATATTTATTTTTTTTTAAATTAATAATATATATTACTTATTTTTAATATATTCATAATATTTTCCATCCATTAATTAGATACTTCTCAATAATCGGTGGTGCCTACCACTTTATCAAATCCTTAAAAATATAAATCATTTCATCTCCTCTCATTATCTAAACACGTACTTTTTTACCAACTATTTCATTTCATTTTAATTCAAAAATCTCATTAATTTTCAAAATATCTCATCTCATCTAATCTGAACTGCGTAACCAAACGAGACTTAAAGAACAAAATATACCATATATCAAACTCACTTTTTATTTTTTAGCTAATTTTTACAATACGCCCTATATCAACTTCTCTATATCATTTAAATATAAGTACCATTAAATTTGTAATATTCTCATATCTTTCAATATTTCTCATGTATTAATATGAATACAGTGTTTCTCTGTTGTCAAAATAACATCAATTGCCCAATAAAAAATTAAAAAGAAAATAAATTTCATTCATCCTATTTTTTGTGAATTTTTATCTTTTTATCATAACATGAGTAATTTATATCTTGGCATGAGTAATTTGAAATGTTACCATGATCGATACTAGTTAAAAAGTTTTTAACTCATATATATCACTTTTAGAAAAATTAAAACCAAGAATACATGTAAAATAATTTTATCTCAAACTGCAGTTAAAGGAGAGCGTGGGTGTGTCGTGTGTATGAGACTGTCGGGGTTGTGTGTGGTCTATATTTACTCCTCTGCTTCAAATATCTGTTTCCCAAACCGCACTTTCTACCTCTCTCTCTCTCTCTGGAAAACGATGGAATGTTGTTCTATGCAAGTATCGTCATCTCTGTCTTCCTCTATTCTCAACGTTCAGGTAACCCCACAACCAAAAAGATTTAAAAATAATAAATTAATAAATTGGACGGAATTTCTTGTTCTCTTGTACCGTTTAAGTATCTCCCACTTCACATGAAGGTCGAAAACTCAAAGTTGCAGTCTTTGTGGTCTAACTACTCTTAGGAAAAACGTTAAAAAAAACAGCTTGTGTGTGAAAACATTGCCATTTGTTTTTATGTTAGGCAAATCAGAGTCTTTTAGTTTCCGTCCGACCGGACCACGTGATATGGAAGTTAAATTTTAGAGTTTGGATGGTCTTGATGTGCATATATTGTATGCTATGAGCCTACACGGCTTACTTGTGTTTGGTATTTTATTGTATATAATGTATTCATGAAATGTTTACAGTGTGGAAGGATGATGAGTGAATTGAATGGGTATGTTTTGTAGGGTATGTTTTGTAGTTTGGGATTTCTTCAGAGAGACTAGGGTGAGTTAGAGGCTGTCTACACAATATTTGCTTTATGTTGTAGAAGTGTTGCTGCAGTATTCAACTAGTTCTCCTGGAGCATTCAATCTGACATTATTAGTAATCTGATCTTCACATTTCAAGTACCCGTGATAAGAACGTACTGTGTTCAGTTTCATACTCAATTCTAGGCAGCCAATTGATTACTATTTTAAGGCATCTCTTAATTTCTTGACTATAGCATGAATATAAAAAAACTATCGTCTCTTTATTTTCTTTTCTTTCTATAATTAATATTATACCGCTTTAGGGAAAAGTATCTTTTTTTTTTTATAAGTAAGAGATAAATTTTATTAATATGAATGAAATAGGCATGGCCCATGTACACAGGAAGTATACAAAAGAACACCTAAATACAATCTAAGGGTGATGCACTGAAGCCAAAAAATCATGAATATTATCCCCGTTTAATACAATAGCTGAGAACCACAACAATAAAGTATGTAAAAAAAAGTTCTTTAGCTCCAGCCTTGTGCGTTCCTTATCCTCGAAACAACGCGCATTCCTTTCCGTCCAAATGCACCACATGATACACAGCGGAATCATCTTCCAAACTGCTGACACTTGTTGACAGGCCTGCAATTTCCTCCAACAACCCATCAAGTCCACCACCCTCTTGGGCATTACCCAAGCCACCCCAGCCCTACGAAAAATCTCGTCCCACAACACTCTAGCTACGTCACAGTGTAATAAGAGATGATCCACCGATTCTCCATTCTTTTTACACATGTAACACCACTCCATTACTACACATCCTCTCATTCTCAAGTTATCTGTGGTTAAGATCTTCCCAAGAGCGGCAGTCCAAACAAAAAAAGCAACTTTAGAGGGCGCACGAGACCTCCAAATGTTCTTCCATGGAAATGGAGTATGATCATGTGTTGTCAAAAGGTTGTAATACGCCTTAACTGAACATTTCTTGTGATCCTTAGACCTCCACTTCAATCTATCATGCTGTGCCGTAGTAGTCCCCATTGAATATAATAGGCTGAAAAAATCTGAAACCAATGATAATTCCCAATCATGAAAATCCCTATTAAACAGAATATTCCATTGATGTGAACCATGATGAAATAGCCTCACATCTGCCACTGAAGCCTCCCTATTAGCTGCAATACTATATAAAACCGGAAAAACCCTTTCCAAGGCACGATCACCACACCACACATCCCGCCAAAAATTGATTCGGTTGCCCTCACCAGCTACAAATCGAATATGACTTTCAAAACATGGCCACCCCTTCCTTATAAACTTCCATAGGCCCACTCCATACCCCCCTCTCACTTCCTTGGAACACCACCCACCCCAAGCCACACCATATCTAGCATCTATGGTTTCCTTCCACAGTGATCCCCCCTCCAAGTGATATCTCCAAAGCCATTTCCCCAATAGTGCTTTATTAAAGGTTCTCAAGTGGCACACTCCCAACCCCCCATTCACTACTGGGGCACATACTGTCTTCCAGTTAACCAGATGAAATTTCTTCTCCTCCCCTAGACCTCCCCATAGGAACGCCCTAAAAAGTTTCTCAATTCTATTCACCACCCCTGCAGGCATAGGAAAAAGAGATAAGAAATAAGTGGGAAGGTTAGTAAGGGTGCTCTTGATAAGAGTGAGACGACCCCCTTTTGATAGATACCCCCTTTTCCATCCAGCTAGTCTTTTTTCAATCTTCTCCACCACTCCATCCCATATGGCTCTACTCTTGAAAGTTGCTCCTAAAGGAAGACCCAGGTATTTCATTGGGAAAGATGATACCCTACAATCAAGGAGACTTGCTAGATCGAGGATATTGGGGACCACACCCACCGGTACCATCTCGGACTTGTCAAGGTTCACCTTGAGCCCTGACACCGCTTCAAAACAAAGTAACAATGCTCGTAGAGTTTGGACCTGACTACTATCCGCTTCACAAAATATCAGCGTGTCATCTGCAAAAAGAAGGTGTGAGATGATAATTGTGCTGCCAGAGCCATTTCCCACCTGAAAACCTGATAAATAACCCCCACCAACTACAGCCTGCACCATCCTACTCAATGCCTCCATAACGATAACAAATAAGAGAGGAGATAAGGGATCTCCCTGCCACAAGCCCCTTGAACTATCAAAAAAACCAGCAGGAGTGCCATTAACTAGAACTGAAAATCGGGCTGTTGAAATACAATGACGCATCCATGAAATCCACCTATCCCCAAAACCACACCTCTCAAGCAAGTACAAGAGGAACTCCCAGTTCACATGATCATAGGCCTTCTCCATATCAAGCTTACAAAGAATACCCGGACTCCCCTCCCGCAATCTAAAATCTACGCTCTCATTTGCAATGAGCACCGAATCAAGAATGTGTCTCCCACGGATAAAAGCATTCTGAGACTTGGAGATAATGTTTTCCATCACTGGACTAAGCCGGTTAGCAAGGACCTTCGAAATAATCTTGTATACACTACTAACCAAACTTATTGGACGGAAGTCCTCAATAGTCGAAGCCCCATGTTTCTTGGGAATGAGAGCAATGAAGGTCGCATTAAGGGATTTTTCAAACTTATGAAAAGCATGAAATTCTCTGAACACCTGTAAGATATCATTCTTCACAACATCCCAACAAGTTTGGAAGAAACCCATTGAGAATCCATCCGGGCCCGGCGCTTTATCCTTAGCCATACTAGAGATGACCTTGAAAATCTCTTCTTCCTCAAAAGGTCTCTCCAAGACACTTACACTTTGCGGCTCAATTGCCTCAAAGGATAAGGCATCAAGCTTCGGCCTCCATGTTGCTGATTCGGTTAGCAGATTCTCATAATAACGTACAATATGATTTTCTAATTCGGTAGGGGAGGATAACACTTGTGTACCTGAATGCAGCGACTCAATAGCATTGTTACGCCGATGTGAATTAGCCACTTTGTGAAAAAACTTTGTACACCTATCACCCTCCTTCAACCAAAGGGCCCTAGATTTTTGACGCCATGATATCTCCTCTAACAACAAAACCCTTTCCAAATCTGCCTCAATCGTACCCTTCCTCAATAACAACTCCTCCGAAACCTCTCCCAGTAGTTCCTTGCCCTCTAACTCCTGCAGTTCCTCCAACAAAGAAGACTTTTGGTCGTCAATGTGACCAAAAACTTCCAAGTTCCACTTTTTCAACTCTTGTTTTAGAGCCTTCAACTTGCTTGCAAAAACGAAACTTGGAGTGCCACTAAACTGATACGATGCCCACCAAACGCGCACCATCTCCACAAACCCATTCGCAGTTAGCCACATATTCTCAAACTTGAAATACCGCCGACCCCTATGAATGCCTCCACAATCTAAGAGAATGGGAAAATGATCTGAGCTAACTCGAGCTAACCTTTTTTGGCTTACCTCTGGATAGTGGGTTTCCCATGCAGGAGAGACGAGGAATCTATCCAATTTAGACCATGCCCGACCGTTAGACCATGTGTACTCACCCCCCACCAAGGGAAGGTCCATAAGGTCCAGGTCAAAGATGAACTCCGAGAATTCCTCCATGGCGCTATTAATCCGATGATGCCCTGAACGTTCACTAGGAAAGCGGGTAATGTTGAAATCCCCCCCCATGCACCATGGTACCTCCCATAAGGAATATATACCCGCCAACTCCTCCCACAACCTTTGCCTATCCCTAGCCATATTAGGACCATAGGACCCTGCAAATGCCCATTCCCATCCATCACTCACACTTTTAAATAAAGTCGAAACCGAGAACTCTCCAACACACTCCTCAATCGCTTCAACCACTCTTTTGTCCCACATTAATAGCACACCACCTGAGGCTCCCAAAGAGGCCAAATAGGACCAACCCACATACGAGCATCCCCAAAGACTACGCACAATCCTTCTATCGATGTAACACAACTTTGTTT
Source organism: Cyclocarya paliurus (assembly GCA_029856935.1). Lineage (NCBI taxonomy): Eukaryota > Viridiplantae > Streptophyta > Magnoliopsida > Fagales > Juglandaceae > Cyclocarya > Cyclocarya paliurus. Next base: position 20,158,640 of record CM056951.1, read on the forward strand.
CTTGAAGACATACCACGTCACCCTTCCACATCCTCAATAATGATTTGATACGGAGCCGTTTATCGCTATCATTGAGTCCCCGTACATTCCATGATAATATCTTAGGCTTCATTAAAACTTAAATTACCCCTCCCTTTCGATCTAACCCTTCTACTGCTCCCTTCCTTAACATCATAGTTGATGGAACAGGTTAAGCGATTAAGTTCCCTATCCTGTTTTGTGGCTGATTTCGAACGGCTAGCTTCAATAGCCACGAGCAGTGCCATAAATTGCTCTTCGTACCCACCAAAAGAAACCCCAATAATAGCTTGAAGCTCCTCTATCTTTTTAAAAACCCAATTTGACGAGCAACTCCCATAATTAAAACTGGGGGGAAGTGTGCACAGTGGAGTATAAGCTGCCCCCTCCTCACCGACACTGTCACTGGGCAGCAAAGCCAATTCCGAGCCCCCCCCATACACAGATTCACCACCTGATGCCACATATTCCCCTGAAAAAACATCCCCAGAATTATTCCCATAGCCTATCTCCATCTCCAGTGTTGTGTTGTCTATCGGAAGCCCCAGAAGTGAAAGCCCACTTTCTACCGAAGCCACTGGACCTTCGACCACCACCGGCATAGCTACTGGACCTTCAACTACCTCATCCGACTCATTCTGCCCACTCTCGAAGACCATCCCGAGTGTTGACGACGGAGAATCATCCCTTAAAGTTTCCCCCTCTACCGATTCCTCCGCCACCTCTCCCTCCTCAAGTTCCTCCCGTCGGACTGTCGCTATCGGCTCACCAACAGCTTCGACTAAGTCCGGCGAAACTTTCTGTGCCGGTGGAGAAGCTGGCGAGGCAAGTATCGGCACCGGCGAAGTGCATCTCGGCTCCTGGGCCGAAACATCCTGAGCCGAAATATCGGCCTCCCTCTCAATAACCCTCCAGACTTTCGTTGGACCTGCGGCCTGGCCCATCCCGGATCCCTTCATCACGTTGCCTGAAGAACTGGGCCTGCCCATAACAGGGCCCATCACCACGTTACAGCCCATCACTGCCTTACCTCTAACGCAGCGTTTCAAGCAGCTAATTTCCTCTAACAATACTCCAACTTTTTCCTCTAGACCATTTAATATCCTTAAGAAAGTTTTCTCATTATCACCCGACATCCCACTACCAACTCCCCCATGCTTCTGCACTATCCCTGCACTGGTCGCACCTGGCACCACGGCACTCACAGTTCGAGCCAGTGCCTTCTCTTGGAGCACCTCACTGTAAGATCTTGAACCTCCTACCTTCGACAATGGAGCACCTCCACCTCTGCTCTTCAAGTGTCCTGCCTGAGCATCAAAAGCCTCTCTGTTTCTCATGCTCGAAACAGAGGAGGAATGCAGCTCTAACAGTGTCTCAGCTAAGTTCCTCCACCCCTCCCCCTTATTCCCTTCCGGCACCACTATAAAACTTCTCCTCTTATCATGTCCAATCTCTGATAAGGATATAAAACTGCCATAGTGGTTATGCCCCTTTCGCACCATTAACACAGTGTCACCTTTTCTACGAGTTCTCAGAAACTCAGCAGAGCCCATTGATACTGCACATTCCTTCACCATCGAGCCCAGCCAACCCAAGGCTTCATGATCTAAAGAGATGTAATGCACTACACGGCGACTACTCTCTATGATTCTCCACCACCTTCCATTCTCCTTTTTGATCTCGAATAACTTCTGTTCAATAACAACCTCACTGCACAACCCCATCTACACTAACTCACTCAGTAACCCAAGCTACAGCAAAGCATTAATCTCCAAATGGAGAATAAGCCATTATTGAACAACAGCAAGAAGAAAAAAACCAAACAAAACAGAACTATACGGAGAGAAAATATTTTATGAGAGAAAATAATAGAATTTTCTAGAGAGAAGGAAGAGGTTCTCTCTCTAAAAAAATCCTTGGCTGGCTGGGAAAAGTATCTATTGCCAAGTACATCCAAATCGTTCTTCAATATGTTGCCCAATTATTTCCGTATTTTGTGGTTAATTTGGGCATTCATCTATTTCTAAATGTTCTTTGATGTTTGTGACCTTGTCCAGGAGTCCTTGAAAAATGATTCATGAATTTGAGCCAAAATACTTCCCATGACATTTTTGAGAATGAAAAACATAAAGATGTTTTTATGTAGATTCTCCATATTTATCCCTATACTATATTTTATTGCAGAAGCATTTCTGTTTCAGATGATATTTCACATGCCAACATCTTTGAATTTGCGATTAGTTTAACTTGCACGGCTCAATTAATTGACACTGCAGGGCTCTTCATCTCCTTTTGGTAGAAAATTTTTGAACAAATCTTTCCAACCTCGGTTACCGTCCTCTCCACTACCTAAACCGTTTCTTCAACTTAATGAAAAACCGAAGTCCTTTGTTTACAGACAAAGCTTAGCTTCTCTCTCTTCAAGAACAAATAACGGGCCTGTATCAGCAGAAGCTGGAAAGCAGAGTTGGGACTTCGGCAGATTTTTAAAAACTTTATATTTTTTTAATGGACCCCCATCTCCTGCCAAGGTTAGACATGATGTCTATTCCAATTTTGATCGCCTCTAACATTATCCCTGTTCGAACAAGAATTTATTTTTGGTATTTACTAACAAGAATTCAATTTTTGGGAGTTGTGAAGTTCTTTGAATTTCTGATAGAGAAACTATCCAGCCCGTCACCCAGTGAACCAGTAAAGGCCATGGATACTTCTGGTATTATCCTGGTAGCTGGAGCTACTGGTGGTGTGGGTAGAAGAGTAGTCAACATCTTACAGAAGAAAGGATTGCCAGTCCGAGTATTGGTATTTCTGCTCCTACCTTTTAATGTATTTGTAATGCATGCTTAGCTGAAAGTGCTGCAAGCCATTGTAGCATTATTCATTTAGAAAAATTTCCAATATGCTCTTAAGATTTTTAGTAGTCATTGACCATTATATATCCCCATTTTTGTATGACAATTTCTTAGGCCAGAAATGAAGAGAAGGCAAGAAGGATGTTCAGTCCAGATATTGACTTGGTGAGCTAGCTAGTAGCTACTGCATAAAATTTCTCTTCCTAACTGATCGATCACATTTACGACTTTGAGCGAAGCATGCATTCCTGGGCATTTTTGGTTGTCAGTTTTTGATAAGCAGGCCTAAACAGGCCTACTCATATTGAGTCTGGAGGATGTATGTTTTCTGTACATTACCTATCTAAAATGAATGTACTTCTGACTTTTGCCTCTATTTTCCCCTATCTTTATGAGTAAATGTATTCATGTCAACTTTGGAAGTTTCTGAATTCTTTCCCAGTCTCAATTGATGTTAGTACCTGATTGTGCGACTCTTTCAAAATGAATTATTTAGAAAATATGATTCTTTGGTACTCTCAACTGTAATCAGTACATCCTCTGAAAATGCAGATGCTTCATAGCACAATATCTAATTGGTTAATCAAACTGTTTATGACTGTCCTGATTTTGTCTGTGAGCTTTTAATTATTTATTGTTTTACTAATTTATTTTTTTATGTGGAGTGCCTAGTATATTAAACAGTTGACGTCATTTCTCGGATGGAGTATATTCAGATTCTTTCATTCAACACTTAAACCCTGCCAAGATGTTTCCATTACATGATTGTACATAATAAGTTGGTTATATGAACCTTGGTTGTGTTTTCATCCTTACTTTACATGCTTATGACTGTGCCTTTTTCTACAAATTTCAGATTGTTGGAGACATTACTAAGGAGAGCACTCTGGTCCCTGAGTACTTCAAAGGAGTGAGGAAAGTTATTAATGCTGTTTCTGTCATTGTTGGTCCAAAGGAAGGGGACACTCCTGACAGGGCAAAATACAGCCAAGTACGTTTTTTGAAAACTTGGAAGATGGTAGTGAAAACCCATAGTTTCACACATAGTTTTAGGAGAGTTTGCCTATCCACCAATTGTTGGCTTCTCAATAATGGAAGTTGTATGCTTGCTATATTTTTTACCATTGATTGTTCTCTAACTCAATACTAATTCTTGTCTACAGGGAATCAAGTTCTTTGAACCGGAGGTGTTGAACTGATTGCCTATTTTGTATTGATTTTCCTCAAATTGGAAGTTCAATTGTTTTTCCTTTGTGAGTTATGCAAACATCTGGCTCTTGATAACAATGAGGCCTCATTTGATTGTTGGGAACAGATAAAAGGCGATTCTCCTGAAATGGTGGAATACATTGGAATGAAAAATTTAATCAATGCTGTAAAAGGGAGTGTTGGACTTCGAAAGGGAAAACTACTCTTTGGATTTGAAGGTACACAATCATTGATCTAGCACCAAGCTGTTGCATTTTGCGTGAGTACTTTATCATGCATATAAGAGTAAAATAAAAACGAAGCTTAGAAAAGGAAAAAAGAAATAATGGAAAAGGGGAGTAAGGGATGCCAAGAGGTGGGGGGGCATTGCATGGCATTCAAGTCCATGTTAAGTATGCCAGCAAGAGGCGTAATGAGAAGAAAAGTTCATGAAGTTATATATCGCATACAAAATTTGTATTAAAATTCCATTTATAACATGGTCGTTTGTGCACCGAATTTATAATTTTATTGTCTTTTTAATATTGTTTCATACTACAACAGATCAATCAATACATTTCATCAGTGCTTTGCAACTAGGCCAAATCTTTACTGTCATTGCTCATTACCTGTTTGATATAGGAATATGTTCTGTGATTAAGATTTTTGTTCTCCTGCCCCAATTTTGCAGGTAATAACTCTAGAGAACTCGCTTGGGGTGCTCTAGATGATGTTGTAATGGGAGGAGTTAGTGAAAGCACATTTCAAATTGACCCAATAGGCAGCGAAATTGGTGGACCAACTGGCCTTTTCAAAGGTTTGTTCCTGCAGCCCCTTCCACCCACATTTCTCTGTTTTATGTTTTCTTGCATCCTTAAGCATGATTAACTATCCATCTCCAAATGCTTTGATTTATTCATTTTGTTAGTATTTTTTGTGTATCTCCCAGGTGTTGTCTCCACTGCTAACAATGGTGGCTTTACCAGTATCAGAACAAGGGTAAAATGCAATGACTTATCTTGACTTCTCCGTACCCCCGTGAGATTATCCTTGTGGTCTAATTCAACATATATACACTGATAAATGGTCTTCGATGCCATTGGAAATGAGCTTACTTCTTATTTCTCTTGAAGTGTCAGTGAATTTGTTCAGATGATTGAGATGTGAGAATTTTGTAATTTTCATTAATGGTATCAAATGTTTCAAAGAAATGGAATGCATGATTGCACTTAAGGGCTGTTCAAGCATATCTTCAATGAGTTTTTGTTTCTAACAACCTTTTCATGAGTTGCTGACGTGAAATTTTGGATGTTTCTCTGGGCTACTCGGTTCATTTAGTTTTTGCTATCTGCATGGCTCTATGGACCATGATTGTTTTCTTAGCATACATGGAGGTTGTTTTCCCTGTGGATCCACTTTCCTTAGAACTATCTATGATTCAATCATATCGAAAGACTTTGTTTTTGTTACACCCACCTGGTGGGTGATTTTTTCCCAAGGATCTGGGCTCTCGTTGTCAGGCTATAAGATGAGATTACTTAATTGCCAAATTTCTACTTTGGGTCCTTATGGATTAGATCCATGCTATTCTTAATGAAGTTTGCACCCGTTGTTGTATGAGGATTTGAAAAAACCCCCAAAAGCCTTGCTGTGCCTGATCTTCCTGTATTTTCTACCCAATGGATATCCTTCAATTCTTCTTCTCCTCCTCTCTTCTCTTGGCTTGTATTCCAGACCTTTTGGGATGCGCCAATTTATGAATCCATTTCTTATATAAAGAGAAAATCATGTGTTTGGTTTTCAGAATTTTTCAGTCCCAGAAGATGTTTCTGCATATGATGGTTTGGAGCTTCGCCTTAAAGGTGATGGTCGCAGGTACAAAATGATCGTTCGCACTAGCAGCGATTGGGACACTGTTGGTTATACGGCAGGCTTTGACACTGTAGCAGGCCAATGGCAGTCAGTGAGTGACATTATAAACTCCTCAATCGAATGGCTATGCTTGATAATCACTACTAACAAGCTGTGGTTCCCTTTCACACCCAGATACGCTTGCCATTTTCTTCCTTGATGCCTATATTTCGAGCACGAACTGTATCAGATGCCCCACCCTTTGACCCAACCAATATTATATCATTGCAGGCATGCTTCTTTTTATCACTGTTTGTCTATATTCTGCTTCATGGTTTTCTAAATTTGTTCTTAATGAAGTATCCAAATCACTGCAGCTCATGTTCAGCAAGTTTGAGTATGATGGGAGATTGAATCCAACTTTTGTGGAAGGTGCATTTCAACTTCCTGTATCAAGCATTCGGACGTATATAAAGGATCCCATATGTCCAAGGTTTAACAGTACTTTCCATTAGATCTTTTATAATATTAGCATCATTGTGATTATATATATGCTTTAGTATACTTGGTCTGCTAGATGCAATTTTTTTCTGGGATTTCTTTCTTTTTATGGCTTACTTGTAGGTTTGTACATGTGGGCTCGGCTGGAGTTACCCGACCTGAGAGGCCTGGACTGGATCTGAGTAAACAACCTCCTGCTGTCCGCTTGAACAAGGAATTGGGTTTTATTCTCACATTCAAGTTGAAGGTTTAAAACTAATGCTGCAAGCTTTTAAGTAAAGATAGAATCATTTGTGTTACAGTCCTCTGGGTTAATGCATTTTTAGATAGTGCCCTACTGCTGCTAGAGCCTAGAATTTTAAAATTCAGACTATTCATTAAGCTGCCTGAAGTCATGGTACATGGGTTGATGAGTTAAGCCTTTTACCTGATTAAATGACTTGTAATATAAAGAAGATAGAAATATTAATTAGTTTCTTTCAGTTGGGTAGACATTCTTATGCTAAAAATAAATACTGGGAATTGATCTCTTTATGGAGATGTGTCTAGGTCTAAAATATCACTAAATGAATGCAGGTTGATATGTGCATTGTACTTAGTGACAAGATTGCACTTATAATCGCATATAGGTAATTGAAAAGTAAAAGTCTATACGTTACTTGAACATTGGTGGACCTGTGCATGTTAAACGAGTATGTGCTGTATCAAGTTAGTGAATTAAACTTGTGATCATATAGGTTACTGACAATTAAAAGTTTCAATGTTGTTGACCTTTTCTTCACAAACAGAAGTGGATAAGATAAATATGGACTGGAGAAGCTTCATTATAGTAAAATCAGAGAGTTAAATTTGACCAGTAATCAATATAACTCAAACATGGTGCAAAATTTGATTGATCAAATTAAGGTGGAAAAGAAACACATTTTATGTGCACACAAAAATCACCGAAGCTCAACTTATGCCAGTTCTATGAATAGAGAAGAAATGAAATAAGGAAAATGTAAGAAAGAATTTCAGCTTCAAATTAACATGATGCAATGTGATTCTTCTCCTTGTACCTTAGGCCATATTGTATCTCACTTTGTTTTTTTTAATTGGTAAACAAAATTTGTTCGATCATAAAACAGACAATGGTCCAAGACTTTATTTGTAAGCCATAGTTACATAGTGTGAAATCTACATGTCTGCTCGCCATTTTTCTTAAACTTGCCAATTCCGTGATAGGGGGAGGATTTAATACGGGAAAGTGGAATGCCGTATGCAATCATTAGGCCATGCGCATTGACTGAGGAGCCTGCTGGGGCAGATCTCATTTTCGACCAGGGAGACAATATAACAGTATGACTTTTCACTCATATCTCAGGTTTTACTAAAGTTAAAATATTTAACAGGAGGGTTCTATAAGCAGCACTTGCTGTGGAATTGAGCTTTTGGGCTTTTGGTTGAACCTCCAAGGCTCCAATCTCTAAAGATGATTCTGTTGCCTATCTAATACATACAGGGTAAGGTATCAAGGGAAGAGGTTGCTCGTATATGTGTTGCTGCTTTGGAAAGCACATATGCTTGTGACAAGACATTTGAGGTACTACTCATGCTCCCCTTTATTTTCGGCATATAAACATTGTATATGCTATTAAATATTTTTAGTGATTGTCATCCTGGTTTTTGTAGTATGGGATGTGAATGATTTTTTTTTTTTTTGATAAATAAAGAAACAAGTTAAAGGGATGTGAATGATTATTAGCATGTAACATATTGATAAAGATCAAGTTTTGCTAGGAATTCTTGCAGTTTGTATGCAATCTTTCCCACACAACCACACTGTAATAAAGTAATATAATCAGAAATCTTGTAACTTATTCCTTGTCTTCCCCCAATTCCCTCCAATCATTTCAAAGTATGTATATACAAATTAACAGGCATGCTCGTTTGTAAGCACTTTCAAAGATAAGGGTGTGCTGGTTCTGATTCTGTTTTCTCTCTACTTTATACAACGTTTATGATAGAAATTTCTGATCGCAACATTCATATTAGAGAACAGGTTGCAGAATTTTTTAAATGATCGGAATTCAAGCTCAAAGGATTGTAACATCCATCTTATGATAATCATCCTTATGTGCTTTAGTAATTTGACTGACTCAAGGATGAGAATTTTATCATCCTGACATAAATGATAAAATTTGCTTTGGAGGGTTTACTATTGCACTTTATTGGGAAACTAATAAATGGTCTTCTGAAAATTTTTGAAAATGGATCACAGATCCCTCTATTTGCAGAAAAAGCTGGAAAATTGGAAAATCCTTTTGCAGTTACACGTTCACTTTAGATTTCCACTACCAGTAGACAAGACAAGTGCAGCCAGTTCCAACTTTCGCAATTTTTACTATGGAATATATATATATATATATACACACTCATGTACATACATATACACAAACATTTTACCTTGGAACTCCTCCACTAAAAATTGATTAAAAGATGACTGTTTATGACATGAGCTAAAAGTGTGAGAATATCTAAGGTTGTGATGCTCTCTTATTTTACTCTTGAGCTGAAACAAGTTTTACCTGTGAACACAGCTGTCCAAGGTATGTTTTTGGTCCCTTTCTAATTGTAGATTTGGATTTTATTGGGTACTTTTGGGTCTTCTGCAGGTTAAAAGTGTCATTCCATTTAGTGAACCTTTCACAGTGGACCCTGAAAACCCACCACCAGAGAAGGACTACAACGTATATTTCAAAACTTTAAAGGATGGCATTACGGGGAGAGAAATCCTTGAAGAAAGTCCCGTTTCCGTGTGATAATGAATGTAAGCTGCTGTGATTTCTAAACTGTAAATATTGTGGAGGTGATTATATAGTTATTTATTATGCAGAGTCTTTGATCCAAATCTTAACTAGGATTTGAGAATGAAATCTTTAGTTCTTACACTTTCATTTGCTACACAAAAATTATCAGGTGGCTCACAGAACATTGTATTGAGTCAGGCAGATAATTTCTTGGTGCATGTTATCAAGTTAGTCAAACCCAGCAAAGTAGATTAAGGTACTCTTTGACTACAAAACCTATACGACTCTTGATCAATGCAGGTATATTCAACACCTGGGAGCAAACAGGGCGAGGTTTCTGAAGAAACATGTAAGCATGGAAAGAAAATATAGCATATCTTAGCTTTGCTCTCAAGCAATGACAATGTATAGTCGTAGATGCTTCACATAAATAGTGGAAAATACCAACTGGCATTCAAAAGAGTTTGCACACTGTTCATGGATGTATACTTACATTAATTAAGAAGCAAGTAAATGGAAACATGTTTTACATTCATACTGAGCAATAATACGCCAAGTTCTTCTTTGTTAGTCCCTAGGCTTTTCAAGTCACTCCCCTGACTTTCCTGTTCCACGTCTGCATTTTCATCTCAGGTAGTTTTTGCAGCTCGTTCCACTTTCCATGCTTTTCTTATCCCCTGCATAACCCTAGAAGCCGGTATGGCCATTCCGTTTCCACTTAAGCGAGAATTAAGCTCTGGAAGAAAAAAATGGAAGAAAAAAAGTTTTAGCACCGTTTGAGCATTAGGTACTTGGCCAACGTTGGATTAACCAGGAGATTGTCTGTTGTAGTAAGGAGTTAGTAAAAAGACTCTTCATGGGCATGATGTTAAGAACATGAAACTCACTCATTATTCCTGCCCACTGGCTTTAGTATCTATCACGTCTTCGGTGGAATGTGGTTAAACTACAATGTATGTCTATCTTGAAAGAGTGCTTGCATCAGTTTCCTGTCTTTGTCCCTATGAGAGATTAGGTAGAGAGAACCAAACCTGGTCTTCCTCCCTCTCCCCTTGCCTTTTTTTAATTGAAAAAAAGGTTTTGTTTCAATGGTTAGGCCACAAAGAGGGTGTGTAGGGAGTTACAAGAGCTGGCTCTTTTTCTTTTTTCATTTTTTTTAATCTACCCTTCTTATATTGTGACTTTTTGGTTGAAGGAAAAAACTTCATTCCCTTTCATCCGATATCATCATGATACGATGATATCAAAATGACGCGGTTCTTTTTATATTTTTGAGAGCCAGACAAAGGTCTTCATCGCCTTGTGATGGGTTCTGACAGCTTTATGCTTTCTTTTTTCTTTCTTTCTTTCACGCCCCCTCCCCCTCCCGGGGCAAGTGATTCCACCTTCGGGACTTAACCCAAATATTGGGTGGAATGCAAGACTGAAACGCCTGTGAGCATGCATGGGGCCACATGCTGGTTGGTAATGATAACGACTGTTCGAAAATGTTGCATCCATAGTAGAAACACAAAATCAAACGAAGCAGAAAGAAAAGAACAGAAGCAAAACCCAAAGGACAAATAAAAAATTGTCTTCTGCATGCAGATACGTCAGGATATTGTTCCCTTTGTAGGACTGTAGGACCCTCAAAGTTTCATGTCTTAATTGACTTTTTCGGGAGATGTGTTCCTCTCAAAATTAATGGTTTCCAAAGTACCCTTTGTGACAAGTGGTTTCGAATCCAAGAGATGTGGGTGGTATTAAGGGAGAGAAGTGGGGAAGTGGATTGTAAATCTGAATCATGCAGTGACTTCTGAAATGCTTTGAGCTTTGGAAATCCTCTTGAGTAAGGTGATTTCATATCTGAACAAACAAGTGGCAGATCCTTTTAAGCGCCCACATGTCACCGTTTGGATTCAGTTTTGAAAGCTTATGGCCAACTTGCCATTTTAGCTTGAGAAAATCTTCTCATCAGCCCCTGTTTAGATCAGCCATCCCACACCATATAGTAAAATGACTAAAATAACCTCACAACAAAACCGAATCCCCTTATTTTAAATCTCATTTTACTTTCTCTCTCCCGAATCGCGCACGGCCTCCCTGTTAGACCCCCACGTAAAATTGCTTCCAAAGTCTCTGCACATGTCCTAGCCATGTCAGGGACATGCCCCTTGATCATGCCACGAGCATGCCTTGGCCCGTGTCTTGTCACACACGGGGCGCCCAGCATGCCCATGGACCGGCCACATGCATGCCTTGGCCCGTGCTTTGACACGCACGGGGCACCCAGCATGTAGGCCATGCTGATTAGACTCCCACGTAAAATCACACACATATCGCTCGAGCAGGGTGTCGAGTGAGTGTCGAGCAGAGCTCTCGGGTTGAATTCGCTCGAGTGGAGTCGAGCGGAATGTCGAGCGAACATTGGCTCGAGCGGACTGTCGAGTGAATTCTGAGCGAAGCTCTCTGAATGTTTTCACTCGAGCATACTGTCGAGCGAGTTTCGAGCAGAGCTCTTTGGATGTGTTCGCTCGAGCGAAGTCGAGCGGAGGGTCGAGCGAACCTTGGCTCGAGCCAGGGTCGAACCACAGTCAAGCCAACCCTCAAAAATGGTATTTTCAGTATGAGAACAAGCCCAAGTTCGACCCCCATGCACCACCTTAGCCATGTGGTCCATGCCACTATCCTTAATTATGTTATTTATTTTAATTATTTATTTCTTTTATTTCTTTTATTACAAAGAGACCTTTTGGGGGTTTCCAAGTTGTAACCTTTATAAATAGGACCCTTAGTCATTTCTTTCACATCTTTTGACACTTTCCCTTTGCAGACGACTATTGTGCTTGAGATCATTTTCGGTGCCTAACACTTGGGCTCTTTGGGGTGCAATTCGTGAATCCCTAAGGAGAGAATCACACTTTGCAATTCGTGAATAAGTATGATTCATTCTATCAATCTTATGATTATTTTCCATTCCATCTCTTGTCTTCCATTATTTTCCATTGATTTGATTATAATACTTGCATTGAACGTGTGTTGTTCATCCATGTTCTTGTGAGTTTCGGCCAACAAGTAGTTTCCAGCATCCATTTGATCCTTCAACCCTAGCATAATTCGACCACCACTTGTTTGCCCTACCTTCCATAAATAAACCAAATCCCAAAATACCCTTCTTACAATCCATTCCTTCCATAGCCGAACCCTACATTCCATACTAGTCCAAATTCAAATTTTGGCTATCCAAGCCTTATTTGAATTAGTCTAGCTGCCCACTCCACTTGTCATATTAGAGTTTCCATATTGGAAACCCTACTTGACTCACTCACACCCCTTGGCCAGCCAACAACCTAATCCTAGTCAAATCCTAAGTTTTTAGGAAACTTTCCTAAAAACTCTCACTTGCCCATTCAGCCAAGCTTTGGCCGCCCATCACCCTTGCCTATCTCCAAACCCTAACTCATCTTACCACACAAACCCTAGCCGCTCATCTCCCATCTCCAAATCCTAACCCTAATCATCCAAGTGGCGCCAACCCTAGCTCACCCTAGTGTCGTGCACCCTTCACCCTAGTGATCTCAACATTTAGCCAATTTTCCATCTTCGTCCACTTCATACTAGCCTAAACACTTAACCTTACCTAGCCCAAATTGCCACCATTGCCACTTGTGATCGTGAGCCAAGCAAGAAAAGGACTTGAACTCGGTCAACTAAAGAAGGTCATAGCCAAGGAGGACTTAGTGTTTAGGTACTTGACCGGGGTCCCTAACACTCCCCCCCCCCACTCGCCCAAGGCCTCCCTCCTGTAGCCCATTTTCGGGCGTCGACTATCGAGGTAGCGGCGACTTTCGAGCTACCGTCGACTGTCGAGATGGAGGCATGACGGCAGCCGGTGCGAGATGTCGAGATTTGGCTGTGAGGGAGACGGAGAGGGCATATGAGGGAGAGAGAAACGAGCGTGGGAAGCAACGGGCCTCGGGCTGGGGGAGGAGGACGGGCTCGGTGGTTGTGGTGGTCGGTGGCTGCGGTGGGAGGCCGAATCGGCGGAGATGGCGGCGAATGTGAGCCGCGACGTGGGTGAGTGTGTTGGGACCTCATCAAAAACCGCCCTAGGACAAGGTCCTAGGCATGCATGGACAACAAAAATCGGGTTACTTCCAAGATCAAGGCTAGCCAAGGCCAACCAAGGGCCAAGACATATCACAAGCCATATTGGCCATGCAAGACCATATCATTTATTTATCCTTATTTATTTTTAATTATATTTCAAGGGACCTATTGAAGGTTTCCACTTTGTAATCTCTATAAATAGGACCCTTAGGCATTTCATTTTACATCTTTGATCATTTGACATTTTTTCCTTGTGGAACGGTTTGGGGGTGTTCTTGAAGAACACTTTTCGGTGCTTAGCACTTGGGCTACTTGGGTGCAATTCGTGAATCCCTAGTAGAGGATCATCACCTTGCAATTCGTGAATAGGTGGTGATTCAATCTATCCTATTTCATCATTGTGCAATTCGTGAATCAATGGTGATTTATCTATCTTTCTTTTGAGTATTGTTATATTCCATTCCATTGTCTATCTTTGTTCTTATGTTTTCCATCTTATTCATCATTATTTTCATGCAAATCAAAGATATCCTAAGTCTCAATTTTAGTATTCTTTGGTTTCACAAAATATCCATAAAAACCACAAAGAGAGTCTTCATATTCAATTGTTGAGTCCATTCATCCCTTGTCCATAACTTTTCCATTGTTCATACATAGTCTTGCATCCCTCCATATCACAAACACCATCCACTCACCCATTTGATCTTTCCCACTCATAAATTTCGGCCATCACATTGTTTGCCCCACTTTCCATATTCATCATCTCCATAAAACCCTAGCCAAAACACTATATCTCTCATAAGCTCCACTTCCCAAAATTAGCCTTCCCTCACCCTCACTTGACCTAGCCGAAACCTCCCTTATTTCCCCATCTTACCATATTAGCCACTTACCAAAACTAGCCTCCATCCATCCAACAAAGCCCTAGCCAAAACCCTTGTCTTCCACAAACCCTAGCCACCCTTCAAGAGTCCCACTAGGCAACTTCCTCAAATTAGGGAAAGTTGACTCATTCCAATCAATCCCACAAATCCTACCAATCCTAAAACCATCTCCTAAACTTGAGGAATCCTAACCCTCGCCACCCTTCATCCAACTTAACCCTAGACTCCCACAAGGTAATTCCTACCACTTAGGAATCCTTATCCCATCTTCCAAATAATCAAAATTCGAAATTCATCCCTTGCCTTAGTCAAACACCAACTTCCCAACAACTCACATGCCTCTTACCATTTAGGATCAACCCTAGCCACCTTACCCATCATCCCAAACCTTTTTTCCAAATCCATATCCCTTGATTTAAGGAATTGCCAACCCATTGTCAATCCATTAAATCTCTCCATCCCTACAATATCTCTAGCCACCCAAGACTTACCTAAATAGCCAAAACCGAATCTCAATCCCTCCAATCACTCAACTTCCCTAGAATCACTCCATTCCTAGAATCCCTCAAGTCAACCAAAGACTTCCCTCCTCTTGCCATATTCAAATCATACCTTCCATATCTTACCATAATCAAATCTTATCTTCCAAATCCAACCCCTTAACCACTCATTCCCTAGAACCATTCAAGTCAACCAAAGATTCCCCTCCTCTTGCCATATTCAAATCATACCATCCTTATCTTACCATAACCAAATCTCATCTTCCATATCCAATCCCTCAAACCACTCACTCCCTAGAATAACTCAAATCAATCAAAGACTATCATCCTACCTTACCATATTCAAATCCCATCTTCCATCTCCAAATCCCTAAACTCAAGGAACAACCCTAGACCCATTCAAACACAACTCATCTTCATCCTTAACCTAATTTCCATCTTTCCCAAAGTGACTCATCAATCAAGGAGTCCTAGCCTCAACCAACCACATCCTTCCAACCCTAGCATCTCATCCTACACTCCAACCCTAAGCCAACTCTTCCAAATCTCGAAATTCCCCTTAGCCACCATCCAAACCCTAGTCCATCTTCATCCTATCAACCCTAAACATCATCCAAAAGGGCCTAACATCAAGGGCAACCCATAAGCCGTTCCACATTGCATCAAACACGCATATTCACCACTTAGATCACCCGAACTCATCATCATCATCATCATTTCCATCACTAAACACTATACCTTCATCAACCTAGGAACCCATCATTGCCATTATACGTGCAAGACCAAGTAAGAAGGCTTGACACTCGGTCACCATCATCCCTAAGGCAAGCTCGCGGACTTAATATTTAGGGACAAGACCGGGGTCCCTAACAGAGTGGGATGGGGCGACGGGCGTGCGTACGGAGGAGCTACGACCTCGGGCTAGGGGAGGAGGATGGGCTTGGTGGTGGTGGTCGTTGGCTGCGGTGGGAGGCCAAACCGGCGGCGGCGATGCCTGATTTGGGCTGCAATGGGGGACACAGGAAGAGGAGAGAAACGAGAGGGAGAAGAAAGAAACGCGAGAAGGAGAAGAGAGAAACGGGTGAGAGAGAGAAAAAAAAAAGATATAAACACTATTAACACGTAAGGTGTGCTACGCATCAGCCGTGAACAGTGGCTGATGCGTAGCACGGCTTGTGCAGAAACAACAAACGAAGACAGTGTCTGCCACTGACAATGAGAATTCACATCAAGGCTCCTAATGCTAGTTTAAGTGGTTTGCAGTTTAATTTGGTCTCTGCAAGACTAATCTTTTTACTTTAAGGGGTGGCTCTACTAGTGTATTTTGGATTTTTCTTTTTTTTTTCTTTTTTTTTCTTTTTTGCTTTTTTTTCACATGTATTTTTTTAACAGTTTAAAATAATTTTTTTAAAAAATAAAAAATTTACAACATCATTAAAAAACATAAGTAAAAAAAAATAAAAAATCTCGGCATGAGCCCCCACGGGAAGAGCAGCATTTTCCATCTTTAAGTGTTATTTTTTAGTATTTTACAAAAATTAAGACTTTTCTTGAAGGCACTTATAAACAAAGATAGTGTAAGAGAAGTCGTATTATGACATCAAGCGGTACTTGGCAAAGCAGAGAGCTTGACTTTCCAGATTTAGAAAGTTAGGCAAATGAGTTGGTTTCTAAACATAAAAGAATTAGATGAAAAAAGACCTAAAAGGAGCTCACAAAGTATTTTGGACTTCAGATAATTGAGAGTCTAAAATCATGCAAACCTCTCTTGTAAAGACTACATATAATATGTTGAAATGGCATGTTCCCTTAACCAAAAACTCTTACATTTTTTAATTTGGATTCAACTGTGTTATATGGACATTTACTCGGACTGGATTACCTAACCCATTCACACCACTTAGCATTTCTACACTTGGAGCAATGAAACATTTACATGATCACTGAGAGGAAATTGTGGAACAAACTGAGAAGCTGGGATAGGTGACAAGGAATGGTAATGTTGTAGAGAAGCTGGGACATGTGACAGGGAATGGTAAGATTGTAGCTCCAAAGTTAACTATGTTGGGTCGTAAATATAATCCCTTCTATCAAGGATCTTCCATGATCCTAGCCACAATATTTGTATAGCCAAATATAGGTCTACCATCTTTTCCTATTGTTTGGACTCTACCATTGTAAATATTGTTTTTTTGAAATATACGAGAATAGAAATCTTGACATGGTATCAGAGATCCAAGCCGATCCTAGGACTCTTACGATCCTACACTTTTAGTCTCAATTTTTGGTCTATTCCCTCCGAATATGGTAGGCGCCACTGGCGTTATCACCAACTCTGGTGAAACCCCACCAAACACAGATTCCATTTTCACCACCTTCACCAAAACAATGACCGAGGCTTTATCCAAAGCCCGAGTCTCAACCCCAACCACCGAACACTCTACTGCCCCTATCGTATCAAGTTGGATAGCTCCAACTATGCCCTTTGGTCCAAGGTTGTCGAGATGTACATCTCCGGCAAAGACAAACTGGGCTACATGAATGGCGATTTCCCTCCACCTACTCCGACCAAACCAACCTTTCGAAAATGGTGCATAGACAATGCCATCGTCAAAGGGTGGTTGATCAATTCTATGGAACCGATCCTCATTGGCAATTTCATTCGATTCCCCACTACAAAATCGGTTTGGGATGCCATTGCTACAACATATTTTGACGGCAACGACACCTCTCAAGTCTACGAACTTCGGAGACATGTGACTCGCCTGCGGCAAGCCAGCGGTTCTCTTGAGAAATTTTACACCGAATTGTAGGATCTTTGGCGTGAAATTGACTTCCGCCGACCAAACTCAATTACGTGCGCCACCGACATTCACTACTACAATAATCTTGTCCAAGAGGATGGCGTGTACACCTTCCTAGATGGGCTTGATGATCGCCTTGACAATATCCACAACGACGTCTCCAGATGCTGCCTTTCCTTTCCATCGAGCAAGCCTATGCACATGTTTGTAAGGAGGCACTTTGATAGGTGGTCATGACCACCGGCAACCATGACCATGTCTCCGGTGCGGTTTTGGCCACCAAAAGTCTGAAACTAGGTCCAGCCGTGTCCTCCTTTGCTGGGTCCTCTCTGCGCCCTAGAAGACTTGTTGCTGTCTCCAAGTCTCGCACGGTCACTGATGGGTCAACGTGCTCAAAACACACACATGAGAATTGCTTCAAAGTGCATGGGTACCCCGACTGGTGGCACGATGTTTAGGCCCTGAAAAAATGGGATGTTGTCGCACCGATGGAAGCACAGGTAAGGCAGCTGTGGTGGCCGTCGAACCCCACATGACCTTAATACCACCAGCCGCGTCTCCCCACGATATGGGCCTTCCCTTTGATTTAGGTAACTTTGGTTCCGCACTTGTTACCTCTTCCTTGGACAATGATCATGGTTCCTGGCTACTCGACTCCGGGGTTACCGATCACATGACATTTGATGCCACCGATTTTACCCTGAAATCTCCACCACGACAAACCAGCATTGCAAATGCTAATGGGGTCCTCTCTCTGGTCACAGGCGCCGGCTTTGTACCTCTCTATGATTCCCTCACATGATCTCATACATTACTTGTGTCGTCACTTTCACATAAATTACTTTCTGTTAGTCAAGTTACTATAGAATTAAATTGTGCCGTACTTATTTATCCTTCATTTTGTCTTCTTCAGGACATTCTCACCAACGAGATAATTGAGTGTGGTACTAAGAGGGGGGTTATACTATATAGAAGATTTCAGCGTGGGGCGTGTTCATCACATACAGGAAGATGGCAGGGAACGATGGCTTTGGCTCTAGCATCGTCGTTTGGGGCATCCTTCCTTTGGTTACTTGAAACACTTATTTCCTGAGCTTTTTTCCCATGTAGTGCTTTCTGGCTTTAAATGTGATACATGCATTTTAGCCAAAAGTTGCCGTACTTTTTACCCGTTGTGCATGAATAAAAGTACTATTTCATTTACTTTAGTTCATTTTGATGTGTGGGATCCTTCCCCTATTTCTACTAGCTCTGGTGGTCATTGGTTTGTTATCTTTATTGATGACTATACTCGCATGACCTAGCTTTACCAAATGAAAAATAAAGACGAAGTGTTCTAGGTATTCCACTAGTTCCATGCTATGATACAGACTCAGTTTTCAGCCAAAATATGGGTTCTCCGCTCCGATAATAGTGGTGAATATGTCAATCAGTGCTTTGATGCCTATTTTGAACAACATGGCCTTATTCATGAGACCACATGCCCACAAACTAATGTTTTGAATACCGTATCGGACGTCGTACCGGTCAAGGTACTAGAACGAAATATTTCAGTACCGGTCCCGTTTCGTGTACCGTTTCGGGATAGTCAATACATGAATAAATTATATATATAAATTATATTTCAAAATAATAGTCTATATATGAGTAAATTATATATAAATACATATATATAAAAATTATAAATAGTCTAGTTTGAATTGGGGGTAAAAAAATGAGCTTGTAGTTTGAAAAAAAAAAAAAAAAAACTAAAGGCCGAAATATCGGCTGGTATAGACTGAAATACAAACCGATACAGGCCGAAATATCGGCCGGTAAGCTGATATTTGGGCCGGTACGAAATATATGTAATAACTGTACCAGACCAGTGACCGGTACGGCAAATACCAGCCGGTACGATACGAGATTAAAAACAGTGCCATAAACCCCTCAGCAAAATGGCATAAATGAGCGAAAGAATTGCCATATTCTTGAAATTGCACGTGCTTTACTCCATGGCGCCTACGTACCTAACCGGTACTGGCTTGATGCAATTGTTATCGCAGTTCATTTACTCAACCGGATGCCCGCCAAAGTCTTGAATTTTAAGACTCTGCTCCAGGTTCTGGCATCTCATGTTCCCCTACCCACAGTCGTAATGCTTCCCCCCCCCCCCTCGCGCCCCCCGAGTATTCGGCTGTGTAGTTTATATTCACCTCCATAAGAATCAACGCACGAAACTTGATCCTTATGTCCTTAGATGTCTATTCTTGGGCTATGTCGTACACCAAAAAGGGTACCAGTGCTACAATCTCTCTACCCAATGTACCTATGTGACTATGGATGTCACCTTTCTGGAGTCCGACACCTATTTTTCCCCAGCCACCAATTCTTCTCTTTAAGGGGAGATCCAAGATGAAGAGCACAATTGGTTGCACCTTGATTGGCCAAATATCGAAACAATGGCTAACAAAGAGTCCAATATAGGGCCAGATGGGCCTTCAGGGTCAAATGAGCCTTCAGGGTGGATGAGGCTCCAGAGGCTGATACACCTCCAGAAGGTGAACCCGGTCCCCCCCCCCCCCAAATTCAATATTTGCAGACCCATCTTCTTAAAATATTCCTGAGGTAAGCATTCTTGACACACCTTCAATATGAATGACATGGATCCTTCTGCTGGATGTACATTACCTTTCAGGCACAATCGTGGCAAGCCACCAAATAGGTACTCTCCGGATATCGAGGAGCGGAGATCGAAATATCCAATTGCCAACTTCGTGTCTACTAGGCGACTATCCGAACCTCTCAAAACTTTTGTACATGTACCCTCAAGTCATGTCCCAACTGGTATTCAAGAAGCTCTATCTAATTCAAAATGGACTCAGGCGATGGAAGAAGAAATGCAGACATTACTGAAGAATGACACATGGACTCTAGTTCCATTACCTAAAGGGAAGAAGCCTGTAGGTTGCATATGGGTGTTCTCCATCAAACATAAAGCATATGGGTTGATTGAGCTGTACAAAGCGAGACTGGTGGCAAAAGGCTATACTCAGACATATGGGGTGGACTATCAAGAAAAATTTTCGCTTGTTGCTAAACTAAATACTATTAGAATACTACTATCTCTTGTAGCTAATCTCGACTGGCCGTTACATCAATTTGACGTAAAGAATGTCTTCCTCCAAGGCAATCTTGAAGAGGAAGTCTACATGAATGATTACACGACATCCTCAAATACCGAGGTTGTATGCAAGTTGTAGCGAGCTTTATATGGACTCAAACAATTATCCCGAGTTTGGCTTAGGCGATTTAGTTTGGCAATGAAAAAGTACAGCTTCCGACAAAGCCACTCAGACCATACCCTATTCCTGAAGCACAAACTACGCAAGGTAACTGCTTTGATAGTCTATGTAGATGACATGATTATCACAAGGGATGATAAGAAAGAAATATCCAGACTTCAAATACAGCTAGCAACTGAATTCGAGATGAAGGGTTTAGAAGGACTCAAATATTTTCTAGGAATTGAAGTTGCCAGGTCAAGACAAGGTATTTTTCTTTCCCAAAGAAAATATGTGTTGGACTTATTGATTTAGGAATGTTAGAGTGTCAACCGGCAGACATCCCAATTATTCAAAACCACAAACTTGGAGAGTATCCAGACCAAGTGCCAACAGATAAAGGAAGGTACCAAAGGTTAGTTGGAAAACTTATCTATCTTTCTCATACTCGTCCAGATATTGCATATGATGTGAGCGTTGTTAGTCAGTTCATGCACAATCCTAGTGAGGACCATATGGACTCAGTGACCCGAATACTTCGATACTTGAAGTCCTTACCCGGAAAAGGACTTATGTTCTCCAAGCATACCCATCTAAAGGTAGATGCCTGTACAACTACAGAGGTGAAGAGTAACGAGGTACAAGTGATTGTCTATACAGATGCAGATTGGGAAGGGAGAATTTCAGATAGAAAATCCACTTCTGGCTACTTCATGTTTGTCGGCGGGAATCTTGTCACATGGAGAAGCAAGAAACAAAAAGTAGTGGCACTATCAAGCAGAGGCTAAATTTCGGAGTTGCAAAGGGACGTTGCTAACTTATTTGGATAAAAAACTACGCACTAAAAGTGGCTTTGCCCCTACCTCCGAGATTGATTTCTTCTGTAACAACAAAGCAATTGCCATCTCTCACGACCCAGTCCAACACTATCGCACCAAATGCATGTAGAGATAGATCAACATTTCATCAAAGAGAATCTGGAAGTAAAAATAATTTGGTTTCCATTTGTGAAGTCTGAAGACCAACTAGTAGATCACATACTCACAAAGACTGTATCAAGCAAAGATTTTCACAACTCACTTAACAAGTTGCGCATCAGAGACCTGTATGCATCAACTTGAGAGAGTGTTGGCGTGAGCTGTTAGAATCAATTTAGCCGTAAATAGAGAATCCCTCCTATCAAGGATCTTCCATGATCCTAGCCACAATATTTGTATTGCCAAATATAGTTCTATCATTTTTTCCTATTTGTTTGGACTCTACCATTGTAAATATTGTTTTTTGAAATGTACGAGAATAGAAATCTTGACAGGCTAGACATGCTTAATTCACTGATGGTATGGATATTTGTTATTTTTTTTTAATTATTATTCCTGATTTTATTAAGCTGATGCACAAAATTAATCAAAAAGAACAACATTAACATCGCCAAACCAAGAGGAAGAAACTTACACAGAAAAAAGCATTTTGTGTTGTATTTTGACAGCTTGTTAATTTACAATCGTTCCTGGAAACAAGGGTTACCTTGAACATCTCACTCGGAAGCAGCAAAACAATACCTGCAAAACAAGAAGCTTTATGCATCAGATCGAGAAGTTCTGAAAAAGAAAATCGAAATTAGCTCCTAATCTCTCTCTCTCTCTCTCAAGAAATAATAAAGAGAGAGGAAGGAATAAGAGAAGCTTCATACATTGAAACAAACTCTCTGTTTCCTTCCACGACGATGCCTCTGCAATGCGCTTCTGAGTTTTGACAGAATATCTGCTTCCGTGAATATTTTCCCGGAGGAGCTCATGAACACAGTCCTCTGGACCGGAGGAGACCACAATCCACTTTGCTCGTAATCAAAGCCGAAGTCAGACACATCATAAAACTTCTGAACAAGTCGCTCCGATACAAACTTGGAAACTAGTTCAACTCTCCCAGAAGAGGTCTGAGGCAAAGAAGGCGAAGAAGAAGAAGAAAATGGGCGCCTTTCGGGGATGGACATTTGACAAACTTGAAGAATCAATAGTAAGCCAACGTCGGGAGCATATATAAGAAGATAACGAAAACAGGAGCTTTGTGATTGACAAAAGAGAGACATAAGAGGCCAACATAAAGGTGGAAACCATGATAAGGACGTGCATGGATGTATGCAATCATGTAGAGGTCGTGGGTACTGGGTAGCATTATATATAGGAGATTCTTATTTAGGTGTCTCAGCTAAATAATGGTTGGAAGTTGGAAATTTGGAAACCTACCTACTATTTTATTTTGTCCCATGTGGCTGTGTTTGGTGGACATTTCTTTTTACATGTAGTTTAGTGGACAATGGACATAGAAGCACATATGCATGTGTGGAGTTGTGGACCTATTTCATGGACTTTTTATTTTATTTTATTATATATATTAAACAGTTATAGGATACAATATTTTTAAAAAATTGGAAGCGCCAACAATCATCCGAAACTAGCTAATATAATAAAAAATAAAAAAATAAACGAGTTTTGGAACCATTCATTATCAAGATAAGTTTGAGTTAAGGTGAAGAAATTATTTTTTTAATTCTAGTTGTATTAAAGTTGTGTATAAGTTATAATCCTATCATTGCTCTTTATGTCTGCTCCATATAACATTATAGATTCGCCTAAGTTTTGGGGGACCTAAACGGTGTGCTTTGGTCTTAAATACGCCTAAGATCTTCCAAGAAAAGAAAGGGAATGTATGGTTTATGGTAACAAAAAGAAGATAAATATAATCTTAATGTCCGATTATCAAGGGACCTATTTTATTAGAATGAGAAATTTTATTCTTTAGATTTTTAGATTTAATCATTTTCAATCACACCTACTCTAACATAACATATTTTGAGTGATTTTACATACCATTTCAAATTTGTCACATTAATAAAAATAATTAGAAATGACAAAATCTAAAGTGGAGAGTATCATAACTCTTAGAACAACACCAATCATAACTGTGGCCCTAACTATACATGAAAGGAAATGCTACACAACATCCTTTCAGCCATCATCTTTTCATCATCCTATTTTGTGACATTAAATGATTGTAAAATTATTTTTTTATCCAATTATAGGATGTCAAACAAGAAGATGGTAAAAGATAATAATTTAGAGGATGGTGGATAGAATTATTCATGCATAAATGTTCAAAATTAGTAGGTTCAAACCAATGTTCTGAATACCTTACCGGTAACCGTTTCAGTCGAGACATTGAAACGAGATATTTCGATATCGATACTATTTCGAAATAGAATATATATGAATAAATTATATTTCAAAATTATATTTCAAAATAACAGTTTATATATAAATAAATTATATATAAAAATTATAAATAATTTGATCAAAATTAGAGATTAAAAAATAAACTTACAGTTTGAAGAAATGAAAAATAAATAAATAAATAAAAATCGAAATATCAACTAGTACGGATTGAAATTCTGACTGATACAAAATTACTGTACCAACTATAGGATAGAAACGGTATATTTCAACCGTATTGGCCAGTACGAAATTCAAAACTCCGGTTCAAACAGCTGCTGTTTCTCTAATTCTTGGCAGCAGTGTACACTCTGGACTTAATTAACTGTATCTGGCCGAAAACAAACAATTACAATAAATAAACAAATACAGATTTAATCATATGTGCACCAAACATCCACGTCTGCTATTAGCCAAGTCTACACGTGGCCTCCCAATAAATCTTTACAAGTCAAAATCAGTGGCAAGAAAAGATAAAAGACTATCACCACCTAAAAACCATGGAGTTACTTTATCTGTCCTACAATTGCCTATAACATGGGTATTTTCACCTAAAACCGGCTAAATTTTCGCCCACCTGCTTGGCTTTATCGACTTTAATTAAACTAAGAAACCTGCATCCCTTCTTCTGCCAACAATGATGTGATTAATGTACGAACACTAACAGTGATTTAGGAAAACCAACTTCAAATTTCCAAAACTCCATGCTTGGCTCAAGCAGGCAACTTAAGCTTTGTATTGCTTTTCCAGCTGCAAAACAAACAATTGTTAATGTTATTCATCAAGTAGAAAACTGTTAGCATGGTTCGTCATCAAGAATGTGTCAGATTTCTTTACCTAATATAGTAATAGTAAAAGAAATCTGCATATAAAGCTGTCTGAACAAGTCCGGAGATGCAAGCTGCAACATTAAGAAAGAATTTAATTATACTCACAAGCTGCAAGACGCATGACAAACAGTTGTTCTCTGATTCTAGGCATAGCTTACCTATCCATCCACTAAAATGAGACTCTGTGAAGTAGCGATATATCCAGTTAAGGATGTAGAATGCACGATATGCCCTGCAGAATGAATATATGGATGGTAAGTACTCTCGCCACAAGTTCAATAACATTACTTCAACTACAAACAAAAACAGCTAAAAGCAATAAGTCACAATTTTGAACAAAACTAGGGCATGTTTGTCACATTTGGAAATGCTACATTATCTAAATGGATCTAACATTTGAGTATGCATCCAAGTTTCAAGAGTTTTGTTTCCAAAGGTTTTCCACCACATTGAGTATCCAGTCCAGTGGACCCTTACCCTTGTCATGCCACGTGGAAATGGGTTGGCACTGGGAAGCAAAGGGTTGATTTGGATTTGCATCACTCTAAAGGGGTTTAGATTTCTCTCTCTTTTTTTTTTTGATCGGGTGAAGGGGTTCAGAATTCTCATTAACTGCAATACATATTTTCATTCTACTTTCCCACCTGATGGCATCATACCATTTTTAGATGGAGGCACAAGACGCTCACATATAAATTCAATTTTCATTGAGTTACCAGTAAGATAGCTATGGAGGATGTGGGGTGTATCCTCTTCGAGGAGTTTTCTGGTCTCTGAACTTATTTACCAATATAACGTGCATGAAAACACAAACAAACACCCCAGAGAAAAACACACATTGACAAGTACATACAAAATCGCTCAAATATACCACTTTCTTATTTTTCAGTAAATAAATCACCTTAAAGAAAGCTAGGGAGCAACAGAAACAGTCATTACATGGTGAAAACGAGACACATCATGGGGTGCACAAATCCAAACGGGTTTCATTGTATATGATGAAAGTGGCCTATCGCATTTTATTCTTGTTAAGTTAATATTGGCCGATCACATAATGAGAAGTTCACTTCTATATCTTTCCCTGCTACATCCATAGTGTTTTTTTTTTTTAATAGGTAATCAAGAAGTTTTATTCATAAAAGAAGGCAAAGCCCAAGTACACTACATCCACAGATGTTCATATACACAGCTCTAAACTTTCACAATGTATCAAGCTGCTACCAAGTGGTTAGAAACTGCATTTCTATGTTCATGAACAGTACAACTTGCTTAGTTCCCCCTTGGTTTACTTGCTAGAGCTGTCCTATATTACCATGGGTGCTAAGTAAGATATATACATACTACCTAGTCCGATACAAACTTGTATGCTTCCAAGGTAACTGCATAGAGTTATGCTAGCAGTAGCTGATGTATCTTCCACAGAGATATTTTGCTAACCACACAACAAAGAGAATGTTTGAGAGCAACACTGGTATTTTTTTTATAGGTAAAGCAACACTGGTATTAAAAAAGATACGCATACCCAAGAAAGAAAACATATTGCCCCGTTAAATTGTCCACATTTCGGCTACGCTGTAACAAAACTAACTGAGGAAGAATTGCAACTGCCTCCAAGTATAATGAAAATGCCCAGAAGATCTGCAAAAAGTTACAACATTAGAAGCAGATCATCATGCACCTTGATGATTTGATAATCCATCGGCGAACTACTAAAAAACTAGCACGCATGATACTAAATTTTGATTGGAGAGGTAGGATTTGCAGAATAAAATTATTGATAAAGAACCGTATACGGCGGGTCTTCAGCAAATATTTATAATATGAACTTGCATGTGACGGGAAGGATTCAGATAGCACAGTGACCACTTAAAAGCCTAAACCTTATCACCAATGCCCATAGTATGACAGTAAAACGATTAAGCCAGTAACACTCTAAAAGTTCCATCTGCTAAGTCTACTTATTTAAAACATAATTAATAATAACACAAGGGAAGGGGGGAGGGGTAAACTCAGAAGGGTAAAGCTTTAATAAAGGATTTTTCTCCATTGCCATGGACTAGCGTTCTCAAAACAAAGGTCTCTCCAAAAGCCTAACAATAGAGGTCTACCTCTGCGCCATATACCACTCATTCACTGAGGAAGAAGAGATTGAATCGAACACTTCCAAACTTTCATGCACACAATTCTTTCAACATTTAATTTAACAATGATATAATTCATTATCCTTCCTACTCCATGGAAAACTTCAACGATAGCTGATGTGATCAACAATTAGAGTTGAGTAAATCTTAGCAAAGTTTAGATGTACCTTATATTTGGTTTTCTTACAGGAACTCATTAAAAGCACAAAAGGTCACCACTCATCAACAAGGGAAGTAATACATTAGAAAACCCTCCAAGAGAACAGGTCAAATTAGTCATTAATCATTACCAGACCACACTGCGTAGAAGTAAAATCTTCAATCAAACTAAAAGGAAATTATTCCAGAACTTTGGATTATGCATTCATCATAACTGTCCGGATTTGATGGTATAGTAAGCATAAAAATTCTATCAAGAGTTCAATAAGTATAAAAAGAACCTGATGATTACTAGTTAAAGTTAACGATGAACCACCTCTCGAAACGTAAACTTCTCATTCACAAGAAGCGCCAAAGCAAAGCTTGCAGCAATGAGAAAATAATGGCGAAATGTGTCGAGCTCTTTATCATACGAGCGCCTCACCACCCGGTGCCTCTGCATGCACCACACGATCGCCGCAGAGCTTGCAATGAACACAAGCTTCATCACCGTGTTATAGACAGAGATAAAGTCCGTGAACAGATCCAAATACCGCGTCAGAAACACCAGAGCGTAAAGCTCCTGAGTCTTGAGCGAAATCCCTGATATAGCACACCAAATTTTCAAGCTTAATCACAATTATGCGTATTTATTCATTCTTAAAGGTCTTCCGTTATTCTGAGCCGTATATGATATCACTGCAACTAACCTCATTCAACTAGCTGCCAGCAGAAATTTGTATAACGTCTTTAGAGGAAACGATCAAATTACAAAAATGTAAATACGTCTCAATTTTCATTTTTTATACGCTAATAATCAGCAACAAAACAGAAAAACCATGACGCTTCCATTCGTTTACGGACAAGGTAAAATTAAGATTAAAAAACGAACAATAAGATGGCAGATCGCAAACTATACGACAATGCGGTACAAGGCAAACATAAATGTTCATTTGACGGAGATGGATACGGTACTCGGAAAAAAAAAATGTTTCCAATTAGTTTGTTCTAATTTCCCGAGAGAAATGAAAAATGAAAATGAGAAAGAGGTTGGGGGGGGGGGGGGGGGGGGGAGAGAGAGAGAGAGAGAGTTAACTAACCTGAACAAGACTTGGTAGCGTAGATTTTGAGAAGCAGGACTAGGATGCTGATCAAGTGCATCATATCGCCGGCGAACCTGAAGATATTCATGGTTTCGGAGGTCAAACCGGGAAGATTCGAGCCCTAGATTTCAGCAATTTGAGCGCGCGCGCACAAGAGAGAGAGAGAGAGAAGGGAGTTTGTGGGGGGTGGGGGTGAGAAATGTCGTGGCAAATGGAAACGGGTTTAATCGAGTCTACGACGGCGTTCGCAGAATCCAACCTGTACGTGGGTTTTCTTATGTGAGAAGCTCGGGTTTGTTTGTTACGGCGAGAAAGAGAGATGGCTCCCGCGTTGAACTTGACCCCCGCTTTTTCCCACATGGGCGGTCTTTTTGGTCAGAGGAAAGCGGTATATTACATCGTATGTTCTTATCTTATTTCATTAAAAATCTCCTTTTACGTCGGTAGGAGACCGCAGTAACGTTTTACTGTTTTAGGCCATATTTATTTCTCAGAGATGAGGTAAATTAAAATTAAAAATTAAATAAAATATTTTTAATATTAAAATTAAATTTTTTTTTTTTTGTATAGAATTTAAAAAAATAGATAAGATGAGTAGAGGATTTATAAAAACAAACGAGGCTGACACTAATAATGAAAAAGATATAAAAATAATGATAAAATATTTAAAAATAATAAATAATTTTAAAAAATAAATAAATATTAAATATTAAATAATAGCGGAGTGATCTCATTGTCCAAACATAATCTTAAAGTTCAAAAAATGATAATATTACCATTTTTTTATAATTTTTATACAATCTTATATTAAATGAGGGATATTTTTGTAAAATAATTTTTTTTTATATTTTTTAATGGTTAAGGAATTGATTATTAATGAATTTTATTTTTATTTTTATTTTTGCTTGACGGTTAAAGATGTTTAAAAAATACTAAAAGGAAAAAAATCATTTACACTGATGTGCATATTTGGGATACATACTTAGTGTGCACCCAAGCATTGTCCATAAAACATATAGAAATATATATATTTATATAAAATAAATGATATTTGCAACCATAAGTCCCGCGTGGTTTTTAAAAAGAGTGAGTATATAAGATTTACATGAAAAAAATTAAATTTTTAATAGTGAGTCTCACTCTTTTTTAAATAGAGTACACGAGATTTGCATATTTTAAAAATGTATCTAGCATTACATATGAAAAATACTTTAGCACAAAAAAATTACATAAAAATAAACTCACAAATTGATGTGACTTAATGTAGTACATCAGATTGTAAAGTTACTTTTATTATATAGTAGATCTAATAGATTCCATAAAACTACATCAGTTTGTAGGTTTATTTTATATAATCTCTTTATATTTATAGCAGTTCTCCTACCCTATATATATATATATATATATATATATATATATATATATATATACACACACACGTGTGTGATCATATATAGCGAAAGTATGGAAATCCCTCAAGTTCAATAGTCAACCAAACCTTTGACCTCACTAGGAAGATCCTAATGGGTTCGAATTGTTGCGTGCTCTTAGTTTTAGGAAGATAGGTACAAAATGAATTTATACCGATCCGTCCGAAATTGGAAAATTTATATGCAAGCTCCCGGTTATGGTATGGTATCTCTTATTGACCTTAAATGATAAAAGTAAGCAGAGTATGGATCCCACATTATTTGAAATGGAAAAATTCTTATTTCTCTTTATAATAGTTCTTATAGGATCTCAATTGTATCGTTAAATAATCTTTTTAAGTTATAAGCCTAGACGTAACTTGAGCTTTCGTTGGATATTACAAATATCAACTAAATTTATAAAATTTAAAGTTTATAAATCAAATCTTACCATTTCGACGACAGCCATGCACCATGCACGATGATTACATAAAAATCACAGTTCTACAAAACAAAATATATAAACATAAAATAAACAAAACTAAATAACTGACGTTTTCACTTTCGTGCGAGATCATATATGTTGATCACAATCGATCAAGGCTTTCGCTTGAGAACGATGTTCAAACTAAATGTAATCAAATCATCACCACTGAGAGGGGGCATCTCAGCAACTTTCTTGGAAAATCGATCGAAAAGTTGATCCATCTTTTCGCTTCCGAAATGCTTGCTAAAAAGGCCATCAAACCCAGCTCTACACTCCTCTACAGTAATCGTAAGGCTGGAGTTTCTGGTTCGAGAAACTACCAATCCCACAATGTCAAAATGCCCATTTTTTATTACTATAGCCTTTATCTCCTCCGCTGATGGCCCGTAGATTGGCAAGTTGAAGGAATCCATTTTATCTTTGCTTATTATTCCCTGCAAATTAAGATCAAACCAACTTTTTTAATTATATATTATATGATTTTAATTATTGGGCCAAGAATTCTATTGACCCACCTATTTTATGAAATCATGTGATCACTCAATCCAAGTTTGATTAATTGAAATGTAACCAATAGATAATAAAAAATGTGTCGTTCAGAAATGGTCATGAACCGGAGTACTTCTACATACATGAAGTTCGTATTTATTTTGATCTCTAGCTAGCTTCTTATAATCCTCTACTATGAGACTACTTGATAGAGATAACTCTCTACTATAAAATGACGTGATTTTATGTGATCTGTTATATCTTTTTTATGATAAAAATAACTTTACAATCTGATATACCATATTAATCTACTTCACTTTGTATCTAGATTTATTTTTGTCATGTGTCTAAAGTATTTCTTATTTTAAAACAAGTGGCTGTATATTATATTGACAGATCGGCTCAATATAGCGACAGATCAATAGCAAATTACATGTAGAATTGAATGCCTGAGTAAATTTATAATTTCTACAAACAAAACTTCAAAAAAAAAAAAAACACTAAATTAAGAAGTAGCTGCTTTAAGGTATATACCTCGCTAACCAAATCCAGAAGAGATGATTCCATGGGCTCGTATGGCGGGCCAAGTGAGGATTGTATTGGAAGAGTCCCGTCCTTACGTCTGGACATTAAGATTGCCATTAATCCTCTGGGAGAAAGCTCCTCTGCTCGAGCACTTAAAAAGGATTCCATGTCTTTCTCAAACTGTGCAGAATAAGCCTAACCAACTTCCTTCGTTGCATTTCCATAATATAATCTTCCCTTATTACATATAGCTGAATCCAAGTCCCCAACCTCCGGTGGTGCCCTAGAAAGCCAATGAAGTGCATATGCAGAGTATACAAACTTCAAAGATGCCTTTGGAAATAATCTATGGTAGAAAGATCCCGGAACTCCCGCCCCAAAGTATTGCCTGTCGGCTGGAAGATTTGCAAAGAGAGTGTTGAAATCATTGGAAACATGATCGTTGAAGAACACTTGAAATTCTGGGAGGTTACGGCCTTCGCTTTTGTATTTTTGTACTACAGCTTCTATGATGTTTTTCATGGAAACGTATGTATTAGGGCCAACAGAACAGCCTAAATCAGCAATCCCAAATATGTTTGAAATTGAAGACGAGACATCTTCATCAATGTCGAGATTTTCAACAATCGCTTCGATTATCAGGGTTTTGGCACCATCAGCTCCCGCTCTCTAAATGGAAGAATAAAGTTGAGAACAAAAGTAAGATGAATATTGTGAAATCATCGCTTATTCTGAAAATTTAAATGCTAGAAATATATATATTATTTATTTTATATATATTTAATGAGTTGTGAGATCTATCGCTTTTATATTACTTATTTTATATTTTGTATCTTAAAATAGCAGTCAATATTCTTTCAAATATTTACTGCTATTTTCTTCCTTTTCTATGCACACCTAAGACCAAGAGATCGATCAAATGGAAAAACCACAGTAAGAACGTACTATTTCCCAAAAGTACCTGCAGATTGAAATTTTTGGCGTAGCTATATCGTCCATCTCCACCGATCATAACATATGGTTCTTCCTGCATCTCTCTCTCTCTCTCTCTCTCTCTCTCTCTCTCTATGATATTTTTTGCACGAGGGTTCATGAATTAGTTCCTCGATCACTCTATGTGTGTGTGTCTATATAAATATATATATATTACGTATCATTGATTTCATTAGACTTTTAATCCCAATAATTGCAGGGCTAGCTGCTGATGGAAACGTACGTTGACTTTATATATATACGAGCCTAAAATTCACGTAATGCGGACTGTTATTTATGTTAAATTTTATAATTTTAAATAGTTCATTAATGTACATAATCACTACCACAATTATTAATAATATATATAAATATATAAAAAAATGGAGCATGCATATATAAAATAGTTCACTTTATATATAAATATTTTATGGTCAATTTACAACATTAAAAATATAATATAAATATATATATAATATATATGGTTCTTCAATTTAAAAATATTATATTTACTATTTTGTTACCTGGTCTTGTTTTTCTATAAGTCTTTTGCAGTTTTATGTAATATTTTCTCAACCTCTTTGTCAAATAGCACTGACAACGCTAGCCCTGAATCATCAACCAGCTCCATATTTATTCTATACCTAAATACCGAAACACTTATTAAATAAATTGCACATTTAATTAAAATTGGTTTGATGCATTTATTCGTGATTTAATTAATTTTCTTACATTAAGTTAAACAATTGATATTTATCTGATGTATTTATGTTCATTTTTTAGTTTTATCTAATGTATTTATGTTCAATTCTGATCTTTAGTTACTTTTTTGTTTATCTTAGATCATTTGTTTCATGGTAACCATTATCATGCATTTATTCGTGATTTAATTAATTTGCTTATGTTAAGTTGAGTTTCAGCAAGTATAGTGGTCTAGCCTCATTTTATTTGAGAAAGATAGTGAAGAAGAAAGTGTAAGAAATGAAGACAAATTTCTACAAAAAGAGTGAAAGAAAAAGGTCGTTCAGTTTCTTTTTGAAATGTAGAAACTGCTTGTCGATTTTTTCGGTTGCCAATTTGCATTGCTTGACATTTTCACTTCTTTCCTGATTTTGTGAATTTTTTTCAGGGCTATCTCAACTGTAAATAATAAACAGTTACTTCTCATCATTTCAGCAAATCTTTTATGGTGTAATCACGATAGTGCATCCCAAAACGACACCTAACATGTAAAACACATGGCCTTATTTTTTAATTAATTATGAAAACACTCTGCTTTTGAATTCAAAGCATCAGTTCTTTGAATAATGATAAATCCGAATATTACGGAACCTTGGGACTTTGCAACTTGGCTTTGCAAATGATAATTCAAAACGTCGGTTTGGAACTTTGCAAATGGAACTTGGCTTATAAGTCGGTCAAGGACCAAACGTAGCCATTAATTCAATATATGAGTTAAATAATTCAAATGTTAATCTACAATCTAACCAT
Organism: Cyclocarya paliurus; assembly: GCA_029856935.1. NCBI lineage: Eukaryota > Viridiplantae > Streptophyta > Magnoliopsida > Fagales > Juglandaceae > Cyclocarya > Cyclocarya paliurus. The sequence goes on from CM056951.1 coordinate 20,192,233, forward strand.
GTCTAAAAATTTTATATTGTAAAATCTATACGATATTTATCTCTGTATTCAAAATCAAACCATGCAATTCGGTTAGATAATTAAAGTGGATCTCTATTCGTTTAAGTTTGAGATTCAATGAAATTGAGGCAATAATCCATTTACGTAATTAATCAAGCTGAGTCAGTAAATAATGCAAAGAGGGTATGTTCGAAAGTCTAAGTTGGGCCTGAGGGGTAACAATTAATAGGTGTCATGACCTGTGTTTGAACTTTGTTTTACAAAAAAATGAAACATGCATGTATGTCTTGGGTTTTAAGCACGACATGTACGCCTAAATGATGTCGGTCCACTTCATTTAATTTGGAAAACACCCTGTTAAACAGTTATTCATGCTATCAAAACATCATGTCAGACATAATATTAGCTATTAAGACATTGGCATGGGTCATTATACATCCTGGTCAGTCACACATGAACAACAAAGACTAAAGATGGATTAATCTCTTTTGGGTTTTTCCCTCCCCTCAAAACAACCAAAAAACAATAAAAGCCAAGTTTCGTGGAGTTAAAACAAAGGCCAACCAACTGATGTAGAAAACACTTTGTTATAAGCAATCTAAAACCAACCCAGAAATGCAAAACATTTTCAGCACAGACTCAATTCAATTCTCTTTCTGAATTATGAAATTGCACAGACTCAGTCCATGGATACCACACCCTTGAAACAGCCGCATGTAGAGGGAACCAACCTTGGATGAAGAAGAACTGAATGCCCCTGTTTTAGCCCCACAAAAACAGAGCACCACAGCAAGAAAGCATGATGGATCGTAGCTTCTCATGGCAGTGCCCTCGCAGCCTTCCCTTAGCCATAGATATGCCAAACCCAAGCTGTCACCAGTCTAAATATTGTTAGTTAATTTTTTATTAGTACTCCACATCAGCAGCGCAATCTAGTCCAGTCAGGAGCATTACTCAAAAGAGAGTTGTATGTTCCATCTCTATTCTTTCATTTGGTGTTTGTATATAAACAGAGTTGATCTTGTGAAGAACTAATCAATGAGAATCAGGTTCTTCTCTTTATCTTCTTTTTGAGATAAAACTTGGTTTTATTAACATGGCATAAGAGCATGCTTAGTTCTTTCACGGCATCCACTTTCATTTCCATAAGATCAAACGGTGGAAAGGAAGATATTGATCTCAGGGCAAAGCATAATTGAATTGTATGCTATAAAACTAACAAATAAAAAGTTTTATGGGAAAGGATATGAGCCTGGACATATTTACTTGCCACTGATACAATATGCACATTCTTTGGCCCAGCAAAAGTCGGAAAAAAAGTGGTCGGTGAAGTCGCTGAAGAAATGGATAGAGAAGGAGACTTCGTTGGTGGCGCAGACATCGTTGGCTTCGGCAAAGGAGCATGCGCATTATCTTCTTGTACCACGCCAGAGCTTGAGACAGAACAAACATATAAAGTATAAGAAGCCTATGCATCTTCGAAAATCGAAGCATGAAGATAATCGATCATTGTGCTTGCGTGTTGTGTTTAAGTATGATTGTCTTGCGATGAATATGCAAGTTTCTGAGAGATTTTAAGGATTATATAAAGGGAGAAGAGTTCGAAACTAAACGTTGCGATCTTCAGAATATTTGCGAAGGACCACATACGAAATAAACGGCGATATATCAACCGCAGATAATAAACGGTTACTTCTCATCATTTCAACTGCAAATAATAAACGATTAAGTCCTGGTTTGTTTTCAGAAAACTCTCATCTCATCTCATCTTATCTCAATTTCATCATTACACTTTTCCCAATTTCAATACAAAATAAAATAAACAATTCAACTTTTTCAAATTCATCTCATCTCATCTCCGAAAATAAACGAGGCAACACTCTGCTTTTGAATTCAAAGCGTCACTTCTAATGAATAATGATAAATCCGAATATTATGGAACTTGGGACTTTGCAACTTGGCTTTGCAAATGATAATTCGAAGTATCGGTTTGGAACTTTGCAAATGAAACTTGGCTTTGCAGATACCAAATATTACGGACTGAATGCCAAGTCATCAATTAAAACTTGATTTTTATATAATAAAAAATATATATGCATATATGTATATATACTAGGCAACGACCCTAGGTGCGTCAACCTCGGAGTACATCTAATATAATGATTTAAATAAAAAAAAATGAAAAAATCAGTAAGTTATTTGTCTAAAAAAATAAAATAAAAGGTTAAAGCAAGGCAAAAAAATCAAGATTAAAAAAATTTTAAATTTCAGTAAAGTATGAGCATTGGTCTGCATCCATATTGGATTATCTATTTACTCTCTATATAATAATAAAATATTATTAATTTAATAATTTTTTAATTTTAATTTTTATCACAATTTATAGTTCTACTAATTAAAATATTAATAATAATTATATTCTAATCAAATTAATAATATTAAATATTAATATTAATAATAATTATATTCTAATTAAATTAATAATTAATATTATATATTGATTGTTTTAAGTATTGTATTAGTTAGTTAAATTTACTTAAAGTTGAATTTTACTATGAGAATGCTTTAAAGCGTTTCTATTCTAAAGAGTGAAATCATTTTAATTTTTTTATTTAAAAAAAGAAAAAAAGAAAAATGAGTACACTGTTAGAACAAAAAGGACATAAAAAATAGACGTTAACTCATGTGTGCCGCGGGGCTATTAAGGGTATTTTCGTAAAACATGATCTTTCATTAAATTCTACATGGGAGTTACACATCAAATGGTCAAGAGTCTTAAGGATCTTTTAGTAAAATATGATCTTTTATTAAATTCTATAAAAAAGTTACACATCAAATAACCAAGGGTCTTAAAGGTATTTTGGTAAAAAATGACTTAACGGAAAAATAATAAAAGTTACTATTCACAGTTAGATAACCACTTATTATAATAGAGTAGATATAACACTGTGAAAATTTTCAAACAATTAAGTTTTTCGGGCGAGCCTTGCAAGGTAAAGAGCTGTGATACACATCCGCCACTGTAGCGGTGTGCATTTTCGCACACCCTACGTGGCAGTTGATTTTTTTTTTTTATCACTCATCCTCTCGTCTCTCTCAACAGACCTTCTCTCTCATCTCTCTCTCTCATCCTTGCTCTCTCTCACTCATCTCCGTCTCTCTCTCCTCCCTCACAGTCTCTCTCTCATCCTCTCGATCTCTCTCTCTCATCCTCTCGGTCTCTCTCTCTCCTCGACGCGAGCTCTCTCTCTCATCCTCTCGGTCTCTCTCTCTCCTCGACGCTCTTTCATCCTCTCTCTCCTCTCGGTTTCTCTCTCTCATCAGCTCTCTCTCCTCCCTCATCGTCTCTCTCATCCTCTCGGTCTCTCTCATCCTCGACACTCTCTCTCTCCTCGATACTTTCTCTCTCCTCGACTCTCTCTCTCATCCCTTACCGTCTCTCCCTTTCTCTCATCGTCTCTCTCTTCTCATTCTCTCTCATCCATTTCAAAATTCATAATTTAAGATGTGAAAAAAGTAAAAAATTTAGTTTTATTATAGAAGGTATTTTAATCTTTTTACAAGAGTGTGAGTTGGGTGATATCTAACATGAACGGATGTGAATTATTTTTCAGGTAAAAGTGGTTTGGTATACTAAATCGTATACCGATGTTGGTAATTGTTTTTATTAAAAAAATAAAGAGAAAAATTTTAAAAGAATGAGAAAGTTTTGTATTTCAAAAAAATTATTTTATTCCCGTAAGTATAGCCTTTTTATTTGACTGGAAGATGATAGGTCTGAAGAACAATTATGCAATAAATTATAAACGTAGTAGAAATTTGGCAAGGAGTACTTAAATATCGAAAAGATTTGTGTAGAATTGATATAGTCATAAAGAAATTATATAAATTATGTAAATTTATAAATTAACGTATTTTTATTTGATCTGTTATATTTATTTTACAATAAAAATAATTTCATAATTTGATATACCATATTAAATCACGTCACTCTGTGAAGTTATTTTTATATAATTCATTTAGAGATTAAGTGTTTCTCAAGAAAAAATACTTTTACAAAAACATTAATATTGCGGTAAACATGTAGCTATTGAAAAATCGTAAAAAATAATCCATTACAGTGATTTTAAGAGATTTTTGCCACTATTTTGATGGCTAAAAAAGACCTTATTTCTTAAAGTGTTGCTTCCCTGCAATATGGCTCGAAGCTGAGTCAATGAGACTTCGTAACATGTACTGGAGATATTGTCAAATCGGCTTAAGATTCCGGCCTCTAATTAATTTCCTATCCTGGCTCATATATTTTCAAATTAATTCTTATAGAGATAGATCATATGATACGTTGATACTAATTAATTATGTATTTAGGCCTCGTTTGTTTTTGGAGATGAGATGAGATGAGATGAAAATTTTTGAGATGAGATAAATTATTTATTTTATTTTGTATTGAAATTTGAAAAAGTTGTAATGATTAAGTGAGAGAAGATGAGATGAATTTGAAAAAGTTGAATTTTTTATTTTATTTTGTATTGAAATTGGGAAAAGTGTAATGATGAAATTGAGATTAGATGAGATGAGATGGGAGTTTTCTGAAAACAAACCAGGCCTTAATGTTAGAGTCCACATTGTCGACGTACGGATAGCATTAAATGTTCATGTGGACTCAACATATTGTGTCTATTTCTCTCTTAATTATAGAAGGTGATTGATTATTTTATTTTGGAGAATCTCAATCTTTTTTTTATTTTTTTTCTTTCAAACTATGAACCTTGCATTGAAGAAATATAGTTCATTACAGAAGCCAAAAAGACAGAAAACAAAAACAATAATATAACAGAGAAAAGCCAGATTACAAAGGGTGGGTCCTTGCCATTGGATTCCAGCAAACAATCCAATGCAAACTAGCATTGGATTCATCAAATTCATCTTCAAAATTTGATGAAAAGTACATGTTTTCCATAAATGTAAAACCTTCACATCTATAATTCCACATTGGATTAGCCATTAGATTCATCAAAATAATAATATAATATTATTTTTTTAATAATAATTTTTTTAATTTTTTTTTATATCTTGCAATTATATTAACCATATGTTAAGTAAAAATTTAATTTGATACTTAAATTTGTGTGTCTCAATTAATTTTTTTCCTCAACCTAATTATCCAACAAACACTTGCTACCAACCTTTCTTCTACCAAACAATCATGTATATAATTTATGAAACCAACAAACACATTTTGTCAACATTTCTTCTATCCAACAAATACATATACAATAAATTTCAACCAACAAACATATTATGCCAATATTTCTTCTACCCAATAGTCATATCTACAATTCTTAAAACTAACAAACATTCATTCACAAACCCTTTTTTTCTACCCAAACTTCACACCTACATTTTTAAAAACTAACAAACACATAGTATCCACTTGGGGCAATACCAAACTTTCATATCTACAATTCTCAAAACCAACAATTAGATGTAGCCAATCATTCTTCTTTTGCCAAGATTTTTAGTTGTAACTAATAGTCTTGGATGGTATCTCTATAAATAGACCCATCCTCTCACTACTTCCCACTCATCAAAAACCAATCTTCCTTCTTCTATTCCAACAAATTTTGTTCTCTCAATTCCCTATAGATCCCTTTTGGAGTATTGATCATATGGAAGATGAAGATTATTATGATCACGAGGAGTACATGATACAAGCAATGGCCTTACATAGACAACAATGTGCAGGTGAAGGAGCATCTGCTTCACGTCGTCGTAATTCTCAACCTCGTATGTTCATCCGACGTGATCCATTGGAAGGTCATGACCGCCTTTGGAATGATTACTTTGCTGAGCCACCAATATATCCGCCAAATGTTTTTAGAAAGAGGTTCTGAATGCATCGTAATCTTTTTTTACGCATACATTCTGCAGTTGAAGCTCATGATGATTATTTTGTCCAAAAAAGAGACGCCAGTGGGAGACTTGGATTGTCTTCCCTTCAAAAGATGACTGCAGGAATTAGAATGCTCGCATACGGGGTAACGGCAGATCTTATGAATAAGTATGTAAGAATTGGAGAAAGCACCGCACGCTTGAATATGAAGAAATTTGTAAAGGCGATTGTGTCAATTTTTGGAGGTGAGTACTTGAGGTCTCCAACCTCAAGTGATATAGCAAGGTTATTAGAAGTCGGACAAAGGCGTGGGTTTCCAGGAATGTTGGGTAGCATTGATTGCATGCATTGGAAATGGAAGAACTGTCCTAGTGCTTGGAAAGGTATGTACTCTGGTCACGTAAATGAACCAACTATTATTTTGGAGGCTGTTGCATCTTACGATCTTTGGATATGGCATGCTTTTTTTGGTTTGCCTGGGTCTCATAATGACATCAACGTACTTAATCGATCTTCTGTTTTTTCTGCGTTGGCCGAAGGTCGTGCTCCTCCGTGCAACTACACAATCAATAGTCATGAATACACAATGGGATATTATCTTGCTGATGGTATATATCCTTCTTGGGCAACACTAGTGAAAACAATTCCTGCTCCACATGGAAAAAAGAAAAAACATTTTGCTGCTTGTCAAGAGTCTGCAAGGAAAGATGTGGAACGTGCCTTCGGAGTACTCCAAGCTAGATTTGCAATTGTGCGTGGACCTGCTAGGTATTTCCAGCCCCAAGTTCTAAAAGATATTATGTACGCATGCATAATCTTGCACAATATGATCGTTGAAGATGAGCGTCATCTATATCTTGGGGCAGATCAGTTTATTTACGATATCAATGACGATACTCCTCATGAGCCACTTTCACGCGATAATATACCTGAATTCATGGAATTCATTGCTCAACATCATCGTATTAGAGATAGAGGCACTCATTCTCAACTCCAAACCGACCTTATCGAGCATTTATGGAATATGCATGGTAGCACATAGAGTGGACTATGGAATCCAATGTTAACTTTTGGGTTTCTTTTTATTATTTAATTTAGAATCCAATGTGGTTAATTGGTCCATTTTTATTATTTAATATGGAATCCAATGTGGTTAATTGGTCCATTTTTATTATTTAATATGGAATCCAATGTGGTTAATTGATCCCTTTTTATTATTTAATGTACAATCTAATGTGGTTAATTGGCCCATTTTTAGTATTTAATATGGAATCCAATTTTTCATATTAAATATTAAAGAAGTTCTATTATTTAATGGGCCCCTTTTTATATTAAGGAGATTGTAAGTATCATGCTTGCATTATCATGAAGCTTTTCCCTTTTTTCTTTTTCCGCTAATGAGCTTTCAACAATGGTTGTGCTTCAGCTTCAGTATCATGCTTGCATTATCTTGCCTACTATTATGATGCATAAGACTCTAGAAAGGGGGCGCATGGGGTTCAATGACAAACAAATGTTGTATAGTTGGTGAAACTAATACTCGCAATAGAAGGAAAATTTGTTCTGGTTTAGGAAATTCTCTACTATTTTTCAGTCTCCATATTCACCATACTAAGTTCCTGCACTGCTCTGAGAACTCCTTATCATATTCCCTTTTTATATTCAGTTTTTAAATTGTATTCTAAAACTCGAGTTTGATGAACAAATATTGTAAATATTTATTTCAGACTTGTAGATTAAAAAATACTTACCTGAAAGAAGGGAAGAAAAACAGGCTATTTATTATCTTAATCAACTAAGAATCATTCACACTTTAACATCCACTATAAGAAACTCAATGACAATTTAAAAGCTGCCAACCCAGAATTATTCACTACCATCACAGAAAATATTCAACACTCACTTGCTCCCATCACACAAGCATCTCAAACATGTCAAACTGAACATTAACTCAAATAAATGCATTCACTTTAACATCTCAAGCATATTTGAGATGCTTGTTTCAGATTACACCAACTTAATTCCCCTTCCAAAATGAGCATCATAATTCTATTGAACTTCAATCTGAAAATACAATCAGCCCAAAATACAATTCCACAAAAAACTGTCTGCCTCACAAAATACAATCAGCCCAAAATACAATCCCACAAAAAACTTAACTTAGTCACAAAATACAATCAGCCCAACATACAATCCCACAAAAAACTTAACTTAGTCACAAAATACAATCAGCCCAAAATACAATCAACCATTGCAAAAAGTTAACTTACTCACAAAATACAATCAACCTTTTATAAATGCTAATTTCAGATTTAATAGTGGCTGTCCAGCCACATGTTTATCCAAAATATGTGGCTGGGCAGCCACTAAAAGCTGAAAATCTGAAAGTAATAATATTATGGAGTTACTCAACTCCATGAGGTGTGGATGGAGATTTCTCGAATGTACCTTCAGAATCTGACAAAGACTCTTCAAATATTTTCCTCTGAACTTTCAGGAAGTAGGATTGCTGCATGGTAGTCATGCCAGAGAGATCCTTGCTCATAATCTCAGCCTCAAACTTTCTCTTCTCAAGTTCCAGCTGTGCACCTATATCAGCAGCTTGCTTCGCCACCCATGCTCTCCTCTCTGCCATGAATTTCTGCCTATCACCAGTCATTTGTACTAAATTCTGGTTGAACTCAATATCACATGATTCCTGAGCCTTCCGCTTCCTCAAGTTATCTTTCTTCGCTTTTTTTCCTCGAGGCCTCTCAATGTTCTCCTCCACGACGTCCTCGGCAACTTCAGGTGACTGCTCATTGGCTGGATGCTTATCTTGTGGTTTTCTCCTTGTATTCAGATTACTCATGTGCTGCTGCCACTTGGGTTGGTGTCTCAATTGACACCAACAATGCTCCAGTGTGAAGTTTCCCTTCTCTATCTCCTTGTACATTAATTTTGCTTTTTCAATCTAAAAATTAGAATGAATATTGTCAAAAAAATAGAATCATAGATAAAATAAAACAGTAGTAAATGAAAATGGTACATACCTTGTCTTGCTCGGTAGCACCACTTGGGTGCAATGATTCTACTTGCGCTAGAAATGCACAAAACTTGTTTGTGCATTTCTGAATCATGGACCAACGATTGATCAATGACCCTACCGAACGATTTGCAGTATTTGGTTTTTTATACTCATGATAAAACTCAGAAATTCGGTCCCACATTTGAGTGGATTTCTGATCAGTACCCCGTATGGCATCAATGCTAATATTGAGCCATCCGGAAACAAGTAAGTTATCCTCCTCAATAGTGAAAGATGCCCCTCTTTGAACTTTTTTTGCCGGAGGCCTCTTTTCACCGTGAAGGGGAGTTGTTTGGACCATAACATTAGAAAGATGCTCATATGTTGGAGTGACATTAATACCTTCTCGGCCACTTTGTAAAAGAGTGGTGAAGAAGGGATCCTCCTCAAATGGAGTGTCCATCCTTTAAGAATCGTAACCTTGGGCTATCAAACGAGGCAGCACAAGCAAAGAGATACAAGGCAGCACATCACAATAGATACCAGGCAGCATATTTCAAATAGATACAAGGCAGAATATTTTAAACATTTAATCAAATCATGCTACACGTTGCTTTCCCAAAAAGTTACACAACAAGTTCATTACTAAAAGTTACACAGCAAGTTCATTACACAGTTACACCACAAGTTCATTAAAACAGCTACACATCTTTTAGTTTGTACCAATATATTAGTTTCTGTTGGAGCATACTGTTGTTTGATGTGGACTTCCATCTCATGGCATAATATGGAAGTGGCTTGCTGAAAGCTATAGTTTATTGTGCCCTTATTCAATAATAATCATGATGGAAGTGGCTTTCTTCTTATTCAAGTCTCAAGTCCACTTCTTCTAATCTGCTTTAAAAGAAACTTAGAGTCTATTTGGATACTAAAGTATTCTCAAGTATTGTATTCTCAAATATTTTCTAACTGTCTGCCTGAGAAAGGGAAGATTGAAGACTTGTCAGTTATTTATATAAGAATAGTTCCCCCCCCCCCCTTTTTAGTTATTGATTTTATTTGAATGAGGACCCAATCTAGCCAGATCACATCCTTTACCACCTGAATCAAGGCCCAAGGTTTCTTTCAAGCCTACCTCTGAGCAATAAATCAGGTCTTTATTAGAGGTCATCGATAAAATAGTAGACTTTCTGGGGTACAAGGCAGTAAGTTTTCTGAACAGTATAACCAAGCTAGAAGAGTTGTTATATCTAATAGCGTAAGGGTACATCACCATATGTATGCTGAAATATATAGCTGGTTACAGGTTTGCATGAGAGCAAATTGATTTCATAAGAAAGTAAATAACAGGAAGAGATGTAGTTAATAAGTTTACGTTGGTACTGGTGATTAATGAGAAGAGTATTAGGTTTTACAAAAAGGTAATTAAATTTTTTTAAAGCTTCTATGGCGAATCTTCTTTTTTCCTCCCAAATTTTGTCCTGTTTCTGCCAATTGATTTTTATGTATGAAGGTTTTCTGATTTGAATTGGTAATAATGCATGTTGATGCACATATAGGTTCTAATGGCAACCATTTCTTTGCTAAGACACAAATATTTAATAATACCTTATTCTATATGTAATGTGATAAAAGTATAAAGTACCATATATCTATGTAATAATTATTTAATGTAGAAAGATTAGTGAATAATAAATATATGGTATTTTCCCTATAGCCTAAAATGAAAGAAATTAACAAAGATAATTTGACATGCATCACTTCTGGAAATCAGTAGCTTGATTCCAAGATTAATATAATCTAACAGCAAAAAAGTACTGAGTATGTAATCCAGTGGCACGGCAGAAAAGCATAAATCGTGCATATTATTTTTCTCATCATATAAATCACTCTTTCCACTCTCTATATTATGCATTTGTATACACAAAATGCTAAACTATCCTAGAACAAGCTGTTAATGTATACAAGCCGAGGATCGTACCAGTTGTTTGAGAATCTCCAACACTGAGTGCGCCTGAAAATCAGCCAAAAAAAAATTGAAACTTAATCAATAACCAACAGAAAATATTCACCGAGAGCAAAAGCCCCCATCGGGGCTGACCAATTTCTCTATTTATTGAAATTAGGGTTGCAGATTGTCATTTGAGGGGAAGAAGTGAAGCAAAAAATGAAAGGAGAAGAAGTGAAGCACGAACCTAGAATGAGAGAAACCAGTGCTGATTGCTCTGTTTTTGCGTGAAGGATCGAAGCTCAGCTTGTCGATTCGGGCACTGTAGCTCTGCGAAAACGAGAGGAAACCCCAGTGACGAAGACGAGCTGCTCTCCTCGCACGGCAAAGGGAACTTTCTTGCTCGTCCAAAAATATGAGAGGAAACGGAGGGAAGAACAAACCGGAAGAGAGGGAGAGGAAGAAAGAAATGAAGAGGAAGAAAGAAATCGGGGAAGGGAGAGGAGAGGAAGGGGAAAGAGGGATTTCGGGATTTTGAGAGATTTGGGGATAAAGAAGAAAGCAGAGAAGAGAAAGGGAGGGAAAGAAAAATAATTGCGTGCGAAATTATCTTGCGTGCGAAATCTATCAGTTTTAGTAATAAAATAATGAGATAGATGTGTAACAGTAGATCTCCAAACTTGAAGATTAATCCGAATGTGCTGTAGCTCATAGCTTGTCAAATATATTAAAGGTGAATCCAATGCCAGCTTTTTTTAGATAAATTCATCAAATTATAGACATTGGACTCATTTGATGAGTCCAATGCTAGTGCTCTGAGGTTTTGATTTATTAATTAATTCTCTAGCTCGATCCGCTAGCTAGCTTGCTCATCTTTGATCGACCATGTCATGACATGAATATATAAACTGATCAATTAATAGAACATATTATAATTTTCATCCGTTCTTAATTAATTTCTGGATCTTATTCAAATAAAGTTCAAAGTTCATCCAAATCAAATAATCACGACAAAGTTATTGTTAGGATTCTTCTCTCAACGGTTTTCTCTCTAGAGAAAGCACATAGGTAAAGTGGGTGACAGGTACCTTGTCTGGCTGGAAATATTCTCATTCTCTGTTATGTTGGAGGGCGGAGGTGGGAGAAATGGAGGAAATAGAGGGTAAGTGGGATAGGTTACACCTTTCAGAAGAAGAGAGTTTGGTGATTGATGTGAATGAACAGAGATATTTTCTAATTTTGGAACTTAAAAAAAATTGCATGCTATAGAATCAGAGTATCTGTTGTATTTATATTTTACTTAATTGGAGAATTTATTGAATTATTTTATTAAAATTTTTCTAAATTAATATCATTTTGAATTCTCACCTTACGCCAATTTGTGCATTAAGCTGCTCTTGTATGACATGACCCGTTATTTAAATGGGTCGTCCTAAGGTTTGAAGGTCTGATTCTTTAGTTTAATAGATAGTGTTTGGGTTGACCTGTATAGTTGAATGTCCATGACTTGACACGACATGAACATGACTCACAAACACAAATTTTCACCCCTAAAACCACATCAATTTATAGTTTACTTTTATAGGATCTTTTTCTAGATTTCTCTTATTATTTACCTTCCATGTTGACCATATATATATATATATATATATATATATATATATGTATATTGTGGCGCCCTCGACTCCCACTGGTGATTTGGTAGGAGTCACGACACCAGGGTGATGGCCTTTCAGGTCATTCACCCTAATGCCAAGTGCAAGTGTGTGTGTGGACATCCAATAAGTGTACAATTTATAAACGCAGCGGAAAAATTCATAATAAGGTAGTCTAAAGACTCTAAACTAAGTCCTAGAAAAGCTAAAATACAACCCAATAAGAAATCCCCCATGAGGTTATTATAGTTATCTAACTGATTAAAAAATAAAATAAGATAAAAATCCATCAACCACAACAGAAATAAACCTCCAAGTCATCACTCCTTCGGTGGGGTTTGTCCCTCATGCTCAAACAAATCCTCTGCATCAAAGTCTACGATTCGTAGCTGGGAACACCACAATGAGATATTGCAATTTTAGCAAGTAAAATCACAAATTAACAATCAGGAATTTTGAACATGGAAACATACCAACAAGCACGCACAACAACCATGAGATCCCAAAATACCCATTTTTGTAACATTTACCAAAAATTGTTTCAGGTATACCCACTCATGCAAAAAAAATACATTTTTACATAGTTGACGTTTATTTATTACGGTGTACACCATTGTCACCCCTAGAGACCATCCGCACACTCTGGCTCATTTCGTCACACCATTGGTAACAAACATGCATGTGACTACGTAATGAGTGATGCGCAACTCCGCGCCCGATGCGTACGTTACCAAGCATCCTCTAGCCCCCGCCCGCAGAGGGGCTACAGAGTCGTACCAAGAGTGTTACCGTTTTGGGCAAGCCTACTGGCGCCTGATGATAGCCTAAGGGACGTCACTCAGTTTTACATACTCCCGAGTGACCAGAAAAGCTCCATCGAGATAATACCCTATTCTGCTTGGGGTCGTGATACACACGCACCCACAAAATATGCTTTTAATCTTTTGACACCAAAACACAGTTTGTCTGGTTTCACAGCATAACCACAGGGTAGAGCACAATTAAAAATCATTAAAATCAAGAACAACAAAAATGTAGATGCATGAAAAGCAGTTATTGGATGGCATGGCACAATACAACCAAGCAGCATATAGTTCATTATACAAACATCACAATTTTCAAAGTCCCAACAATTCACAATTTCCAAACTACACACAATTCCCAACACTCCACCTGGCCTTAGGCCGACATTCATCATCAGCTACATTAATATAACCCAATGCTCCATAGGGCCCCCAGCCACTTCTCATTCTCAACCAGACTACAACAATATTTAGGTAATAATTTTCCACGTTAGAAATTAAAGGGACAATCCGAGAATTTATTTACAACAGCAGAAGGGCAATTTATGGATGATTAAGAGTGATGATTTAAGTATCTCGCGAGTATGCATGTGTGTGTGTCGCTGCACAGATGGGGAAAATGGTTAGTCAAAACTATACGCGTGGTAGTTAGAGGGGCGACAGCAGTGGCGGTGCAGGATGATAGGGGCGAATCTGGCCAAGTTAAAGGGGTTCTATGACTAGGAAAATTATAGGGTGATAGATCTGACGTGACAAAGGAAGGAGGATGTAATTTTTGATGATGGGTGGCGGTAGAACACTGTGGAGCAGTGACTAAAGTGGGGCTTAGCTCATGGGTGGGGTGATATCAAAGGAGGAGGAGGTCGGGAATGGGAAGGGGAAGGCCAGGAGGTGGTTGAATGACCACTGGAATGCGGCTGAGAGTGGTGGTTGGCGGCGGCGCATGGCGGCGCTTGGAGAAAAAGTTCCTTAAAACCTACGAGAAGGCAAAATAGAGGGAGAGGAAGAAGATGGGACGAGATTTGAGAGAGGCTGAGAAGGCTTGGGATGATTTTCAAAATAGGGAGGTCCGACCTATTTATAGGCCATGGAGTGGGGCTCGAGAATTGCAGCTGTGGCTGCAATTCGTGGTGCGGGACGGTGAGAGGAAGCCAAACATTGCATGTGTGGCATGCGACAATTGGTGTGCAGTGGCGGCAAGCAGGCTACATCACAGAGAGACGTGGGGGTTGGCAAAATGGGAGGTGCGGATTGGTGGAAGAGGAGGTGGAGGTAGATGAGGGTGATGGCCAGTGCTTGAAGGACGCATGGCAATGGTGCAACGACGTCTAGGGCGACGAGGGGTCACCAGTTGCAAAAGGGAGGAGGAAAAAGAAGAAAAGGAAAAGAGAGAGAGAGAGAGAGAGAGAGAGAGAAGAGGGGTGTACGGTGCTAGGGAAAAAGAAAAGGTCTTAAGTTTTTCACCCTTCAAGTAAAAAAAACCAAATTTGTAGAATTTGAGCTGTGTTACCTACAACAAATTGTCTCATTGAGGATCATACTGACTTTAAGTGATAATGATAGGTTGTGTATAAGATCTCACATTACTCAAGAAAGAAAAGTTCTTGCACTTTATTATGGTTTTAATGGAGTTTCAATTGCATTATTGGCTAGTCATTTTAGAGTACAGACCCAAATGTGGCTTAGGCCTTCCTTGAATGTTACAATTTGTGATCAAATAATTGAATCCACTACCCACCCCTACATTGGGGATATCTATTTTAGGGTGTAGGGTTGAATAATGATTTTAGGGTAGCAAATAGCTACGCATTTAAAAAAATTAAAATTTCTTAAAAGTAAAACAAGACCATTTTGTTAATATGATGAGAAGAAAGTGATACAAAGAGGACTGATAATGACAAGGCTTGATCGAATATAAAGGTGAGATGAAACATAAAGGTGGAGGATAAGACATAAAACAAGGAGAATGGACTTAAAGAAGGAGGAGAGGCAACATAAATGGGTCTGGGCTTCCTCGAAGATCTGGAGGATTGCTAGAGAGAATGAGATAACTTCTCCAAAAGATCTCCAATACCATTTTTCTAGAGAGAACTTCATAGAAGTAATTGTAGAGTGAATTCTACACTCTAGATTCGTGAATGCAGGCCTTAATGCCAGATTACGTAAATGTTGATCTTCTTTATTTCCTCAAATCATGAATGAACACTCAAAGCACATCACTACCAAGCGAGAGGAGAGGGTCACCCGGCCATAAGGCTGAAAAATACAAACAAGAATGAAATCATCTCTTTAAAATGGAATAAGCATGAAGATTTCACCCAAAACCCATTGTTTGGTCCTCGACTAACCTTAGACAATCATTAGAAAAATGTGAAACAATGAATGATTGGGATTTGGGTGGTTGGTGATTATTAATTGCAAGTTCCCTTAAAAACCAATCAGAATTTCAGAGAGTTTTTCATGACAAAGAGAGTTAGGTCCATTTGGATTGCAAGATGCTATCATCTTATCTCATTATATCTCAATTCATTTCAATATTCAAATACCACAAACACAAACACTTTTCAATTTCAAATATTCAATTTTACAATCTAACCTGTAAAGGGATTTTCCCCACTTCACAAAGCCCACTGGGTCTCGACCCAATACCCAACCCCAGGGTTCAAAGATCACCCATGAAGTAAGATGCCTACAAGGGAAAGTAACCAAATGGCTGATGGGACAAACCTGCCTGACATCGCTCGGCCACACTCTGGTCATGGAAATATGTATAAGGCATAGCGGGAAATGCAAAGAACCTTTGATCTTTTGACATGGGAACATCGACCAATCACCAAAGATAAAGAAAAGTTAGGGAACCACGCCGCATTAATGGCACCACCATTCGAACTACACCCCACATTAATGACGCAGTTGCAGAGCCATGCCATATTAAAGGAATAGTACGAATGGCACTAACTCCATAGGGACAGACACGATCTGTCCCCTCCCTAGACCCCAGTATAAATAGAAACTCCTAGGTACTAGAAACTCTCTTTGATCCCTAAACTCTCTCACTTATTTACAAACCTCCAAAAGAATTTACTGACTTTGTCATCGGAGACTAACCGGCCCCAAGGCCGCCCTCTCCCATTTGCCTTCTTCTCTATTTTCGTAGACCCAAGTTTTGAAGACTTGAGTTGCTGGAACCTTATCCAAAGACGTACGAAACACGATGTTAATAGTGGCGTCTTCTATGGGATAGTTGTAGATCTTACGTGTACTTTGTATGCCTAGGATAACTTGTTCCAGACAACTCAAAAGCTCATCAACACTGTCGAGGACCATAGAAGCTTACTAACAAGAAAACCAAACTCCCGAAATTAGAGAGGATGTCACAAAAGAAAGGTGAGAGTACACTTGTGAAGGGATGCCTCTAAATGGCGGGGTAAGTACTATATGCCCTACGGCAGATGATTGCGCCTTGCCATCGCATCCCAATTGTACATCAGCCGAAGGGAAGGTCCGAGATGAGTAGAGGCTCAGAAAGGCGAAACCAAACGAGCTGTTGGAACTCATTCACATTAACCAAGACCGACTAGAAATCATGGCAAGGATTGGCAGCGAAATGACATTTGAGGCACGGAGTGCCATGCAACAACTCATTGCCGAGCACCAAGACGTATTTGCTTGGAGCCACGAGGACATACCTGGAATAGCCTCCAAAATCATATAGCACAGCCTTAACATAGATCCAAAGGCCAAAGGAGGGAGGCAAAAAGGCCAAAGTTTCAGTGTAGAAAAGAACGTTGCTATAGCTGAGGAAGTGGACCGTCTGTTAGATGCTAGATTCATTCGAGTGGCCCACTATCTTGAATGGCTATCCAACATGGTGCTCGTTAAAAAGCCAAACGGCAAATGGAAAATGTGCGTCGACTTTATCGACCTCAACAAGTCTGTCCGAAAGACAGCTTCCCACTTCCCCGCATCCAATCTATATAATTAATATTCATATAAATTCATTATTTTATGTCTTTTTATTGGCGTTGGCGAGGTCTCTTTGTCTATTTTCTCTCTTGTAGGGTGGCTTTTAATTTAGAAAAATATTTTAGGCATAAAGAGATTTTATAAAATAAATTTATAAATTGACGTGTTTTGATATAATACGTTAGATTATAAAACTATTTTTATTGTAAAATAGATCTGACATATAATATAAATTCATGTCAATTTATAGTTAGACTTTAATTTATCATTGGCTCTTGATTGGACTTATAGTTCGTGGCCACATTTTATCGCTAACAACCTAGATACTAAAATTATGAGAGACGTGAAACTATCAAAAGCCTAATGACATATGACTAAGTTCTCCCAATGAAAAACTTGAATTCGAAAACCCCACCCCCACTTATCAAAAAACAAATATATGAGAGAAGTGAAGCCCAATATATTTTTTGTAAAATTGTTAAAATTTAAGGGCTGATTCCGTAAAGAAATTAGGTAACTTGTCACAGTTCTGTACTTGCATAGTAAAGAAATTAGAGAAGTGGTGTTGGATTCACTCGTAAAATCATCCACTTAATGAGAATATTTCCCTATTTTGCTTTTTCTCTCACTTCTCTTGGAGGCTAGGTCAACCTCGAATGTGACCAATTTTCTTGTATTTTCTCTTATATTTTCTAGTCACCCAAACATTTACTATCAAGTGTGTTACAAGTGGTACCTAGAGCCGGTCTTTTCTTGGCATCAGCTTCATCAATCCATGAGAATGGAAAACATCATCTCATCCTTACTCAATATCAAAGATCTAATGGAACAAAATCTTCTACGCTTCAATGTTCTTCAACATCAGGCAAACCACAACAAAATGCACCAAGTATTTCAACTGTCTCTTGACGAATTTGTTAGCAACTTTCAGGCAAGCATCAACCAATTAGAAGAGCAAATATGTGACATACAAGAGGAAGATGCAGTTGCTATGGAAGAAAAAGAAAAAATAAAGCCCAATCAAATGCGTTCCATTAGAAATTGGATGACATTTTCACCTGTCTCCGATCTCCCTCTCCTACCAATTCCTTCTTTCACTCTTAAAAATCCATTTCCTCTTGCCTTCATATATGTCGGTAACTCCTACCCCTAATTATTCATTGACTGAGAAAGGGAAACAAGCCATCCGATAGAAGTTTGACCTCGGAGGAATTGATTTTCGGTTTTCCATCTTCTCACCCTCACTTCTCTCCCATGACCACAATATTGAAAATCTGAAAGGGTTAAATTATGAGTATCGAGCAATTGACTTGTGGACAAGCCATCCACGAGCAATTCAGTCCAGAGTTTTCAAAGCTCAATCCTCTTGGTTACGTGCCAGTGCTCGTGGATGGGGATTTCGTAGTTGCCAACTCTCTTGCCATCATAAGGTATTTGGAAGAAAAATATCCTTAGCCTCCATTGTTGCCTCAAGATCTTCAGAAACTTGGCATCAATTACCAGGTGGCCAATATTGTTTCCTCAAGCATACAGCCTCAACAAATACCACTATATCTACAAGTGAGACTTCCGATGTACCATTTATTGTCGTCGCCTTACTAGGACCAAGAGATCAATCACCTTACCCTCACCTACTTCGTAATCTCCGATCTCGACCTCCTCTCTGCTCTCGATCATGTCGACAGGGATGCAATTGCCATTAAGGTTTTATCCTTTCGAGCTCTCACAAAAAAATCTGAGAGGTAAACAGTCTATCGCTCCTCTTGTGTTTGATGTATTGTCGCTGAGAGGTGTGCTTGAGCCGTTTGATAGAAGAAAGAGAAAAGAGATTGTAAGGAATCACTGTTTGAACAAAACTTTGAATAATGCTTTTCCCCTTTTTTTTATTGGGATTTTGATTTTAAAGATGATGGTGAATTACATGTTAATTTTGATGATGGTGATATGAATGCTTGGGGCTCTAGTAATAATTTCTGAAATTTTGGATGGTTTGCAAGGAGTGTTGTCTATGACTGGATTACCTAAGCTTCACCAGTTTGCAGAGACTGTTTGGAGATGGATGAAGTGTGCAGAGAGGTCGGTCTGCTTGTTGGTGTTCTTAATATTCTGACTGATGCTCCTCTAGTTGCTTTTGGACATATGGTTAGATTTGTAGTGCAACATCCCGTCTCATTGTGCACAAAAGCATTGCTGTAGAATTTTTGGATAGGCTTGTAAAATGGATAAAAACATCAAGATTTCAAATCCTCTGGAAGAAGGCTGTAGACTTGGCCCCTTTGTTAGTGGCAGTTAGTATGATAGAGTATTGAAGTTCATTACTACGGAGGCAATTAAGCTATATGAACAATTGGAGTACATTAATATTTTTTCTGGAGATACAAAATTATTGTTGGTCCTGCCTATTCCTGTTATCCATGACTATAAAGTGGAAGATGAGGCTTATGATGGTATGGGAGCACTCCTTAATGGTGGGGTTGTGGTCAAACATGGTGGTGCAACTAAGATAAGGAAAGTCTTTGTTTTTGACCTGGTGGTGGGGGTGAGACCTTTGATGTCAATGTCTTGACAATTGAAAATGGTGTTTTTGAATCTTTTGGCCCTAACGGCAACACTCATATGGGAGGTGAGGAAAACGATTATAGAAAGACCCTCATGGGACCTATTAAGAAGACTAGAGAAGATGCCAGATTATAGAAGAACCAAATTGCTGGAAGTTTGCTGGTCCAACGGCTTCTTAAGGTCTACTTTGGACGTATACTAGCACCTTGTGGACAAGGTGCTTTGAAGGGGAAGGATTTATTACAGTTCTATACCTGCACAATAATGGACCGAAGGCATTGGGGCTTAATGGGCTTGTTGGTTGGTGGTCATTTATTTTATTTACAAGTTAGTTTTGATGTTAGGGATGATTTGGGTCATGACCCATATATAGATATTAGGATTATATGAGTTGTTTTAATTTTACTGTTTGGATAAGATTGGCCTTGGGCCCATTGGTTAGTAAGAGCAGTTGAGTATTTGTAGTGGTGTTGGATTTATCCGTAAAATCATTCAGAACCTTGATAAAAATATTTTTCTATTTATTTTATCTCTTTTTTCTCTTGAAGACTAAGGTTCGTTTGGTTACCCAACCAAACTCAACTCATCTCACTCATCATTACAATTTTTTTAAATCCCAACACAAAATATAATAAACAATTCAACTTTATCAAATCTCAAAATAATAATAATATTAAAAAATAATATTCTAACAATATTTTATCATCTAAACTCAACTCAACTCAACTCATTTCAACAACCAAACGCACCCGGCCTCGTTTGTTTTCGGAGATGAGATGAGATAAGATGAAAAATTTTGAGATGAGATGAATTGTTTATTTTATTTTGTATTAAAATTTGAAAAAGTTGTAATGATTAGGTGAGAGAAGATGAGATGAATTTGAAAAAGTTGAATTGTTTATTTTATTTTATATTGAAATTAGAAAAAATGTAATGATAAAATTGAGATGAGATGAAATGTTTTCCAAAAACAAACGAGACCTAAGTCAACCTTAAATATGATCAGTTTTCTTATATTTTCTGTTCACGTAAGCGTGTTACATAATTTAACCGCTAAATTTTCTGAAAACAAAGTTTAAAAATTAAAAAAAAAAAAAAAATTAGAGAGGATGAGATCACCGTGGACCCAACCCCAAGCTAGAGTTGAATTTGAAAGAGACGAGAAATATCTATACGGATTTCCACTCAGCCCCGAGGCGACCCCAACCTCACTCCGCCCTGTCTCTCCCTCTCCCTCGGATCTCAAGTTTCCTGTAGGAAGAGAGAGACTCGTGGGAGTTGATTAGCTGTAGCTGTCGTTTTCGGAAAATTCAAGCAAGCACGCAACAGCCATTGCATAAACAGTACTGCATCCTTAAAACCTTCCCTTTTTTTGTTTTGTTTCCCATACGCTCGTCTTTCAAATTGTATTTCTTGCTAATTCCCGAAAAACCCAACTCACGCCCGGGAAAATTTAGCTGGATTTTATTTATTTTCACTCTGTCTTTTGCTCACATGGGTTGTACCGGATCGTCTCGGGCCAAAGGGGATGGTAAACATTTGAATTACTTTACCTCTTATTTTGGTGTTTCTCTATTGTTGTTGAAGCAAATTTTTTCTTCATTTTTTTTTTTTTTTTGCGAAATTGGATTTTTTTGTATTATGTATTTGGTGTCTGAATTGGTATGGGGGATTGATGGTTTTGATTTTTGATGGATAATTCTGTTTATTTGGTAGAGTAGTTATATTTCTTTTTACGTGATTTCAGAGAACCCTCAGAAAATTCGGAAGCCGAAACCTTGGAAGCATTCTGAACCGATCACAAGGACACAATTAGTGCAGATGCGTGATGAATTTTGGGATACCGCTCCTCACTATGGTGGCCAGAAAGGTAATCTTTCTATAGTCTCTCGGAGAAAGCATGCAGTACTGCACATGTATTGTTTAGTCATTTAATATTATGGTAATGTGGAACAATTATGCTAGGCCCAGGTTGGGTATCTAATGACAGCCACAGTCTCCAAACCTCAGTAAACCAGTTGCCCATAAATATTAAACTGATAGAAAATAGTGAATTTAATCATGTTAACCATTCTAATTTGTATCCTCACGTTATACATTCAATCACTCTTAACGTGTGAGATCAGACTCTAGAATGGAATGAGGATTTCAAACTCAAGACCATCTGCCCATTATCATAACAATTTACCAGTCATCTCAAATGCCTAAATTGATATAGGAAAGAGTTAATTTAATTGATAACCCTTATTCAAAGTAAAGGCTGGAGAAAGTATGTCCGTTGTGAAATTGGGAGAATAAAAATTTACATTTTGTTTTCTTGTTTGCTTTCTTATATGTGTGTGATTTACGTGAAGAACAATGTCATGAACCCTGTTGTGTGGAGCTTAGTTGAGACAATCTGATATGCCTGCAGTTGTGTACTTATGCCCTTCTATTGTTTTCCTGCTATATGTCAGTGGTTTATGCAAAGGTCAGCTTGCATGTTTCTAACATCAAGTCATCGACTATTTAAAACAAGGGTTAAGATATATGTCGGTGCTTTTAACCTTTTCTTAAATAGACTTATTAAGGTGGGAAAAATATGGATATGATGATAGAACGAAAGGGGCTAAAAGTAGTCATAAAAGATATAACCTGAGGAAGAAAACACCAATATACCAAATGAGGGAATAACAAAAGGAGCAAAGATTTAGGACTTGATAGACTGGAATATCCATAGAACATTTTCTTTAAGTTATACTGGTCTGCAAGTAAGATATCTTCTTCTTTTTTCTGTATTACACAGCACATGCGTCATGTAGGGCAGGAAGTACAGCTAGAGGTTTTAAGTTTCTGTGGCAACCATCTATAGTAGATATTGCAGTGAAACTCTAGCCATTACCGTGTTATGGTTTGTAGCAGAATATGCACAAGAAAACCTTCAGTTAAAGAGATCCATAATGAGTGATTGTGATGACACAAATCAACCTACCTTATTTGTTAACATTCTGACTGTTGTGTGCTTCAGCCTCTTAGGTGCTGTAGAATGAGAAATTGCGTCAAATTTGTTGATCTTCATAAATTTCTGTATTATACGGTTGTTGACAGAACATAGCAGCATATGGCCATTTGATAACTGATTCAAACATGTGATGCTCTTATGGAGACTTAATGTTCAAAGCTGTGCTTGATAGCATCGTGAGGTTATGGCTTTGGTATATGGTTGCACTAGGATCAATGCCAAGATTTGTGCAATATTTTTCATGTCAGGTTAACTTACACAAGCATAAGTCTTGACATGGCAAAAATTGCATGTTTTGCTTTGATTCTTGGGTCCCCAGTTGGGGGCTTTTATTAATCTCTGATAGTTAACCATGCCTATGTCTTGAGGTTGGAGATAAATATCTAATTAAGCTCTGTACCACTCAATAAACTGAAAGAGTTCACTGATTCCGTTTATCAGCTGACACTAACTGTTTGATTTTCCTTAAAGGTTTGCAAGAAGGACCCACACTTCAATCAATCCCTACTGCATCAGGCAGTAAAGGTAGTTGGTGGACATTTTCCAATGTATTAGGCAGGAACCTTTCCAGCTGGACCAGAATGGTCCAAAAGTTATCTCACAGATCCTTAGGAAAATATTTGTTGCTACAGCTAGATATAATATGAATACCATTGCTTGTATGGCCATAAATTCATTATAACTCTTGAATTTTTTGTATCTTTCTAGAGAATTCCATCCAGGGAAAATATGAAGCCTGCACAGCAGTAGGACGTGCACACTTATGCAAGATTTTTTTTTTTTTTGACGTTCATGTAGACCATGTTTTTAACATGCCAGTCACTGATGGCTTTGAATATATACTTACATTTTTCCTAGTGCTGGAGCACTCATTTCTGTTAACTTATTGTATTTTGATTCCTGATGGTTGTTTAAATACCTTGCACTGTGAGTTCACTTGTCTGTCGTATTATTTTTCAGGTTCTAATTGCCCCCATACTGTGTAAACTCTGTGCAGAATCTTGAGATATCAACTAGGAAAACAAAACAACTAATCTGAAGTTAGGAACTCGCCTCCTTTCACCTTTTCTTTCTCCAAAACTTGGAAGAACTTGCTGAAGTTTAATGATTTAAATGCTCTGGTTATTATCCTTGACTTAATGTGTTACACTATTTTATTTTTAGTAATTAACATTCAAACAGAATGTATCTACACTGTTAATGATCAACCATCTCCCCCCCCTCCCCCCTCCTCCCTCCCTCTTCACACAGCTTTAAAAGGAATATTTACTAATGTCTACATTAGGATTCGCTCATGACATAGTATTAAGGTCTCCCTCTTCATTCACTTGTTAAGGTCAACATCCACATTCTCTCATATCATGGTACATCTCTTGGACAAATGGATAATGCTGTATTTTAATGTCTTAATTTCTATTGAGTTTTCATGACATTCTTGTTAGAACGTTGTGATAACTATGAATGCCCAACTTCACACAAACATCTTTTTTTTAATTCTTGCTCCATCTTTTTATGAAAATAGTACCAACTGCTTACCTCTATTACTATGAAGCTAATTGCATAAAGGTCCTGGTTGTTTGCTCCCATGTACAGTTCTGTGTTGATCATAGTGCAAATTCTGCAGCACGCAATCTCATTCTCACCAAATGGGCTGCTTCCAGTAGTCCAGTTGTATTCCTTCTCTTGTTCTCATTAAAATAATTAATAATAAGAATATACGTTTCTCTTTCACTGGAAACAAGATGATTATATGCTATGCAATTCACATGCACAATTCTTTTGGCATGCAAGAAGTTGTCCTGAAGAAATAATTTGTTGATGGTGGGGGAAGAATGAAGATATCTGAACAGTGAATGTTGTATTCTTTCCAGAGATATGGGAGGCACTTCGAGCTGCTACTGAAGCTGACTTAACTCTTGCACAAGTAATTGTGGATAGTGCTGGTGTGATCGTTCAGAGTGCTGATTTGACAATCTGCTACGACGAGAGAGGTGCCTAATCCCCCTCAAAATTCTGTCCTTTATTTTTCCATCTTTTTATCTAATTTACCTATCATCTAGCTTACAGAATCTTCATTGCAGGTGCAAAATATGAACTACCCAAGTATGTTTTGAGCGAGCCAATCAATTTGATACAAGATAGTTGACAATTGGGTAAAGAATGCATTGCTTCATTGAGATTGTAAATTTTGTACATGTATTTCACTGTCTCTACTGTTCTGAGTCTTGTTAGAATTGAACAGTACTAAGAATTCGTGTGGCAACCCTCAATTATTTGGAATCAAATTCTCGTCAAAATTGATTGTCTTTCAAAATTTTCTCATATATATCAATGTATGTGTGCTAACCTTTTTATTTATTTTTGTCCAAACATAACTGTAAAGAAAAATATCTTCTCAGGGAGACTCCAAAGATGCTGTGCATCAGCACATATTTTCTTAGAACATTTTCAACTTTAGTGTTGCATGTATCTACCAGGTATAACGCAATTGTTTTAGCGCATAAACAGAATATGTAGTTGGGCTCTACTGAGTTTCGACTCTCAGCCCATCAGATTGCTATTGGGAGGGACTATTTGGGCTAGTTTGACTTGCCCAATTGACCACAGTTCTCATAGCTAAGACTTTGAAAAAATAGAGGAAAATATTTTAGTCAGAAATAGATTACACAAAAATAAATCTATAAATTGATGTGACTTGATGTGGTACATCAGATTGTAAAGTCATTTTTATTAAAGTAAATCTAATAGATTTCATGAAACTATATTAATATGTGGGTTTACTTTGTGTAATATCTTTATATCTGTAACAGTTGTTAATCAGTTCAAAATATGAAATATTTTTATTGAAATAATCAAGATATCCCATATTTTTATCCTAAATAGATGATATTTTAAAATCCCAATTTGCCAAAACAAAGCTACCTTCTTCCTTCCTTGTACAACCTCTTGGGCCATAACTGCCCCTATATGCAGAGGAGTTCCAAACTGCCGCAAAGGTGCATGTTGGAACGTGCTTAACTCATGATCAATAAAGACAAAAATGCTTAGAACTTCCTTTCTCAAGATTATAGATAAACATTTATCCCAAGAAAGTCTATTTATTATTATTATTATTTTTTTAAAATTAGGGTTTGGAACACATAAACATCATATTGTCCCTCCGGAACTAGACAAACAAAAGTAGCTTTTCCAATGCATAAAAATGATTATCTCCACCATTTCTATAAAGGCTTAGAGATATACTTGTACACAGTTTCTAAGGAGTCAGCCATGATTCTATAAAAGATTTGGGGATCGACTAGAACCAAAACAAAAAAAAATTAAATGATTATTTTCATCATTTTTTTTTTGGTATGATATATCCATATAATTTTTTTTTTAAGAATATTTCTGTAAAACGATTATTTTTTTTTCTACTCTTTTGTTAGTGAGCATTGAAAATACAGATTTTTTTTTATATCAGTTTATATTTGATTGGCCCAGTTCAAGTTTTTGTGTCATATGTCCAGAGTTTTCGTCTTCTCATCTTTATTTCTTTTCTTCTCTTCTCTGTTCTTTGCTTTGCTTTTCCTTACGGTTATGATGTTGGTTAGCTTCACGGGTAGGTAGTTGAACCAATTAACCAGAAAACAAACCTCCAGTTGGCCTTAAAATCACCCAACTTAAAAATGGAAAAGCACGTGAAAATCATGCTTCTGCCTTTCAACTGCTTAGGATTCAGTTCCCACCACTACTTTTTCCACTACATTTATACTCACTTCATATATAGAAATATATATATATATATACATATATGAAAAATTATAGACATACAATCTTTTTTATAATTTTTAATAAAATTATATTTTAAATAAGGGATATTTTTGTAAAATAACTTCTAAAAATAACAATACTTTACATAAATACCTTCATTTTAAAATATGATTAAGAAGACAAACTACTTCGAATATAAATAAATACATGTCCAATCTTTAAAGGGAAATGATTAATATAGTTTTGTAAGCCTCACACACTCACTTTGAAAAAAAAAAAAAAAAAATTAGGACTCACACAAAAAAAAAAAAAAAAAAAAAACTCTATTATACTGAATTCACTTTTTTTAAAAGGGTGCACATTACTTGTATATCCTAACCGTATATCTAGCGTTCATTTTTAAATTGCATAATATTTATTAGCATAACATATAAAGTTACTTTAAATCATCAAATTTATGAACATGTAACATAAAAATAAACTTCAAAAATTATATACATGCTACAAATACTTGCGATCAAAATACATGTATGGCATTAACCCTTAAAACATAATAGAGGCCAATACAAATGTGTCTGGTTGGTGTACGTAGATGTCCTTTTGCACGGATATATATATATATATATATATATATATATATATATATATATATATATATATATATATATATTTAGAAGCCAAATTTAGTTCGAGCTTCGATCCATTAATGATGTGAACCTCTGGATGATGTTAGGTTCCAAAATCAGACGACACAAACTCTCAAGGTCCCTATCCTTTATGTATGTGGTCCTAACATTATTAATACAGGTAGTTCTTCAAGTACGTACGGTTGAACCCACCATCCTCAATAGAATTAATTCATTCACGAAAATCCTATTTATTTTTATTGAAACGTCGAATATAAAATTGAATATTATAATAATAATAATATATAATTAATAGAAACATGGATAAATATGGTTGGAGGGTTGATTAATTACACGACGAATCGGATAAATCTCTACCAAGAATCAATATTTGTAAATCCTGAATTATTGAAGATAGATAATTATGACGTATATTATTCTATTTGAAAAATGTTATTTATCATCTTCACACCACACACCAATATGTGATGTGTCATTTTTATTCTTCTATTTAAATACACGTATTTACATATCAATATATGTGTGTTTAAATATAATGATAAAAATGATAAATCACATATTGGTGTATAGTATAGGAATGATAAAAAGAGTTTTTCTATTTAATAGATACATGTGTTAGAATATTTTCAAAATATGGATTTCATTTGATTGCATATTTTGTATTTTATAAAAATGGTTAGATATATAGCTCATAATGGTACTTTAGTTAACCCAATATGTTGAGTGATCATTTGAGATTTTTTGCACCTTAGTAATATATGATTATATCCTATTTAATGTGGTAAATTACGTATGTAAGCCAAGAAACTTAAAAGTTTAATTTTGGAAATTTCCTAAACCCTATTGGGAAGCTTAAGGGTTTTTTTTTTTTTTTGTTCTGAAAATTTGAGTATCTAGTGGAATGACTCCACATGTTTTTTATATATATGGTTAGGTCCCCTCTCCTCTCCATGTATGTCTATTGGCTTGCCCCATTGAAGGCTAATATTTTTGTAAGGAGTAAGGAGGGAAATATTTCGCTGCTAATATTTGTGAAGGTTCAAGATGTCTTCCACTGGTATATTTTCTAAACTGTAAATTGATGATTGTGATTCTTATTCTTAGCATGATTTATATTATATACGACAACACGATCATAACAATTTATTTATTTACCACCAAAAACATTTAAAGGCATTTGGGTCCCTTTTTGAGACAAATTTTCAAAGACATGGTCACTGGCTTTGCATGCTTGGCTGCGCCCCAGCATATGTATTATATGCATGTGGCTAATTTGAAATGCCTTTCTTTCTGTATGCAATATTGGTAGGCCATATACAACTACATTTTCTTTCTTCTACCCAATCTAAAATTTTGGTTCGCGCTATAAGAAAATTATTTATTTGTAATCAGTTATTTTTTTTAAAAATAATTATTTTTTGTCAAAATGAGTCTGTTTTTATCATAAATAGTCATTCTCATCGTAAATAATTCGTTACAAATGTTTATTTTTCTTGTAGAATCTGACTAATAAATAACAAGAATATCCCACACTTAAATCTGCAACATGACTCTGGTCTGAAATACTGAATTAAAAAGAAATATTAGCAAAAAAAAAATCGCGAATAGGACAACGACTGAGGATGAAGATTAAAAAAGAAAAAAAAAAAGACTTGGAATTAGAAAAGGGAAAGCTGTTTAATCTTGCAGTCCATATCTTCTCAATATTCCTTATTATTCATGGAAATATCGTTATTTTTATTTTTTAACATTTCTTCAACCTTCAATATCACCATCATGTATATGTTCGATCTGTTCTCGGAACCCTAAGACCATATGGTAGGAGATTCTTGCATAGATTGATCATTACTCTATATATCATCCATTCTAATATTTATTTTAATTATTTTAATTTTAATTGACGTGATAAGCCATTAAAAAAGAAAAAAATCTACATATCATTTCATACACCATACACTAATATGTCATTTGTCATTTTTATTATTTTATTTAAACACGTACATATTGATGTGTAAATATTTGTATTTAAATAAAAAAAGAAAAATAATAAATCACATATTAGTGCGTGATATGAAAATGATAAATACGTTTATCTTCTAAAATACTTGATGCCATCAGTTTTCATATTAATAGCTCTTATAAAAGCTTTCGTATCAACTGTATATTTCAAATAAATTATTTCTTAAAGTTTTTTTATTTTGCTTTTGAGTAATGCTTTGTATAATATTTTTATTCAACTTTTACCTTATTTTATAAATGTGATATTTTTTATTGCTCTTAGGCTCTATTTAGATGCAAATAATATCTTAGATGATCTATGGATAATAGTGAGAATCGTAATAAAATAGTAGTGAATAGTTTGTAAATAGTAATAAAATAGTATGAGAATATCCAATAACATTTATGTTCCCAAACAAACTCTTAGGCCTGGTTTGGTTACCAAGATGATATGAGACTCATCTCATCTCATATTATATAATCATTACAATTTTTTTAAATTGTTATACAAAATATAATAAATAATTCAAAATTTTCAAATCTCAAAACAAAATTAATATTAAAAATTATATTCTAACAATATTTTATTCAACTTTCAATTTTTATTTCATCTTATCTCATTTGTGTAACCCAATGAGGCCTTAGATTATTTTTTAGAGAATTTTACATACCACACTCTCATTTGACTATGATGAGGCGACAATACCTACCAATTTATAAAATTTTCTTTTAAGAAAAAATTATTGTGATTAAAAATGTCACGTTTTGGATAATGAGATAAAAATGATATAGTAATATAGTATGTAGGATATAGTTTTCCGCAATAATGGGTTGAATGAAGTTTCTTTCAATCCTTTTAAAACAAGATGTCACATGTCCTTCAAGCATGTGAGAAGTATAAATGTTTCTATTGAAGAAACACAAAAACAATTTTTAACTTATTTTTTTTTAAAAGAAAAAAAAAACATTTACTTGTCGCATGTTCAATGTTATTAATGGGTTAGAGGGATGTTTCTTCCAACATACCTAGTTTAGATAAAAACTCTGGCCATGTTATGTAGCATTATTTTTAGAGATATACTATGTAAAGTAATTTTTGTATATTTTGTATGCACTATGTGATTGGTTAAAATAATTATTTTATATTAAAAAAAGTGACGTAGCTAATCATATTAATGAAATATGTAAAAAAAAATACATAAAAATAATTACACATAAAATTTTTGTTACTTTTATTTAATAATTTAAAAAAATTAAAAATAATAGCATTTCATTGCAGTGAAATAAGAGTAAATAAAATAGTATACAAAATGAAAAATTCTTTTACTATTCTTTTAATTATTCTGTTTTTAATTATTTTATTTAATAGTAATGATTGGATGTTGAATAATAGATGATAAATATTTTTTTTTTATTTTACTAAATGTCTTTATTTTAACATAAGTCATCATCATTCATGAGTTGAAGGGTTCACGTGACCGTGACATTGATAGTCGGTCTGATGACTCTGAGATACACCTTTCTTTTGTAGAAAATCGGATCTGTGCAGCTGTGCTGGCATCACCCATTGGGGACCATGGCTGTGTCACTGTGCATATAAATTGGAAATTCTAAGCCTTTCTTTTTCAATCTCAATGATGGGTCAAACCGTGGTTTTCTCAAATAAATAAAAGCATATAATAAATTTACCTCAAAATAAAAAGCAGATAATAAAATAGATTAATATCACAAATGGTGGGCCCCAGAAAAATATATACACCAAATATTATGCTTATGTTCCATGTATCTATTCTCTTAACAATCAAATATTTTTTTGATTGAAAAATATTTATTTAATAAAAAGAAATACAAACAAGGGAAACAATCAAGTCAGCGCCTACGAGCACCGAGCCTATTTACACCATTCAATAAATATGACACATATGGGTTCTATTAAATGAAAAATATGCTTACTTTCTACGTCCTTTTGGGTGCTCATTTAATTGCCACGTTACAACAATTCTTAAGTTGGTCAGCACACACAAATCTGGGATAGTGTTAAACGCTCATCACGTACCCAAAAGCCAAGCTACATAAACTTTCATTATCCTCTAATAACATGGAAAACTTGAAATAAAATTTTCAAAATCGATGGGTATAAGATGAGAGAGAGAGAGAGTGACGACGAAATGGGTGTGGTGATATAAATGATAGAGAGAGATCAATTGAATGAGAGATGTTAACGTCGTGTTTTGTATGCTTTTAGTCTAAGATTCCAGTAACTCGAGTCTTTAAAGTTGAGTCTGCGAAAACGAAGAAGAAAGAAGCTGGGAGAAGGCGACTTTGGGGCCGAGGAGTTTTCGATACTAAAATTAGTAGAGTATTTTGAAAGTTTATAAATAATAAGAGAGTCTAGAGAGATTTTTCATACCTAGAAATTGCCATTTATATCGAGAGTCTGGGGGACAGATCATGATTGCCCTCGTGGAGCCTATGTCATTTTTACTGTTCCTTTTGATAGAGTCTTTTAATGCAGCGTGCCTCTATGACGATGTCATTAATATGACGTGTTGCTCGGGTAGTAGTGCCATTAATGCGGTGTGGTTCTCCAATTTGCTTTACTCTGCTAGTATTTTCGGTGGTCTGTCGATGTCACTTTGTTAGAGAATTGAGGGTCCCCATCGCTGCCCGCTCGTTCATGTGGGTAGGTACTAAAAAACTAGACGTTGTTAGAAGGATCTCCAGGACGACGAGTCTCATCCCCTTGTAGTCTACTCCCATATTGGTGTAGCATCCAAGGGAGTCTACCTCTAGGCTGGGCTGGGGGGTACCCCTTACAGGAGAGAAAGGAAGGAGAAAGGAGAGGAGAACAACGCAGCCTCAGCTCAAATCTACGATAAAACACATAAGTCTCTTATATGTCCATTTTTTTTTGGAAGGTGTAAAATAAAACATCACATCACTTCAGGTTTGAAGCTTTTCTCAACAATCAAATACTTTTTTGAGTATTTCATTGTTAAAATGTACTAGAATCCATAACTTATCCCGAACCTAGAATGGAAAAAGGAAAATAGGGGACTTGCCGTTCCTAAATACAATTAGTCGATATAATAGAATATGAAATATTTTTATCAGCTTTTGTTAATATTATTTTTTTAAAAGACATAATTACCAAAATACTCTATATTTTATACCATTCACTCTAGAGGTCCGTGTTAAGTAAAAATAAAAAAATATTATTGTTTAAAAAATAGAGGGAAGTGATCTTTCCGATGTTTATTGAGAATTTAATGTTTCAAAAATTTATATATATAATGTAAATATTAGTATGATCTTTTGTGGTATCTACCTCTCTTTTAATTTGTTGTATAAAGTTTTGATAAAAACACATTATAATTCATTAAAAAAGTATTAGTCAAGTTTTTGGTAATCACATGACACAACCCTTGCATAACTTGTGTTTGCTTCTAGTGACACATTTAACATACATATCAATGATCTAACAAACAGAAAAATCTTCCTACATAATAAAGAGACTCAAGAGGAGCTCTATATACTAATGCAGGGGCGGGGACCCCTTTCCCGCACCCCACCCCCGCATGGGATAGGGGTGGGGTTTCCCCCTCGGATTCCACCCTCGCACACTAGGAGTAGCGCCTCCCATCCAAGTGTTAGGGGTGGGGGGCGAGCACCTTATTCGTCTGCCCCTACTTTGCCCCATTGGGCCCATGGATAAGGTGTCTCCAATACTTATCATACTTAACCCTCATGCTCAATGTCATTTCCTGCAGCCTAGTTTGATCACTCCCTCACATGTTATCTAATTCTTCTTTCATCTTACATATTTATTGACAAAAATCATTAGATGTAGGGTACAAAGAATTGAAAAGTCTGGTTGTGACCTCATAGAAAAGCCACAAAAAGTTTACAAAAATTTTAACTACCTCTCAATTATCATTAATAGGCTTGCCTAATCCCCCGTCATTTTCAAAATATTTTATATATTGAATGTCTTCATCACCCAATAACTTAAAGGCACCCTTATACTTTTGGGCCGTCTCCAACATGAAGAAGATTGACTTCCATCTTGTTGGAACATCAAGACAAAGACCTTTCTTGCATTCAATACCCACAGGCCTCGCAACAATCTTGAATTTCTCAAATCTAGTAGGTAAAGATCTCACAAATCTTGCCGCACTTCTAACCCTTGCAACCGAGTCATCAAGATCTTTCAAACCATCAATCACAATAAGATTTAGAATATGTGCATCAAATCTCACATGCAAACACTCACCACCCATAATTGACTTATTAGCCTCTCCAAGATAGTTCTTAAGATGCCCCAAAAGCGACATTGTTAGAAGAGATATTGCTAACCGACACTTTGATAGCCCGTTCAAACCTCCACTCATTTCGTGCGACTACCAAGGCTGTCCCAATGGTCTCACCTTTGTGATCGAAAATTTGACAAATTTTTAGAATTTTGTTGTTTGATTTCCAATCACAGTCTATAAAATGTGTCGTCAAAAACATATAATTAAAATTTTTGGACAAATGTCCATGTATCGATGGTGAGGAAAACTCTTTAACCCACCAATTGATTTTTCAACAAATCTTTTTCTAGACCGTAATGTTTCCTAATATCCTTCACCACAAGAGGAATGTTAAATCTTTTGCTCTCAACAAATCAAAACAGTAGCTCATTCATTATGACCATACGAACTAGGTATCTCTTACACTCTTTCAAATCATACTTTGTAAATCCCTCCAACATTCCCCCCACTATTTTCATCTGCCATCTTTTTAAGTCCAATCTTTAGTTTAGATTGACTATTTTCTTATAAAGATTCTTATATTGTTGAACTTTTTTTGCATTGTTCTTTTAAGTGGACCTTCAATTGGAATGTACCATGTCTCCTATAATGACATCCATATACTTTACTATAATAGTTACACTTAACGTGGGGGTTATTGGGGTCACCATTCTCTATTTTGGTGAAGTGAAACTAAACAATTGAAATTTGTTTCTTGCTTACTGGGGGCATGGGGCAGGGGTAGGGGTAGATTTAGGACTAGTGGTAGTGGTAGTGACAGGGGTAGAAGTAGTAGTAGGAGAGCTAGCACTAAAATTTGACTAAATATACATTCCCGTTGACTCACAAAAATCTGAAATGATGCAAAAATCACACAACAATTAAAACCATACAAAGATGAACGTCACAATAGTTCAATATTGAAACCCTAATTTACATACACATTACACAATTTTTCATACAAATTTACAATAAAAAATTCACACAACAAACAACCCAATCTCCATAGTACAAAATTCACAATCCCTTCATCCAATTCCTCAATTCAATCCCATCCTCCATAACTCAAACAAAACTAAAAAACAAAAGAAAAGAAAAAAATATAATAGACTAGAGATACTTATGGTGATGGAGCTAGCTTTAGGCAGCAACGATGATGGCAACCTAATGGATGGCTTGCGGCGAACGGAAA
Source organism: Cyclocarya paliurus (assembly GCA_029856935.1). Classification (NCBI taxonomy): domain Eukaryota; kingdom Viridiplantae; phylum Streptophyta; class Magnoliopsida; order Fagales; family Juglandaceae; genus Cyclocarya; species Cyclocarya paliurus. The sequence continues at coordinate 20,226,947 of CM056951.1, forward strand.
GATAGTGAGAGAGAGGATGGATTTGAGAGAAAGAGAACTGAGATTGTGAGTGAGGGAGGGATTGATCTCAAGGGTAGCTTTATATAATAATCAAAATGACATTGTTTTGAAGATACCCAAAATGGCATTGTTTTAATATACATGTTATTATATATATATATATATATATATATATATATTATACGGGCTGGGGCTAAACCCACCCGCCCCTCACACCCGTTGGGAGCCCAGATGCTGGCAGGTGACCCCGCTGCTCATATCTAGTAGATGGGGGGAACTATCCCGCCCGAATGAAGGTGGGGTGTGGTAGAAGGGTGTAGGGCCTCGCTGCCCTCGCCTAAAGCTACATTTAGATGTTGAATTGAATTGAGATGAAAGTTTAAAATTAAATAAAATATTGTTAGAATATTATTTTTTAATATTATTATTATTTTAAAATTTAAAAAAGTTAAATTGTATATTATATTTTATATTAAAATTTAAAAAAATTATAATGATTAAATAAAATAAATTGAGATGAATTTGGGATCCAAACTAGCCCTAATTCTCTAGCCAAAATCAACAAGTTATCTTTCCACAATCTTGTAGGCACGAGATCGGCAACATAGGTCATGGTTCTAATTGACTAGTAAACTGTATCAATAAATTCAATGTAGAGATTAAATCCATAAAAAAGGAAAATATATTTGATAAAAAAAGGAGTTTAATACGATGACATAATTTAATATATAAAATTCAAAAATTTCAAATTATCTTTTAAATTAAATTATATCACATAAATAATATATAATATAAAAATCATCGAATATAATTATACTTTCCTACGAAAACTTCCGTAGAAGACGGCAAATTAATTAAAATTTCAAAAGTGATAAGCTGGCAACTTATATACAGCTTAATAATAAAAAATTAATTTTTAAAGAATTTTCTTATACTTTTGATTTAATTTTAATATATTTGAATTTTTTAAAAAATACATATTATTTTATTGTAAAGCGGTTAGACAATTGCGAAGGAAAATGATCGTAGTAACTGTATCATTACTCAATTGTGTACGGTCGGTAATTAGTCCGTCAGTGCTCTTTTAAAATTTGAATTAAACATAAAAGTGAGAGAAAGAGGAAATCAATCATATCTGATTGGACACCCTCTTTAATATATATATATATATATATATATATATATATTTATTTATAATTTACTTTTTTCATGCACAAACACTTTCCTACTCCGTAAGTCATACATAGTTTGATTCAATTTCGCTGCAGGTCTGTCCCCATTACTTCAACAATAATACAATATATATGGTGCAGCTGCAAGCAGGAAATATATATTGACTAATATTAAATAATCTTAATTTATAAAATAACTTGTTATTAATAAAAATTAAAAAAATTTAACTATAATTGTTTTGTCTTGACGAGGCGGTGGGGGCAATAAATAATGATAATAATTACCGAAAGTTATTTTGTCTCGATGCGTTGAAAAAATAATAATTATTTTTGTCTTAGTTAATAAGATCTTGAATGGTACTACGTTAACCCTCCTAGCTTTTTGCTAGATATAATTGTTCTTTATTTTTAATATTTTTTTTAAAAAATAAAAAAATACATTATTATTAAAAAATATTTTCTTAATCATTAAATAAAAAAAAAAATAAAAAATTTCAACAATAACATCGAGTTGTAAGAATCAATGATGAGAATATTATTTTTCTGCTTCCCTCTAGTATTTTGATGTGTTTTTTTTTTTTGCTTTTATTTTACATCTATTTTTTTAGCACTTTTAAATATATATTTTTAAAAAAATTTATAACATTATTAAAAAATATTTTCTTAATCATGAAGTAAAAAGAAAAATAAACAAAAAAATAAAAAAAATTCCAACAGTAGCTCTAGTCGGAGCTGGCAGCGGGACGCTTAGCATTTTTCTAAGATCTTTAAAGTTAAAATTGTAGTAAGTTTGACATTTGTCATCCTCTAATATGTCTTCTTACTCAAGCAATTAATGTGGGTTGGATTTTTCCTTGTCAATTCATTTTTTCGTTGCACTTTTCCTTTTAAAGTGATACTAACTATAACATGATAATAAGACCATGGCTTTACCTCAATAAAACCATGCACGTAGAAAAGAACATTCAAACTTCCAAAACAAATAATAACTTATATTGCTATTTATTCCAAAAATTAAAAAAAAAAATCAATCTTTCATCAAAACTACTTGAAAAGACTTCCCAAATCCCAGGGGATAGTTAGTGAACTAAATAAATAAATAGAAGAGTATTTTTTTTCAACATGAAATTTAAAGAATGTGCTAATGTCTTGTGATTTGGTAAGTGAAGTAACTTCAGAATATTTTATCATTATTTATAAATAATTTATTATTTTTAAAAAATTATTTACTACTTTTACATTATTATTATTTTTTGCTAATTGAGGGTGTCTGGACCAGCTTGCGCGCACCTCGACTAATCTCACGGGACTTTGAAGTTTACGATCAAGCAAACTTCCGGTGGCTCTAAGGAGACTTGAATTGGTGACTATTGAAGAACAAATTTCAGACTAAGTAAAATGTATTTTAATAATATTTTATTTAATTTTCAACTTTTATCTCGAGTTATTTCCGTTCATAGTCAATGCCTAGTAGCAAATGGAAATCCATTTTTTTGGTTTATGGCTCCACATTTAATTAAACAAAGTAATTAGTCAATCCCTTAACAATCAATCCCGCTCATTTTTTGTCTTCTGTTTTTAATAAATGGTAAAGAAATTCCTTATTTTTGCATAGGCTTCCAAAAAAGTCCCACCCTATGCGAACAAGAAAGGGGGAAATTCAACGGAAGGGACGCGGTGGTTCCCCCATATTCAAAACCTTCATGATTTTATATTTTCCTTTTGTACAAAATAGGACGATTTGTTCCCAAAAATTGAAAAGAAAGAACGGAAATAATTACATTAAATCCAAAGAAAAAGTATATTAGGGGTAAAATTGCTAAAAGCCAATCTCTATTTGCATGCTTCACAGCAAACGGACAAACCGCTTTTCTTGCAGTGTGTCCCTTCTTCACAGAGACCTCTGTGTGTCTGCCTGCAACGGATCTCACCCGATATTCCTCCCCCCCTAACCTCCCTCCACTCTCTCTCTCTCTCTCTCTCTCAACTCTCAAGTTACTATTTTTACTCCACTCTCTCTCTCTCTGGGACTATTGTTTTCTTTCAAATAAGGCCTCGTGAAGTGCATGTGAAGCTTGGTGAAAGATCCGGGACTTTGCTTTGCCTTTCTGATTCAGGTGATTGAAGTGTTTGCCTTCTTGCTTTTTGCTCCTTCTCCTCTTTCTCTTTTGTTCCCTTTATGTGATGTTACATCAAGTTCATTTTCTATCTCACGGCCATTTCTAATTCTCCCCCGTTATGTCAAAATCCGTAATCTCTCAAGGGTTTCAGAGCAAAAAAAATGATTGCTGCTGAGATTTGGAAACGTGGGGTTTTTAGTTTGTTCTGTTCTTAGTTTTGCATGTTGAAAGCTCAAAGTTAGGTTTGTCCTATGTGATTTCATGCATTGGAGCTCAGGTGCCGCGTGGTGTTTTGTTTTGGCTAGTGCTGCTTCTTGTGGCCTGGCATTTGGGTTGGTGCTTTAAAGCTTGAACTTTTTGAGCTTGAATTCATTGGTTGAAGGGATTTGGGGTGCTTACTCTCTGGTTTTGTTGTGAGTTTAATTTCATGCCTTTGAGTGAGAAATGATTCGCTTTGAACTCTTTGTTGTATTCGGGGGAAAGTTTGGATTATCTCTGGAGATGGGGTTACTGGACTTGACAATAGGTGCTGGGTGACCTCTAATTGCTTGAATTCGGGCATTCTCGCGTGCTTTGCTGTGCCATCAGTATGTCGTTGGTGGGTGTTAAGGATTTTGTTGCTTTTGTAATGCCATAATTGCGAAGATTGGACACGTTCCTTTAATAAGAAATGCCATATACTTTAACTCGTTTCCTTACTTCTAAAGTGATTCTTCTATTGGATGCATTACTGTTCTGAACATGACCAGAGCTGTCCGTGATAGGATTCTCAAGGATGCGAATGGTGATATTAGTGATCATCTACGCAACCACATCCATTTGACGAATTGTATTCACTTAAAGAACCATATGCATAAGCATAGCCCCATATTAGCTGATAGGTCCATTATGAGGGACCTTGTCGTCCTTCAGAGGTCAAGATCTCTCAGGGACCCTTCTGCAAGTCCTTCCTCATGGCATTCACCTTCCATTGTTGATCTACTCCAAAATATGGGTGAAAATGATATGCTTCGGGAGGGGAGAAGTTCTATAGGCATTGAGCCTCGGAGGAAAGCTAGGAGAGTGTTGGGAAGCACACAACCCTCAGCAAATTTAGCCACATCAAAAGTTGCTCTTGGTGAGGTTGGGGCGGTTAATGATGGCATAGCGGCAGTCAGTGAACATAGTAGCAAGAGTGGAGTTAGGAACAGTGGAAGAGTTGGGAGAGAGGAATCTATCCGGAAGAGTTATAGGAGTGACATTTTGGTTGGCAATGAGAAGCCTCCACTTGATCAAGATGGTAATGATTTGACTCATGATGTTGTGTCGGGGAACTCTGAATCTAAAGGTAGAAGGAGTAAACAAAGGCGAAAGCATATTGGAAATGTTCCATTAAAGACCCTTTCTGAGCAGTTGAATGACGTTCAAATGGATAGTGATGATGTAGCATCTTCTAACATCCGTCTTCGTGGAGAACATTCACGACCAGAAAAAACTGTTGGGGAGCCACAAGCCAGCCTTCCTGGGTACTGCAGTGGGTTAAGTAGAGTTAAAAGGCGCAAGTTTCGTGGTGCTAGAAGAACTCGAGCTACTACATCTTCAAGAGATATTGGAGCTCAGAATGAATTGTCTGTGGCATCTAATACGTTAGCTCAGGGATCAAGCAATCCCAAGTCTTACATGGAAGAGAGGGAAGAAGAATTTGTTGATACAAATGTCACTAGGGCTCCAAGAAATGGGTGTGGGATTCCTTGGAATTGGTCAATAATTCATCACAGAGGTAAAGATATTCTTGACATGGCTGGGAGAAGTTTTTCTTGTGGTTTGTCAGACTCAAGGTTAAAGAAAGGAGGTTCAACTGCCCATGGTAGAGAAATGTCTGACATGCCAATGCCATCGGACTACTCAACCTCATCCACAAGATCCAATGCAGAGGCAGTGCCTCTGCTAGTTGAGGCATCTGGATCCCAGGAAAGCACTGAACGTGCTGGTTGGATCCGTGACTATTCTGGGGAACTTGGAATTTTTTCTGATAATTTATACAAGCATGATGCTGATTCTGACCTTGTCTCTGAAGCTCGTTCTCGTGATCAACGAAAATTGAGAGGCTATCGCAACAGTCAACACAAGAGCCTGACACAAAAGTACATGCCGAGAACCTTCAGGGATCTGGTGGGACAGAATTTGGTTGCACAAGCTCTTTCAAATGCTGTAACGAAAAGGAAGGTTGGGTTGCTATATGTGTTTTATGGACCTCATGGCACTGGTAAAACCTCCTGTGCCCATATATTTGCTAGAGCTTTGAATTGTCAGTCTTCAGAACATCCTAAACCTTGTGGACTTTGCAATTCATGCATTGCACATGACATGGGTAGGAGTAGAAACATAAGGGAAGTTGGTCCAGTGAGTAATTTTGACTTTGAGAGGATTATGGATTTACTGGACAATATGATTGTTTCCCAGCTGCGATCACAGTATAGAATTTTTATCTTTGATGACTGTGATACTTTGTCCCCTGATTGCTGGAGTGCCATATCAAAGGTCATTGATCAAGCTCCCAGACGTGTGGTTTTTGTCCTCGTCAGTTCAAGTCTTGATGTTTTGCCTCATATAATCATATCCAGATGCCAGAAATTCTTTTTCCCAAAGTTGAAGGATGCAGATATTATCTATACTTTGCAGTGGATTGCAACCAAAGAAGATTTGGAAATTGATAAGGATGCACTAAAACTCATTGCATCAAGATCTGATGGATCATTGAGGGATGCTGAGATGACACTTGAGCAATTGAGTTTGCTTGGGCAGAGAATATCTGTTCCTCTGGTTCAGGAACTGGTAAGTTCTGTTTCACTTCCGCTTTCTCCATCAGAATCAGAATGATTTACTGTTTGTTTGTCACTACTTATCATCTTGAAAAACTCCAATCTATGATTTTTTGCCACCAACGTCAGATGTTATTGACATCAAATGAGCAATTAGATATCCTATAAGACAAGATCTTCATTTCTCTGTTCCTATAGCTGGTGGCTTGTCATGCTCACTTCCTTAATCACAATGTCGGAACATGATTTCTTTTATCTTGAGCCAGATGATCTTAATAAGCTTGGGAGCTATGCATTTAGGAAGTACTCTTTCCTGTACTCATTTTCCCTTAGGAAGTTTAATTATTAAAGTTTAACAGTCAGGTTTCATTAAGCTAACATGTACGATTCATCATTTCATGAATCATGATGATTCTTTCAACATGTTTACACAAGCTTTTGGACATAGTACTTTATTCTTTTTTTGTTGGCCGATTCTTTTCTATTAGGGACCAAAGGAAATGAGAATTCTATCTTTGTGCTTGAATTTATATGTGGAGATTTCAAGGCTAAATTTTGACATATAATAGTCATCAGTTTTTAGCATACATTTATAATTTAGGAACTTCTTTTTTATCATGTCATGCTCACGAGGATTTAGGATGGGTTTGGATACACAGTTTAGAAAAGATGAGATAAGATGTTTTGTTGAAAGTTGAATAGAATACTGTTAAATATAATTTTTTAGTATTATTTTTATTTTGGGATTTGAAAAAGTTGAACTGTTTATTATATTTTTGTATGAGAATTTGGGAAAGTTGTAATGATGAGATGAGATGAGATGAGATGTTTTGTATATCCAAACCCACCCTTAGAAATAAGAAAACATTGTTTCAAGGACACAGTGCTTAGTTTTTTGTGGGTATAATGATGTACATTTTCATGATGGATCATAGATTCTTATGTATTTTGTGGGGCATCATCGATGTGGTATAATGATGTGAATGAAATCATTGTGCCGTCATAGGTGTTTCTTACCACAAAACTAGTAGGAAAATTAAGTACAACTATGATGAGTTTTAATAGAGTTAAGATTAAATTGTTTAGGCTTTATGTCTATAATAACAAAATTATTATAAGAAATGAACGTATATGTATACTTATATTAACAAAGTTTTTTAGTTTTTCTTCTGTAATATTATATTTTTACTTTTATATATCAATTGCTTTTTTAGAACCTTGTATGCGTATGCTTAATGCATTTCTAATTTAAACGTGAGAAGAGTAATTAAATGAACAAATTTTTATTAATAATATTAGGAGTGGGCCACTCATGGATAAGTGATCCTCGTCTCTTCTTTAAAAAAAAAAAAAAATGAACAAATTTTAAACCTAATCCCTTTCACAAAATCTTAACTTGTTACCCTATGGGCATGTATGGTGGTTTATAGATTTTGATTTTTCTTTTAGCTGTACTTATCATGACAAAAGAAAAAAGGTTTTGCTCTAAGTTGTTTACTATATCTGATATATATATAAAAAAAAGGTGTATCTGGTGTACGTTATGCTTATTGGTATCCTATATAATTTTTTCACCTCATATCTCTAGAAGCTCTGGTCAGTATTCACCTTGGAAAAAAAATATTCCAATTAATTTAGCATGGATAAGCACCTTTCCTTTGGTTGCACACCATTGTCTTATTATCCACAAGGGTGGCTTCATTGTCTTGGCCCCTAACGTCCCTTATCCTCTTTTTATTTCCAGATTTTTGAAGCATTGCAGGTTGTATGGCTATTCTCCATTTTGTCTGCATTCCTAAGAATGTTGTTAGTAGAGCTAGTTCAGGTGCTCATATTCTTGTTACTTGTGCTGATATGTTCACCCTAACTAGGATGATTATGTCTGAGCACTGTGTAAGTTATACGTATAGCAACTTCTGTAATATATATCTGGGTGTCTTATTTATTCCCTGTCTGGTTTTACTTTCTTTCTATGTGCTTTCTTTCGAGCACCTTATTGGTGTTAGATGTTGTTTATAATTATTGTATCCATGATGGTATACAGGAAATTCTTTTGATCTATTGCGTAACAACTAAAAGTTAAGTATTTTTCTAGGTTGGGCTTATCTCAGATGAGAAATTGGTTGATCTTCTTGATTTAGCACTATCTGCTGACACAGTTAATACAGTGAAGAATTTGAGAGTAATAATGGAAACTGGTGTGGAGCCATTAGCTTTGATGTCACAGCTTGCTACAGTCATTACTGATATACTTGCTGGTAGTTATGACTTCAAGAAAGAAAAGTTTAGAAGGAAGTTCTTTCGGCGACAACCCTGTGAGTAAAAATTTTCCCAATTATTAAAATTCTGCTAATTCATCTACTTATTTACTAGTTGCTGTGATGCTGATTATATAAGCCCTCTGCAGGTCCTTATATCTGAGCATTTGTGACTTACATGTGTATTGTGTATATCTGTATCATGTGATTGATTTATAAAATCGTTGTTCTCTTCACCTCATTCTTTTACGAAATCATGGAGAACACTTTCTTGTGTTAAGCAATGCTCTTTTAACCTTTCTCTTTAAATTTGTGAATGCCAAATTTTCTTGTGGCCTCTCTGATTCTCGTTCAATCTGTGTTCATATTGGTTTGCAGTATCCAAAGAGGATATGGAAAAACTGCGTCAAGCTTTGAAAACTCTATCTGAGGCTGAAAAACAGCTAAGGATGTCAAATGACAAATTAACATGGCTAACAGCTGCGTTGCTTCAACTTGCTCCTGATCAGCAGTACATGCTGCCTACTTCTGCAGACACTAGTTTTAATCACAGTCCCATGGCCCTGGATAATGTGGGTGGAAGAGATTCAGCCAGGAGAATGGGTGAGTTTTCCGAGATGTCCAATAAGGGGAGAGGCTTGTCAACAAATGTGAGGGTAGAAAATCTCCATGCTGGAAGTTCTGCTGATACCTATCAAAATGGTACACTTCAGGGTATTAGTTTAGAGAGAAAAAGATATGTTGGGACTGGTATGGCTCATCAACAGACATCTGCACGTGCCGCTGACATGACTGGGATAACTGGCAGGCAGATTTCTGGTAAAAGCCATAGAGGAATTGAAGACATCTGGTTGGAGGTGCTTGAAAAAATCCAAATCAATGGTGTAAAGGAGTTTTTGTATCAAGAAGGGAAGCTGATCTCAGTCAGTTTTGGTGCAGGTACACCCGATTATGCATTCAATACATTTACAAGTGCCATGAGTAGTGCACCGCTATCACAGTATCAGAATGTGTTTTCAAAATTCTCCATATTTTCCTTTTAATGCTGTATTTGACAACTCTTAGTGCTTGGGAGCTTGAAAACTCTTATGGATCATTTGGCTTGTGAAAACACAGAACCTTTACCAAATTGGAAGGTCAAAAATGGAATTAATAGTAAATTTTCCAGCAACTCTCAAATTAATTGAAATGCCCTCCCTAATGGTATTCAAGAAAACTGGTTTATTATGAGGATAAAAACCTTGGGAAGTCATCGATCATGACCATAAGTTAATACTTCAGAACCCACCTAAGGGCATTGGTCTTGGGGGTATGCTGCCCCTAGGTCTTAAGGTTCAAACCCTTGGGTACAAACAATTTCTAAGGGTCACGTCCCATTAGTGAAAAGCCAATGATTTACAAGTAAACAAAAAAAAAAAAAAACTCATGATTTACCTTATCCGTGTGATGGGGGTGCATTACGCAGGTACGAGGTTTAATCAGGTAAAAAGACATGTTGCATTTGTACAGTCTCTGAGGTTCCTTTTCATATAAAAAAAAGATAATGTATCAGAATATCACTTAAGCCAAAAGTTTAAGCCTACAGATTTGAGCCCAATTATATTATATTACCACTTATATGTGTGATATCTTTCCAATGTGGGACTTAACATTGTCCATTCACTCGTGTAGGTACTCCACATGGTTTCTTTTGTTGCCAAAACTCTCATTCAATCTTCTTAACTCTTAAATCTGCATGACCATAGTCTAGATTTCGCACTTGCGTGAAGTTCAGGTTTTTTAGTTTCTTTTTTACATGCTATTAATTTTTTGAAGTTTGTTTATACGACTTGTGACTTGTAAAATGCTTTTTGGAACTTTTTGTTGGTAAATTATTGTAAAAATATTTCTTCTGTATATATGAATGTACTCAAATTTGCATACTAATTACTTTTACATAGCGTTTATATGGCATTGCCTATAAGTTTGTTTATAACTTTTTGATCCAGTGGGTGTCAGACCATGTTCATTCTGTCTAAAGTGCTTTTATATCTGATTTTCCATGTACATATTTAAACTTAGACGCATGCCATTAAAGAGTTGTTAACCTCCATTGTTAATATGTGGGACTTCTCTTCTTCAAATTGGCTTGTTAGATTTTTGCGATATATATTCCATTAGATGCATCTCATCTACCTATCAAGAAATTTAAGACTTAGCTTTTCTACATTTGCTTCTTGTGCATCTTTTAACTGTTTCTCTAATTAAATCACCTTTTCTTGCAGCCCCTACTGTGCAGATGATGTTCAGTTCACACCAGGCAAAATCTAGGGCAGAGAAATATAGGCGGCACATCTTAGAAGCATTCAAGAATGTTCTTGGGTCCCGAGTGACAATTGAAATAAGATGTGAATTAAACAAAGATTCAGGATCAGGTGTGCATGTGCCTCTTATGTTGCCAGCTTCCAAAGGTGGTTTATCTCAAATTAGAGATGTAAATGGGGTCAGCACTCAAGCTCAGCTCTTGCAGTCTGAAAATCCTCAAATGGGGAGGAGTGAAATTGTCGAAGTAGCGGCTTCTCCTAGAGAACCCAGGGATAATGAACACTCAGATAATCATGCAGTATCTGGTAAAAGAGGTTTGGGAGGTCCATGGGTGGGAGAAAGGCCAGCTTCTTCTATGAAATCGACCATGGATTCACTCCCACAAAGGAGAAAGATTGGGGAACAAATTCAGAGCCAGAGCCTTGTTAGAAGCAAGGTGTCTCTGGCCCACGTACTTCAGCAGGCAGAAGGATGTACCCAGCGAAACGGATGGTCAAAACACAGAGCAGTTTCCATTGCTGAAAAGCTTGAACAAGAGAATTTGTACGTACTGCAATTCCAGTATTCTTTCTCAAGATTAGCCTATAAAAGAGAATTACTCTTTCTCAAGATTAAATGATTTTTTAATTTCATTTTGCCTTTAAGAGCAACCAAACATCTTATCTAACTGCTAGAATTAAACTACAAACTTTGATACCTTTACATGACTGGAACATTATCTGGTAGCTCCTCCCTCCCACATCCCCCTCTCTCCACCACCCAATGGACGTGAGACCACTGGTTCAAAACTCTGAGGGCATGCTCTTGTATACTTCCTGCGTGCTTGGGTTTCACCGTATGTAGTTATTAATAAAATCTTATGTACTTATAGAAAAACCTGAGGGTGTGAGTGCAACTTACCAATAGAAAAGAACATTAATTGCAGGGACATGAAACTGTTAGATCTTGGTGTAAAATGAACTCTGGTTCTGTGAAATTTCTCGTCAAAGGTCTATTTCATCTTCTCAATTCAGTAGTTTCAGCATCCTATAGCTTGATCTTATTCACCTTATCTCGGCAAATTATCGTATTCGGTGAAAAAAGGAAGAGCAGACATGATTGATTGTTGTAACTAATATTTTTGGAAAAAAGGCCAGAAGTTTAGAAATTTTTGGAAAGTTATATAAATAGAGTGAAAAGAAGCAAGAGATGTAAATTTGACTAGTGAGTTGAGTAGATAGATAGAAAATGTTTGAACAAAAGAGATACCTACTTAACTTCAAAGTTATTGTAATAGGCTTATGATCAAAATATTTAGTTTCCTAGAAAAAAAAATATTTTAGAACTATAGGATAACTGTTTTATCTTGAGATTGCTCATTTCTGGAACAGAATGAAGGAGTGCAAATGTGGATATTTTCCTCCTCATGAACCAAAATTTAGACAAATGAGTTTGAACAATTTTAAATTCTTCTTTAACAACGAGTAAAGCATCCTACTTATGGAGAGACAACAGAACCTTTCTTCTATTTTCATGTTTAATTTAGTATCAGTATACTTAATCTGTGAACCGAATCTTGGGATGGGTTTCCTAGAACCACTACATGTTTTCTCCAGCCAAAATGGAACTATTTGGTGTTGAAGTTGGTATAGAGATTATTTAGCATGCTTGCGAACATTTTCTTGTCTCAGTTTGAATTGGGAGGGTTTAGGGACTTTTTCTTTCATACTTTGTTAATTTGGGCTTCGGCTATTGTATTGGATGGGATTAGTTTTAATGACTTTTATGCTGTTTTTTACATCGTTTAGATTGTAATTAGATTCATCTCTTGTATACTTCCTGTGTACCTGGGCCATGCCTAATTTATGGATTAATAAATTCTTCTTACTTATAAAAAAGAAGAAGTTTGATTTGGTTCTAAAATTCTTAAATTTACAGGAGACTGGAACCTAGATCAAGAAGCTTACTTTGCTGGAGAGCAACAAGAGTAACTCGTCGGAAGGTACTGCCTGATTGAATTCAGGAAGATCTTATGATAAGTTTTTTGAGCTGTAGACTCTTTTAATGGAAAAAAATTGATATCTCCCAAGAGTCTAGATAGTTTCCTCTCATTCCAATTCAACATGTCATCTCTTGCATAATTAACCATGTAATCAAGTACCTAATACTCATCTTTCTTGACTGTGCATTGGGTATATATGCTTTTGATTATTTCGACTGAGAGCAACATAAGAGCAAAAAGGGGATAATTGAAAAGGCATGTGGTAGAAAAATCCTTAGGAAATTTGGTGTGTATTGCATGACGGATATGCTTAACCCCATAGGTGCTCGTGCTCAGCTGTGCTTATTAATTACAATCAGGCAGGCTAGGAGAGTTGTCAAAAAGCCAACCCTTCCCCCTTGTTCATTTCAGAAACCCAGAGTCATAAATGTGTTTTTATGGGGGCTCAATTGGATAAACCAACACCAAGTACCTTCTTCTCTGAATAATATGCCTATGCCTATGCTTGTTGTTGCTAGTTGCTACCTCATTTAAAGTGTGTTAGAATTTTCAGGTATCAAGTTCTTTCCAGAGTTATGCTTCATGTTTTTCAAGGCCATATTAGGATTTGTCTTTTCTTTGAGAAATATTAGCTTGGTCAAGTGCATGGTGAAAAACAAGGAAATCATGTTAATGTAAAAGAACGTACATACATGTATAGCTTTTTCTATAATTGGTTGGACCTACTGCTGGTCATTACCGACGTTGTTTTGATAAGACTTCTCCATTATTGTCTTTACGAGATTTCTCTAGGTGTATATATTAATTGGTAAGTTGGTTAAATTATGCACTAAGATCATTAGTTTTTTCCTTTTTTATTCATGTTCAATTGCAGTATGATAAATAGTTAGATAACGATTACTTATTGTGATCAATTTGAGGATGGTGCTTATGTTGGCATCTGCAGCTTTCACGTTTGAAAATCAGGACACGAAAGCCACATTCATTGCTGAAGCTTGTTTCATGTGGAAAGTGTCTCTCAACTAAGTCTCCGAGATGATACAAAGAACAGAATTTTGGATGGCTTGGAAGGGTAGATCGTGCCACCTCATTTGCATTATTAATTAGAGGTTCCTACTGTTTACTAGGTCAGTTTCTTTGTTAAATCCGTTTTCATTGAATAAAAGTATGATTTATAGGTGATGAGAAATTGTAGGAAATAAATTAGATCGTGCAGCTCTATTAAATATATAATTTTTTCTTAATGAGAAACCGTTTATATTGTTAGGCCTTTTCTTCTATTCAGTCGATTGAAGCCTTGCATGATTGGTTGTGGTTTTGATTGTTTTTCATTTTAGACACTTGCGCTCATCGATAATTGGCCTGTGCAAGGCATTGGCATGGGAAATGCAGAACAAATTGTGACTGTATAACCATCTGCAGTTGCAATTTTTCTACCTTGCCTGACTGCTGGAAATTGTAGAGAAATGTAAATAACCTGTGATGTGAGGGCATAACAAGGGGCCAGGGTTTAACCTGGTAAAAGACATGTATATGCACAGCCTCTGGAGTTTCTCGTCTTAGAAAAGAAGTACAAGACTGCATTGTAATAAATTATACACTCGACACTGCAACATTCATTATGCCCAACTTGTTACGAAGGTTCAAAAATGGCTCTTGTTTATCCCGTGACATCTCCTCGCAAATAACTCGACTTGCGTATCCAATAGAGTTAGAACTATCCAACCATTATTCTTCTTTGGCTTGACAATGTTGAATCATTCTTGTACTTATTGTTTTATATCTATTTTAACAATGATTGATCTTAAGAATTATACTGATACGTGAACGTCTGGAGATATGGTAGTGTAGTTTTAGCATTTTCCAGCCTTTGTATATGGTTATAGACAGGCGCATCAATGTACTTGATGTAGGTTCTTGCTATATATATATATATGGTAAAAAAAATTGTTGTTATCTTAACGTCTTATTCTGATTGTACCATTATTCCATATTGCACTTTCAAATGTATATATGAAACGAAAGGCGTCATGAAAGGTTCTTTGCAATTACATGGATGTCAAAGATTTGTTAATTATGACAGCGGACGATAGACAATAAGTTGGTGGGTTGGTTACCTACACACCCGGCTGCCCGGCTGCCGAACTTTTTTACTTAGAAGTCACAAACATTGTAGTTATTGTGAAAACGTCACTTGTCTCAAAAGTTTAAGTTGATGGAAAGATGTAGATTTTATTATTTATTTTATATTTTAACATTCATTCTCACGTGTAGGCTAGATTCCCCTACAATGGGTGGTTCAACATGTGGAATATTTAATTAAATGAGATAGTGTAGAGTCATGATTCGAATTCAAGACCTTTGTTTTTATATCATGTGAAAACATCAATTGTCTTAAAAGCTTGAGCTAATGGGAAATGGTAGATTTTATTATTTATTTTATATTTTAACAGTTATTTATTTCACCCATCTGATCATGCTGTGTTCTCCCTTCTTCTCTATGTCTTTATCTCCTTCTTCATCTTCTTAAAGTGGCTATGGGTCTTTGACTTTGGACCCACGACCACAACCATGAGTCTCTGCTTGTGAATACAATCAAAGAGCCTCATGGATTGATATCTCTTTCAAATGGTTTGTCCACTAAGTCAACATAAGTACTTGATCAGTCATTATTCAATAAATAGAACTTTTAAGTGACATCAATCTCCTGATGTTTGTGTATTAGTTATGAGTGCTTGAAATGGATAAAGACAAATTAGAGGCTTTTTATATAGGGTGTAACCTAACAAGAATCGCACTTTATCTAACTCTTTAACCCAATTCAAAAGTCAATAGCCTTATCAACATATTAACATTCAAGAAGGTAGATAGTATGTAACATCACGAGCGAAACTACTACCTAAACCGCTAAATGCTAATGCTTCCAAAATAAATTATATATGTTTACTGACTTGAGAAATCCGGTCATGCAAATAGTTTTAAGGAATGATTTGGATCGGTCAGTGCCTAATTTTTTTTGACTCATTTTACAATTCGGAGAGAGATTGCTATCTATCTCTTAAGAGTTTTTCTACTTATCATCTTCACACAATATACACACTTTTTTTAATTTTTTTTTAAAATTTTCTTAGTTTTATTCCTCCTAAACTAATTGAGTTCTTATACTCATTATTCATATATCACACATTTGGTAAGAGAAAAAAAAATCAAAAATAAAAAAATTACGTATGGTGTGTGGTGTAAGGAAGATGAGTAGAATTTTTCATCACCGAATTGTCTCCATCCAAGTTGTAAATTAAGTATTTCAACCAAAAAATTGTAGGACGTCTCAAAGAAACGTGTAAATGATCGAGGAATATTTTTATGAAGCATGTTCTGTTTTAATCTGATGATTTATTCTCTGAAGAGAATAGAAACAGAAAAAGAAAGCGCATGCCTCTGCAACAACTTAAGCGGGGTAAAAAAGAAAAAAACAATTGGTTGTGATGGGTGATATATGGTAATAATAATACTGGTCCTTGCTATATATGTTGGGAGGATTAGAAGGATTTATATATTATTGATAAAATATATATGTGCTTATTTCCATTTCATCTTGATTAATGGAAGAAACTGGTAATTTAGCTCATTGTTGTAACCAAGAAAGACTATATTCAATTGAGTAGCAGAGCTCTATATCTCATTCTTTCCAGCTCTGATAAAAAAATCTGGGATCCCAAGCTTTGGATCTTGTTGCATGCTAAGTAGCTAGCCAAAATAAAAAAATTTCAATGCAAAGAACACAATGAAAGTCCTCTGAAAATTCCACCCTTTGGGTAAAAGCTACTCTATCACCTTGTAAGCTTCATTGGTTTGAGTTCATTGCTTAGGGATAAGGATATCAAAGTCAGTAACAGTCCATTCAGCAACTTGGTCAGGGTCTTTAAATATTTCAGTTCCCAAATCAACAGACATCCACTTCCTTCTTGCTGGTGGAGTACCTGGATCCTGCAATGAAAATTTTCTATCTATTTTCAGCATCTAAAATCAATTACCACTAAGAGAATTCCAGCATTCCCATTCTTCCAGTTCTATAAGCAAACGGAACAAATTTAGTAGAAAGCACACTTTTTGACACATTTCCCTTTTCCCAAATCCAAATAATTCAATCTTGAAAGAAAAATATAGTTTTGACAATTGCTAGTCTGCAATTTGTCGTTGAAGAATCACTCTTTGTAAACTGAGAGATGAAAAATGGAGGAAATCAAACCTGGTAAAAGTAGAGTGATTGAGACAACCTTCCAACATCAAGATCCCATGTCCTTGGATTCCCAATCCAACCATCTCCTTGCTTAGTAGGGTACCCATAGTCATCCCAAACTGGGTGTGGCAAAATCTGCATTATCTCCTGAGGTTGAGGATTGCTATATGGATCACACAAACTATAAGGCGCCTCAAGCTGCTCTGCATTTCCTGGGGAACAATACAAGTGATAAGCTGCATAAGGGAAGCGGGCAGTTTCATTACGATGAATGCGTGTCCCATTGGGGAAAGTGTGGTAAGGTGGGCAGACATTGAGGTTTCCTGGCTGGCATGATGCTCTTGTGTTTGGATTTATGATCATTTCACTGTATCGTGTGACATCTGAAGTCACATCGCCATCACAAGGCTGGCCATTGTTCTTCCAACAACTTCCAATGTCCATTAGATAGAACTGACTGCTAGGACCACCACCTTTGATCACATTCAAGGTGAACCTCACTCTAAAATTTGGTGACTCTGGGATCTGCATTGTACATATATTGAGTCTATATAAGCCTAATAATTAACAACATTGATGTTTCAATCTTAAGGAAAGCTGACAGAAAAGGGCATGATACAGCGAGAATCTTCAAAGAGGCCTACACAATATGCATGCCTCATAAAAGTTTAGGTGAACCATTTACTCGGTGATGCCAATATGTTACTATATAAGTATGAATTTTAGAAATATTTTATTCGCAAGCCGATGTAGAAGATACCATTGACATATCATGTTAAAAAAAATCTAAAATTCAAAAATTTGAACTTCCCTTGAAAATGAGCTTCCACCACTTTTTACACTGGCTTGGAAGTAGGACACCAAAATTTATAATTCACCATTTATAATTCAACATTTAATGGAACAAAAAGTAAATCTACGTACAGTGGTGAGGTGCGTAAATACTGCGTAATTGTTTTGAAAAAGAGTGAGGTTCACTATAAAAAAATTCATTTTTTTTCATGTGAGCCTTATGTTTTGTTTACTTTTTTTCAAAATGATTACGCGGCGGTTGCACAATTCACAGTTACAAATATTTTTTTTTAAAAGATAAATAATATACTTACAATCTTGGTCATTCCTCGGGTTGCGTAATGGTATCCACCAGAGAATCCAAAGGTGGCATCGGATCTGAAGTAAAGCATTAACCAAGGATACTTTGTTGAAGTCCTCAAGAGATGATGAAAAACCCAACTTCCCTCACCAACTTCCTTTTCCCAAGTTACTGAATAATAAGATATGTTCCCCACCAAATCAGTACTCAAATTAGCATCCAAGTCCCATGACCCATAAAACCTCCCCCTAAGAGTAGTCCTATCAGGCCCTTGCAATGTGCTATAGTCATGATGAATCATTGGTTGGTTCATGCACCCTTTTCCAAAGCAAGGAAACATTTTGTCAGGGCCGAAAGATCCAACTTTATGGCCATTTTTAGGGCATTTTCCAGCAAAAGTGTCCATGTTCCCATTCTTGAGCATGATCATCCAAAATTGCCATGGATTTGGGGTGTCTTCAACCTGACATTTAGATCCCAGATAGAGTTCTTTCGCAGCAGCGTAAAGGTCTACATCGGAAAGGGCCTTTGGTTGGATCCCAAGAAATGGGTCTCCTACCCCTAGCTTGTTGTCATTGTCCGTGACTCTGTGGACCAACATATATGGCATGGACGTGCACAAGGAGCAGTTGTTCTCTACCCAGATAATAATATTATAAGTTCATTACAAACCTCAATTACATACATAGGTACACAAAATTGCACGTCCTCACACTAGCTTGAAATTTAAAGAAAATTGTGATTTCTAGTACAATGATCTGTCACTCTCTTACACAAATAAAACCCACAAAAGTCCATGTACAAATCGACTGATATATACTGGCAAAAACCATGCAAACCAGAGTTTCTTTTCTATCTTTAAAGCCTATTATACCAAGAGTTTAACATGATTCTATTGCACGTAACACAAGATGATCTGATTAACTAAAAGGAAACAATCTAGCCCCTTTTTTCTTTTTGCATCGAATTCAATCCGTAGAAAGATATAATGGTCGATGATTAATAGAGTTTCATGCCATAAGGAAAAGTAAAAACAGAAGAATGGAATGCATGCTAACCTGTTGCCGGCGGTGGAGAAGCCTTGTATAAGTCAAAGCAATCGGCAGCTCTCGGGCTGCCCATGTGAGGAACTTCTTCACCAACCTCGTTGCATTGATTCCATGACTCTATCGCCAACCTCAGGCCATCCCTTCTCATTCCGGGATCACCCACAGCCGATACATACTCACGAGTTTCAGCACCAATATTATGCACAAACAAACCGCAGGAGAGAAAAACCACAACCAGAATAATAGAAAATGGGAAAGCACTTGGATTTTGCCTGTACTGCCTAGCCATTAAATGAATAGCAAGCTAGAGAGCTTGATACATAATACTTCTATTCTTTGGCTATATATATGCATGGGAATTGAAAATTATAAGATTGATGAACTTGAATGGGATACGAGAACTTGAACTTTTTATGTTACTTTTTTTTGTTTCTTCTTATATATTTAGATCGATCTTGCTTTCTACATAATCTATACTTTTCCATTGCATGAAACGTACTCTTCTTTTTTATGCCTGCTTTGGTGCTTATTAGATTTGGAAGCGTATTACTTTGCGGCATTTATGGTATTACCATTGAAGTATCCGCACCGTTTGTTTGGTGCGCATTCTGTTTTCAGACATGGGGTATATCTTTGTAACAGAAAAGAAAAGACAGATCCGAAGTTTCCCTAGAAAAGATTGATATTGTCCTTGGAAGTAAAAGTTCCTTATTCTCTTGTATAAAATACCCATGAACCTTTTACTTAAGGATGGAGGGACATTGCACCCTCTTAAAGACTTTATACGGTTATGGACAAATTATACATAGCATGAGTAAATTGAATGACAAGAAAAACCATGGTTGGTATCTGCAGACGCATGCATATGCTAGCTATATATATGTATTTCATAGTAAATACAGCATGCATGCCTAAAGGAGTGATGTAGCCAGATTAATTTTTTGGGTCAATAACCAATAAAAGTTAAGTTGATGATGAGAAAGGCCGTTTGTAGTCAAAGCAGGAGGAGGATCAAGAGCACCATCTGGGTTAGGAGGATCTGGGTCTTTGATCCATACCCTCAGACAGATGAAACTGAAAATGGACTCCTCCTTTGTACGTCGTCTTCCTCATCTGCTGCTTTAATATAAATGCGAAACTTACGGTTTGCCTAACAATAATGAAGCTGGGACCTGGGATATCACGGCTGGCCAACCCACCATCCATGCATATATATTTAATTACTACTACCAATTATCTGAACATGGGTAATTAATTAATGATCCTTAATTTAATTAGTTAATATTTCTTAATCAATTACAGTTTGCATGTGTGTTTGTTTTCTGTTTCTGCAAAAAAGGAGTGATCACTTGTTTAATTTGTTACAACTAAAATATGTTACTTTCAGAAGAAGATCAGAAGGCTAGGGTTGCTTTTGATGGAAGCGATGCCTAGCTTCGTCAGGTCTGAAGTAAGAGAGAAGTATGTGATTCTTTCCTTTGAGATTGCAATTTTTGTTTGATCTCCATGGTTGTGGTTTGGCCGAAACCAACCATCTGGGTCTATCTGACAGTACTTGTCTAATTTGTACTTGGATAGGGTCTCATATAATAGATAAGAGATTCAATTACATCACATATTATGGGTAGATTTGTTAAGAATATAATACAAAAAATTAAATTTTGAAAAATGTTAGTCTTCTATATGGGATTTTATTTTATTTTATTTTTTTTACTTAATGATTAAGAAATTTTTTTTAATGATATTATGAATTAAAAAAAAAACATTTAAAAGTGTTAAAAAAAATGCATGTGAAAGAAAAGCAAAAAAAAAAAAAAAAAAGATGAAATGTACTAGCGGGAGCTCCCAACGGTGGTTGTAGAGCCACTCTTAAATCTATCTCTTCATATCACTTTAAATTTTTTTGACAAGTGATGATTCCACTTAGTATCAGATCTAGGAAAGGTCTACATAATTTAATTAAATAATTCACGTGTTGGGTTACCCAATAAGGGGGAGTGTTAAAAATATAATACAAATAATTAAATCTATATTTTTTTATCAGTTTAAACTTTTAGGACAAGTAGTGATTTCACAAGATTCAATCCTATCGAATTATTTTTTTTGAAATAATTTCATGTGTCATGAATTAGCTAGTTACAAAAGAGCCCATTTCCTTTATTTTTCAAATCCACCAATGTTAATCCACGATATATGGCAGTTTGGGAACTACCAAGTGGATTTTTTTCAGAATAGCTTTAAAAAACAGTTTCATGAATGAATTTCATATTAATATAAATAGTTTTCTATAAAAACAAAATTTAATATAATTTCTAAAATAGTTTTCGAGCCACCACGCATGGGTTTGCCTCTTAAAAATCAAATAGGTAAACCAAAACTAAGGTCGGAGTCTTGTGCTCTTGTGCATGATAGACGTTGGTGCTCACGACAGAATTTTTTCTTGCTAGATTGCTTAATTGTTTACGTGACATCTTTTTAGAACTTAATTCGTATGTCATCAAATCGAATATGAGTTGAAATGATAAAATTTAGGACGAAAGAACATTTCATAAATTTTTCTTTGCATGGCATTCCAAATTAGATCTCCATCGAGATCCAATATTAATATTACATGGCCCGCAAGGATACGAGACACTTGTGTTTGATCTAGCGATAATTGTAGCTTCTTAGGCCTCTTATGAATTCACAAGTCTCCTTAATCCATCTCAACTCATCTTATATTCATCATTACAATTTTCTCAAATTTCCACACAAAATATAATAATGATGTATATTTTTTTAAATCTCAAAACAACTTTCTCAAATTTTCATACAAAATATAATAAACAATTCAACTTTTTCAAATTTTAAAATAATAATAATATTAAAAAATAATATTCTAAAAATATTTTATTTTACTATTCACAAACCATCTCAATTCATCTCTGAATCCAAACGACACCTTAATCACAAGGATCAAGGATGATGTGTTGGAATTTAATGTTTCACATGACATGACACGTATGATACATGTTAGACTTCTAATGACTTAAGGATCACTTCTAATCACTTGAGATTATTTAATCCTAATTTTGTTAGTAACTGCTAATTCTATTAAAATAATTTTCAACAAGAGAAGTGGTTTGTTTCCTAGTGTTTACATTATTTTTAGATCTAGAGTAGAGAAAGAGTTGTGGCTATGGATTCCTGATGAAATGAACACAGCTAAGTAATAATGGACATAAAATGTATGATTCTCATTGATTTCGTATTGAGTATAGAGATGCTATATATACAACAAAAGAGGGAATATTCTTCTATAACAATTTTTCATCAATACAATAGAATTGTGCCATGTATGAAACCAAATTTTATTCTGGATGATTCTGGTTTGTTGTGTTTGAAATATCCTTTGTTGAGTTGTCCTTTGGGTCTTGATCTGGTGTAGTGATGGTATTGCTGATATGCCCCTGCGAGCTTAGCATTTATGGAAGAACTGTGAGGCTCGATCTCAAAGTAGAAAATCTTGTAATGGATAAGGGTTTTGTAATTATGTTGGCAAGCTGATCTTTATTGGAAAATGAAAGCAACTTGAAGAGCTTTTGCTTGTATTCGATCCCGTACAAAATGATAATCAATATCGACATGTTTTCTACAGGAATGCATCACAGGATTCACTGATAGGTATGTGGCTCCCAAATTATCACAGTAAAGTATCGGAGGTTTTGACAAAAAAATGCCCAACTCTGATAAAAGAGATTGCAGCCACAACAATTCACATGTAGCATGAGCTAGAGCTTTATATTCGGCCTCTGTACTAGATCTTGCTATGGTAGATTATTTCTTGGAGTTCCAGGAAACCAAATTCTTATCATAAAATACACAGTATCTACCAATAGATTTTCTGTCGTTTGGGCATCTTGCTTAGTCTGCATCTGTAAAAGCAGCTAGAAGAGGAGTAGGTGAGGGTGTAATAAACAGACCATAACCAATTGTGTGCTTTAATTAGTGTAAAATATGCTTAACACTTTGTCAATGAGACAAATAAGGTACATGCATAAATTGGCATACTCGATTCACAGAGAAAGCAAGATCAAGTCTTGTAAATAATAAATACTGTAAACTTCCCACTACACTTATGTATAATGTTGGATCTTCCATAGACGTGGAATCAAAAGTAGACAATTTAGTGGAAGGTGACATGGGGGTGCTAACAGGCTTACAATTCAACATATTGGTCTTTTTGAGCAAATCCAAAATGCTTTTTTTTTAGACAATACAAGACCAGTAGCATTACAATGGCATTCAAGACCCAAAAAATAGTGTAGAGACCCCAAATTCTTGAGAGGAAAATCAGCACTTAACATAGAAATAATGTGAGCTATAACATTCGGGTGTGATCCAGTAAGCACTATATCATCAACGTATACCAGAAAATAAATGATCAGAGATTGTTGAATATAGATAAAAAGAGAAGTATCTGACTTTGAGACAACAAAACCCAATTCTAGAAGCTGAGAATTGAGACACGCATACCAAGCGCAAGGAGCTTGTTTTAGGCCATATAGAGCTATGTTGAGCTTGCAAACATACTGTAGAAATTGAGGATGTTGAAACCCAGGTGGTTGAGTCATAAAAACATGTTCATCCAAATTTCCATGCAAAAATGCATTTTGTATATCTAATTGGTGGATCGGCCAACCAGAGGAAATTGCAATAGATAATACTAACCTAATGGAGGTAGGCTTTATCGCAGGGCTAAATGTTTCAGAATAGTCCAATCCTTCAAGTTGACTGTAGCACTCGGCTACTAGTCTTGCTTTTCTTCGTTTGATAGATCAATCAGAGAGGTATTTTGTCTTGAAAATCCATTTACATCCTACAAAATTCTGAGTAGAAGCAAGAGGGACCAAGGTCCATGTATTGGTGGCCATTAAAGCATCAAATTCACACTGCATCGCTTGTCTCCACTCAAAAAATTCTGAAGCCTCAATAACAGAGGTAGGTTCATCAGGAACAACAATGGAAGTAGCATAGGCATGGGGTAGAGGTCAGGAAATGGTGTCGTCAGTTTTGATTTTGGAAAAAGATTTGTGAGATTTTGCTCTGGTTTGGATGGAGTGGACAAAAGTGGGAGGAGGCTCGTGTAGAGAGGGATTTACAGATGAGGAGGAAGGACAAGGTGCCCTAGAGGAGAGAATGGGTGGGCCTGGATTGTAAGTGGTTTCGGTGCCTAGATTGTAAGTGGTTTCGGTGGGTATAGGGGACTGAGAAGTTGGGCCAAAATTTGAATTTGTGTGAGATGAGGAGCTGGGCTGAGTGGTATTTGTAGAAGGTTGGCCGCGGGCCCATCTAGATGTAAAGGAAATGGACCATAGAATGAAAGAGAGGAAACGTTGGGCTGAGAAGAATTACGGGATGGGTTTAGGGAAGAAGAAGAAAAGAAAGGAAAATTAACTTCATCAAATAAGACATCCCTTGAGATATACATTCTTGAAGCGGGGACGTGAAAGCACATATAGCCATGATGCGTTGTGCTGTAAACAAGAAACACACATGGTGGAGATCGATAGTTTATCTTGTGTTGATTATACGACCTGAGGTTAGGCCAACATAGGCAACCAAATGCTTTTAAAAATGTGTAGTTAGAACGTTGTTGAAATAAAAATTCAAAAGGTGATTTGTTGTGTAGAACTGAAGTTGGAAGTCTATTGATTAAAAATACAATAGTGATGAATGCATCAGACCAATAAGTTTGAGGTGTGCAAGAATGAGCAAGTCTAGTCTCAACAATGTATCGGTGTTTTTTTTCCACCGAACCATTTAGAGAATGAGCATATGGACATGAGAGATGATGAGAAATACCTAAAGAATGTAATAAAGTATTGAGAGATCTAAAGTCTCCACTCCAATCAGATTGTAATGCTCGGATTTTTGTATTAAAAAAAGTTTCTACATGACGTTTAAAGGAAAGAAAGATAGTGACTACATCAGATTTACATTTCAAAGGAAAAATTCTGATAAACCGACTATAGTCATCTACAAAAGATAGATAATATCTAAAACCACCACATGATAAGATTGGTGCAGGACCCCAAATATCTGAAAATATTAGTTGAATAGGAGCAGTGGCTTTAGATGATGACCGACCATATGGAAGTTGATGTAGTTTGGCCTTGCAACAAGAGGGATATAAACCTAGTGGAGTAGATGTTTTGACAGGAAGACAAACTTCAAAAATTATTTTGTGCACAAGTTGCATGGATGGATGGCCTAACCAAATATGCCATTGAAAAGGAGAGACACGTTCACCAGCATATGCTTGAGGAGGTGGAGATGATTGAGGGAAGACGTACATGCCATTTTTAGTAGGGCCTTGGAGGAGGACTTTCTTGGTTTGGGAATCCTTCACAGAGAAAAAGGAAGAGTGAAATTTGAAAAAGACAAAGTTATCTTCACAAAATTTTCTTACAAAAACTAAATTCTTGGAAATTGATGGAACATGATAGAGTTTAGATAGAAGAAAACTGCCATTGGTAGATGATATGGTTGAATTGCCAGCATGATGAATTGGAAGAGTATTACCATCCTCTACATGAACCTGTTCTTCACCCTTGTATTCAGATGGATTAAAAGATATGTTAGAGAAATCATGTGGAAAATGATGTGTAGCAGCAGAGTCAGGGTACTAGTGATTATCTATAGTGGAGTGAGATGATTGAGGGTGGTTGGGAACAGAGGTGAAATGAGCTGAAATAGAAGGTGGTGGAGGAGATTGAAAGCTATGATCAAACCGATTGTAGCATGTAAGAGCTGTGTGGCCTTGTTTTTGACACACTTGACAAGTTAGACGATTGGATGAGAAGTAAAATGGAGATGAAGGGAAGCGGCCATCATTTCGCCCTCTACAGTGCCCTCTAAAACTTCCTCTACCTCGTGAGAAACCACAGCCTCGTGGAGCAGTATTACCAAATTGCTTATAAGTGGAGTTTGTAGAAAACTCAGGTGAGGCAGTGAGACTTGTGTGCTGATGAGATAGGCGTGATTCATGAGTGAGTAGATGACTGTAAACCTGAGAAGGGCTGAGGGGATCTATGCATGGCTAGTAAAGCCTTATCTTCTTTTGAGTTTATAAAATTTCTCTTGGCTGGCTTAGGCATCGATTATGACTCGGTAATTACCTCCATGGCAAGAGTATCTTGAAGAAGATAAGGTTTTACCAGCTATGGCAAGAGTATCTTGAAGGAGTTTGGGTTGTTGATAGTATTCGGAAATAGAATCTGAACCCTTCTTGAGGGTTTTCAATTGAAGTTGCACTTGCATGATACATGCTTGAGATTTTGTAGCAAAGAGTTCTTCGAGGATGTCCCATATTTCACGAGAAGAGGATGCCTCTAGAGCATGTGCAATTAAACTCTCAGATAGAGAAGAAATGAGAATGCTCATGATGGCTTGATCTTGTTGTTTCCAAGCTGATAGGCAGAGTTGAGTTTCTGGGAATTTTCATCAAGCATTTGGAGGGGGGGGCAGTAGTTCCATCAAGAAAACCAAGCAAATTCTGTCTTCTGAAGTAAGGCATGATCTATGCCTTCCATAGAAGATAGTTTTCATGATTTAGTTTCACAATAATTAAATGAGTAGGAGATGGAAGAGAGAGATTAGGGGGTTGGGATGAGGGAGATGACGAATCTGGAATTTCAACCATGAGGAAAGGCGTGAGCCTGGATTGAAAGACCTTAGACGCAAATCCTAGCTAGCTCTCCATACCATGATGAAATGAACACAACAAAGCAGTAATGGATATAAAATGTATGATTCTCATTGATTTCGTATTGAGTATAGAGGTGTTGTATATACAACAAAAGAGGAATATTCTTTTATAACAGATTTTCATCAATACAAATAGAATTGTGTCACGTATGAAGCAAAATTTTATTCTGGATGATTCTAGTTTGTTGTGTATGAAATATCCTTTGATGAGTTGTCCTTCGGATCTTGATCTGGTGCAGTGATGGTATTGCTAATAATTTCGGTAAATTCTTTATACATATTTTAATTTAGTGAGAATCATGACAGTCAAGATCCTTGACTTACTTTACAATGTTATGTAGATTATTTATTTCATGTAAACTTACATGTGGTATTAGAGAATGGTTGTGACTTTCGTGATTTTCCATTACAATATATAGATCTTGATGTCTATTTTGATATTTTCTTACATTAGGTTTATGCTTCTATGAATTAAGTTAGAAAGCGGCAAACGGTTCTGTATTGTCTATTTTATTATTGAGTGAGACTAATAATCGAGTTTGCTATTTGATTACTAATTTGCTATTGATTTGATGCTTGTCAATTTTCAATGAATACATAGCCTTCTATGTTTTAACGAAAAGCTTATATATTTTATTCTTTTCTTTGGCCATTTACCAACATGAAGCATGAATACCTTTTGCATTATGACAAAAATGCATGTATTTGTATGGGATTCTAGTACATGAGTTCTAGAACATGCTATATGCTTGACGTATGTGTAAAATAATATTCTCATTGTTTAAAAACTTTGGTGATTTATCTAATTTACAATTTCATTGATTATTAAATTATTACATGCAAGATTGTGCATGATGTTTTGGCTTTTTTGATATTGATTCCTTTATTCCATGTGTTGAGGATATGTACATGAATTTTTTGTCGACCAGTTTTAATAATATATTACAAATCAATTATTTTTTGTTTTGTGATGCCATTGTTTGACTTGAAATCCATTTTACAGAAAGGTTTGGTGATCACCAAAGTAACCCAACAAGAAGGATTCATGGATCTCAAGCAGTCTTCTTTTTTTTTTTTTTTTTTTGTCTTTATTCTTCTGGAGAAATGATATTTCTGACAACTTCTATCTGTCATGCTGACTAATTGAGAGAGTAGTAATCTTCTAGAATCACATAATCTGAGGGTCATAGTTTGCTAATTCCAAATAAAATGAATCTTGAGGATCTATTAGATGTGCTTGATGATAGGGTGAGTAGCCTTGAGAAGGAGAGGCATGTCGAACTGGTGATAATGCAGATTGTTACAATGGAGATAATCTGACTACTTGATTCTGTGCTTCCGTATTCTGTGCGTCTTCTTCATCACTGTCTGAGACTTGTGACATTGCCTCAGTTAATTTTTTCAGATGTTTTTTGCTGGTAATTGACGCTAATTGTGCTTGAAATCTACTTCACTTATCTAAGACTTCATGGGCTTTTGTGATTTTGGAAAACATTTTTAATACATGATCATAATTGTATTTTTTCCACCATTTGAAAGAGACTTGACAGGCTAAAAATATGAAGTTTTTGAGAGAGTGATGAGCTTTGAGAACATATTCCCATTTCATAATCCAATTTAATTTTATCTTGAGGAAGAAAAGAAGAAGCGGTGAACAATGGTTTAATGTGAGTGGACAATTATCTTGTGAAAAAAAAATCCGATGACTCTTGTGAAGAGGGAGAAGAGGTTCGGGTCTATAATAATCCCACCATAGCAAAAACTATTTTGGAAGTGTCCTGATTTCTTGTAATTTGTCAAAGTGAATGAACTACGAATGACGCAAATTTTTGTTTTGTTTTAAAAATATTTTTATCAATGCCTACTAATAATCATAATAATTATAATATGGCGGATCATAAGGCCGATAAAGCTTTCTTGTCAAATAAAGATTTTTTTCCCATTATTTCAAAGTGAGAATCTGTTTAATGGAAATTTTATGAAAGGTAATAATTGGAGATGCAGATGGAGAATGTTGAGTTTGAAGGGAATAAGAAATCTTAGAGAGAATAATTGAATCGGTGTCTACTAATATGAATTCATAAAAATGTTAGATTTTCTTAATGTTTTGTAGGATATAATGCCAATCTGGTAAAAGAAATGCATCAAGTAATTTTTGGGGATCAGACATGTATTGAATTTCATACTTGAGGGGGAAGACTAGGTGCCAGTGAGATTTAATGATAATAGGAGATGTAGAAGATTGAGATAATAATGAAAGATTAATAATTTAAAAAGGAGAAGAAGAATGAGAAATATTTTTGGAGAATGTTTGTAATTTTGGAGAAGTTAATGATGAAAATGGATTATAAGATGGTCTAATATTTTGTGGTAATGTCTCCAATACTGTATATGTCTTTGGAGTTGTAGAAGAACAGGGTGAAGGATAGGGAGGAGATGGTAGCCGAGCATAAGAGGATTTAGACTTTACTTTTGACTTTGAGGATGATATGATTTTTCCTGTAAGAATTCTCGGGATAGAAAATCAGGAAGATAATTAGATTCTTCTTTAATATGTTCAATATCAAAATAAAAAATAATTAATATAGCTTGTTATCTAGCAAATAGCTATATATAGCAGCCAGGTTTTTCACATATTTAATCAAAACTTCTTTGACTGGTTTACAATTTATTCTAAGTAAAAATTTTTGATTTAACTAATCATTTTGAAATTTTGAAATATATAATACAATAGCTAAAATTATTTTTTAATATGATATGAACCTGCATAAAAGGAATCCTTTGAACTCATAATCAAAATGATATGAACCCGCAGGAACGAAATCCCTTGAACCCATAATCAAATTGAAAACTCATCCAAGAAAGTCAAAATCAAGTCAATGGATGGAGAATCTAGATCCGATGAGAACTCATTTCAAGAACCTAGATTATATTAAAATCTAGACCTATTGAAGAACCCCTCTCAATAACCTAGATTACAAGAAAGAACGCCACAAAAGTTGTGATTTACTTTTGATAAGTTCAAAAATTCAATAAAAAACAAGAGAAGTAAACTCAACTCACAATTAAAATTCAATATTGTCTAACCCTTCAAATGAGGCTACAAAGAGTATTTAAACCAAAACCTAATTGAAACCCTAACCAAAATAAAGCCATTTTTTCCAAAAATGCCCCTGGATGAATAGTGTCGCGGCTGCTACAGTATGCTACAGTACTCGGCTACAAGAAATTCTTGAAACTCTAATTCCTAAAAGATAACTTTCCAAATAAGCTTTTGGCCATAATACAAGACCTTTCCAAAGCTCTAGGTCATAAGAAATAAAACATATGTGGGTCAAGCATATTCAAACCCAATTATTTTAGACTAATTCCTATAATTAATAAAATAAGCCCTTTAATAAAATAAACAAGTCTAAGGCCTTCAATCACATAAACATAATAATAGGTCCGAATTTATGTTGCACTCTTCCATAGCTTCTATCAAGTGGATCAAAACTAGTTCTTCTTCTTAAGGCCCATCTTGTATGTTGGCCTCTTGCTAGCTTCATCCTAAGTGAATTGCACCAATCATTGCTTTGATTCCTTGATCTTCTTAGTTTTTGATCTTGTAATTGACCCATCTGAAACTTGTAAAGAATCTTTAAGACTAGATCTATGTTGTGCCCATCATAATAGTACTATAATTCTTTTGGGCTGAATTCCAAGATCCTGAATGAAATTGAACAATTTGTTCAAAATCAGTTGATAATTTTTGTTTCATAATTTCTCCATATTCAAGATCAGAGGCACTTGTCTCAACAATTTTAAAAGTATAAGGTGATAGGAGCCCTAAACATGGTAATTTCTTAACGTGAGACTTAATCTGTTTTATAATATTTGTATGTTTTTCTGTTCATGAAAGTTGATTCTTTTTTAATCTTTTAAATAATAGTTTGCATAATAGCCTGAGAGATTGATAAAAATTTGTAACATAGTTGAGACTTCCTAGAAATCTTTGTAATTGTTGCTTATCTTTTATTTCATCTAGAAATTTATCAGTAAATTCTATTACTCTACTAATAGGTGTAATAGTTCCTTGATAAATATCATGTCCAATGAATCTAATTTTGTTTGAAAATAATTTTATTTTTGGTGATGAAACAACTAATCTATTTTGTTTAATAATTTGAAAAAAAGTATGTAAGTGTTTCCAGTGTTGTTCAATAGATAAAGAGAATATTAATATATTATCTATATAAACTATTAAAAAATGAGTAAAATGGGTAAATATTTCGTTCATAATATTTTGAAATTCACTATGGGTATTTTTTAATCCAAATGGCGTAACATCACATTCATAATGTCCAAATGGGACTATAAAGGCCGTTTTATGCTTGTATTTTTCAGCAATTTGGATTTGTCAAAACTCACTTTTTATATCAAATTTTGAAAATACTGTAGCATTATAAAGATGAGATAACAAATCTTTCCTATTGAGGATTGAGTATCTAATCCATTTTAATACTTTATTTAAAGGTTTATAATTGATAACTAGCCGAGAAACTCATTTTTCTAATTTTGCCTTTTTTGTACATAAAAGACAGCACAACTCCATGATGACTTGCTTTTCCTAATCAATCATTTTGTTAATAATTCATTAATTTCTTTTTTGCAGAATTCTAATAATTTATTATTCATTTGGATTGATTTGGCCTTAGTTAGAATATTCTTTTCAGAAAATTCTTTCTCATAAGGTAATCCAATTATATGTTGTTTTCTATTCGAAAAAACATTAGGTAAGTTAGAGCATACTTCATTTTCAATTATAGTTTTAAAATTATCAATTTTTTGAGTTAGTAATGGGTCTTTTAATTGTTCTTCAATTATTTTATATTTTAATTCTTGTTTTAAGAAACTTATCTGTTTTTCTTTTCTTTTAATCCTTTTTTTGTTAAAAAATTAATTTCTTTGGTTAATGAAACTTCTTTTAAGGAGTTAATTTCCTTTGATACAAGAGGAAATAAGAATTTAAATTGAATTTTTTGTTCAAGTAGTTTAGTGAAATTCCTTCTTCTGTTACAGAGAAAGGGTAAAGTAATGCAAGGAATGGATTTCCTAATATTACTTTGGCATTAATATTTTTTACTAAAATAAATGTTGTTTTAAAACAAATTCCATTATTGCAAATATGTACATTAGATAGTTTATAATTTATGTTTAATTTTGTTCCATTCGTTTGGGATAATGTTTCTTTTATTTTTTCAAAATATTTAGAAGGTATTAATCCTTCTTGTATACAGTTTAAATATGCTCATGTGTATAATAAGACAATTGTAGTAAAGAAAATTTTTTGATTAATAAAGACTATTATTTCAGTATACCATTTTTAAAAATTTAACTTATCGAGGATATTAATGAAAATTTCTATTTTATCTTTAATAACTATTGTTCAATAATCTCCTTGTTCTTTATTATGAGAATTATCTATATTTTTGTCTATTTTTAATAATATAATTTCTTGTAGTAATTGTTCATTTGAAATTTCTAGTTTAAGATTAGGTTTTTTTAGATTTCTAACCTCTTGTTTTATCTCATTAATTTCTTGTTGTAGATCTTTTATTGTAATTCTTTATTTTTCTATTTTAAATATTCCTACTATCTTTGAAAAATTATAAGGCGCTGAAAAATCTTCCTACTATTTCTGTATTGTGCCATATTATATATGTAAGTTTGTAATGTAATAAATAAGGATAAATAATAACATATTATTACCTTAATATTAATATCTATGTTTAGAGTCACTTATAAAAAAAAGTATTCATGTTTAAGAGTAAGTTTATATCAAGAAAAAATAAATAATAAAATTAAGATTTCATGTTATATTAATTTTATAATTATGTGTATAATATATATAAGCAACAATTTAAAATATATATTTCGGTTTAGTTTGGTTCAATTCAGATTTTAAATCATGAAAATCGAGACCAAATAGATTTTCAATTGGAATTGAAACCGACCGAACCGGTTGTGAACTGAATCCAACCGGTCGGTTCGATTGGTTCTTTAATTTTTTCTTACACCCCCATCCAAACGTGAAGTTAATGCAGTACTACTTAATGATTGTTCATTAATTTTTGATAATTCAAAGCATTAATGTTGTAAGCATTTATTTTTTATTGTAGTTTCAATTCTTGTTTCACTTCATTTGCATGCTTCATCTGTTTTGATTTTTAATGAAACAAAATTTTCATACTGATCTGAATAAGTCCAGTTTCACCTTGATGTCCTAGATCTTGATTTGTCACTCCAGATTGAGAAATCACCTGCTATTACTGATTTAAGTAATATGGAAGAAAATGCTTTATATCACTCTTAGGAGAGATCAAACATATTGAACATAATGTTTATACGAATGAGTATGGTGAACAATATCAAGTCAACGCTTCCCGAATGTGACAATGCTAAGGACATTTTAAGGATACACTCATGTATCTCACGTGTACCATCAAATTTCATGGTGGTAGGTTCAGTCATCAATGTCCTAGCAAGAGATGTATCTACTGAACTGAAACGTTCTTCCACAGTTTTAAAGAATCCTTTAGTAGTTTCATGTTCATAAAGTGTTGACTTAATATTATTCGCTATGCTTATTTGCATAAACATAATGTTCGATCTGTTCAACCTCTCCCAAGAATGATAGAAAGTATTTCTTCCACATTACTTGAATTAGTATAGCGGGTGGTTTCTCAGTCTTTAGTGCCAAATCAAGATCCGGGATACCAATGTGAAACTGGACTTGTTCAAATCAATCTGAGAAATTTGTTTTATTAAAGATCAGAATGGATGAAGCATGTTAATGAAGCAAAACAAGAACTGAAACTGCAATAAAATAAATGCTCACAACTTTAACGCTTTGAGTTGTAAAAAATAATGAATAATCAATCATTAAGTGGTACTACGCCAGCTTCACCGATGGGTAAAAATCACAGCATACCAAAATTTTAACCAATATGGTGATTCCCTTTTACCTGGTAGAAATAATTAATGATGCATTCGTAATCCAATAGGCCTGTTACCTTTGGGTATTCGGTTCCAACTCTCAATTAGAGATGCATATTAATTATTCCACTTTAGTTTATTAACCACTTAAAATGAGGTGCGCCTTAGGGCCAATCCAAAATATTTTAAACGATTAAAAAACAGTTTTAGAATTTGCAATGTCATTCATTATCTTTATATTAATATTAAGATAAAAAAAAAAATTACGGCTTGAGATATATGAATCCTTCGGGTCACTTTGGTAATCACCAAACCTTTCCATGCAAAACTTATTTGCCATGTGTGGTGGTGTGTGGGAACCACGACTGCCTTGAGGAAGAAGTGGCGATGGTGGATGTTACTGGCAGGGAAGGACAGAACATGAAAACTGGAATTGGGGTGGGTGGGTGGGGCAGCCGCCTTAACATATTTTACATTGGGACTTGGGGGTTCCCTCTGGTTGTGGGCTAACTCAAGATTAAGCCAGGAATGGTTGGCATTACTTGAGATCAGACAAAAAGTTCAATCCAGCCCACTGTTGTTGTAGTTGCTACTGGCCCACTGTACTTTGCTGTCTTTTTTGACTAGAAAAAAGCTAAAGTCACATAATCTACAACCCAAGCCAATAAAACCAAAGCAAAATAAAGGAACATAAAAAGAAGACCCCAACCAACGCTGTGGAGACAATTTCCCCCACTCTCCCCCTCCCTCCCTACACTCTTAAATCCATCCTAGAAATAGATTATCCCACTTAAGAAGTGGGCTACTGTCTCTAATTACAGCGGTTTTATGCACCGCAAGAATCAAAGACACTTGCTTGAGAAACAAATAACAAAGAATAATAAAGAAGAAAAAAAGAGAAGCCATAAAAGTACGAAAAGGTGGGGTTAGTGGTCACAAGATGGGCGGGTTTTTCTTTTGAAAAACAAAAATTACGGCCAGAAATGCAATAAGAAACCCACGTTCCAATTTATAACAGCCTAACCGTCCCTCTCCACTATCATCCACTTCTCTCTGTTCTTAATGCTGCAGCCTCCACAACCTTGATAAATCAAACAACTTCCGTGAATACAAAAAAGAAAACCACGTTGTCACCATCCTACTATGGGGTGTGGAAGACAGAAGCCTCCTCCTTCTTCATCGTCTTCCTCTTCTCAGCCTATCTTCCCCATGTCATGGCTTTCCAGGTTCAAGCACATCTCCATCAGCTCTAAACCGAAACCCGGAAAAGTGAAGCCGAAAGGTTTGCAGAATTCTCCTTTGATGTCTTCAGTACCGCAGTGTGCTCTGGGTAATGCTGGTCGGTTTTATGGTGTGGATGATGTTGATGATGATGCTGCTGCTTTTTGGAGACTTTCTTTTGGTGAAGAGAATGGGAAGAAGAAGAATAGAGGGGTCTTGAAATCAGTGTGGTATGAATCGGATGATGAGCTTGATGTTTCGTCTTCAAGTTGCAGGAACTGTAGATTAAATAATGGTGCTGAAGTGAAGGGAAGAGAAGAGGCTAAGAAGCTGAATGAGATGGTCTTGGGTTTAAGGAGAGTGAAAGCACTGCCCAAAGATGTGGAACTTTCACATGAAATGGATGCACTTTATGGAGAAAAGAGAATGGAATGCAGAACACGGAGGATTGAGAAAGGTTGGAAATTAAGGAAAACAAATCGGCAGGCGATGGAAGAGAAGGTGTTGGAATTGGAAAGAGGGTCAGATGAAGCAGAATGGAAGTCAACAAATTCAATAGAGAAAGATGCATTGGAAAGGAAACCTGCAAGAACAATTTGGAGAACTAAGAGGGATAGGTACAAAGTAGTAGATTCTAGCTCCAGCAAACATTCTCCTGGGTCTTCCTTGAATTGTCAGAGTTCTCGCCTAAGAACTACTGCAGAAGATGGTGCTTTTGCTACTCATAAATTGGAGGAAACTGAGAGGCTCCCGGCAGAAAATTTGGGTTCAGAGCGGCAGAAACTGAAAGAAATGAAAATTAAAGAGATAAAGTCAAAGAGGGACAAAGAGGGGAAATCTCTCCATGTAAGCAAGGACTCACAGAGAAGAAGAACAAAGCAGTATTCCAAAGTCAGACTTTATTCTCCAAGAATGCCTTCTAAGGTTGAAATATGCAAAATAAAACCGCTAGAAGACATCAGGAAATCAAAACTGAAGATGAAAGCTAAGGCAA
This sequence comes from Cyclocarya paliurus, assembly GCA_029856935.1. Classification (NCBI taxonomy): domain Eukaryota; kingdom Viridiplantae; phylum Streptophyta; class Magnoliopsida; order Fagales; family Juglandaceae; genus Cyclocarya; species Cyclocarya paliurus. Next base: position 20,262,907 of record CM056951.1, read on the forward strand.
AGGAGAGAACTGCAGAGGAAGTAACAGGGTTGGAGAGCTTTGCTATGGTGAAATGTTCATTCGACCCACAGCAGGACTTCAGAGATTCAATGCTTGAGATGATTATGGAGAAAAGGATGAGCCGGCCCGAAGAGTTTGAAGAACTCTTGGCTAATTACCTGACATTGAATTCTGATCAATACCATGATCTCATCATCAAGGTGTTTCGGCAAGTATGGTTCGACGTGAACCAGGTCTGTTTTAGTAATGAATTAGAAAGTGAAGATTGTTGCAATGATTAAATTCTGTTTAGCTAATGATATAGGCAAACCTGTAATCATATTGTAATTAGTTAACACTATTACTGCTTTAAAATTATGTCTGTAGTTTGCACAAGATTTGGGTTTCAGCTTCAAATCAAAATGCATAAAAATGTAATAAATAAATGTTGAATTTAGAATTAATCTGTGTAAGCAACTCCAAGCTACAATTCATTTCTGGGGATGAAATACAAAATGAAATTGTATTGAGTTGAAGTTACATGCCTGTTTAGTATCTTTTCGCCATCTTCATTATGGTAGGCCATTGGATGAACTGATGTATGAGGCAACAGAATTTCTCCAAGTTATGAAGGGTCTAAACAGAGTGGAATAACCTTTTATATACCAATATCCATTCTCAAAGTAATTATCATTTTTTGTTAGCCATAAACACACACAGATCTGGAACCTCAGATCTCACCATCCACCTCATGTCCTCATCCTTACAAAGTGTACCGAGCCTGAGCTGATTGACCATTCTTAAAGTATTTCTGAATACTTTCTAAGGCTTCTTAATGCTCCCATGTTAAGAAGACATATAAAAAAGCACAACGGGAAAGCAAACCATCGATGTTTAGTCCATCTTTCAGCAAAAGTCCGAATCAATTCATCTTGGCCCGAAGCCCCAACTCCGGCACATGCAGATAAGAAATCATTTGGACAAGCAACTATCTAGCTTCCTTTGCATTTTATATATCGTGGAAACCACCAACAACCCGTCAAATTGCATGAGCATGACCGGTGATGATGGTATTTTAAGAAGAATATCAATAAATTGCATATTATAAACCAAAAAATCCAACTTTGTAAAGCTCCTTCACATTCCTTACAATCCATCTGATCAAACAATCAACATATTAACTTGAACTTTATGCTCATGTTTCCATTCGGTTGGCATGGGTTTGGTAGAGTTCAGCGATGGACATCACTTTTTCTATGAATGATGAATTGGAAGTGGAGAGAAGTATGCACTATGCACACGTTGTATGGGGAAGAATGCATCCACTCCTCAGCAGATGCAAGAAGTCTGGTACCAAAGTGTACTAACATACTCAGTGCTGCGGACCAGCTTTGTAGAAGTACCATATGGCACGTTCTATAGCATTAGCAGCTTCATATTGTCAAATTTCTGCATAAAAGAAACATTCAAAACCATCTTACTTTTACGATAATTTGATACTGAAGAGCAATGGAACTCCCAATTGCAAATAGGAATCTGCATAGACGAGTGGTTGGCATACAAGGTTTCCTAATGTAGGTTAGTAAATGAAAAATTCAAAATATAATGGAAGCTCTCCAAAAATACTAAAAGCCCATGTTAAAAAAGCAACAATACATGATAATTTCACATGAATAAATTTGGGACTCGATATGTTGGTAACGCTGGTACCAGCATTTGAAGTTCCAACCACTTGATTATCTTGCAGCCACTGGGAAGACACTTTTTTAATAAGTAATCAAGGAATTTTACTGATGAAAGCATCTGGCATAGGCTATGTACACAAGACATATACAAAACAAACCACTAGGTCGATACATTAAAAGTACACATCTATTGCAACTTAACCCATCTAGTGTCAGTTTATACATAAATTCTAATACAGTCTCTTAGCATAAACAGAGGCAATTCCAATTAATAACAATCACAACAAATAAGGCATAAAAGCTGCTGAGAGCTAAATAACTCATCCATATATCGTTGTGACAAGTTGCCTTTTCCATCAATCCCCATGTGTATAAAAAAGTCAGTTTATTTGGTACCATACCAACTACTTCTAAAACATGCATTAGAAGTGTAAGTATTATCTTTCTTATAATTGATATATTTGGACAAACACCCACATCTGACTCTATGAATAAAATCAATGCATCTCACGTGTAACATCAATCAAACTTCTGAAGAGGCACAAAGTGTATATCCTCTATAACAAAATTTGATACTAAGCCCCGGCTTAGTCATCTTGAAGCATACCAACATTACCTTCCATGCATCCAACTTAGACCTAACTAAACTCCAGTACAATAATTTATTAATAATATTCTAAAGGCCCCACAACCAAAAGAATCGTTTCAGATTTATATCAGGGGCCAAAGAGTGAAAAAGAAAGTTGCAAATTTTCTAGATCAAGTACAAAACCAGGGTAGAATGGTCACCATACTAGCAACAGCAACACCACTCCAAGCATGCTCAATGTAATATGCTAAATTCCATAGCTGATGGTTATTTTTTTCAAAAACTTGAACAGGTTCAAATAATCTATTTGCATATTATCACTACATATTAAGGAAAGTTTAGTCAGGTTCAAATAAACTTGTGGTGAGAATTTTAAATTTGTAATATTATTTTTATCTCAATAACTGTTGAGAGGAAACAAATTAATATTTCATGTCACTGGGCAGGATCAAGTTTTATTAGTCAAATCGTAGAAAGCTGAGCGTGCAACACTATGCCAAGATTGCCATCAAGGTGTGTAGTTTTGTGCACACATTGTAGAGTGACATAGATGCTCTTCAAATATAAATTAGAAGGTGGGTGATGGGTCGAAAATCAAATTTTGGCATGATTTATAATGTGGAGATAGGTTTTTCAAGGAAGCTTTTCCTCAATAGCTGGTCTTCTAAGATTTTCCAGTGGCTTCCCTCAATAGAATGTCAATTTTTCTAGAGTAGCCCAGGATTGGGAAGTCAGCCTTTACAGAGTTCTTTAATCTATTGTATTCTACAAAAGTGAGAGTTGGAGAGGTAGACAAGGGCAAGGCCCTTTGGTGCCCTTCTAAAAAGGGCAACTTCATTGAGTCAAACCCTCACAATTCGAGATAACTCATTTCTTTGGAATAATATTTTAAGACAAAAGTGCCTTCTTTAGGTAAGATCCTTACCTTACATAACCTAAGAAAACAGGAAAATTGTGGTAGATTGGTGCTGTATTTGTAAAAAGAACAGAAAAAGTGTCGATCATATGCTACTACACTGCAAAGTAGCCAGGGGAATATCGGATGACCTCTTTGGGTTAGCTTGGGTGATGCCTAGAAGCTTGATAGATTCTCTAGAGAACTAGAGGGATTTACAGGCAGTCCACAAATTGCTGCAACATGGAGGGTGGCTCTCATATGCTTATTGTGGTTCATTTGGAGAGAAAGGAACTAAAGGAGTTTCGAAGATTGCGAGTGAACAATGGACAAACATAAAGATAAAATCTTCTTCAGCACTGTTCCTTTGGGCGAATGCGATAGATTTTATTGTACTGAGTGTCCATGATTTTCTTGTTTCTCTTAATCCTATCTAGGTCTCTCTCCTTTGTATACGTCCTGTGTACATGAGATAAGCTTTTTGTTTTCATCAATAAAATTTAGATTACTTATCAACAAGATATTTGGAAGCATGCTAACATTAATGTTAATGCCAATCTCAGCTTCTGCATAACTGAATTGAGAAAATCTGCTTAAGCTGTGAGAATTGAATACGGTAAATAAAAAAATGATAGAAACAAAAAAAAGGAACTTATTTATAGCCAGTAAACCATTTCATACCTAAATTTATTACATGTGTGCCACTGGGGCATCAAAAGCCGGATAAGGGAATCAACTGGTATCAAGTTCTCTCTGCTGGAGTAAGATTCCCCATCTGCTCTGCAAGGTTATTTACGTTGTTTATCATCCACTAAAATTTGCCATGATTGCCAGGTTTGGTTTCATTCTTTCTGCCATCATTTCCTTTCTCTCTGCCCGAATTTCCTGTGCATTGGTTGAGCCAGGATCCTCAGTCAAGAACTGTTCCCAGAAAACATCATTGACCCCAGTGGACATGGTAGCAGCATTCCCAGCTGCTTGTCCTTCAGAGGCAACAGGCTCAACGGACTCTGGAGCTGCAGCTGTAGCAGGTTCAGAGTTCATGTCAATTCTAGGAGATTTAGGCCGACGGTCAACATTAAGCTGTAAGCAAGATATAGCCGGGCTCTCATCATAACTTCGAGATTCATCCAATTCCCCTTTCGAATTAAGTTTAGTGGAAGTTTGACCAATATCGTGCACAATATTCTCCCAAAATAACAGCAATGACTCTAAGTGCTCAAACGGCTCCATGTTCGTTGTCGAATCAGAAGTACTCGCCCCACTTTCTCTAAGGACGCTTTGGGAAGTCCCCATCTCATTATCTTCAACGCTGGCTCCATCATAGAAGCAACTTGCTCTTGGCAATCTTCTCTTTCTCTCGTGATTTTCCAATTGTGTCACGAGATTCAAGGCAAGTCCTGGTTTCCGCAAGAATCCAGCCAAAGATGACATCAAATTTTGCTGCCGCTGCTCCACTTGCTGCAAACGCTCCTTCGATAGCTGGATTTGCAGCTCAAATCCACGCCGTTCCTCATCGTGCCTCCGTAACTCCAAAAGAAGTCGTTCTCTCTCGCGGTTAAGCCTCTCAATCTCCTCGTTCAAGCTCTGTCTTTCCGGTTCGCTTAAAGGAGACGCACTTCCTTGTCCTTGCAGATTCTGCATCGAATGGCTATGGACAGGTTTTCGTCTGTGTATGTTTTTTAAAAGGTGTGGCTCACCTCTTATAAAATCGTCATTCGCAAATTCCCATTGGTCCGGATCAACCTTCCTAAAACCCTGTCATTACACAATATATTTCAGTTGGATTCAAGCAAAAGAAGATCAAACCAACAAATTAATATGGGAAACAAATGACTACTTCAGACAGACGCTAATAAAACGGAATGGCTTACATATGTATTTAGCTGCCTAATGAAGCTGGAGAAGTTGTTGTGCTTAAAGAACCTCGGCAGCAGATCCCTCGCAAAATCAGGCGGATTCCACACGACAAAGCTCTTATTGCTCGGGCTCCACGACACCGCTAAATCAGTGGAGGGATCATCCACCATCTCGTACGTTTTTGTAAGGAATGGAGGCAGCGAATTCGAACCAGACAAAACATCATCCATCCTAGTTTCCCAATTCCTCAACCTCAAACCTTAGTTAATTTCCCCTCTTTCAAAACTTAGAATCCACGAACTCCCCAGAAACAAAAGAAAACGAAAGGATTCTTGTTGAATACACAGAACTCGGATTTATTTTCAAAACCCTCTACGTTAAAACCCCCCCTCGAGTTTCACCTATAATGAAAACAAGAACCTTGCTTTTTCCCACACCACAGAATCAAATCCAAACAAAACAAGACCCCAATACAACCATCTTTCTCAAACCATCGGAATCACCGCGCCAGGCTCCGATGAGCTCGAATTAACTCTAAATCTTGCGGAACTGCGGAACCCAATTCAAAGAACCCCCTCGAATTGCCACCAGGGGTTTACGAAACTCACCAGAATTAAGGGCAAAAAACGGTAAAACCTCCTGAAAATGAAGTCCCGCGAAGTCAACTACACGCAAAAACCCCCCCCAAAGAATTCGCGGAAAGACAGGCAAGCTACCCTTTCTGCCGCAAAGCAGAAACCCTCAGAAAAGCTAGGATTCACAGAGAGAAAAGTTGACAGGTCGTCCTCTATATATAGACAAAAAACAAACAGTTCATTTCTGTTATTAGTTGGAAAGACTCAAACATTTGACGATTCATTAACTGTACAGTGAACGTCAGGTAATCCGAAAAAAATAAAAAATAAAATGAAACAAAACGAGAACTTGGAAGGCAAGTAACAGCAGTAGCAACTTGAAAATTAGAATTTGACCCCACAAAAAAACGAAAACCCTGCGTTTTTCAAGCGTTCGAGCTTTTCTATCCGAGAGGGAGAGAACCTTCTGCAGCCTAGAGTCGTTTGTGTTACGTAAAGTGGGAAAATATTTTACAGACAAAACACGAGTTTCCCAAATCATTGTCATAAAAGCAATAGTTTGCACATGATTCGATGTATAAATATTCTCAATCTATTTTTTTAATTTTTTATATAACATATAATAAATAATTTAAAATTTTTAAATCTTAAAAAATAATATTTTAATAATATTTTATTAAACTTATTTAAAATCATCTTATCTCATCTATTTATTCAAATCAACAGATTTTTATGTAAAATAAAATAAATGTATTGTTTTATTTTATTTTTTTCCAAACCGATTCCTCATATTCAAAGAGTTTGAGAATAAAACCATCGTACAAACTCTTTTAGTTTAGTAACGAGGATCACTAATGATTCTGCTTGTTTGGAGGGTAAGAATTGTCAAGAATTGTCAAGAATTTTCAAGAAATCTCATCTCAACTCATCATTACATATTTTTTAAATCTTTATATAAAATATAATAAACAATTTAACTTTTTTCAAATCTCAATACAATTTTTTCAAATCTCAATTCAACTTTTTCAAATTTTAAAACTAAAAAATAATATTTTAAATTTTAAAACAAAATACAAAATTCTCATCTCAACCCCCAAACCTCCAATAAAAATGTCAAAAGATTTAAAAAATAAACTTTAAAAATGACTAATAAAACCAAAATTCATAAACTTTTTCTTAAAAAAAAAAAAAGCAAAACATTTAGAACATAACAAAATTGACCAGATTAAATAAACTAAAATTGAAATTGAGATATAGTAAGAAAACTTAAGAGCTTAAGAAAAAACCATGACAAAACTTGAAAATATAAGCTTATATTTTTATTCTATTTTTAGTTGTTCTTCTATGAAATACTTTTTATTCTATTTATTTTCTAATTTAGTTTAAGTTTTTATCTCTTTTCCATTTTATTGCATTTTTAATAGGTTTTCTATTTTTAAATATTTTAGACTAACATAACATGTTAATCGTGTATCTGTTTTAGTTTTTAAAAGCTGGCTGTCATGTGTATATATAGAGAAATGCTACACAACCTCCTACTATTCACCCACACTCCACACTCCATACTTTTTAATATTTTTTAATATTTTTTTTAATTTTTTTTTTGAATTTTTTTTTAAATATTTCAAATTTTTTATTCACTATTTATAAAAAAAATATTTGATAAAAAGAAATTTAAAAAAAAAAGTGGAGTGTGGAGTGTGGTGAATAGTAAGAAGTTGGGAAGATTATTTCGTATATATAACACGTCTTTTTATATTTGGCTATAGCATGGCAAAGCGTATGACACGTCATCATCTTTCTTTGGTCACTGACTCACTAAATTAAAAAATAAAAATAAAATTAGATAGATACATTATTTCCATACATTAATTCAAAATTTTGAAATTATGAAGGAAATTTTGAATTAATTTAGGAGAAAAAAGGTTCAACTCTTTAGCCTTATTTCATATTTACGGGAGAGATGATATATATAAGTTTCGTACAATATTTTATAAAAAACTGGATCCCACAAAGAGGTGGGTATGAAAAATTTACTTCTTCATAATGAATCTAATATTTTTATAAAAAATTTATATATTTAAAACTTACACCTAACGATATTACTCGTTTCACGTGATAAGAGACTATCCTGATTATTATTATTTTTTTCTAATCCTGATTATAATAGAACAGTGGTTTTGAAAAATCAAACGAAGAGACCAATGAAAGAGAGGCAACAGGCATTGACTCGGACAGGAGGTGGGTTGAGAATGATTGGGCCAAGTGTTTTGAGATTTGATCAAAGGCCAGCCTTCTTTTTTCGTTTTTTTTTCTCACGGACATGGAAAATGACGGATTAGTTTAGAATTTTTCTTTATTTATTGATTTAAGATTATGTTTGGATATGAAATGATTTTCTGTAAATAATTATAAAAAATTAAAAAAATATTAAATAATAAATAAATAAATAATAATAATCACAATCTAGACAGGTTTGAGAATAAAGACAAGATAAAATTATCATCTCATCTCATCTCATCTCATTTCATCATTACAATTTTTTTAAATTCTAATTCAATTTTTTAAAATTTCAAAATAATAATAATAATATTAAAAACTAATATTTTAAACTTTTATTTAAAATTAAAAATTTTCATCTCACTCTCCAAACTTATCTTAATATTTTGCTCATTATTTTTCTGTGGGACTGTGTATTTGTGGGAGGGGGGAGGGTGTGACGTATTTGCTTTGGTGGGATTCATGTATGATCTCTCTAGACCTACGACTCTTTAATGTAATGTATTCGTGCGGTCTTCCATTTTCATCTTGTCCAACACGTGGTCTCAACTTGGAAAAAAAGAAATGGAGAGAATTTCCTCTATGGAATCAATTATGATAAGGTTTTGAATAAATTTAAAGTGTGAAAAGGATGTTTGGATTGGCTTACGACAACATCAGCATAGGGATTGACAAATATAATTAATAAAAGGCCTCTTAATTATTCAATATCTATCATCACCATGTTTTATTGTCAACAATCTCACTACTGTGTATGTAAAGCAGCTTTTGCTCAAGTATGATAAGGTATTGTCTCAGTTATTGGACCTTATTTACTAGAGTTACCAAGTTGTACATCCTTCAAGACCAGCAGATAATATTTTTATTTTGGGTGAATAAAGTCTTCTTTGGAGAAAAAAATCATTTCTTCTCTTCCATAACCTTCTACCAATTACCACTATTTCTTCCGGTTGCTCATTCTCAAACTTGTCACACATGGTTTCTAGAAGTTCCATAAAAGAGTCTCCTTTATGATTCTGCTTTTCTGTATTTTTTTTTTTTTTTTAACATTGGCTCCAAACATCCTGTGCTGCAATACAACTCCATTAAGCATGTTCTACAAATTCTTCTTCCTCTAAACAGATGGAGCAGAAATAAGATCAGATTAGTTGAGATAAAATTTACAAACTTGAATAAAATATTGTTAGAATATATTTTTTAATATTATTTTTATTTTGAAAATTAAAAAATTTGAATTGTTTATTTTATTTTATGTGAGAATTTGAGAAAATTGTAATGATAAGATGAAGGATATGTTTGGAAGTGAGATGAAAATTTTGTAAAGTTTAAAATATTATTTTTTAATTTTAAAATTTGAAAAAATTAAATTGAAATTTAAAAAAGTTGTATTGAAATTTAAAAAAATTGAATTGTTTATTATATTTTATATGGAGATTTGAAAAAGTTGTAATGATGAGATAAGATGATATGAGAATTTTGAGTAAGATGTGTTCTTCAAACCTATCCGAAATGTTTTCAAAATTTTCAAAATCTTGAATTTTAGTCTTGAAAGCAAATCAGGGAAATTCAAATTTGCTGGAAGGGCTTCAAGGCATAATCTCTATAAGAAAACTTTGTCTGCATTTGGTATGTTTAGTTTCCAAACCCTTGACCAAACATCCTAAGGATTTAGGACTTTTGATTAGTCTCCAACAATCAAAACAATGACATTGATCAACATTACTTCCTCGCAATATACATACATAAATGTGCTTCTAGTCATGAAAAACTAACAAACTTTCATTTGAACCTTACAATTGAAATTCATACTTTTCAAATGAATGTGACGAAAATATAACATTATGGGAAAAACCAGTATATTCTAATTATTCTGAAAAAAAAAATCATGTTATATTAATTAACAATTTAACATATAATATAGATAATAAAAAATAAAAAATTATATAAAAATATTGTTTATATAATAAAAAAAAATTAAAACACACACACACACATATATTGGTCCGATTCAGCTCAAAATGATTTCAAAATATGAAAATCTATACTAAACTGGTTTTAGTTCTTAATAACTAATACCATACTAGACTAGTTACGAGCTGGACTGAACCCACCGGTTCAACTGATTTTTTGATTTTTTTACACCCCTAATTTATACCAAAGTGAATGGAAGTTTTGTTCTTGTTGAGTCTTTGACAAGATACATTTTCATAAGTATCCAAAATGCCTGGGGGTGAAAAAACTGGTGAACTAGTGAACAAACCTAAATTAGTGGATTCGATTAGGTACCGGTTCCATCTTTTTAAAAATCGGTTGACACTGCTCCGGGTTCCGATTTTTCCTTTTCTAGTACAGGATTGGACCTGTTTGTGTATATATATATATATATATATAATTAGTTGTTTATATTATATAATATATCATTTGATATAACATTAAAAATTTTAATTTTATAACATAAAATTAATATAACATAAAATTTTAATCTTAAACATGAACATTTGTTTGATCATATATTATTAATATAAACTATATATATATCAAGGAGAACCACATTTTATTACATAATAAATTATAATATATATATATTTTTTGATAAATACATTTCTATACATTTGATCATATACACTCGTATAAAAGTATATGCAATCGTCATATAATATATTATCACTAGCATATATGTAACCACTTGCATATTAATTATTCTCACTAATATATATAATCAAATATATAAATAAGTTAGATACTAACATATTATTACTAACATACATAAATTATAAATAAGTTAAACACTAACGTATTAGTAGTAAATAGCTAATAGTATTAGTATATCATTATTAGTAATCCACTATATATAAATAATTATATAAATCACTATAACTATATTATAGTATTAGTATTAATATAATAAATAACTATATAAATCTGATTAACTATATATAGTATTAGTATTAGTATTAGTAAAATATAGTTATAATTTATTTAGTATTAGTATAGTATAGTATCAGTATAGTATATAGTATTAGTCTTAGTCTTAGTATTTGTATTGTATACAAATAACTATAACCATATATAGTATTAGTATTAGTATCACTACAATATATAACATTAGTATCACTATAATATATATATACACACTATATGTAATATATAGTACTATATAATACATATAGATACTATATATAGTCCCAAAGGCCAAACAAAGTCATTTATATATATGGACCTAGTGGAAAGTTTGAAATATTGTTTAATGGGTTTGAGTATATAAATCAGCCCCAACTAGTTAAAACGACGTCGTTTTTTGGGAGTAAACAATGTCATTTTAATTAGTTAGGGCTTAGGGTTACGGGCTACTACCGCCTGTGTGCACGCGACCCTTTCAGTCTCTCCCACTCACTCTCACTCTCAACCCCTCTCTCACGTCGTCAACAGTCCCTCGCCATCAACAACGTTTTACCGTCAACACTCTCTCACCTCTCAATAATTAGTATGTGAACACTGAATAGATTTAGGGTTTTATTTTTCCTGATAATGGTTCATTTCTTTGCGACAATTCATTGCTTCATTTCATTTTGGGGGTTTTTTTTTTTAATTGAACTTACAAATTTAGGAGTATATCTCTAAATCTAATTTAGGGTTACGTCTCGAAAAAAGTTTATTTACTTGTAATCTTTGCAGAAGTCATGAATATAGTCCTTTGATTTCTCTGCTGCTTTATCGATTTTTGAAATATTTTTTTAATGATATTCATTATTTTGTGTGTATTTTTTTTCACAAAATAATGGAATGGAGAAAATGACTAAAATGGGTCCTTTGCATCATTCTTTAATGTCCTCTAGTAAATTTTCTGTGTGAATGCTTATTGCTTTCATGTGTCATGTCTCTTTATCCCCCTCTCTATCCATCTCTCTGCTCTCTGTGTGTGTATTTTTTATTTATTTTCTGTTTGGCTATAGTAATGATGTAGAGGGATTCATGACTCAGTCTTATCTATAATTTTCCCTCTACTTAATTAATTTTTGTCATTTTCTTTTTTGTCCTGGTTATGTACCCAGAATCCTGGTTAGTGTAATATCCAGAATCCTTCCATATAATTTTGTCCTGGTTATGGTACCAATGATTTATGTTCTCAAGATTGGTGGATTGTTATACTTTGACTACTATTTTTTCACATTTAAATAAATACTGTTGACATGTGCACAGTAAACAATATACATGAACCATGAAACAAACAATAGGCAAAGCAAACTTCGTTAATATAGAAATTTTCAAATAGAGAGAACATCTATTAGCCTTTTTCAACTGGTATCAATATGTGCATATTGTAAAACTGGAAAACATGATCAAACTGAATCAGAACTGGTAAAATCGAAAGTACCAATTTATGGATATAATTGGTACAGTATTGGTTCTTCAAATCTTAAAACTGATGTATACCGGTTTGGTTTTAAAATATGTTCATAATCGGATCGAACTAGATTTGTTACACACCTAAAAATGCCAATAATTATGCTCCACTCTAAGAAAATTGTCTTGCAAAAAAGTAGACTATCATCTGCAAAAATGAGATGGTTTATGTGAAGCTTCCCTCAAGCCAAAGGAATACTTGTGATGGATCCTGAGTTTTCTGCATAGTTGAGAGTAACCTCCTCAGGATCTTGGATTTGAGGAGGTAACTCAAGGTTTCATAACATAATATAAAAAAATTTGGTGATAGGGGATCACCCTGTTTAATCCTCTTGTTAGTTTAAAGAAACTTTGAGGAGTACCATTTATGAGTATAGAATAGGATAGATACTCAATACATTTCATCACTAGGTTAATTCATCTTGCTGCAAAACCCAATTACACTTGCCTCAGAAAAATCCAATCTATTCTATTATATGTTTGACTCATGTCGAGTTTCAAAACCATATATTCTGATTTTCCTGACATTTTGCTGCTCATGGTGTGCATGGATTCATCTAACCTCCAACTTCATCTATAGTTTAGAGTTATTGCATCTAACGGGCTGAAATTGCAAACTTCAAACACTACAAAAAGAACCAACACAATCATTGCATGATTAATGATCAAACACCTTACATGCCATTAACTAGTAACTTAAAACTCCATCATATATGGTCAATTATTTCTCTAGCCTAGTCGTCAAGAGTTTAATGGTCTGATGACATGCAACTTGGTTCTCTAGCTTAATCTGCCAATTTATATATTAAAATCCCACATTAATGGAAGGATGTTATTGGAAATTGGGCTAGGCCCAACAAGGACATAAGCTCTAACTGGCTAAGGCAAGCAATGCAAAGCAAGTAAAGGAACGACGAACGAGTCGACCGGAACCTACGTTAAAAAAGGGTAAACAAGTTTGGGTGAGACGGCCGCTGGTCCAGAACATCAATAATGGAATATATTAAAGTGTACAAAATTTTCATATTCTACTTAAAAAAATGAACTAAATATGAGATTTATATTAAAAAATTAATAATAAATCTTCCTCTTTTTTTAAAAAAGTATACGAGATTTACACACTTTAAAATTATATCTAATATTATTTATATTTGAAACAAAAGAATCAATCACTCGAGAGAAGCTGTAATTATATTTTAGTTTCTTATCAAAATTAAAATGTCTAATAAATTATTTATATTTCTTAAACTCAATGTTAAAAGTAATCATTACAAATTTCCAAGGAGATTTTAATCTCGATGGGCCTGGCCTGTGTTGCGCAAGCCCAAAACGACAAATAGGCGGCGTCGTTTTGCCTTTAAGGTGGTGGTAATAAGAAACTTTGTCATGTTCTGGGCTGTTGCGAGCAATGGTGCGTTCGTCACTGATGGCAAATAATTGTAGCGGCGGCTCTGGCTCTGGCTCTGCCGCTACGCTTCGGATCCTTCTCCTTTTTATCTTCTTTCTCCTCCAAACTCTTCACGGATCGTCCGCACCCCTACTCCATGGCCACGGTGGATCCTTAACTCGTAGCCTTCGGTCTCAGATCCCCGACTGCACCCAGTTGGTCTCCGACTCTTTGTGCTCGCAGAACCCAAAGTGCCGTTGGTGCCGAAGCGAATCCATCGACGACACCTGTTTTACCCGACTCGAGGCTTTGCGCTTGCCCCGACAGGTCTTTTCTTGCGAATAATTCATCTCTCTCTCTCTCTCTCTCTCTCTCTCTCTCTCTCTCCTCTGTTATTGTGAACTGAAGGGATTGGATTGGCGGAGCTTCTTGTTGTTGGTTTTTTTCTTCCAGTTTAGTGTCGCGATTTTTTTTCTTTTTGGGTTGTTTGACATTGATTGAAAATTGAATGAAATTTTGATACACACATCTATTTTGTTGACTGTGCCGTAATTGAATCGAGTATTTTCCATGCTTATTTTCATTACTGAGAGAATGTGACCAACTCAATCAATCACAAAAAGATAACTAATTAGGGATTCTGAGTCCCGTAATGTTTCGATAGCAGCTCCCTAGTTTAATGTTTCATATAAAGTTTTTCTTAAAGGCAATTTTAAATTTTAAGAGACGATTCAGATATCTAAGAAAAAAAGGGGAGTTGGATTTTTGACTGAAAATCCGATAGCACCAACGCATCTTCAGTCAGTGACAGTCTGGTGGCACTGTGTTATTTCGGGTTTTTGGAAGCCAAAGTCCGTCAGATCAATAGGCTGGTTCTGATGTCGTGTGTAAGACCAAATCCAACCCAAGTGACTTCATATAAAAAGATTAAAGACTAAAATCAAGATCTAGACCACAACATTTTTAGCTTGGTATTATGCCATCTCAGAAACTTTTGCTTAGCAAGTCACACAGCCATAGCATTGATGAGGTGAGTATATTCATCTTGTATCTTGATATGAGTTCCACTTCAGAGGTATGCTGCGAGTTAGCAAAGGAACTTTGGAACGAGGTATTTAGTAGACTAGATCTAGCGTGGGTTATGCTGAAGACCTTGGTGGCAGTGATGGCGTGTTGGACAAATATCAGAGGTATGCAACAGATCAAAGTGGTTTGGAAGATGATCCCTATATGCATCATGTGGTGTTTGTGGCAGAAGCGAAACGAGCGGACGTTTGAGAACAAGGAGAGATCGGTGGAGGAGCTAAAAGTTTTATTCTTAAGAACTCTTTGTACTTGGGCTATTGCTGTGGACTTTGATGGCATGGATCTACCTGATTTCCTTGCTTCTAATGCGCCTACTTAGCTAGGGCATAGGAGTTTTATAATTGGCATTTTGCCCATTCTTTTGTTAATAAAAGTTGTTTTATTTATCAATATATATATATATATATATATGAGTTCCACTTCGCTTGAATAAAAACCAAAAACACTGGTTAGAGTTTTGTACTTGCAAAATCGAGACAATGCATGTAACTTGGACTTGGATAGATACTAGTTTGAAAAGAAGCAGATATTTCTCATGCACGAGTCTTGGGTGATAATTCTCTGGCTGTTGTGTTACTTCATGGTTCATGGTCATATATTTTTTTTCGTTTTTGGTGGCATTATGTTGTATTGTGTTTATGATCAGCCCATGTTTTGCTTGGCCCAACGAGTATTACTTACCCATTGGCCGCAGTATCACTTTGATTTCTAATAAGATGTAATGTGTGGAGAAAACCACTAGATTTGGTTTTTGACTACTGCATGGAACGAGTTGGAGGAAGAAACAAATATAACGATAAAACAAGAATATCCAGTTCTATTTCTCCAGCTAGCTTTTATCTGAGGGTTGGGCTACCCAAACCAAGGGGCAAGGGCTATATGTACCACAAAAGAAGGGGGAAAGTGAACTAGGATGGCACAATCGATGCCATGCTGCCTTTCTCTGTGACGTTTTCTCCATTATTATAGTTGCTATAGCCTATACATTTCTCATCTGTGTCTAGCAATTCTGTCGACAACCTAAATTACAACCACCCTATAGATTCATGTTGATGGTAAGAATCAATTTCTAATGCATTTTGTACTTTCGGATGCTCTAGCCTCTAGTAGAGTATGGTATTCCAGAAACCAAACAGACCTTTTAGAATTTAAGATCCTGCCCAGTATCTGCCTAACTTTTCTGGCATTCCCCCACCCCAGTTAAAAACTTTCCTCAGTTACGTTTCATTCCTGAACCATCCTACCAGGCTGCTGCTTTCTACATTACATTGTCCCTGTGAGCTTCATCAGTATCATTTCCTTTAAAGAACTCAAACTAAATCTGTTCCACAAGTCTCCATGCAGCTGCCATCCGATTTCTTAAGGAAATTAATGTTGAGCATAAACTGCCTTCTCTTGAGGCCCCTTAGTTCTATGCCATAGAAGCTAATTGTAGCCCGTTTCCTGGCATGTTTTCTGATTCAACATTCTAAATTTTATACTTTGATGAGCTTTTAACTTTTTGCCATTCTTAATCCTGCAATGCTTTGATCAGGCATTATCTTGTTAGAGCTGCGTATTAAAAAGAAAGAGAGAGAACACGCAAGAGTTATCAAAACTAAACTCAACATGAAATCATCCATTCCAGTTTGTCTAACCAAAAGAATCCCTTCTTCCAACTTCCCCTTCATAATCCGCAGATCCTTTCTTTTAACTTCCCCATCTAACAATGAGATCCTCCAGATTATCTATCTCCATTCTACTAACAAATAACCTCGGATGGCACCGGCAATGACAACGACGGAAGTTTCTCGATTTTGAAATGCATGGAACAAGAGGCAAGTGAATGAAGAAAACAGAACCATATAATTATCAGACCGAGACGTGCATCACTCGAGAAATATGCAAGTTAAATATACTCGCTGTCATTTCATCTTAATCTCACATTCTACATGAACAGGTAAATCAGCGGGCCTTCTTCAACTTACATAGAGATGAATGAATCATAGAGAAAATTATTTATCCTTAAGATAAATATACCATTATCATAAGGAAAAACTCAGAAGAAATTACATAAATTCTCAAAATTTAAATATAACAATCTGTATGATTAGCCGTCACGTAATGCTTCACAGCATCCCTCATATCCTCAAAGACATCAGAGCCCTCAAAGAACTCTGTCAACTTCCCCAACTCCGTGTCCCCAAGATCGTCCGTAAAGGGTCGAATCGGAATAGCATTCTCCGGCTGAAACACGTACGCATTCGGGTTGTCGTCCACGATCACCACTCGGCTCAGGTCCCTCCCTAACCCCGATAAGTCCTTTACGAACTTCCCGTTCACTTGCTTGCACGAATCCCGGTACAGCCGGTGGGAGATCACGGCGTCTTGGTCGAGCCGGTCGAGCACGAGCGATGCGTACTCTCTCAACCCGGCCGTGAATACAGCGACCTCGAATCTCTTCCCCAGCGCCGCCAGTAGTTTGTCGACGCCCGGGCGCTTCAGTACGTAAAAGTTCACGACTTCGCCGTCGATCCTGGGCCTCACCATGAAGTCGAACCGGTCCGGTGGTGGGTCGGTCTTGGAGTGGATGAGGGTCTCGTCCAGGTCGAGAAACACCGTCCTCTTCGGCGATAACAACAGAGGGAGGTGCGCTGGGTTGTCGTTGTCGAACACTAGCGATCTGCAGACAGTGTTTTCGGGTTGGGGAATTTTCGTGAGGATCTTGTAGCCCTTGTGGGACCGGTGCGGGGTGCTGATGCGGGCCAACTTGGAGAAGAGCTGGATGAGGCGGCGGTGGCAGGTTAAGAGAGACTTGTTGATGGACGCGATGACGGAGGATGAGGCTGCAACGGCGGCGTTCTTAGCAGGGGATATACGACGGTGGCGGCGGCGCTTCTGGCTGCTGCTACGGCAGTCTTTGATGGACTTTGTTGGAGTCCTCTTGGAGATCTTGGACACCATTTCTGCGCTATTCGGAGAGAGAGAGAGGTTGGTGGTTCTTACGAGTAGCGAAAATTTGGGGTCGGGAGAGGATTTAAATTTGGGTTAGGTGCAACGGTCATGAGTGTAGGTTCGGAACCGAAGCTAGAGTGGCTGTGTACTTGGTGTTGTGCTGGTTTGCTTGTTTTAGTACTGGCTACGTGTAATTTTTCCCCGTTAAAAAGAAGAAATATTAGAGAGATCTTGCTTCTCTTCCTAATTTCTATAACTAACGTCGGTATTTTATTTTTAGTGATGAAAAATTCACGTCAATAATATTACAACAGCTGTGCAAACTTGCTCGTTACATATTTTCCGTTTATATATGAGAAATTCTATGCATCAATTACTATTTATTTTCACACTTCATACCTATAATTTTTTCTTTTCATAAGGTGTACGAGTATTTTTCATAAGGTGTGCAGTGTATAATAGTAAATAGTAATTAATGAGAAGAATTTTTCTATATATAATAGTCAATCATTTGATATCATATTTATCATCTCAAAATAGATTTGGGTTTTCAATTATTTGGAATAGCAGCCCTAAAATCATTTACGGATGCTTTGATCTCAAAAGTTAATAAATAATAATAATAATAATAATAATAATAAATGGTTTCAACATATATAAATTGGTTGCTTCACTCTTGGCATACTTTCTTGAATGAAATTTGGCACCCAATAGTGTAAATTGTTTTTTCTTTCATTTTTCTTCAATAATTTTTTAAACTCCTTTCAATATTTTTAAAAAACAAAAAAAAAAAAAATCATAAATTCATTAAAAAATACTTAACCATTAAATAAAATAAAAAATAAAAAATAAAAAAAATCGATACAAAATATGTGTAGACTTTTTAGGTAGCTCTATCTATCATTTCTCCTCTTGAATAAATTAAAGCATCTTGGTCTGTGGAGCTTTGTAACATTGTATTAATCTCGATTCGCACACACTTTTACAACGCAAATAATCGTCTAGAGAGGCCCAAAGATAGAAAAGAAAAGGGAGGTAAAAGAAAAGCTAAAAATGAATGAGACTTAGAATCATCAAGCCATTAAGTTCTTGGCCCTAAATATCTTAATCTATCTCATTCTTGCTTGAATAGCCGTGGCCTCGTTCAGATCCAACTCTTGCGCCACCCAAATGGAATGTTAGCATTCGTTTTCAAGACAAAGAAGTCTGATTAAGAACCAGAAATAAATCCCATGTGATTATCTTGTTTCCTTGCTTTCAACCCAAAGTTGGAAGCCTCCATTCCTTCAGAACCATCATTCACAACCCCTATCTGGTAAATGATCTCTGTTCCTTAACAAATCCTGAGCTTCTCTTGGAATCGACTGGTTGAGGAACAAAGCTGGATTGCAGGGCCCATGTACAGATAGATGAATAGGAAGAAGAAAAGAAAGAAAACAAAAGCTACAGATGAATGTACGAATCATCGAGCATCTTATGTTAGTATTGGGTAGCATTGTCTACTGGCAGCAGAAGAGTTCTTGGCCCTGCATATCTTAATCCTTGTCCTTCCTGCTTGAGCAGCCATGGTCTTATCCAGAATCCGATTAGCCTCATTCAGATCGAACTCTTGGGCCAATAAGTCAAAGGGGATGTTGTGAATTCCAAGTGGACTGATGTGATTATCTTGCTTCATTGCTTTCAATCCCAAGTTGAAAGCCTTCATCCTTTCAGATTCATGCTTCACATCCTCATACTCCCTCTTCTTTTTCAAGTTCTCTTGGAATTCACCGGGAGAGGAAGAAGAAACCTGGGTTGCAGGATCCCTGACCTTGTCTTTGATAGAGTTTGGAAGTGGGTTTGATCTCCTCCTCTTAAAGCCCCAATTGAATCCGAAACAATTGAGGCGAGAATCTGATTCAGAGACTAAAACAGGAAGTTGGAGAAGGATTTGACAGGCATCAATCTCGTCGGCACTGTAAGTGAGAGGAGGCTTTCGAAAGTCCCCTTCCATGCTTGTATTTTTTTCTCAGCCTCAATTTAATCCAACCCTTGATCTGAAAACCTTTCAGAAGTTTCCATTGAAAACCCTAAGGAAAACCCTTTTAATTCAGTCGGGCCCATTAATAGCAGACAAGCATGGGGATAGGGATTCTTGAAGAAACTAAAGCCTACATCCTTCGGAATTTCAAGACTACGGACTAATTTCCCTAATTTCAATCAAACTCTCGATTTGAAAAATTCTCAGTATTTCCAAATTCAAATATTAATTGTTGTTCTTGAGCAAGCTCAAAGAAAGGAAGTCTTGAATTCAATCAATGGACCATTTAGGGCAGACGATCATAAAGGCTTGAGTTTTAATCGAAACCCGAATTAAAGTCTGAAATGCTACAACTTTTATCAGGAATACGAAAATTTTGTGGACGATCGAACCATAATCAAACAAATTCCTAGTAAAATTTGGAGTTCCATTGTTTAGCAAACATACCTAAGACGGAGGGAAAGTTGAAGCACAGATAATCCGGTCGAAGAAGGGAGGCCAACAGGCCGAACACAGATCAAATCCGAGTAGAGAGAGTGAGAGAGAGTCCAAGAGAGCTAAAGACGAGAGAGATTAGGATTGAAGAGCTAACGGTCGGAAATTTCAGAAAGAAAAAATAAAGAAATTAAAAAAGAAGGGCCAAGGCTGTGGCAAGGCGAGAAGCTCACAATAAGGCAAGGCCCAGCCCTAACAAAGGAAACACCGTCCAAAACAATGCCATAATATAGAATAGAGTGGTGCTAGTCTGCCGCTTATGAGTGATAACTGTTTATTGTGTCGCATAATATAAATTGTATTGTTTTTATTTTAAATATTTTATTAAGAAAATATAAATATAATAATAGTATTTTCTTTAAAAATTAAGAAAAAAATATTTTTTAAAAAAATTAAATTCACTAGGAGTCAAAATAAGAGCGTAAATTGAGAAGGCATAATAGTATTATTAATAACTTAAACAAAAATTTAATGTGCAGTCACTTTTACGTACTTTTTGTGCACTTTACCGAAAATTTGAATTTCTGATTTCTAATTTCAATTTGAAATCCAGCCTAGTTTTTCTATTTAATTTCCTTTTTATAATATATATGGAAAACACTTTAATATTTTCAATAATTTTTTTCGAAATAAATTTAGAGCATTTTTGCCTCGAGACGACTCATGCAGCTCTCCTCTCCTGGACTAGATAATTCTATATAAAACATTTGTCTATTTTGTATTTGATCAATATGGGACTACATTTTTGTCCATAACACTTCAAAATCTTAGCTCCAGAATTTTAGATTTCCTTCAAATGAGTTGACTCCATCTATGAATGAACTAAGTTACAAGATTTATTTATTTATTGATGAAAGATAAAGAACCCAAAGTTAATGATCCTTAACATTCTAATAACTCCATGCATGTAGCTAATAAACTAAAGCAATTTCATGTCAAATCCTATTAATGCTGCTTGTTTATATTTTATTCATCTTACAATATAAAGCTTATTAGACTTTGGAAATGGCGCTTATTTTAGTGAAACGAGACAATTAAACACGTACAATAAGATTCATTATAAGATTATTGCTAAAACCAAACCATGAGAGCATATATATACATATACATATATATATATACATATATATATATATATATATATATATATATATTGTTAGCCTGAGAGCGGATTTGCATTATGTATATTTTTATGCACAAGTACTTATACTTGCAAACCGATCATGTGGACACCTCCATATTGTCTACATGTCAAAATTTAGTTTTGCAAGATAATTTAATTTTAAACACTATTTTTTGCAAAGCATATCTTGTCAAATAGGTAATATTGAGGACGTGATCTCCAGACTGAACTATTTTAATAATTAAGAGTTTTGCTACTCATTATTCTTATACACCACACTTTTTTATTATATATATATTTTTATTTTTTTTTTGTTTTATTCTTCTTAAATTAATTGATATTTTTTACTCATTATCCATACACTACATATTTGATAAGAAAAAAAAAATAAAGAAATTATATATAATGTGTGGTGTGAGGATGATGAGTAAATTTTTCAATAATTAAATGTGAAGCGTATGTGTCACTTTGGAAATATACATTTTTTTTTTTTGATAGTTGGAAATATAAATTTTGAAAAGAAGAGGGCCGCTATTTTGCAAGAGTAATGATACTCACACAACACATTTCACAATATATTTCATAACACATATTTTAAAATGAGAGTATTTTTGTAAAGTGATGTTATTTTTATAAAGTATTTGACTAAACTACCATTCATTTTAAAATATGGTTGTGTAATGTGTTGTAAAAAGTGATGTGTGTTTATAATTTATCATTTATCATTTTGCAATTCTTGGTGCGACTTATATATAAATCAGTCTAAGGTCTCGTTTGTTTTTACAGATGAAATGAGTTGAGATTAAAGTTAAAATTTGAATAAATTATTATTAGCATATACTTTTTTAATATTATTTTTGTTTTAAAATTTGAAAAAATTAAATTATTTATTTTATTTTGTATAAAAATTTAAAAAAATTATAATAATTAAATAAAATAAAATAAGATGAGATGAGATTAATTAACCGGAGTTGTAAAAACAAATAAGTCCTAAAAGTAACAAATAATCATTTGATTATTACAGGCTGTGAAGTCAACGTTTACAATTACGTGCAACTTGATCTAACTTTACATTAAGAAATATATATATTCTGGACTAACTAAAATGGAGTATATTTCGAAAAAAAAAAAAACTGAAATGAAGTAGGAGACAGGGTGGATAAACAGAAAAGAAACCATAAAAAAACAAAAAGAGGAGAACGGAAAAAGAAGGGAAAAGTAATTTTCCCAGATAATAAAGTGTCACATACGATACGGACGGGTCTTAATTTCCACGGGTCATGGGAACAAAAAAATATTTAAAAAATATTCACTTACCATATAACTATATTATTAATGGTCAAGAAGGTTTATTTTCCATATTAATCTAAATATTATATATATATATATATATATATATATATATATAAAAGTTTATAAGTGTGTGAAAGGTAAGATTACATGAACAATAGTAGAACCCAACTATACCCATCATGAATATGGACCAAGCTGCTTGTCCAGCATTTAATTAATTGGCATCCAAAATGGGTTTGCTTGAATTTTGGTGGATCCTGTGGAAAATTGGATATATCCACATGATTTCATCGTTAATTACTTGGTTTGATTTTAATTTCTGCTTAATTAAATATGGTTTACTGTTTTTTCCTCATTGGTTGAAGTAGTCAAGAAACTTTCACTCACTTTGTGGTTGTGGAGTTGCTAGTAGTCTTGAGTGGGTGACTACTTCAAAGTCATGAGGAACAAAAGACATGACTACTTGTGTACCATCTAATTTGGATCATGTAAGACCATTAAGTTATCATTTCTCCACTATTTATATATATATATATATAAAATTTGTGAAATCATCACTTATTTTAAAATCTTAAGAGAGGATCCAACACGTTGAATATTTAATTAAATAGAGTTAAGTATAGAGTCAGAGTTTGAACCTTGAACTCAGGATCTCTATTCTGATATGATGTAAAATTATTATTTATTACAAAAATTTAAACAAACGAGAAGATATAGATTTTATTATTTATTTTATATCTTAACAAATTGAACAAATATTATTTTTACAATTATTTTGTGTGCTAATTTATAACTTGTTCTTCCCATATATACTGGTAATAACTTACATTTATTAGAGTATTATTACGATGGTTAGGTATAAAAAATAATACAAACTTGTATAAATGGGGTCAAATTCAATGCAAAAATGGTTTAAAGTAGGTTGCTCATAATTAGAGACACGACCAGGCCAGTTAGATACACAACCACGTTGACCTAGCTCTCCATCACAGAATTAATGCATGTATAATCGAGTTCTTTTTCATATCTTTATCATGACAAATTAAAAGATACATATCTCTAATATTTAATTAAAACTAAAAAAAATAAATTTAATTATTTAAACTATATATATATATATATATATTCAAACACTTCTCCTTAATTTGTGCCATAAATTAAATCCCATGTAATAAATTAACTCAATACATAAAATATTTAATTAAATGAAGAGTTAATAACAGAACTTGAATTCAAATCACAATCGAGTTTACCATATATTTCTTGAAAATGAAAGGTTAATAATCGTTTTGGCTCAAGAGAAAGAGTAATAGAGTAATAACACGACCTATATATATATATATATATTTTTTTTTTTTTTAAAGTTATTAGGAAAGAGTAATTCTACTCAGCAGCTTTACACCCACACCTGCCAAGTTGATTTTTTGTTTTTAAACCATGCGTTTTGACATTTTTAAAGCTATTGACAAAACCAAAATTTATTTTTGCTTTTGTTTGAATTTGTCATCTACCCCCAACACCCACCCGAGTCATTTGTCTTTCTCCCCTCCCCCAAATCTCTCTCGATGGTTAAGGCTGTTAAGTAGAATTTTTATTTTATTATATATGTTAAGGACGTGTTTCATACCATTGACAAGTATTCAATAAGCCTGCAACATAAGAAACGCAATGGCTCGGTGGGTGGACAACACCTTTGATGCGTGAGTGTTGAGAATTGTGAAGTATGGATTTAGTAGGATTGTAGAGAATTATCCCAAATCATCAGTTGGTGCCTGATATATAAGCGCGTACTTGACTAATAAAGATTGTATAACCGCATGATATGCTTCGATGATTTTGGGTGTGATGAATATCCGGTTTCGGTTAAGCTGTAACTTTATAAGCATACATTGTTATCGGTGAATATCTTGAATACCTATCCTTATGAGGAAGGTCCGAGATTCCCTAAACAATCATATCCTTAATAAGCCTTGAATACCTGGCGGCATCGGTTAGGTTGTGGGCTTTCGTGAGACCAATCGGGTTAGCCCGATTGGGAAAATATTTCTCTCTCCAGTTATCTCCCAAAGTTTTACCATACAAGTTTGGTGAGAATTTTCTTTTTGACCTCGCTTTGCTTCAGTGACCCGTACCCTTGTCTGCGGCGGTACACATTCCCATGCCTAGGGCAAAGTGTGGAAACTTGGTTTCCATACCTCATCGTGCAGCGGGGATCATAGGATTTGTTCCGAAGTTTCCTTTCCGATGACACTTGTCACTTTCTTACTAGGAGTCGTCCATTCGACACTGCCCGCCTATTTAAGTCCTGATTCCCAACTTTTCAATCCCTTCGAGCGTTCTCTATTGCCCTTACCTTCCTTTCAAAAAATCCTAACTTTTCCTTTTCATATTTCATTTCTATTACTAATGGCACCAAAAAACACCTCCCATTTCTTGTCTCGAGGCTTGCACTCATCATGTCTTGGAGGATCTCCCAAAAATCTTGGGGCTTCTAGTAAGAACAATCCTTAGTATTTCGTGGGATACCACTAGTCTTTGACCATTACTTCGTTGGACCTAGATGCAGTAAGGAGTTTCTAAGGAGTGCCTAACTCCATTGTCTTGGAAATGCAGGAAATGTGCCATCAGGTTGTTGACTCGAACGGATACCTTGAGAAGGTTGCATCGTATCCTTCCATGTTCTTGAATAGATTGCGGCTTCCTTTCTGCAGTCCCGTTCGGGATGTTTTGGATTATCTCGTACTGACCTTTTTGTAGCTCTATCTTAATACGTGAATGATTCTTCTATTGTGTTGTGTGGCTTCTAGTCCTGGGGACTGAGAGCAAGGATTACCCCGACCTAACTGCAAGGGTGTTTTTTATATGCACGGGGAGTATGGTGCCATGATGATAATCTATATAGCTTTCGTTCTTGTACCAAGTACCTCATGTTAAGGATTGGCTTAAAAGACTCTTCTTTGTGTTGGGCTGTGGTTGGAAATTTCCCGCCAGCAAAGTCGGCCAACAAGAGTTTCCTGTTTGAGCTGTATGGGGACAACTCTCTCGGATGACAAGGTGTTTTTCTTTGAATTTGTCCAATCGAGAACAAACTTGTTTAAAAAAGGTCTACTCCTGAATTGAGAGACACCAAGAAGAAGTTTAGATCGATGCTCCTTTGACTAGAGTCAACATTGACCAGTTCTTGGTGATGTCGAACCTATCGCATGTTAGTGATTGCCTCCTATGGCCAAAAGAGGCCTTCTAACACGCTAGTGGAGATGAAGGAGAAAAAACCTTGCACTGAGGAAGAGGTGACCCGAGAGCCGACAGGATGTAGCAGTTGCTCGGGATCTGAGCGAGAATTATCCCTTTCATTTAGCGGCTCTAAATTCCTCTATTGTATTTAGAGATAATTGAGGGGCATGATAGGTTGTACAAACATTCAACATAGTGGATTTCACCCTCCAAAACAACTCATGGATATAGGCTTAATGTCGAACTACATAAATATTTGTCTATCTTTATTTATATTTTATGTATTTATTTATTATTTATTATCATGGATGAACGTGAAGAACATCGTATTGATGCTCGAATAGTCATCATGGGTTGGAGATGATTCTTTTTGCCATTCTGACTTGTTGTACGAATTTGTACATTAACAATAATCTTCCCAAATCTTGAAAGATAATGGAAACAACAAAAACCAGTACCATCTACAACTCACATTGGTGAGCATCCAAGCGAAGCACGATAATTTTTTTTTTTTAAACCAAAAATCAAAAGGTTTGATTGACAAAAGCTTTAACAAAGCCCCAACTATCATCAGATCAGGTCCACAATAACCAGCCATCACCATATGGGTACAATAACCTACATTCCAATTAGGATAGGAAGCAATTTCAGAGACATATCTTAAGGGTGTCACTAAATGATGGCAATGGCTCCAACTCACAAACAAAATGCCGCTATTTGCATTGTAGGTGGCAAGAAGCTTTGGAGTTGTTCTGACAGTTGCTTGCCTTGAGAGTCTATCCGGAGATAATCTCCTTGTATGTACTTCATCTCGAAGATATTGAAAAGTTTATCCTTTCTTTTCTATTTTCCTCGAAGACTCGAAAGTTTTCTTACCTGAAATTGGATTCATGGATTTCAGAGAGGCGTATAGAAGCTTACAGAGAGGAAGACGCCATTGATGAAGCTTTTCACTTCTTCTAGCGAATACCAAATGGGTCTGATATAGCTCTCTAGGCTGCATTTTCATTGATAATGCATTAAAAAAATCTGCTTCCTAGTATATATACCATCATTCACTATACACCCCAAATGAAACCCCAGAAACCCATTGAAAAACTAAACCCAGTACTTATCCAAAACAAAGAGGAAAGACTACTTTTGCAACACATGCGTGACAAATCATTGCAGGGTAACCCTCATATCTCAATAGCGGCCCAGTTTGGTTGTTAAAGTCAATTCAATTAAGTTCTATCTAATTTTAAACTAAATCTAATATCCAAACATTCAATTATTAAATTACTAAATCCATCTTAACTCAAAACTTCTTTATACGTAGAATCCATAATCTTTTTCAATTCAATACTTTTTTACACTTGAGACTCATAATCTTTTTCAATTTCTCATAAATACATTTAAACTCATCTTAATATCTAATTACATTTAACTCATTTTAGACAGACTCCACAAAACTCATTCTATTATTTCAACTCACTACTATTAATAAAAAACTCAATTTAACTTAATATCCAAACGCATCCTTAAACCAAATCATCCGACCCAGACTTTGTAGATGGAAGAACCTTAGCAGACATAACTTTTGCCCCTTTTTTTATTTAAGCTAGACTACATGGTTTATGACCTTTTTTACTCATCATTTCTACGTCATACACCATACTTAATTTTTTATTCTTGTTAAACTAAAAAAAATTTTCTACTCATCATCTATACACCACACATTTGGTAAGAAAAAAAAATTATATGTAGCATATAATATTGAAATGATAAGTAGAATTTTTCTTATGGTTTTCTCCCAAACCCAGTTTGCCATGTAATGAGATGTGTGGTAGGTTGTAGGAGAATCATCTTTCAAGCATATTTTTTTTTATGGGAAATACTATCAAGAAACTTTTCATCACTTACTTTTATTTAACAATAAATCTTCTCAACTTCCCAACACTCTACACTCCATATTTTTTATAATTTTTATAATTTTTTTCTTTTATTAAATATTTATTATATGAATAATGAATAGAAAATTTAAAATAATTTAAAAAGAATAAACTCAAAAAAAATTATTAAAAAATAATAAAAATTTAAAAAATAGTGAAATATAAAGTGTTGGGAGGTTGTATAGCAAAACCCTTTATTTAATTAATATGTGATAAAATTATTTTTATTATTTTATTTAAATATATAAATATTTAAACATTAAAATAAAAAGATAAAAAATAATAAATTACGTATTAATTTGATAGAACTGTATAACATCCATATAAAATTTATATTAAGAAGGACGATGGTACGTGTACCGATATTGACGTAGACAAGTACCGAAAAGGCTACCTATCAATGTTAAAACATTTTTTTTTTATCTTTTTAAATATTTTGTTTGTCTATTAAAATAAATAAATAACACAATACTAAAAAATTAAACAAACAGAAATTTTTTAGAAAGATATATTAATCGATCCACTTTTTCGGTTTAACTTATCATTTTTCTGTTAGGAAAGGAAGACAGATAAGAAGATTCCACCCTAGCTTCTGTATATTTACGGACTTGGCAGTCATATCCCTCCGTATCTCCTGTTCGAATCGGTAACCTCCAATGCTTTTCTATTCGTTGGAAACTTCAAAACCCCAAAACAACGCATTTTCAACGGTCTCCTCTGAAGTTTCTACCATAAAATGCAAGACACAAAGGACAGCAGCCCGCATCCCGTTTATTCTCTGATCCTTTTTATCTAGAGAGCTCTCTCTCGGTATCTCTCTTTTCTCTGGACCTTTTGGGCGTACCTAGAGATTTAATTGGAGTTGTTCAGCCGGTTTCTTGCCCACCTCGAGGTTGAGAGCCAAGCTGGGCAATCTCCCCAACTCTCCGTCCCTTTAGATAATTCTTCTGGTGTCAAAAAAGATGGCTCAAGACTCGGCAAGTAATGGAAATCATGCTGCGGTTGTTTTAAATGTCCAAGAAGGTGCTGCTAATTGCAGCTCCTCTGCCTCCAAAAGCAACAATGAAGTATGCTTTTGCATACCTTTCCTGCAGAAGGTGTCTCCCCATCACCCATCTTCTTCCAACCATTATTTTCGATCCATTAATTCCTGATATATTTTCCCATCAACTCAACGATAGATATATTAATCGATCATGCATACATATATGTATCTTAACTTGATGAACAAACCTCACTCTATGCCAGGAGTCCTCGATCGAAAAACAGTACATGCCGCGTGAATTGTCTGTTTTTTGGAGGCCGGGGTCTATATTCTCAGCTGATCTACCATGCATTTGCGAATTCTTATATATTCTTGTACCAAGTATGCAAATAATTTAACATGGGAATTTAATTTATGGATGACAGTTGATTGCCGAGGTGATGGGTACGTACTTCTTGATATTTGCGGGTTGTGCAGCGGTGGTGGTGAATTTGAATAATGAAAAGGTGGTGACTTTGCCCGGAATTTCAATTGTGTGGGGACTGGCTGTGATGGTTTTGGTTTACTCCGTTGGCCACATCTCCGGTGCCCACTTTAATCCTGCGGTCACAATTGCTTTTGCCACCTGCAAGAGATTTCCATGGAAACAGGTATAACTACATCATCCACTTACGTATACTTTGGTCTAAATTGGTAAGCTAACAAACTTACTTTGGTATATAATTGAGTGCACTGCAAGAAAAAGGTCATTAATTTAACACTTGTGGCAGTTTTAAAATAATGACCAACTTTTCGTCGGAGAATCAGTCACCATTTGCTCTTCAACGCCTTTGTTTTCAAAACCACAACATCAATTAATGTTATATATCAGCAATCAAATGATTCTGTGAATTCATGGGGGTTGCAACTTTGCAAAACATCTTTACAAAGGGAAACTGGCTCAATATTCTTGGTCGTGGATATTCAGGTTTTAATGCTGCCTGTGTTCAAGCTAATTGAGATAAACCCACAATTCTTTTGGCCATGCCACCGTAATGTTCTGTAGAAAATGCCAAAAAAAGGGGCCAGATTTACCCATTTTTTCCTTC